>JAZHEH010001979.1:3932500-5132500 GCA_036589455.1 Ateles fusciceps | reverse complement strand
GCTTCATGGGAATAAGCCCTTGTTTTTTAAGTCATTAAAGCTCTGTGTCTTGAAGAATTTTGTGAATTCCAAGAAACAACATGTGGTCCAGCTTCTATGAGACAGATGAGGGTCTTTTAGTTAAAGAAAAGACAGCAGTTGATGGCTTCCTGTGGATATGTTATTCTTTGGGAATCAGGACACAACTCAAAGCCCTGTTAATTACCATAGACATATACATCCTGTCCACTCACACACACGCATAGGAGTAATTAAAGTTTTGTGTGGAAAGCTCTTTACCACATGGGACACAAATATGATGTTGAGACCAAGTACATGGAATATATACTCTAACATTTGGTTATGATTAACCCTAATAGCTTATAATAAAAATACATTCAAAGAACTAGGGTTCATGCTGAGCTGCTTTCATATTAAACTTCAATTAAATAGTTTCATTGGTTCATTGGAGAAGGTTTCCATTCAAAATGAACATTTGTCAATAGATGCATTTATAGACAGCTGTGGTTTTCTTTGGGTATATACAGTATGATTATCCAGACCATCTGGACATCCTATGATGGTGTTTCTTATTTGAGTTCTCTCTCTGACATAATAATTTGTCATCTTCAATCCGCCTGATTTCTTCAGAGAGAACTTCTCCTACTCTCACACCTCATGAAACAACAAAAACAACAACAAAAAGCAATAAATTTAAAAGGTCACAGGAGGTTAATAGACCTTCTAAAGGTCACTGAATGGCCTGATGACTTTTCTTTTTTCCTTTTTTTTACTATTAAATGGAGGCTGTTTAGAGAGAAAGGTCAATTTAAAAACAGAGCAATGCAATATTAATATTTTAAAAAGAAATTGTTTCCAAATATAAATATTTTCTGGGGCTTATTGTTTGATTTGTTTCTTTAATTTTAGAAACCTTGGCCACTTCTCAAATGATTAAGAAACAACAGCTTTATTTTTCCATGGCTTATCATGCTAACCCACGCTTTATTTAACAGCAGTTTTACTCAGAATGATATAACCATGGAAAGAAAATGAGAGGGGGAGTGAATGTGTTTGCCCTAAAAACTCCATTAATGAGCAGTTTAAGAATTTGCAGATAACATGATTGTATATTTAGAAGACCCCATCGTCTCAGCCCAAAATCTCCTTAAGCTGATAAACAACTTCAGTAAAGTCTTAGGCTACAAAATTAATGTGCAAAAATCACAAGCATTGCTATATACCAATAACAGACTAACAGAGAGCTAAATCATGAGTGAACTCCCATTCACAATTGCTACAAAGAGAATAAAATGCCTAGGAGTACAACTAACAAAGGACGTGAAGGACCTCTTCAAGGAGAACTACAAGCCACTGCTCAAGGAAATAAGAGAGGACACAAACAGATGGAAAAACATTCCATGCTCATGGTTAGCAAAAATCAATATCGTGAAAATGGCCATACTGCCCAAAGTAATTTATAGATTCAATGCTATCCTCATCAAGCTACCATCGACCTTCTTCACAAAACTGGACAAAACCACCTTAAACTTCATATGGAACCAAAAAAGAGTCTGCATAGCCAAAACAATCCTAAGCAAAAAGAACAAAGCTGGAGGCATCGCGCTACCTGACTTTGAACTATACTACAAGGCTACAGTAATCAAAACAGCATGGCACTGGTACCAAAACAGAGGTATAGACCAGTGGATCAGAACAGAGGCCTCGGAAGTAACGCCACACACCTACAACCATCTGATCTTTGACAAACCTGACAAAAACAAGCAATGGGGAAAGGATTCCCCTGTTTAATTAATGGTGTTGGGAAAACGGGCTAGTGATGTGCAGAAAGCTGAAACTGGACCCCTTCCTAACACCTTATACAAAAATTAACTCCAGATGGATTAAATATTTAAACATAAGACCTAACACCATAAAAACCCTAGAAGAAAACTTAGGCAACATCATTTAGGACAAAGGCATAGGCAAGGACTTCATGACTAAAACACCAAAAGCAATGGCAACAAAAGCCAAACGAGACAAATGAGATCTAATTAAACTGAAGAGTTTCTACACAGCAAAAGAAACAATCATTAGAGTGAACTGGCAACCAACAGAACTGGAAAAAATTTTTGTAAGCTACCCATCTGACAAAGGGCTAATATCCAGAATCTACAAAGAACTAAAACAAATATATAAGAAAAAACAACCCCATCAAAAAGTGGGCGAAGGATATGAACAGATACTTTTCAAAAGAAGACATTTATGTGGCCAACAAACATATGAAAAAATGCTCATCAGCACTGGTTAGTAGAGAAATGCAAAACAAAACCACATTGAGATACCATCTCATGGCCAGCTAGAATGGCCACCATTAAAAAATCTGGAGACAACAGATGCTGGAGAGGATGTGGAGAAATAGGAATGCTTTTACACTTTTGGTGGGAGTGTAAATTAGTTCATAAAAATATTTTGTGAAAGAAATGACTAGTCATGTAAGAGAAATGCCATTATACTACATACTTTTTAACAGAGTATTATTTTTAATATACAAATTTAATATACAAAATACTAAACAATATTATAATGTAATTTTAAACACCTTAAAGAAAGAGAACTTACTCCCTTTGAAAACCAGTGCATGACTTGCTGCCAACAGTGAAATAATGACAAAATTCAAAAAAGTCAAATTGTTTTGCTGTTATTAATGTAAAAGAATCAATAGAAAGTTAACAAGATGAAATGATAAGAAGCTAATGGTAGTTTAATGATCATCTCTTCAGACAGAAGAAACAAAATGGAAGGAAAACATTTCACTCACTAGAGCTATAACTCTGCGTATCCCTGGATCATTCTCTTCAGGAACGCATCTCTCCCAATTTAAGAGGAAATTATCAGGAAGGAAATGATCCAAAAACTTTACAAATGTTTCAGGATGTTCCCATCTAGATTCCATAAAGTACCTTTCCAACTCCTCTGTTCTATCAATGGCATCGCCATTCTCTTAGTCCCACAGACTTGAAATTGTCCAATAATTTTGGGTCCTTCCTTTTTTTTCAACTACAGTTGCAATCAGTGAACAAGTCTTGATGAATCTTGTTTGTCAATGGGTCATGTATTGCCCTCTTTTTCCACCTTTACTTTCTAAACTTCACATCTGGGTCCTCTTTAATAACTGAATCCTTACAGTTCTTAACTGACAGTGTAGTCTTCCTAAAATGCTGATTTCATCACATCATCCTATACTGAAGAAACTCCAGTAGTCCCCTATGATGTCAAGCTATATTTCTTTGCCTGGCTGTCCACATTCTCCTACATTTGTCTCCAAGTTATGGATAGATATTGCTTCCTTCCACCCTGAAGTTTTACTCTGTACTCCAGTTCCACTGTTCACTCTTTTCCACTCTTCTCTGTCACCTGGATGTCTATTTTACATGACTCGCTTTTCCTCTACCCATTGAATTTGGGATTTCTATGTTAAATAAAGCCTAAGTCAAAGGACTTCTGGGTTAAAAAAAAACCAGAGGCTTTTAAAAGATATTTGCCTTTATAATAAACTGGGAAAAAACCAAACCAACCTGTTTTCTTTCTGTCCTAACTAGCATCAGAGTAAATTATATAGCATCTCCAAGTAAAGGGAAACCTTAAAAGTTTTAAATTCCAACCACCATCCAAAGCTAAAGTCTTCCTTAGAGTAGTCCCCAGCTTATGTTCCCTTTTTTTCCCCCAAGAAATTATTTCCAAGTTTTGGCAGTTTTCAGTTTTTGAAAGTTCTTTCTCATGTCAAACTTTCTATCTTCCCATAGTTATGTCTACTGCTCCTGTATGCTACTCTGAACCTTTATTGACAGCACTTTAAGTATTTTATGACAGCTATTATTTTGCCTATTCTTCTCGAGGCTGGAAATTTCCAGTTTTTAAAACTGTGTCTGAAAGAACATTGTTTTTCAGACCAGTTATTTCCTGACCCAGGGAGCCTATTGACCAAGCCTTCCCTGCAGCACTCACACTACGTGATGAGAACTTCCTGCTTCATGTACTATCATAGGTGCCTGGCTCCTCTGTCATACATGAGCTCCTTAAAGTCGGTGACTGTGTCTTGTCTTTTCCTGCCTGTATTCTGAGTGCTTTGTCCCAGTTGTTAGTGTTTTCATTTATTTTTTTTAAATGGATAGATCATAGTTATCCCCCTTTTAATGCTTTCAGCGTGTCTCTCATCACAGAAATGAATTCAATAAAGTCTCTCCAGTATAATGAGGGTTGGAGCCTTCCTTGTTCAAGGTAGAATAACACATTTCTTAGAATGCGGCTAGAGATTACATCAGCATGCTTTCTTCCAGCTATACCCACGATTTACTCATGACAAATGAATTTTAAGTTAAAATCCAATTCATTTTTCGCGTATTATATCAAATCATATATTCATAACATATATTAGTACAGAAGCATTTTTTACCCAAATATACAAAAATTGATGTTCATTCATGGTAAATTTATTCTCGCTGGATCTATCAAACCATCCTTTAAGAACATCTTGGATTCTAATTCTATCATCCTTTATGTTTGTTCTCTCTCCTATTCTTTGCTAGTTGTGAGCGAGTCCTCATAATTCTCTTTCCAGTATACTGATAAAAGCATATGTTCATTTATTCACTTATTTAATAACTGTTTATTCTGTATCTGTGACATGTAAGCACTGTTCTAGGCACTGAGGAGTCACTGGTGAGCAAGAGACATGATCTCAGGCCTCATGCAACTTGTATTCCAGGCCAGTGGTTTTCTAACTTTAAGATGTATTGGATCAACCTAGAAGACTTGTTAAAATACATATCACTAAAATGGCCCCACCACCAAAGTTTCTGATTTAATAGGTCTAGTGTCCAGAGTGGTCGGGGGAGGTGAGATTTTATATTTCCAACAAGTTCCTAGATGCTGTTGATATTGATAGTTCAGGGACCACACTTAGAGAATCGCTATTCTAAGGAGGGACATACATTTAAATGCAAAGGACTTAATTAAAAGCGAATATGAGTTCGCAGGACTGAGGACAAATCTTTGCCTGTAGAGTACTCCAAGGTTGATTTCATTCTGTGTGTTTGTGTCTATAATAAAAATAATAAGTTGGCTTGGTTAATTATTCAATATGTTGAAGAATAATTCAATATATTGAAGGTAAGTAGAGGGCAAATTCATAGAAAATGAAACTTGCCTTAGATGAATTAATCAGTTTATTCAATTAAAATAAAATATTCCATATAATACTTATGAGCTAGAATGCTACTTATGCAGTTGGAGTGATTTTTTAAAATAGCAACTAATACAGCAGATTAAATAATATAGTCTCCCATATTTTGTTCAAAACTAATAATTTCTAATATTAATATAACTTTGAATAAAGAAATGAATGAATAAATAAGGATCAGAAAGTTAAGTGATTTTTCTGAGAAGTGATCCATAGGTAAGTGGCAGAATCTGAACTTGAACTCAAATCTTCACAAGATGACAGAGTCAATAGTACATTAAGGAAAATAAAAGTTTATTTCAAAGTCACTATCTATCACCTAGGTAAATATGAGTTACTAAAAGTTTGAGCACTTATTTTTACAAGTGCTCTTAAGCTTAGGCACCCTGTGAGACATGAACAATGATGCATCCAAATGTCTTGGAAAGATCCTTAATCTCAGATCTTTAACTATTTCTTAGATGGAAGCCAAAGAATTGTACAACCAGTACTACCAATAGCTGTGATATGGCAGACAGGCTTCTAGGAAAATTCACGGGCTGGCCCAGCCAGCCAGGGCCTATTTGGCCTGTTGACATGTGCTCTCTCCACACCGACTGCTGAGCTGGAAGAGGACACTGAAGAGATGGGTGGGTGGATTTTAAAGGTTCTAACTTAGGGCCCTTTCTATAGCTTATAGGCAGGTGCTTGCTTCCAGAGTAATACTACACCACAGACCTACCACAATGGTTTGTTTGAATCACTCTTTGTGCTATTCTGGGGATGAGCCTAATAAATTACAAATCACACTTACTAGTGAGCTAAAATCTGCCTACACCGTGTCAAAACCTCTGGTGTTTATTAGCTCAGCAATGAATGGTTTAGCTTCCAAACACTGAGATAGTTCTGCCTTCCTGTATCAATGACTTTGAATTTTTGACCTGGAAACTTATTTTTGTTTTAGTCTATGTCTATTTTGGGCCCACTGATGATTATTACTCCATTATTTTATAGATATTTATTTACCTTATTAGTGTCCATGTTCCCCCCAGGATGAAGGCTACATATTTTATACTATTTAAATTAAAGTCAAATGAAATCAATTTAATTGAGAGTTTTATACCATTGACTGAAAAGGCTTGAAAGAGTCTGGATAGTCTGCATATACAGAGCAGGAAGGTTTATATAAATAGTGACAAAGCAGGCTGCTATGGACTGAATCATGCTTTCCCCCATTCGTATGTTGAAGCCCCAACTCTCAATGATGTGATGGGTATTTGATTTGGAGACAGGGCTTTTATGGGATAATTAGTTTTAGATGAAGTCCTGAGGATGGGTTCCCTATGATGAGATAAGTGCCCTTCACTAATCTAAGAAGAGACACCAGGCACAGCATGGTTGCTCATGTCTGTAATCCCAGTACTCCAGAAGACCAAGGTTGGAGGAACGCTTGAGGTCAGGAGTTTGAGACTAACCTGGGAAAAATAAAGAGACCACAGCTCTACAAAAATAAAACAAAAACAAAAAGACAAAGAAAAGGTTGCCCAGACATGGTGGTTCACACCTGTAATCCTAGCACTTTGGGAGGCCAAGGCGGGTGAATCACAGTGAAGCCAAGAACTTGAGACCAGCCTGGCCAACAGGATGAAACCCTATCTCTACTAAAAATATAAGGTGGTGCATGCCTGTAATCTCAGCTACTAGGGAGGTTGAAACACAAGAATTGCTTGAACCCGGGAGGTGGAAGTTGCAGTGAGCCAAGACCACAACATTGTACTTCAGCCTGAACATAGAGCAAAACTCTGTCTAAAATAAAATAAGATACATTTGAAGACACACCAGAGAGGTTGCAGTCTTGCTAACTCTCCCACCCACCCTCACCACACCTCCTCAGCACCCCTACTCCCACACTCCCACCATACAACAGTATCTATAGGCTAGGAAGAGGGCCTCCACCAAAACCCAACCATACTGGCATCTTGGTCTTGTACCTCTAGCTCCAGAATGGTGAGAAAATAAATTTCTGTTGTTTAAGCCACTCAGTATATGTCAGCCTGAGCTGACTAAGACACATGCGAAGTATTTTAATGAAACTTTTGGATGAATTAAACTGTCTCCACTAATAACACTCTTACAATTTTTTTGCAAATGATACGGACTCGTTTAACTTTTTTAAGACTCATTTTACTGAATCTTTGGACATTAGTTTATTATTTTATTGTATATCATTGCAAGTATAATAAGATGAGTCTAAATAACTTTTGATGCAGTTACAAACTCATGAACAGTAAGAAAATAGTGGAAAATGCATATCCTTTCTCTTTTTTCTGCAAGATAATCATTGACATTCAGAGCAATGCCCAGAATCATAATTAACTAAGTTGGATGTGCCATTCTTAGAGTATATAATTTGAAATGCCACACATATTCCACCGAACTACAGCTGTATGTTAATAGAACGTGATAGCAAGCTAAATTGTGTATAAGATTTTGAGGGCTTAGGAAGATCTGATTGGCAGGGAACCAAACAAAGCCATCCTCTGAGTCAGTCAGACTTTCAGATTTCCAGTAAAGGTTCCACAAACAACTACCCAAATGCATTGACAGTCAACTGCCAAAACAACAGCTTCTCTTTTTTTCCAAAGTAGTACTTGTGTACAATCCATAAACAAACTGTCAAAGATGTTGTACATCTGGACGACACAGTTGCAAAGTTAATTTTGGTTGGAAGAAAACTACATCTCTGGTTTTCATTTGAGTGGAATTTTGATCAAGGAAAGAATGATATTGTGGGCATTTCTAATGTTTCTGTGGACATGTGCAATAGTGTCACAAGCTGCCAAACACAGAGGATTCTGATAAATACAATTAACCCTCTGAGTGAAGTCTAGGAAACTATGAAGGCTTTAATTCATGGACTGTTTAGTTTCATGAACCAGCAGGTACCCTGGAGCAATCACCATCACATTATAGGCTTGAAAGTTTAAGATTCGTATTACAAAAATAACTTTCTTCTTATGTATGTATATTTTCTAAAAATTAGATAGGTGTCTATCAATTGAATGATGCTATGAAGCTCATGAGAAATACTGAGCAGTTTCTCCTGCCTTACAGGATTGTGGTAAGTTTTGTACTCTTAGAAGGACTAACTACCCTTATCAAAATAGTCAAAGTCCTCTAGCACCTTTGCTGATGCAGAGCATTTAGGACATTAAACCTCTCTGTCTAATATTTCTCTCATTCCTGATTTTATTGAGATTCGTTTAAATCCCGTGTCTCCAAGAAATGACAAAGAGCCAAACGTCTCTTCCCATCCTAGTCCTTTTCAAAAAAAAAAGAAAAAAAAAATAAGCATGTACATAATGACAGGACTCACTGAAGAGTAATTACAAGTGTGGAGAAGAAGAAAGTGAATAACTTTCATGATATTGCACAACTGAACCCATATAAAAGTCAGATTCTTTCCACCATGTTCTTAATCTTTCCCACTTCTCCCCTGAGTAGATTATGGTCAACTGCATAATACAGCTGCCTTCTATTCTGCTGTTGCAATGGACTCTTGATAGTTTCCATCTGTAGTCTGGACCACCTCTGAAGTCTACTCAGTTCAGATTACCACCAAACAAAGAGTCTGAGGCGCCTTCAACACTCAACTATCAGGTTCACCCAGGAATATCTGTCCTAGCAGCCTTCATCACCATTCTAAAAGAAGTGGCCTTCCACCTACATACAGTTGGATAACATATTTGTATAACCTGGCTCAAGATACTGGCTTTTAAAATGTAGTTAAGCCAAAAACAACAAAAGAAAGGTTATAAATGGATGAATTGGGGAAACTATTTTTACAAGGATTGAAAACTTGGCCAAAGAGTCACCACAATTACCCTAAATAATAATAGCTCTTAGTAGAATTACTGTATACAACTTGTTTAATGAATTTTACCTGCAACATATAGGCAAGGAAAAATATCACCTTTTATGTCAGTATCTCATACTTTTCAAGTATATTAATTCATGTTTTCTTAATAATAATTTTATAACCAATTTAGAGCAAGAATGGTGTGAATTTTACAGCTGAAGATTCTGAGAGCAATTAGAAGACTTGTCTAAGATCCTACTGATTGGGAATTAAAATTAAAAATCAGGCTTTAGTTTCAAGATCTGTGTGTTTTCTACTGTATAGTATCTACTTCTGAACCTTTACATTTAATAAAAATATTTAGGGGAATTAACACATGACATCCATTGCTATTAAGGTTTAAGAACCAGGGATCCTAAGTATTAAGGATTATGAATATTAACTCTTGATTAACATTATAGTCCATCCATGACACATATTTGTTTCAATGTCATCATAAGTGGCTGTCTTTTGACCTCAGCATGTCTTAATTACACCCTATGGACAAGGTCAGTTTCCATCTGTATCTAGGAAATATGAAGCCTCATATATTTTCTAGTCAGCAAGGAAGCAAAACGTGCTACTAATCTCATATTCTCCTGTGACTTATTTCTAATATCTGTGCTTCTGTCTTGATCTTCTTAAAAAGCTACTTTATTTTTTATTTTTTATTTTTTTTGAGACAGAGTTTCACTCTTGTTGTCCAGGCTGGAGTGCAATGGCCCGATCTTGGCTCATTGCAAGCGATTCTCCTGCCTCAGACTCCTGAAAAACTACTCTCTTAAACCTATGTTCTGCCATCTCTTTCCTCTTGTCCCAGTTCTTATCTTACTTCAATGCCAGACATTTTAGTTCCTTTAGTTTGAGGGACTTTTCTTGTCCTAATAGTCTCTATATATTCAAACAATAGTCATCACCTTTACATAAGCAATCTCAATCTCAGCCTTGTAGGCAGATGTCCTTCATGCCAATGTTAGTCTGCCTGTTGGGCTCAGGAGGGCTGCCTGGTGTTACCATAGATACCATAGACATGGAGTCTGATCATGATGGGCTTAGTCATTCATCCCTCACTTTCATCCACTAGATTTAATCTCCACTACAAACTCATCAGGTAGGTATTAAATTCCCATACAAATTATGAAACTTATACAAGTCACTTGGCCTCCAGAAGTCTTAGTTTCATAATTTAAAAAATGCTATTACTATTACTGCTTAACCAGGGACTCTGTAATATTGACTAGAGATTGAACTGCCCTTGATCATTGCTTTCCAGGCTTTGTGGATTCTCTGTAGATCCTAGAGCATGTGTCAAGGCTCCCAGATCCCTTTCTTCCTGGTCAGCTCTACTTTACGGCAATCTGGTCTTCCAAATATCTCAAGGACAAGTATAAATTAACAAAGCAAAGTATAGCAGTTTAGGTGAACACCTTCTTTGCATAAGTTTAAAACAGCAAACCCACATTATATACTATACAATCTAAAACAATTATCCACTTTAGTTCATTTCAAATTTCCCTATATTGTTGTTCCTCTTTGTACTTGCTACAGTACCATGTTCACTTTACTTTGTCTTATTTTCCTTCACAGTGCATGTTAGTCATTGCTCTCTGGCATTGTATTGTAGATTTATTTGCTTATTTTCAGGGTCCCTTTCATGAACAAATGCTCCCCCTCATGAAAAGGAAGGTTTTCTGTTTTGTTTACCTCTTTTCCCCCCTACACATAGAGGGGTATGGGGCATGCATAATTTTTCAATAATATCTGTTAAGGAAGAAGGAAGTAGGGAGTGAAGGAAGAAAGGAAACAACAAAAGAAGGAAGGAAGGAAGGAGCAGAAGGAGGGAGAAAGGGGCATGCTTGGGGCAAGTTTGGCAAAGATGAAAGTTTTAAGTTTGATAATGATATAAAAGACTGAGCACTTACTCTATGTGCTACTAAGAAACTGATATATAAAAATACATATTAAGAGATAGATAAGATTGGAAAACAAACACAAAGAGGTTCAGTTACCGGTTGATGGTCACACAGCTCATGCAAGTCATTTGGCCTTAATCTCCAGGATGTATTGCTTCTTGCCAGTAGTAACTGATTCACTGAATTAAAAAACGAGACTTATCATCTATACTTATTCAACCAAGTGACTAGATGAAACAATTCCAAGAATGTTATTAGTATCTGTTATTGAATTCTGTAAGCTCAAAAATTCCTCCTTGTTTAGGCAAATTTACTGTGGACACATGAGATAAGAAGACTTGGACAGTGTGAGGGAGAGAGAGAAGGACTAGGCTGGATCATGCATTTCTTATCCAGACCCAGGATAGATTAATAAATCACAAACCATTGAATTCAGAAGACATCCTCATACAACTCCAAGGGTATTTCAAGGAACCTTCCCATCTGGAATCTGTGCTGGTTCTTTTCATATTGTATTCCCATAAGGATGACTCACAGGAAATTGAGGTTTCAGAAATATGTTGTGTTTTTTTATGGCATTTCTCTACCTTCACTGAAAAGTTTTAAAGATAAGTGACCTTGTGGTTATGTTTTTTTCTCATTAAGTTTAAATAAAGAAACACTTTTTCAACTTTCTTTTTTTTACAACTTCTCTAATTGTAATGATGTTTATACTTACATGATGATGATGATGATGGTGCAGTGATGACGATCCTGTTGATTGTGGTATAAATATTCCAGTAAGTGAGGGTAAAAAGAGGGTGGAAAAAACCCTCAATAAGGGATATAATTGCAGTCAAAAAAAAAAAAAGTTGCTGGGTAAGTGTTACATATATGGAGCTATGCTACATATTGTGAGAGTATGAAAAATACATCACCCTGTTTCACAGAGTGCACAATGTTGGAGTCAGAGGGAGACTAGGACTAGATGTCTCCAGGATGAGATGAGGCTAGTAGGTATAAGACAGATATCAGGTACAGTGAACACACATTCACTGGAAAATGATTAATTTCAACTGGAGGATCACTCGAGCTTTTGTGAAAGGGTGACATTTGAAATAGGTCTTGAGAGATTGTATAGACTTTCTTTAAAAAACACCGTGAGGAGTAAAGCAAAAATTGCAAAAGGTGGCAGTATTGAGGAAGGGAGTGTCTTCCCTCCCTCTTTTTGTTTCTTTCTTGCCTGCTTTTTCCTTCCTTCCTTCCTCCGTGCTTCCCTTTCTTCCTTCCTTCCTTCCTTCTTTCCTTCTTTCTTTCCTTCCAGTGCCTTATATACTACTAAATGTTTAATGCACCAAAGCAGAAGTTCTTGAATCTCTGTTCAGTGTCTAGAGTGATGTAATGTTCAGTAAATATTATTTCATTTTTAATTGACAAATAATAATTGTATATATTCATGAGGTACATAGTGATGTCTTGATACATATATAGTGATTAAGATCAGGATAATTAGCAAATGCATCATCTCAAATATTTATCATTTCTTTGTATTAGGAACATTGAATATTCTCTTTCTAGCTATTTGAAACTGTATATTATTGTGAACTACAGTCATCCTATGGAGGTACAGAACAGCAGAAATAATCCCTCCTATCCAGTTGTAATTTTTATCCTTTAACAAATCTTTCCATATCCTTCCTTTCCCAGCCTCTAGTATCCTCTGTTCAACTTTTTACTTCTATGGTATCAGCTTTTCTTTGCTTCCACACGAGAGTGAGAACATTCAGTGTTTATCTTTCTGTCCCTGGCTTATTTCATTTAACATAATGTCTTCCAATTCCATTCATGTTGCTGTAAATGATAGGATTTTATTCTTTTTTATGGCTGAATAGTAGTCCATGGTGTATGTATATGCCACATTTTCTTTATCCATTTGTCTGTTGTTAGTCACCTAGATTTATTCCATATCTTGGCTATTGTAAATAGTGCTGCAATAAACATGGGGGTGCAGATATCTCTCTGATATAATTATTTTCTCCTCTCTCAGTAAATATTATTGAAAAAATTGTTATCGTGTACAAATGGGGATCTAGGTAAACAATTCTAATTTGCAAATTAAGGCAAAACTTTCATCTATGTCATTTATTAGTTGGAAGTCAAAAAAAGTTATGAAGATCTATATGAGCCACCCATTATGTAACTGCAAGAGAGGAAAAAGAGTGAACAATTTTTCAGAGTAAAGTTATTTTTTCTGACTATTTAATAGGCTCTGAGATATCTGGAACAGGAACCATATCTTTACTCATTCAATAGATATTTTATTTAGTACTTACAATATATCATCTATATTAAGTATTATGTACAAGAATGAATGATATGGGCTTTACCAATGCTGTGTATACATTTAATGGGAAGAGAGATAGGTATAGGTGTATGATGCTAGTGTTTATTAAATAATGTCTACTACGTCTACTTCCAGGCACTATATTAGGCACTACAAATACACTGTTTATTTGTTCTACTCACCCTCTCAGAAAGGTATTATCTCCATTTGACACATGAAGATTTAAAGCTTAGGTAAGTCACACAGCTTGCTCAAGGTCACATAGATATTTTACTTTTTTTTTATTGTTTGAGACGAAGCCTTGCCCTGTCACCCAGGCTGGAGTGCAGTGGCGCAATCTCGGCTCACTGCAACCTCCGCCTCCCACACTCAAGCAATTCTCATACCTTAGCCTCCCCAGTAGCTGGGATTACAGGTGTGCACCTCACACTTGGCTAATTTTTTTGTAGAGATCAGGTTTTGCCATCTTAATTACCCAGGCTGGTCTTGAATACCTGACCTGAAGCAATCTGCCCACGTCAGCCTCCCAAAGTGCTGGGATTACAGGCATCAGCCACCATGCTCAGCTGACACAGTTATTTTAAGTGATAGAGTTGGGATTAAACCTTTCAGATTTTGAAATCTATGCTCTTAGCTGTTCATTCAACACCTTTAGGGATTGGAAATAGTCACTTGCTAGATTGTTGCCTATGCTGAGTCTTAAGAAATAATTACAAATGTATAAGGAAGGAAGGGACATCGGAGGCAAGAAAACAAGTGTTTTATGAAAACTAGGGCACATGGCATGTTGGGGAAAAGTGTTGGAGATGTGGTTAGAAATATGGAAATGAGGTGGCTTATAAGAAGCACTGGATACTTAGGCTCAGGCAGTGGTTCACCACCCTGGCTGAACAACACAGTCAACTGGGGAATGTATAAAAAATGTAACAGGCTGGGCACCCATCCAGATCAGTTAAAATGAAGTCTTTAGGGGTAGTGTTCAGGCATTTGTATTTTTAAAAGTTTTCCTGGGGTAATTCTAGCACAGTATTGGGTGAAAAGCACTGGGCTGAAGTGATGGGAACCATTGAGGGAGTTTAGGCAGAGAAGTGTGGCAGATGGAATGGAAGGGCCCAGAGTAGAGGCAGGGAAGTCACTGAGAAGGAAGTGCATTAGTGATGGCAAGGGCCTAAGGAAAGTTAGGGGCTACAGGGAAGGAATTGAAGGGGGAGATGTAGGAGATAATTAGGGAGTGAAATACACAGGTTTTGTTATCCACTTGGATAGATGGGCTGGATAAGATGAGGAAGCTGTAGTGACTCTTCTATTTCCAGTTTGAGTGACTGTGTGGAAATTAACATCTTTTACTGAAAGGGCCAATACAGGAGGAAGGGCAGGTTTGTGGAACAAATGATGAAGCTAAAATCCTATGAATTAGATTAAGATGGAACACTCAGAGAAGTTGCAGAAAAGCCAGGGAGAGTGACACTGCAACAGCTAGGAGAACAGGAGCAAATTGTCAACAGTGTCAAACAAGGAACAACATGATTTTATTGAACATATTTAAAATAAAATACCATCATGATGTAAATCTTCTTAAGTCTGTCTTCTCAAGAAGATTCCTGCTTGGGATGTATAAAGCAAATGGGGGATAAGAGCAGAACTGGAAGAGGCCTGTGCCATTTGTGAAGTCATTGTCCCCAGATTCAAACTCACCCTCCACGCTCTGCTTTGTGGTGCTAGGGCAGAATTCTGCCACATTTCTGCTTTGTCAGGCTCTGACAGTGAAGGGCACTAGTGAGAGGCTGCAAGGCTGGAGAAGGAACAACCAACATTCTTGACTGTATTCCTCCTGAGGAACTTCCCTGAGTGTTCCATCTTACAGAACACTCAGAGTTGTTTTTTTGACTCTATGGAGTCTGCTTGTTTGTTTGTTTCAACAGCAGCTGTGAAACCTGTTTGTAGTTTTTCATGCACTTGGAGAACTAGCTTTATTATGTTCCCTACCTGGAAACTCCCGCACCAACTGTCTGGTGACCTTTCCAGAGACAGAGGTCTCAAGTCTCCAGGGCCTTTTCTCCAAGCCCCAGTGCACCAGCACTAGCTGAACAGGCACCTGCTCCTCAAATGACTTAATTTCTGCAACGGAGATCCCCTAGCTACATTTCTAAATTTTAATAATTGCAACCTCTCCCCTTTGTTCCCTCAGCCCTAGGCATGGTAGCTATTTTCTACAGTTTATATCGTTTTTAAAATGCTTTCCATTCTCTATTTAAGAAATTTGTAGATAGTTAACAGTTCTTTATATTAAATTTTCTTAATTAAAATAGCTAGTGCTGTGTCTGTCTCCTAAATGGATCCTTACTTACACAGTAATTGGTTCCATAACCAGAAATTTATTTAGAAAACAAATCTTTAAAGTTATTTTGGATCAATATGGTCATGTCCTTAGATTGAACACAGTAGCAAGATCCTTGCCAATGGTAAATGAGGTGCTAATCACTAACTGCATGTAGATACACTGCACTTAATCACATCACCACCTGTGATTGATTATGATGAAGTGTCTACTGAAGCAAGAGCCTTGGGAACCCAAGTGACTATTTCATTTGACCCTTATGAGAGTAAGGATGCCTACACTGACTGTGGCATGGGATGGATTGTTAAGAGCATTTACTAATTCAATCCCGTGCCAACTCTAGGAGGAAGCATTATCACAGCTTAAATGAGGTCAGATCATGACTTGATCTTCCTATCATGACACATCTTCATTAGCTTCTTGACGTCAAGTGCACGAGAGTGGTTACAGAATGGACACTATAAACATAGGTTTTTAAACTCTCAATTCAAGTCGTGGTAAGAGAACCACAAACTTTTCATGACAACCCTAAATAAGTCTCATATTTCTGTAGCCATATGACCAATATTTTAAGAAGCTATACTTAAAATACTGTGAAGCTTACAGAATTACAATACATGTTGAATTCACAGCTTTACAAAGTGTCTCACAAGAAAGTTAAGGCAATGATTAGGAAGAAATAGAACTGGGAAACTTGAAATGGACAAATTAATTCGTACTCAGATGAGGCTGAGAATCTTAGATTCAAGTCACTGTGAGCCACCCTGTAAATATATGCCAATTGCCTACCTGTACAGGCAAAGAGTTCCTAATCTGAATATCAAAAATCTGAAATATTCCAAAATATAAAATTTTGTGCATGCCAACATAAACTACTAGTGGAAAATTCCACACATAAGTACTTAACACAAACTTTGTTTCATGCACAAAATGATTTCAAGATATTATATAAAGTTACCTTCAGGCTATGTGTATATTTAATGTTTATATAAAACACAAATTTCATGTTTAGACTTGGATCCCATCCCCAGGATATCTCATTATATATATGCAAATATTCCAAAACCCCAAATTTGAAACACTTTTGGTCTGAAGCTTTTCAGATAAGGGATACTCAACCTGTAGCTGAAAAGACGTGCCTTCCTTTGCTTGAAAACTCTGCAAGCATCTGACTGGGGGGTAGGACTATTGCCTTGCAAGCAAATGCTCATTTTATTTAATATTAACCTCAACCATCTCTTACTGTCACTATAACTGAATTATAACTAGGTTCAGCCCTCACCATGCTCCATGAGTCTGGTACAGAATCTGACCCAAAGGGAAATAGCTTATACATCAAAATAATTGCAAGATTTTGTAAATTATATTGATAGAAACCTAGGAAATATGTGTAGGAATTAGAATAAAGATAGTGGAATATAAAACTAGATCAGGTTTAATTTATTTTTATAAGTTGAATTTTGAAATATTCTGAATATAGTGGGTTAGACTAAAAAGCTAGAAGTGATTCCAACAGTTTTTTTGTTTTGTTGACTTAAAGTTGAATTTATCAGTGTCTTAAATTGAAGTAGAAGGAGATAGCAGAGATTTCATGGTAAGATGAAGTGGAAGGAATCCATAGGGAGAGAATAATGTTAGGCAAATTGTATAATATGCAAATGTGACTGTCCTCCAACTATATCCCCCAAAACAACACAATACCTTCACTAAGCTGTTGAGAAACAAATACATGTGCAAAGTACCTACATCTTTATATAGCTCTGTGATGAGTCTCTTCTGTAAGCCAAGTATGAGTATGGAAAATACCATAAGTGAGATGCAATTTCTGATTTTAATGGAGATGATGAGATCCTGGAGTAAAAGGAACATTTGTTTTACCTTTTTGTTTACATTTGTTTTACTTTTACTGTTGGCAGTATTTAACCACCAAAGATAAGATGGGCACTTTTACCATAAAAGTTAATCATGGTTGAGTAATAGAATGGCTTTTTTTTGTTTGTTTTAAATTTTTTTCCCAACTTTATTAAAATAAAATTTACAAATAAAATTATATATATTTAAGGTATATAACATGATTTGCTATATATACATGATATATATGAATACATATATTTGATGTGTATATAGTGAAATGAATACCACAATCAAGCTAATTAACATATTCATTACTTTACAATGTTATCTTTTTGTATATATGTGATGAGAAGACTAAGTCTACTCTCTCAGCAGATTTCAACTACACAGTATGTTGTTATTATTAATTATAGTCACCATGCTGTGCTTCAGGTCTCCAGAACATATTCATCCTGTAACTGAAACTTTTCACCCTTTGAGCAACATTTCCTCAGCACCTGGTAACCACCCTTTTACTCTCTGTTTCTATGTATTAAACTTTTTTAGATTCCACATGTAAGTGAGATCATGCACTATTTGACTTTCTGTGTCTGGCTTTTTTAATTCAGCATATTGTCTTCCAGGTTCCTCTGTTTTGTTGCAACTGGCAGGATTTCCTTCTTTATTAAGGCTGGACAATATTAGTCAGGATGTTTTAACTTTCAGGGATTTTGGGCAGCGGCTAATTAATCAAGATGTTCCAAGGAATAAAATATATGGGTAGTCAAATAAAATATTTCTTAAACTATATAATGGGAAAAACTCCAGCAGTGTGGTGGCCAAGAACATGACTTGAGTTGCCACAATGGAGAGTAATGGTTTCTCACTTCACTTCCAGACCTAAGCCATTCCGTAAACCCAAAGTCCTTCTGTTGAAGGAGAAACTGGGTTCCTTATGAATGGATGCTGCAGCACTGCTGTACATACATCCTGTAAATATTTCTCTAAGCTTTTCCCAAAGGAACTTATAGGCATTAACTAGAGTAAACGTGCATTGGGGAAAAGGAAACACCCAGATATATCAGGGATTTCTAGACATTGGTTCTGAGTTGACACTAATTCCTATAAACTCCAAATCCTACTGTAATCTACCAACAGTGAGGGATTATTGTACTCAGGAAAGAGATGGCATCTAAACTGAAATGCAAATCACCATGAGACCTGAATGTTCATGGCCTAACCTCTGATTATTTCCCCCTGTGATTAGTTTCTGGGTACGTAATGGGAATTCATGTACTTAGACAATAGCAGCATCCCCCACATTGGCCCTTTGATTCATAAAGTAAGGGTCAATATTGTAGGAAGGACCAAATGGAAGCCACTAGAACTTTTTCTTCCTACCAGGATAGTAAACCAAAAACAATTGCATCTCAGGGAGAATTGCTGGAATTAGTGCCATCAAAGACTTGACAGATTCATGGATGGGCCAGGCGTGGTAGCTCACGCCTGTAATCCAGCACTTTGGGAGGCCGAGGCAGATCACCTGAGGTCAGGAGTTTGTGACCAGCCCAGCCAACATGGTGAAACCCTGTCTCTACTAATAATACAAAAAATTAGCTGGGTATGGTGGCGCATGCCTGTAATCCCAGCTACTTGGGAGGCTAAGGCAGGAGAATTGCTTGAACATGGGAGGCGGATATTGCAATGAGCTGAGATTGTGTCATTGCACTCCAGGCTGGGCAACAAGAGTGAAATTCCGTCTCCAAAAGGAAAAAAGATTTATGTGTGGTTATACCTATAATATTCCACTTAACTTGCTTATTTGGCCTGAACATAATGTACATGGCTCTTGGAGAATGACTGTGATGATCATAAAGTGAATCACGTGGTAACTCCAATTACAGTGGCTCTTCTATATGTCATATCTTTACTGGAAGCAAATGAACACAATCCCTGGCACCTGATAGCGGCTACTGACCTGAAAAATCATTTTTTCTCCATACCAATTTGCAAGGACTGCCAGAGTAGTTTGCTTTGCTCCTTGGCAGGGCCAAAATTATACATTTGCATTCTTGTCCAAAGGTATGTCAACTCTCCAGCTCTTGGCCATACAGCATTTTGTAGAGATGTTAATGGTCTTGGAAATTCCACACATCACATTAATCTATTACATTGATAGCATTTCACTCATTAGATCTCATGTGAATATTTTAGATGCTTCCTCAGATGGAAACTAGGGAGTGGCAGATAAACCCAGTAAAATATCTGGGACCTGCCAACTTAGGTCCAGGGATTTGGAGAATATAAAGTTAGTGCTTTGTGAAATGAAACTGTAAATAGATCCCAGGCTTTACAGATGAGATGGACTCTGTGTGGCTTATAAAAATGCCCAAATTAAGATACTAGGAAGCCAGTGGCTATGGTAAGTGAGAGAAGGATGGTCATTTACCCTTTGTTCTTGGAGAGAGCAACTCCAAATAAACATCCTGTTTGTGCCTCTGAGCTAAGATGGTTCCAGAGCTGAGATCCTGTGACTGACCAGAAAGCTCCTCCTATCAGCCTGAAAGGGGCATCCAGAGACTTCTGGTTTGAGGCTTAGAAACTATGTAATTAAGACTCAGTTATTTCAACCAATCAGGATTGAACAAATTTAAATTCTTCATTTGCATATACAGATCTGATTGAGGGCTGTGGTGGGAACTTTTCCTCTTAAGCCAGATCCCCTCTTTGTTCTCTGCAACTATGTTTTCATTATACATCTGAGGCTGCATCTCCCCAGCCTCAGATGAATATGTAAATATATATGCACAAATAAATTTATTTTATTTATATATATATATATATATAAAATAATTGCTCCCTTTTTCCTCTGCAGATTGCATGGTCTTTTGTTAATACTTGTAATGTGAAAGACAAGTTATAGCACTTTGGACCATCTACCACCAAAAAATGAAAAAGCATAGTGCTTGACAGTTTGTGTATTTGTTCATGTTTGAACCCAAATACAACAAATTTAACTGTGCTAATTTAAATCTCCAAAGAGTTTTGAGAGGGACGAGGCTCTGGGAGGAAAAGGCTCTGGTGCTCTGCTGTGTAAAGCAGCATTTACACTTTATAACCCAGTAAATCCAGTTGTATTAGTCTCTTCTCACACTAATAAAGACATACCTGTGACTGGATAATTTATAAAGGAAAGAGGTTTAATTGATTCACAGTTCAGAGTGGCTGGGGGAGGCCTCACAATCATGTTTGAAGATAAAGGAAGAGCAGAGGGATGTCTTACCTGGGGGCCAGCAAAGAGAGAGCTTGTGCAGGAGAGCTCCCATTTATAAAACCATCAGATCTTTTGAAACTTACTGCTACAAAAATAGCATGGGAAAGACCCACCTCCCCATAATTCAATTACCTCCCATGACACGTGGAAATTATAGGAGCTATAATTCAAGATGAGATTTGGGTGGGGTCATAACCAAACCATATTGCCAGTGATACTTGAAGTGCCTGAGTAAAACAGGAATGCCATATGAGCCCCTTATAAATGCCAACAGGGTAATCACCATGATGGCCTTCAGGAATTTTGAGAAAATCGATGCCTTCTTTTTCAGATAACTATTTTTCATTTGATAAACAGCTTCTGGCTTTTTCCTGAACTGTGGTTATAAACCATGGGATATTGAATGGCCAAGTAACCTTAGATCTCCATCCCTATTTGGCACTGTCTGACTCACCAAGACAGGTTGCACATGCACCAAAGCAACCTGTTATCAAGTAGAGATGGTATACAGTCATGCCTTGCTTAATGACAAAAATACTTTTGAGAAATGCACTGTTAGGTGTTTTTGTCATTGTGCAAACATCATAGTGTGTACTTACACAAAGCTAGATAGTGTGATAGTGTAGCCTACTACAAACCTAGACGATCTGGTACAGCCTATTGCTCCTAAGCTACAAACCTGGATGGCATGTTGCTATATTGAATGTTATAGGCAATTGTAGCACAATGGTAAGTGCTTGTGTACCTTAAAATATCTAAACCTAGAGAAATTACAGTAAAAATACAGTATAAAAGATAAAAAATTGTATGCCTATATAGGGCACTCATGGAGCATGCAGGCCTGGAAGTTGCTCTGGGTGAGTCAGTGAATGAGTGGTGAGTGAATGTGAAGGCCTAGGATATTACTGTACACTACTGTAGACTTTATAAGTACTGACCACTTAGGCTACATAAATTCATTTAAAACTTTTTTTCTTCAAGAATAAGTTAATTTTAGTTTCCTGGATGACTACCATTGTATTTGCACCACATCATGGACTGAAATGTCATTATGAGATGCATGACTATATAGATTGTGCTTGAGCAAGTCCTGAAGGCACACAAGTAATTTGCATGAGCAGGTGCCTCCAGCTTCTTTGAGTGACTCCTGCTGCCTTGCTTCCTTTCTAATAGTCTCATGATTCTATGACCAGGTAAATGAGGAATAAAAATCTGAGGCCTAGTACAGATGGTTCTACGCAATATCTGAACACTGCTGAAAGTAGACAGAGGCAGCATTATGGCATCATTCAGGAGTGGCCCTGGAAAACTGATGAAGGCAAACCTGACAGTGTCTAGAGGTTGAGTGGTGCATTTGATTCTCTATCTTCTCTGGGCTTAGACATACTCAGTCAGAAGTGTGAGTCTACATTGATTCATAAGCAGTTGCTAATGGTTGAGCTGGATGGTCAGGTCCTTGGGTAACAAAACCCCACAGAATGAGAATGTAGGGGACCAAAAGGTCTGGGAAAGGGGTCTGCAGATGGAACTTTCAGAATAGGAACAGAGTGTTAAAGTATTAATTTTACATGTGAATGCTCACCAAAGGACATCTGTGGCAAAGGTGGATAAAATGACACCCTTTGTGCGTGTCAATCAGCCTCTTACCTCAACTATTATAACACATACTAAATGGACCAATGCACAAAGTGGCCATAGTGGTAAGAACAGAGGCAATCCATGGTCTCACCAATATGTTGAGGCAACAACATGCATAGCCTCACCAAAGCTAGATGCCCAGCCTACCAGCAATAGAGGCCAACACTCAGTGCCATTAAAGCATCATTCACTAGAGCCATTTTCTAGACACTTGAGGTGGCAGAAGACTGATTACATTGGACACCTCCTCACTTGGAGGGGCTACAAATGTCATCACTGGAATAGAGACATATGCTGGATGTGAATTTTCTTAATGTACATCATATTTTCTCCAGAACAACCATTTGTGGATTTACAGAAAGTCTTTTTCATTTGTCATGTTATTCCACATGACATCTCTTCATAAAAAGAAACTCATTTTGAGAACACATGGACACAGGGGAGGGGGAACAACACACACTGGGGCCTGTTGTGGGGTGGGCTTAGGGGAGGGAGAGGATTAGAAAAAATAGCTATGCATACAAGCGCAGCAAACCACTATGGCACATGTTTACCTATGTAACAAACCTGCACACATACTCCAGAACTTAAAATAAAAAATAAAATTAATTTTTTTAAAAAGAAACTCATCTCACTGCAAAGAATGTAACAACAGACTCATACCCATGGAATTAATTGATCTTTCCTTGTTCCCTCATCACTCTGAAGCATCCGGCTTAATACAAAGATAGACTGGCATACAGAGAATTCAGTAATGGCACCAGTTAGAAGACACCTTGAAAGCAATGGGTTCTATTTCACAGGATACAATACATGATTTGTACTATTAAACTTGGGGGCTTCTCATTTTGGGGACAGGATAATAATGTCTTCGTTTGTGAGATGGATAGTTGCATTGCCTTAGGCAGAAACAACATCTTATGTTGTTGTAGAAAAGTGTCAATATGTGTAGAAGACTTTATATGGATGCTAAGTAGTCAAAGGGAGTGAACTGTGCCAGTTTTTAAGCTACTCCCCCTCACCTTCAAATATACACTTGTATAATCTGCTTTATGACCCTGGACACGGGTCTCAGTAAATCACGTTTCTGCTTTGCCACCTGGCTGTATCTTAGGCTCTGCCAATAGGGGTTTCTCGAAATAGATTATAAAATTGGAAGAAGTAGAGCAAGAGTCTTGTTCCTTCCTGTCTGCTTCCTGTGAGCTATTTGTTTGTTTGTAATGCCTGTCAGAGGCACCTCAGCAAGACTTTTTTATCCCAGAGAGAGAGTTCCTTTCTAAAGCAGTGCCTGAACTCAATTTACAGCTTTTTAAAGATCTGCAGAAGCAGCTTAATTATGCTCTCCCTTAGGGACCCCAGCACCTGCTAAGCAGTACCTTGTCCTCAGAAATCGGAGTTCAGCCATGTGGGGGCCCTCCTTTAAGCTACTAAGTTCTAATAATTCCAACATCTATCACAAGAAGGTAGATCCTTCTTATGATGGCTTCTCTATGATATCTTAAATTTCTCTTTTTATCCTTGAATTTTCTTGGGCAACACATTATTCCTGTTAGATTATTCTTAGTTGACAAATTCTCTCTGTTGTTGCTTCGTTCCTTGACTGGACTCCTACTAATACAAAGCTTTAAAGATTCTACACTGATGTGTATTAGAAAGCAGAGGGAACAATTAAAAGAAGATAAGAGAGTAGATATGTCAGGCAAGCAGAGAAAGAGGCGTATTATGAGAAATTAGGAGAGTTTGTAGAGAGAAAAAAATGGGGGAATGGAAGGTTTGAGAAAACTGTCTGATTGTGATTTTTTAAAATAGACTTTTGAAAAAATAAGTGAATATGAAGTTTGTTACATAGTTTTGCCACACAGAATGACACAAAATTTCTCCCCCTTGGCCTTTCACACAAGATTGCATAAAGATTTAAACTGCTTTACAATTCACTGTGGACCTGTATTGCAGGGATTTGTATTGCAGGGCAGCAAGTAAGTGACAACCCTTAAGGACACAGACGCCCTTGGAGACAGTAAACATAAACAAATTAGAGAGGAAAGAAGGGGACAGTAGCTAGCTCATTTTCCAGACTCAAACCTCAGACTAAACATAGTTTGGAAAAGAGAATTTGTCTGGAAATCTGGGTGTCTTAAGCACATGCTAACAATAAGACTGCTGAGGTCCTCCAAAATGCAAAATGAAAATGAGTGATTATTTGTGAATACATTAAATTAAAGGAAGAATATAACACTACTATCAGAGCATAATAGTTCATTTTGAATCTCTATGTAATGTGTAACTTTGAATGATTTTAGATTAAGTTATAATCATACATTCAAACATGTGATGTATATACAATCAATTTCCTTTCTCTTTGAAGTGATACATTAAGGAACAGCAATGGCCAAAATAACACTCAATCTCTAACATTGTCTACTGAATCTAAACTGGGGTCTCCCCCCACCCTATGAGGAGACCCTCTATGACAACATTTTTCAGTTCAGAAACTACCCTTTTTGTGGAGGGACTCCAGAAAAATAATTGCTATGTATTTTTAAGTCTGTTTTCCAATAAAGAGTTTACAGTATATGCTTTCTTAATGTCTTACTCGTAAAGAGTAAAAAAAAAATATCATGAGAAAGGGAGTTCCTAACTTCTGTACATATTCCTCTACTCCAAAACATACTACAAACTTGTTCTTAAACTTGCACTTCACTTAGGGTTGCTAAGAACCCAGGGAGCAAAATCATGATGACTTCCCCTTACACTCAGAAGCTGGTGTGTATCGCCCCACTTCAAGAAATTCTGTGAGGCTGCCAGTGGGGTGCATAGCAACCCAGACATGGAGACCTTGGAAGTATCTGCAGTTTTATCTCCCAAGAAGTCACCCTTAGCTTGATTTACAATATATGGTTAGCCTCTATCTGCTTAGCCTCTGGTTTAGTAAAAAAAAATTGGGTATAAAAAACAGATTTGCTTCAGGGTGATCACAAGGGTGAGTTTGAAGGAGCATGCATCTGTGTAATAAGGTGAAATTGAGGAACACTTGATGGGATCGAATATAGACATCATAACAGAACTAGGGAATGACCTTAAATAAACCCGTCTTATTAATGCTTCACCCTGTGTCTCTTTTCCAACTCATTACTTTAAAAGTATAAATTTCGGATAAATTAAGAATATATATAATTAATGAGAATTAAAAACTGAAAGGTAAAAGTCTTATCAGCCTATGACTAGTTAGCCTACAGTTGATTCTTATCTCAATCAATACTCAAACCTTATGATTAAATATCAATATTTATAAAATTTATGATGGTGCCTAATACATAACAGACACCCAATAAAACTTACTGATTCCCTCTGTATGCAGAGGGAAACAAATAAACACATTTCAGTCTCCCCAGGTAGCCAATTCATAAATTTGTACAATTGGTCAAAAGAGTAATATTGTATGTACAAGTCTGCAACTTAGAATGCAAACTCCTTGTATGTGAAATTGAATCTTGGTAATAATGTTGTTTTCTATTACACGTTTCTTTTACTGTGAGCTTCTTCAATATTTTTGGAATATAATTTAAATGTTGATTAAAATACTGGGAAAATTACATTTAAAATACATTTTCTGCAAAGTTGCGTCAGTATACTTACAAGACTGGTCTTTGCTGGAAATGTAAGATCGCAACATTCAGTCACACTTTTGCTTAATAATTACCATAAGCAAAGAAAATGTCTCACAGTAGAGATTAAACAACATCAGCTGTAATATGTACACTCTGGGAAAAACTGTATGTTAATAATCCAGAACCAGCTAGCAATTCCATCTCTATTCACTGGATGTTAACATCTCTCATCTGTTTTCTTCTTGCCCGTATTTATTTCCTGACAGCCAGTTGATCACTTGGGTCCAGCAGGGTTTTTAGTCTTTCTTGACTCTAAGCTTCTACTCTCCTTCTGAGACATTACAGTTAAAATTGCCTTGGAGACAGATAAATAGCTACTGTATGGGAAATCAGAGAAACAAATATTCCACTTGGCAGCATGCCAGCCTGCTTTCTAAAGCTCTTCTGTAGCAAAGTGACAATTAAGACATGCCAAACATGTTTACAATCTCCACTGAATGAAATGCCTCTGGAAATAGAACAAATGCCATGACACCTTTTGTCTCAAATATTAATAGCCAGCATGCCCTGGACTTGCCTCTCTCAACCTTGAATGAAAGGATTCTGCTGGAGTGAAATAAGGTCGAACATAAGAGTAACTGAGTTATTCTCTGGTGTCCGGATAAACTAAGCACTCATTCCTTCTACTGGAAATATGAGTCTGTGCTAATGGCTTAGCTGGTCTGCTCTTGTTTTTTTTTTTTTTTTCCCCATTTACATTTCTACTTTTCAACATGTTAGATGAATTTTTTGGCTCAGGAGTTTACAAAAGAAGGTACCTTGACCCTAAAGGCATAATAGAATCAGAAGTTTTTATCTTAAAGGTATTATTCAGTCCCAGCCCTATGTTTGCAGGATGGGGAAACTGTAGCTCATGTTACTTATGATCACAGAGTCAGGCAGTGGCAGGATTAGGACCAGAACCAAGACTAGGGCACTTTCCATTCCAACATAAATAATAGTTCTCAAGTTCAACTTAATATACATTTATCTGCACAAATATCCAATGAGAAAATTTCAGGAAAGATTATCACTAGACAAATTTTCTAGACTAAAAGAAATAGTAATTTTCCAAGGAACACTTAATTCAATTCAATTTAATGAATGTTGCTTAAACACCAGTATTTCAGTCATGATATATATATTCTCATTCAGGAAGTGATTAATTTGTTAAACCCTTTGACAAGGTCCACATAATGGGACAGATTGTCTCTTGCCTGTTGAAAGGCCTGGGAGTTGGTTTATTGCATGCAGAGAGCCTGAACTTGTTCTAATTTCCATTATGTTGTTGTGTCATTACATTTGAATTCCTCAAGCAGTCAAACTATAATAATTTCTAGGTTGGAAGCCTCTTTCAACCCATTAGTGTATAGAAATACTCACCAGTTAAAAGATACTTACGATGTTAACTTACTGAGCCACCAAGGATATGTCTTGTACATGCATGAAATAAAGAGTTTACACAAAAAGGTAGCAAAGAAGAAACTGCTATTTTGTATCATTTGGATGTTACTCCAATGTCCTTTTCATTTGCGGAAACACCTCATTTATTTTGTTATAGCAATCTGAGGATACACCTATTCTGGCCTCCAATATATTGGAATCTTGAAATTATTCTACCTCTTCTTTATTTCTGCTGCCACGGTGTTTTTTTTTTTTCTTTTTTATGGGGAGGGTATGAGTTAAGAGTGACAGTGAGTTTGCAGGAGGAAGAAGATGCACACTTGACAGTTCCCCAAACATACACCTTAGAGTACCAATAATGGCAAGATAGACTTGGGATTTAAAAAAAAAAAAAAAGGAGTAGGCAAGTACGGTAGCTCATGCCTGTTATCCCAGCACTTTGGGGGGGCCGAAGCAGGTGAATCACTTGAGATCAGGAGTTTGAGACCATCCTGGCCAACAGGGAGACCCTGTCTCTACTAAAAATGGAAAAATCATCTGGGTGTGGTGGCAGGTGCCTGTAATCCCAGCTACTTGGGAGTCTGAAGCAAGAGAATCACTTGAGCCAGGGACGTGAAAGTTGCAGTGAGCTGAGATCACACCACTGCACTCCAGCAGCCTGGGTGACAATGAGACTCCATCTCAAAAAAATAAATAAATAAAATTAAAGAATGGCCTGAGAACCTGAAAAGTTAGGCTGAGGTTGAAAGTTAGGCTCCTTCTTGATGTAAGGCAGGATTAAGCAAGTAGTAGTAAAGCATCTCTACCCTGTCTGGGTTGATTGGTCTTTAGATAATCTGGAAGAGCAGGCGCTGCCCTCCCCAAATCAGTCAATGGTTTTCTGAAAGAGCAGAAATCTTGGCTCAGGAAGCAGCTGGTGTTTCTCATGGAGAAATTCCCTGAAGCATTTTTATAAGAAAAGTATTGCTGACAACCACTGAGACTGTAATTTACCATGGGAACTGTGTGAATACAGGCCATAGGGCTTTCTGGGATGCAGCTTAGCAAAGTGGGAAAACCAGCCTCTTTATAGATCTGGCTCTGGTATGTGATTCTCTTTGTGCATTTTAGGCATTTAATGGTTGTTGTGATGATGATCATAGCTATAATGATAAGAAAATAATCCTGGATGTGGAGAGACAAGACTATCTGCAGATACCCAGGGTATGGCTGAATTTGACCTGTAGAATCTGATACCATTGGTAAACTTTGGGAAAATATTCAACCCAGTGGGCATTTGAGGACATGGTACCCTAGTGCAGATCCCTTCTAAAGCATCCCAACTCTAATAAAAATTACAAACTCATGTCACGACCTTTCTCTGACACATTGCTAGACTAGTTTCTCCTTTCCTTCCCGACTTACCTCCCCCTCACCCCAATCCCCCTCCACACACACACAGATATACACTCCATATGTAAACAGCTTAAGCATAATGGATAATGAAAGTGAAAAAAAAAGATGCTGTCTTTGAGGAATTATAATTCAATACTCAAAGAAAATGTGTTAAATAAATCACATACAAATTCCCAATGAAAGAAAACATATCTTCTGTGAGTAATTAAAAGATATTTCCATCTCAGTTCATCAAGGAACATATATCAGTAGACCAATATTGTCTACGAGCCTCTTCCCTTCCTCTCTGTAGACCTTAAATATAAACATCTCTTATTCCCAGTGATCCATGGAGTATAGTCAGGAAACCCAATCAATCTTGGTTCTGTTCTTTAGGTGAGGTTTGAGGGGTCATTACTAAACTCTTAAGGCTCATTCCAGAGCATTCTAATAGGCACATCTCCTTTCATTTTAAGATAGGATTATTAACATTTAATCACTGTACTTATGTTCAGCTTGCTAACACTTGATTCAACAGTCTTGGACCAACTTTACATCCTCAGATTTCAAAAATATATAAGAATGTATTGCAACTCTGGAACTCAAAGAACAAAACTGAGTTGTTCCAGTTAATTAGAAATATTACTAGGGATTGGCCTCTTATTCCTATCTGAACATTTATTGGAGAGTGTGACTTAAGTCAGACTTTTTGGTTGCTCTCATGTCATTTATTAATTCTAATTACATAATTAAACATGCTATACAGATGTAATGAGCACACAGGTTTTTAAAAGAAGAATCAAAGCATTGAGAAACTCTGAGAGTTTAGAGTTCAGACCAAGCACATGATACAATGTAATTTTAGAAGTTTTCTTTAGCTTCTGAGTAAGGCCCCTTATGACACTCTGGGAAGAAACAAATACTGTAGTTCAGGTCAACTCAAAGCAAAATGACAAAGGGACTAAGGTACCCTCAGTGCCCTCCTTCCATGAACAAATCATCTCCCTTGTAGTCAAGATTCCTGCTCCTCCAGGGCCATAGCCCATGTGGTCTCCCATCTGGGCCACCCGCCATTCTCTGAACCTGAATTACTTTCAGTCTCTGACAGAATTTCACAGGAAAATCGCTTTCCCTTTCCCTTGGGATTTTGCAGGACTTTCATTGTGCTGTGTCGGTGGGTTACTATAAATGTTTCTCTCCACTCCTTACCATAATTTGAAGGAACTGTATAGTTTTAATATGTTATATTTTCAGATAAACTTATTACTGTAATCTCTGCCTATATGAGTTGTGATTGCTAAATAATGATTTAAAAAATATATATACCATACTATGACATACATACACTCTGTGACCCTTCACCTTGACATATCACTCTATAATCATCAGCCATATAAAAACATACATAGAGTATCATATTTTTATATTTAACATGAGAGTCTATACAGTTTTATGTATTTCTCATATATTTGTAATGATTTAACATTTAACATTTTTAATATTCATATTTTATTGCATTTTTCTCTTATAATTTACTGATAACTCGGTTTGATTTTAGTTTTGGTAATAAAAATGTAGCAGAGATTAAACTTTGAGCCTCAACTGAAATGTAGATAGCTCTAGACATGTCTTGCTAACTGATGTTCTGTACCCAACAGAAGCCTGTCTGGAAAGGGAGTGCTAGAAGGGAGGCACAACACGATGATTTTAGGTTTTAGCACAGCAACAAAATTCCACAAGCAGAAACATTGACTTTCAGTTCAGCATGGTGGTTGCCATTGAAAATCTATATATACCCAGTCCAGCATGTAGACTCATTTATGTATTTGAGAGGCAAAGGGCTACAAGTAAAAACTAATACAATTTTGTTTTTACTCAATTTCTCAGTAAAGTATTAAGGTCACAAGGCAAAACTGCTTTGGGACATTTACCGTCATTTTACAACCAACATGGCTGTAAGCCATGGAGACTCACAGACAACATGGTGTGTTTCATAACAGCAGTAGCATCTAATGGGAAATGGGAGATAGCAGTGCCTAGGGGAGGGCAGGAGCAATATCCACTGTTTGTGGGAAAATGAGAGACACCTCTGAAGATGCCAAGAAATACCTGTGAGATGAACATTTGCCAGAGGGTAGGGAAAAGACCCCAACAACTTCAAGTTCTTACTAATCATGGTGCCCCCTGTTAGCTCTTGTTATCCAATGATGATTGGAGAATCTGGTTGTATATCTACACTCCTAAAACATTTTTGTATTTGAACACCTTTTTGTTTCTTAAAATTATTTCCTTGGGATAATATCCAGAAGTGAGATGACTTTCTAAACACTGGAGTAATATTTATGTCTCTTTAAAAAAATACATTTTACTTCTAATTGGATTTTCAAGAGACAGGTCCTTTAGAAGACCAATGGGAAAAATACTTTGGGGCAAATGAGATATTTGAAACCTAATATTCTAGGCTGTATCAATCTTCATATTCTTCATTCTCAAAGGGCTGGCACTAATTAACATCTCCCTTTACTAACTTTAATTGACCAAAGAAAAAGTATGGCTTCTGAATAGATGTAATTGAATATGCTGTAATTATACCAACTAATTTGAGATGATTGCATCTAATCTAGTTTCAAAGACATTAGACATATAGATTAGTTTAAAGCATAATGGAACATTGCCTGTACCTTTGGTTTATGTTCGGCATCGCCCGTAGGCTATGCCAGAGCCTTCCTTGCCTTTTGGTCAAGGAATATTAGGTTTCAAATATCTCATTTGCCCCAAAGTATTTTTCCCATTGGTCTTCTAAAGGACCTGTCTCTTGAAAATCCAATTAGAAGTAAAATGTATTTTTTTAAAGAGACATAAATATTACTCCAGTGTTTAGAAAGTCATCTCACTTCTGGGATATTATCCCAAGGAAATAATTTAATGTTTTTTCTTACCTAATAATCTAATGCCTTGGGATCAGAAGGTAAGCAATTCTTTTCTTGAAATTGGACAACAGAACTGAGGTGTACCTGCAGAGATGATTCTTGGCAGTAGAAGCAAAACCCTGCACAGAATCACACAGAGATATTTACCCTGATGCCCTTTAAAAAAAATAGTAAGTAATAAAAGGATGCACATTTTATTTCATCCTTACTATTCTTTTAAAGAGTGGGAGACATCATTCCTATTTTACCTCTACAGTGAGGTGCAATGATAATTTCTTGCCTGTGGTACAATTTTTTTTTTTCACTGAAACCATTATTAATATTCCATGATTTTATAAATAGAATGAAAGCCAAAGAACCTCAGCCTCGGAGTTTCCACAACATAACTGTAGCTTACCCTTACATTTTTATCACTCACTTTCTCCCTCAAGCCATACCAAATTACTTCCTTTGGCACAAATATGCTTTTAGTCATAGATGGTAGATATGAGTCTGCGTGGGATCAGGAGTAAGGCCAGGTCAGAATAAAAGTAGGAGAGTTCTGGGTTTGTCTAAGAATGGAGGTACACATGGCCTTTTAAATATATTCAACTCAGTCAATCATTGAAAGTCTGGAAAAATGAAAACATTACAATTCCAGAAAGTCTCTCAGGCCAGCAGAGGCTGTTGAAGTAGGCAACCTCTAGATGGGAACAGCGTGGGAAAAGGTTGTTAGTGCTGAGATATGGTGCTCCAAGTATTGGTGTTCACCAACAAAACCAAGAAGCAAGGAACCATCTGCTATCTTTATTCTGGCTTGTCCTCTTTTCCTCTCCCTATTACCTACAAGCCATGTGGCATAAAGTCATTGTGGCAGTCACAGAAGTGCCCCATTCAGATCTCCCATCAAGAAAACTTGCCATTTGATATGTAGCTGTCGAGTCCCTTTAGCTTATGAGCCTTTAGCTCTACTACATTGTTCATACTAGGCTGTGCTTCTGCAGGACTGCCTCTAGGCAGCAGCTGAACATGGTAGGCATACTGGGACCATTGACCAATCCTGCTCAATGCGAGATTTCTACAATGACAGCTTTGGTTTGGGGCCTCACACTTTTAAAAGCCAATCTAACTAGTGCTGCTTCTGAATGTCTAAGATGCCAGCAGCAGAGACCAGCATTGAACTCCCAATATGGCGCTATTTGTCAGGAAGACCAACTGGCCACTTGGTTATAAGTTGACTACACTGAGCCCCTTCCATCCCCTCACTGAAATGCCAGCAGTTTGTCCTCACAGGAATAGATAACTACTCTGAGTACAGGTTTACCATTTCTGCTTACAAAACCTCAGCAAGCACCACTATCCAGGGACTTACAGAATGCCAGATACACAGGCATGAGATATTACACAACATAATATTTGAGCAAGGAACCCACTTCCCAGTAACAAGTGGGTGGGAGTGGGCTCATGCCCACAACATCAACTTGTATAACATGCCAGACCATTCAGAAACAGCTGGTCTTATGAGAGTTGAAACAATGATTGAAAATACAGCCAATGCACTAACTTTCAAAAATGAGATGTTATTTTTTTGGGATGCAGCACATCCATTAAATCAAAGCCTCTATATGGTGTCCCCAGTAGGAAGGATACTGTGTCTGGGAACCAAGGGATGGGAGATGTGATTTCACTTTCCATTATTTACAATGACTGATTGGGAAGTGTTCTGCTTCCTGTATCTGAGCTCCGCAAGGTAGTATATCCTGGTCCCCGTGGAGGGGGGTGGGAGGTATGCCCTTACAAGGCACACAAGGGTCCTATTGGACTACAAGCTTTGGTTGGTGTCAGGGCACTTTGAACTCTGTGTCCAATGTTCAGCATATGAGAACAAGAGACACTATTTTAGCGAGGATAATTGACCATAATCACCAGGAGAACTTTTACACAGTGGAGGAATAGAGGGATGTGTTTGGAACCCAAGTGATTCAGTTGTGTGTCTCTTGGTACTCACCCAATGTGACTGTAAATGGACATGAGCAAAACCCAGTGTGAGATGGATATAGTTAGCAAGGATTTGGTGCCTTCAGGAATAAAGGTTTGAGTCATGTCCTTTCAATTTCGAAGGATTTTCAGGTTCTAACTGCTACCTGTGAATATGACCTTATTTGGAAATTGGGTCTTTGTAGATACAATCAAATTAAGATGTGGTCGTTAAGGTGGGCCCGTCATCCAGTAGGACCAAACACCACATGTTCTCACTCATAAGTGGGAGTTGAACAATGAGAACACGTGGACACGGGAAGGGAACATCCGCCACTGAAAGGGAAAGGGGGAGGAAAAGCATTAGGACAAGTACCTAATGCGTGAGGGGCTTAAAATCTAGGGGTTGATAGGTGCAGCAAACCACCTTGGCACATAGATACCTGTGTAACAAACCTGCATGTTGAGCACATGTATCCCAATTTTAACTTCAAGTAAAATTCAAAAATAAATAAATAAATTAATTAATTAATTAAAAAAATAAACATGAAAAACACAGAGAGAAGAAGTCCACATGAAGACAGAGGCAGAGATTGGTGCTACAATACCACAAATCAAAAAATGAATGCCTGGGGCTACTGGAACCTGAAAAAGACAAAGAAAAATCCTCCCCCTGGAGCCCTGGAGGGAGCATGGCCCTGCTAACACCTTAATCTCAGACTTCCAGACTCCAGAAGTGTAGGAGGATAAATGTCTGTTGTATTAAGCCACTAGTTTGTCATATTTTGTTATGGGAACCTTGAGAAACTAATATAAGTATTTCCTCAAATAAATCTCTTGCATATCTATCCCTGTTTTCATATCTGATTCTCAGAGAACCCCAAATTTGACCTTATTCCATTAGTAAGGAGATAAACATAATCTGATCTGATGATCCATGGAAGTGAGAGAAGAAAAACCTGGGAAGTAAAATACTCCACAAACATTCACTTTCTCCTTTATGTCAAAATCCCATTACCTTTGCTGGCTACATCTCTCATATTAGCTCCTCATAAAGCTTCTGGAAACCTTAAGATGAATGAACTCTTACCTCTTCCAAACCTAGTGGTTTTTTCATAACTCTGATGGCATATACCATTTGCAATCTTGTATTATTTTTGTATACATCTGAAAGAAATTCCATTTAAAACTGGGTGCGCGTTATTTCAAAAATGATATTAGACTTAAAGCTTAATGTGTGACATCCATCAACAAAAACCAGTAATTTGTATTCAAATAAATGAAAATCTAGGGTTGCGGATACCTTCTGAGAGCTTGCAGTAATTGTCTGTTTACATTTTTGGTATGAGGTGGTACATTAGACACATTAAAATATGGGGTGATGAATTTATCAACTCTTTCAAGAATAAGTAATATATAAAATTAATGCCTCTGTTTTATCCACAGTTGTGACTTGTTTTGGTATGTAGTTTTTATTGAGCTACCTATATTCCGTCACAGCATTTCTTAATTATTCTAAGCCAACATCTGAAAAATGACTAGCCAGGAACTCTAGAGTGCACCTATGAAATAGAAGGCAACTCTCCGGCAACTGGGAGCATTTTCACTGTCATCACTACTCTACTCTGCCCAACTGAGCAAACTGATCCAGACAAAAACTAACAATCATTCATGATCTTCTTTCTGCTAAGAGCCATTGTCACATATTTGCCTGAAAGCTGGAAAAGAGTGACATACAATATTTGCATCTATAGTAGATTTGACAGACTTGATCCTTAAGGTGCCTACCAATTTCTTCCCGGTCTCATATGGCCATTGACACACCACTTGTTATTTACCTTGGGCAAAAAGGAATTGTGGCACTTGTTAAACCTATCACTCATATGCAGAAATGTTTTCTGAGGATAAAGTGTATATATATATATATATATATGATATGTAATAAAGGCATACTTAAATGTTCAGCGACATAGAATGCATTTCCCGTCTCAGAACCAATGTAACCTATACCTCTAATAACCAGTTTTCCTGTGCTTTTGCAAGATTTACATTTAACTATGCAGGACGGGTTATGAATTATCTGAGAGTAATAGTCTACCCCAAAATTATTTTATTAGCTCATGTTATCAAGAGCTTACAACTGAAACTAAATGTGATTTTCTTGATTGTAGAATAAGGTTTAATTGTTTTAATCAAGAGTATTCATGTCTGACAGATCTGTGTATATGTGTACTTCCTACTTACCTACTCTTTGAGTATAAGCTTGACTTAATGATTCACTTTTAATGAATAGAGTAAAAGTGGAAATGAATATGTATGACTTCACAAACTAGATCATAAAAAGAACTCTGGCTTCCTGCTTGCTCTCTCCTTCTCAGATCACTTACCTGTGGGAAGCCAGCTGCCATGTTATGAGAACACTCAGGCAGTACTGTGGAGAGCTGCACATGGTGAAGAACCGAGCCCTCTTGCCAACAGCCATGTGAGTAAGCCATCTTTGAATTAGATCTTCCTGTCCCCCTTTAAGCCTTTATATGATTGCAGACCTGGCCAACAGCTTGACTACAACCACATGAAGACCCTAAGCCAGGATATCCAGCTAAGTCATTCCCAGTCCTGATCCTTTGAATCTTTGTGCAATAACAGATGTCTAAGTTTCCAAGTATTAGGCCATGTTTTAGGGTAATACTGTACTATTAACTAATACAGATTATTTACTGTAGAACTTCTCAAAGCCTTTAAAACCTGTTGGTGTTAGTTGTTTAGGTGTAGGATACAATGTTTTCCAAATTGTTTTTACCACAAAACATTCTTTCTCCAAAGAATCTTAAAAAATAATGTTTCCCTAAATATTTTTGGGAATGGCTATCATAGAGAATTTTGATAGTTCACAGTAACTTCAACAAGAGATCAGATTCACCTAGTTAAGTAAAAATTTCAAAGTGGTCAATTCAGAGACATTTGGGAGAGCCCACATGCACTTGGCTCAGTAGGACACAGAAGTCAAAAACATTCCCAATCTTTGATTTTCAGTGCATTTCCTGCAATATGCAGAGGGTATTGCTACAACTAATTGGCAGAAATTTATCAGTATCTGATTAAATAGATATTTTTGTTACAACCCATTGCCATAATAATTCCTGAAAATGTATGTCCTTCATTGTAATGTCGGTCATGTTCCATAGCTGGTTGTAAGAAATTATCATGCTGCAAATGTTAAGCCTTTATAATTCAGCTTTGCCATGGGGGAGAGAATTTACAAATTAATAGGAAATGTATTATTTCTTTCCCTTCTGAAACTCAAAGAGCCTCATTTTACTGAAGAAAATTGCTACTTGAATTCAGATGAAATTAAGACCTTTACAGGGAGACTACACCATTGCAGCAGGCTTCTTCAGATAACAAATGTGGAAAGGCTCAAAGAGGAATTACATGATACTTTGGGTAAAGGGATTTAAAGAAAAATTTATTCCTAGGCTGTTTAACTCCAAAAGGCAAACATAGCAGATGGAACTGCTTACTATCTGACCACTTCCCTTGGTTATAACGGTTGCCCATGGATGAGGCAATGTAATTTTGGACCGCAATACAAGAAAACGCTTTAATATCATTCAGTCTGAACATAATCAAGGAAGCTCTCTGTTTAGCCATTGAATTGAGTCAAGCCAACTCAATGAAACTGAAGGCAATGCAGCTAGCTTCCTTTGTCAATCTCATTCTCTTGATTTGAACAAATTTTTGATCTGAACCAATTCTCTAACAGCATGCCTTAGTTCATGAGTATCTCTCAGCTGCATATGTTTAATCAAGTACTCGCCTATTTCTGTTCCTGGAACATGTAACTTCCTCTTGGTTGACGTTGCTGAACTCCTTAGACAACATATATAATAGTGTAGCTCAGTGGTGCTAAACTGGATGTGATTCCCTGCCTCCTTCCCCCGACCCAGGAAACAATTGGCAATATCCGGGGGCACTTTTTGCTACCATGTCTTGGAGAGTACTACTAGAATCTAGCGGGTAGAGGCCACTATTAGTACCAAACATTCTACAATGTATGGGATAACTCCTACATAGAGTATTTTTTTAAAATGTATTTCTGTATTTTTAAAAACTGTTTACTTCTCTGATCCTGAACCTGACCTTCTCTTCCAATATATGACTTCTACAGTCGTCTTCAAAACAGAGCCTGAGACAGAGATTCAGGTGCATGTGATATTTGGGTGTGTGCACACCGAAGAAAGAGGGTGAAGGCAAGAGGAGAGGGCAGAGGGAGGCTCTAAGCAAAAATGTGGTCTCAGCTTGGCCTCACAGGGAGCTCTGGAGTGTAAGTCTGCCTTTTGTACACCTTATGGCAATTACTGGCTGTGGGTCACCCATGTTGAGGTGGGACTGAAGCTGGGTAACCTACCAATAAGGTGGCAGAGAAATGTGCTCCAGAAAACAAAGCAGCTGTAAACTGTTAGCATCTAAGAGCAGCTGATGCTAGGGCTTCCAGCTAATCCACTAGAGTTGTCATGCTTGATTTCATTGATGTTTTTCCAGTTTCATGCATGAGTTAGTTGTGTTTCTCTTTTTCAAGAAGAGAAGATGTCCTGGTTAAGATTAATAAAGCAAAATAGTTTGGCAGAGATTTAAAAATATACACACATATATATGCCTTGCTGATGAAAATTGTTTACCATAAAGAAAATGTACACAGTAATTACCATAGTGCCAGCCAATAATTCTTGATTAATGTTTAGGTTGAAAATGTTCTAAGATCATCATCTTATTTCATTCATGTGAGGTTTTTTTGATTTGCAATAAATACATCTAACTTAGATGGGTCATTCAAGACTAGGTAAATACTTAGAAGAGAAGATTTTATTTTTAGCAGTATTAACTATAGCAACTTTAACATCTCGTTATTAATTTGAAGCTCTTGTAGTATCAGCAATGCCTACATTTGTTTCTTTACCTGGGACCCCTGACCTGAGCTCATTTGTGTATCCTAACTGCCTATGGAGGGTTTTCACTTTGGTGATCCACCGGCATCATAACTTCAAAACATCAGTTTCATTCTCAAACTTTCTCTTCCTTTCCGGTAGCCTCATGATCCTAATCCAAGTTGAAGGCACCAGTATCCACCCAGTGCCCCTCGCATGGTTCAGACCCAAATCCCACTCAGGGACTGATGCAGGGGTCCTCTCACTTCCTGCCAGACATCACGTCCCCTCAGCACTGATTTCCACACCATTGCCAAAGTGATTGTTCTACAGCACAAATCCATTCACATTGCTCCCTCTTTTAAAGTTTGAAGTGCCTTTTCACTGCCAAATCTAAACCTCTCAGGAAAGAATCACAGTTCCTTCTGAGGAGCCTGGCTGCAGGCCAAAATCCTATGTGTGATATTTAGGCCCAACTATAGGCAATTTCAAGGATTTGCCTGGCAAGACTCATGGGGAAAGGTGCCTTGCCACGTTAGATGTGGTGCACAGCCAAAGCATTGGAACTTTCTGGAGGGAGTTGTAATCAGGAACTCAGGCCCAGGAGCTTCCATTTGGAAAGCTCCTTATTGGGAGCCTGGGTTGAGGCATTTTCTTAATTCTTGACTCAGTAATTTTCAACTCCTATCCCTTTCTTTCTTCCACTTTGTACCCCCAGCCTCCAGAGTCTGTGACAGGCAGGAGTTTTCATTGGGAACTCCTCAGTGCTGACATGATTCCCCCACCTGGGCTATGGGTTGTCTGATTTTCACCCAGTGCCATTCTGTGGGGAAATATGGAACACTGGGGAGTCTTTCTCCTGTGTTCTCCCAGTAAGTGAATGAGGCTTGATTGTTACTTTAAGTTTGCCTCTTTGTCCTACTTGACCACCTCAACCTCTGGCAGCTGAACACCTTCACCACCTAGCTCCCATCAATTCTTCTAGCCTCAGTTCCTCTAATGTATATGGGATTGATTATTATTAGTTGTAGTACTAGTATCATCATTAACAAATATTTATTGAACCCTTAAAATGTTCTAGGAATTGCACTAAACATTTTACATGTATTTGTTCATTTAAACTTCAGAATAATCCTAAGATTTGGAACTCATCCTCATTTAACATGTTAGGAAAATGAGGCATATGGATGTTGACAAACAAAAACCTTGCTTAGGGTGTGGCAGGGCAGAGGGATTAACTCAGGCCAACTGATTTCACACTGTATGTTCTTAACCATGCTGTAGTATCATTACACGCACACTCTGTGCAGCCCACACAAAACAATTTGCTGGTGCCTAGTCATGCCAAACTTTTGTTTGTCCTTCTATCTTAAATCCAAGGAAATGCTATAGATCTTTCAAGATCTAACTCAGACATGAGTTGCTCATAAAGCCTTTTTGCAACATAAGTTGATAGTTTTTCCTTCCTCAGAGTACTTGTGCCGCTCCTAGTACTCCTTTGCACACCTCGTTGTAATATTTATCACCTTGTATTTTGGTTATTTGTTTTCATTGTCTTGCCCATGGCTTGCCATTTCCTAGTCAGCAAACATTGATTTGACTAAGTATTCTAATGATTGGCACACTGAAGAATCTTGATAAATGTTGATTTAATAAACCATGAGCAAGATAATATTTTGTTTGCATATATAATTTAATCAGTGAAGAGATTCATACATTTGGATGATTTACTTGTCTATATATCTAGACCTTGGCAATATTAGAGTAAGTTTGTCAATGCACGTGTAAATTCTAAATGCTGTTCCCAAATTACTGAGAATCAAAACGAGTTATTTAGACATCTTGACAGTATCTTGATGTTGTATCTTCCCAATCCTGGAGTACCTGATCAATGACAAAATTTGAATATGGACCAGACAATGTCACTTAGTGATACTTGTTTTAAATTTTTCAATACAAATCCCAAAACATACAGTCTAATGTGAAAATCATTTAAAAGTCTAAAATGTTTTTTAAACAAAGTAGATGGAATGATAAAAAAAACTACATATTATTCTCTATTAATTGTATAGTGCAAAAGGGATACTATATATAAAATCAAGGTATTTTGATTCAACTGAATGAAATACAATATTTATTCTATGAATTAATTTTAAAATCATGGTGATTAATATTCTCTATTGAATACTGTTCAAATGTGCCAAATAATATTGCTTCCAAGACTGTTCATAAATTTGTTTAAGCATGAAAAAGCTGGATTTTATTTGGCAAGGATAATAATTGTGCATTTAGCTTTTTGCTAATAAAAGGCATCCATTTTACTAGCATTAGTAAATATGTTTCAAACTTAGTTTCTAAACAAATTTTTAAGATTAAACTATAATTGAAAAGCCTTGATAGTATCTATTGTGAGTTTAAGTTTACAAATAAAAATAATAACTTTCTTGCTTGTAAGTAGCAAGAGTATATAATAACTAATAAACTTCAAGTCTGTCTAGTGGGAGAATTGGCTTTAATTCATACGCATACACACACGCACACACACACACACGTGCACACACACACAATTAATAACTAGTTCCAGCTTATCAGTTAATAGGAGTTAATAAGAGAAATAATTGCTGTTTGTATTTCATTTACTAGTAAGTCATTGGAAGAAGACAGATAAATGGGGAGCTAAGAAAATTTGAGTTATTTATGCAAAAGGAAACTTCAGATGTTTACAACAGTCAAATCCCTGTTTTTATCTTTATTCATTCATTTATTATGTATTTACTGAGCACTTATTATATGTACTCTGCTAGTATCCGGGAATAAAATATTAAGCTAAAACAAATGGATTACATTCTAGTGATGCAGACATATAGTAAATATTAATGATTATGAATAGCTGATGATAAACTGAAGGAAAGGAAAAAGGTTTTATAGTGCATATTACAAAGTTACCTGAATTGGTGTTAAGGAAGGCTTATTAAAGAAAGTGATAGTGTTGCTGGGTTCTGAAGGATGAGTAGGAGATTTTTAGGTGAAAAAGGTTAAGGAGTAAAAAGAGAGTGAGCGTTCCAGGTAAAGGGACCACATCAATATCACCTTGTGACAGAAAGGAGAAATCTAGTGGAGCTGGAGTTCAGAGAGGTAGAGAGGGATACAAGATGAGTCTAGAGGTGGTGGCATAAAGTAGGCTAACAGAAGGCCTTGTAGACAATTTGCAAATTTAAAACAAACTCTTTACCATCAATGATGAGAAGAAAATGATACAAAAGCAGTTGAGTGAAGGGAAGAGATGGTGTTGACTTGGATTAAGACAATGGCTATGTACAAATTCAAAACATTTTTAGGTTACAAGTCAATAGCTTGGTGATAGTGAAGATATAGTTGAGGAAGAGAAGAAGATATCAAGGATGACTTCCCCAGCCAGATGGGTGGTCGTGCTATTCACTGAAATAGATGACACTAGAAGAAGGCCAGGTGTGGGGAAAGATTATGAGAGTCTTGGTTCTGATGAGGTGCCTTTTAAAATTGAAGATACTCATGTGAGTTAGCTTGATAAATCTGAAGCAAGAAATCCAAGTCTAAAGGTGCCAAATAAACAGAATAGACTAGGCAGTGAGTTTTTGGTGATTGTACAAAAATACTTTGAAAAGGAATACCAGATAAAAAGAAAAAATAGTTGTAAATTGAGACAAGTCTAACACAATGAAAACTCTTTGTAAAGCTAATTCTAGGAAAACAATAAATGGTTTTATGAATATTAGAAATTGTAAAAGCTAGGGTTTAGTGAACAGAATTAAGTCAAAAAAAGAGCAAGACCAAAAACTCATGGTCCTTGAAAGCAATCCCTGTCTTTCAGGAAAGGGTAACTGAGTTATGGTTGGGCAGGTATCATGTATGAAACAAGAGGGGGAAAAAGTCTTTGAGAGGGTTGTGGGGGTGGCTGGAAGAAAAAGAAAGCAAGTAGAGTTTATGAAGCTTTCCCCATATTAAGATAACTACAATAGGTTGCCCTTAAATGTTTCTTTCAGAAAGAACCAGGTTATCCCAGTCTATCTTGGAACTGACACATGAGCATATGCAAGGCCAGTTTCACTATGAGAGAAAATTTTATTTTATTATTTTATTTATTTATTTATCTATTTATTTATTTCTGAGACAGAGTCTTGCTCTGTCGCCCAGGCTGGAGTGCACTGGTGTGACCTCTGCCTCCTGGGTTCAAGCGATTCTCCTGCTTCAGCCTCCTGAGTAGCTGGGACTACAGGCATGTGCCACCATGCCTGGCTAATTTTTTTGTATTTTCAGTAGCAACGGGGTTTCACCATGTTGGCCAGGCAGGTCTTGAACTCCTGACTTCAACGGTCCACCAGCCTCGGCCTCCCAAAGTGCAGGGATTATAGGGATGAGCCAGCAGACCTGGCTAGTTTCACTGAGAGGAAGTTTAAGTAAACTCATGCTAAAACAAATATCACACATTAATTGTAATGTTATGAATATTCAAATAAAAAACCCTTTAGTTTATATAAAAACAGTCATACATTTTCATAAGAAATGCAAATTACAAATAAGTTATGATTTTACTAGACCAGCAAGAATTAAAAACAACAAAAAAAGACAAGTTGATCTAGACCTCTAATTCTTAGAAATAAATAGCTATTTCAAATCTTCAGAGTGTCTAAATTTGCTTTTTGGTATTCCATCTAAAATTTCCTTAAGTCTCTTTGAACTTTTAGCTGTAAGAGTCAAATAATTCTACTGATTTTTGACACAGAACTTATGGGATTTGGTCTTTAATGTCATGTGTTCCTTAAAAATTTGAGAAATAAACAAAGCCCTACACACTATTCTTTCTTTCTTTTTTTTTTTTTTTTGGAAGGCCAAGATGTACGTTATTCAATTCCCTCTTAGCTTCAGAAGTTTTAGTTTCTTCTGTATTACAAGAGTTAAATATTATTGGAAACAAGGTGTATCACATGAACTATGTAGCATAGTATATAGATCTATGTAAGAAATTGAAAGAACTCCAAAAGAACCACTTTTACATTTAGCAGCTATAAGGTTGGATAGAGAGCATATTCTAGAATCTACATTTAGGGATATTGATTGAGGAGTCCCTGATACTTTCTGGTCTAGTAATTTTTTTCAAATATCTCTCCAGGAAAAACTACTCACTCTTATACTGGCCTAATGGAAAAATTAACTCACTAAAAAATTCCAGATTTTGTCAAATCTTTATCAAGTTTCTCCCTACAAGAAGTAAACAAAATAAAGCTTGAAAAAACAAAAGTGATTTCAGTTCATATAATACACACTTTTTAAAAATTCCCCTAATCCTAAGGATAATGTTGGGGGCTAGTTTTAGAATACTTACTGAGTATCAAGTTGTTTAGGAATGAATCAATAAATTTATGTAGGATATGAACAAGTAAGTAGTCCAAATACTTGTGGTATAAGGCCTAGAAGATTGGTTGGTAACTGCCTTCTTTAGACTTCAGTACCACCAGGATGCTTAATTGTCTTTTTCTTACCAAAAAAAAAAAAAAAAAAAAAAACCATTCAGGGACCTGTATTCAGCATTCAGTCTACGTCAGTGTCAAGACAAGTTCTAACAATGATAAAATATGACATAAATAGATGATGGGAAAATAATAGAAACAATCTCGAATCTATGTGCGATTTCAAGTATCTTATTTCAAATACGAATTTCAGTATGTTTGGTTTTAATGACTAGTCACCGAGGAAAACAGTCTGCATGTATTTAGCAAGGGTAGTATCTATCAATGCATCAAAAATATTTCTTAAATATTTTGAATAAAGAGGCGACAAAAAAACAGCATGAGAAGTAACACTTGGAGTTCTACCTACCTAGATCGCATCTAAATTCTCAGCAGCAAGCAGGAGACTCAGAAAATGCTGACTTTAATTACAAACTTTATTTGTCAATACAATTCACAGTTTATACATGGTGCATTCCACCATATGAATTTTCAGAACAGTTATTTGAGAAAATGGGTGTAGCTTTCTTTCTAAAAGAGCTTGACTTTCTAAAATTTTGGTTAGAATTTTTTTTAACTTTATAAAAGTACCTTTTACAAGTTAACTGAATATTTACATTTCTAGCTTAAATTTAAATTTTGGAAAATAAGCATCTATTAGTTTTTTTTTTTTTTTTAATTCTGGGTTTATTTTTCAAGACTGTAATCTGAATGCCACTTATTCAGATACAGCTCCCACCACCCCACACCAAAAAGTAAAAGAAATCAGTTTTGCAATTATATTTAGGGAAATTATTTTCTTTCTGCATTTTAAAAATTATATATATACAATGTACAGCAGATCTAAGTATGAAAATAAAGGAACGGGTAGCAATTTACGGGGTGTATTTACTGAATTTTTTCTGAATCTTGGAACCATCCAAAGAATTACAGGATATAAAATTAAACTAAAAAGAATAATCAGCCTCTTTTATGTAAAAAAAAAAAAAAAAAAACACACACACAGCAAACTCTCAAAATTTAAATTGTGCTATAACAGCTTTTTCTCTAATGTCAGAGATGAATTATGCCTGCAATCTGCATTTTTCCATGTGCAAAGTCACAGTGATCCCAACTTCAACTTCTGCCCTGACAGCCAAGTCACAATTCCAAAGGTACACCCACAGAAGGCGAGGACTGTGCCCTGCACTCACCACTGTGCCACCTCCTCTCTCTGGCAAAAGTCAACCAAGGAAAAGAAAGTTACATAAGCCTTTCATACATCAAAAAGCAATTAGAAGCTGGCAGTATACTGTTTATTAGCAAATACTTGTAACACATTATTTTGCTGTTTTCTTTCCATCAGAATGATAATTCACACCTAGTGTTTTAAATCACCTCAAATAATATCCATTTTTAACAGTTTTCTTCTGTCAGGTCATTTATATATAGATAGATTTTCTTCTGACTTTAAAAATGTATAGTTATTAATAAATGATAAATTCCAAATACTGCCAGGAAAAAGGGGATTGTTTGGGAGCAGCCAATTTTACCAGCCTGGTCATAATTACAGTGTATATATGTACCACTGGTACCTGAGTCAAATAAATACTCAGAGGGGCCACCTCTGCACCTCATTTCTCTGCAGTGCCTTTAACGCTAGGCAACGCTGAGTGTTGCTTCAATGTCCATCTAATTTGGCATCTATTTCTTCTTCGGGCATCATCACTTCAGTCATTTTACACACTGTTTCCAGCAAGGTATGGTATTCAAACGGGAGAACTGGGGTAAAAGACTGCAGAGGTGAGCCTAGGGGTGGGGGCAGGGAAGGAGAAACCACATATTAACTAGAGAGGTTCTGTTTCTTCATAAGATAAGGCACTGACTGAAAATTTCTTAGGTAAAAGGCTGCATAAGGATTTCTTGTCATTTACAAAAAAAAAAAAAAAAAAAAAAGTCATCCATAAATGGTCCATATCTAGGCTCAGTTAGGTAGACCCTGAAAAGTTAAGGACTGATCCCTCAAAGCTACATTGTTACCAAAAACAATTCTAATTCATTCTGAGGCCTTATGGCACGTTAGGGAGAGAGGAAAACAGTCTGGGCACAAAAAGGCATCAGACATTGCTTGTCATTCCACTCATCAAAGAAAGTGGACCAATCAACAAGCATCATCAGAAAGAAAGTGCTGGCTCAGAATTCCAAATTCTCTTGATGGTAGATGACCATGATGGGTGTATCTATTTTGTTCCCCTTTGAGCTCATGCACAATTTAAAAAATGCTACCAGCAACAGTCATAAAGAGCACAGAGAAGTCCTCACCTATGGCTATGCCTAAGGTTCTTCAAAGAGAGGGCTATTTAATATTCTCAATCACAGCAATCTCTTCGCCAGCACAGTGTGGTGTCAAACCATTCAGATAGATACTCTCAGTCTTCAGTAAGGGAGGCAAGACATCCCTCTCGCTGGTCAGGTGGTTCACTGACAGGGTCCTCCTACAAGGAGTCAACTCCTGGTTGTGGTTTCCAGCCAGTTCTGCTGAGAGCTTCCGCTTGATGGAGGTGGCGCGCTGGAACTTGTCATAAATCTCGACACTCAGTCGCCTCCTGGTTTCTTTGAATTCGGCTGTGACGTTGGCTGTCCACTCAGCAGCGTGTGCTCTGAACTCTCCCACCTGGAGCATACAAGCAGAGAGAAAAGATAAAGATATCAACATGCTGATCACCATTTTCTGTGCTTTATCTTCCATTCATTTTATTTTGGGATTTTAAAAAGAAGAGTGGAGTAATCTTTTGCAGCACTGGTGGTCTGAGAATTGATGAAATTAGGCAGGGTGTACATAGCATGATTCTATATTGTATAGATATGGCTCTAAAATTAATCTAGGCACTTAAACTCTATGAATCAAATTATATTTCAGGGGCTCTAGATGTGCTTGTTTTTTATACAGGAATCTTGTTGAAATTTCTGATGCTGTGAAAAGGCAATCTCTAGCTTTTTAAAAACATTTCGAGTATTTTTTTCATTTGTATCTCATTTCAAGAAGTATTTGAATGTAGAAAAGGCAGTAAGATATAATAGAAGGAGGAAGGCAGAATAAGAGTTTGCAATATGAACCCAGGTGACCTTGGTTGGTTCTGAAAACAGCGATGCTGTTTGCTCAGATGTGAACCTAGTTTTCGGAGATCAGAAATGGTGTGTGCAAGAGCTTTGTATCCAACCTCATATTAATCATTTAGGAATTCTCTCTTTCCTAAATAAGCAACAAAATATTTTGTTTCTGCTTTCAGGGATTGCAAAGAATAATCACTGGCAAGTCCACCTTAGGGCCCAATTGGGAAACAGTTAAGCCCAAGGCACAGTGTCTCAATAAATGTTTGTGGAATCCATGAAGTTACTCAAGCTTTGAGCTGCCATCTCCTCAACTGTAGAGTAGACATCTTCACAGTACACACCTAACAGGATGGCTGAGCTAATGAACTTTACAAACTGCAAGATTTTATGCATTTATTGTGATGTAGTTCTCTTTTGAGAATTAAAGAAAAATTTTTTTCCATGTCCTAAGCATGTATATAACAAAGCATATATATGTCATATGTTACATATATGCTTTGTTATATACATGCCATATAACATGTATATATATATGCTTTGTTATATACATGTCATGTACATCTTTGACCTCTTTCAAAACTGTGTTTGTATGTTTGTGTCCTAAAACAGAAAATATGACCAATCCTATGGGAACCTTTATAATCCTCTTAACTAACCAGCATTTCATAATCTAGACTATCACTTAGAATAATCTCTATTATGGAACAACTCCTCCATTATCTTCTAGCACTTCTGGTTCCAGTTCCAAACCCACTGAACTCATTTCTTAGGTAACACAGGCTCTCCCTTGCCTCACAAGCAAATAACTATGGCTCTGTTTAATGTATTTAATGTTTGCTCGCTTGATTTTTGTTTTAAAAAATCAACATGGGAAATATAACTGATAGTGTTTAAATGTTTATACTTACCTGAATTATGGAGGAGATAGATATGTACATATATTACAATATGATGTGTACATATACTTGGAAAGCCATAGATGTGTGTGTGTGTGTGTGTGTGTGTGTGTGTGTGTGTGTGTGTGTGGTACTCAAAAACAGAAATAAAACTTCAAGTATCCAAGGCGGATAGGAGGATGGTACATGGCAAATCAACTCTTTTTTATCCACACATAATCACACATACATACACATTTGAGGATGTACTTTTTATTTTAACAGGACATTTATTTCCTATTTATTCTGTCCTAACAAGAAATAATTGCTTGATATCTAGCAAAATCAAGCTTTCCTTAACCACTAAAGCAACATATGGGAAGCTTGCTGGGAAAAAGGTGCTAAATCTATAGGAATTTATCCTGGAGATACTGTTCCTATAAGGGACCCTGTCCATCTATGCTTAGCTATATAACTGATTACTAAACATGTAATTCTGTTTGGGGGGGGGACTCCCGGGTTAGAAAAGGACTCCCAGGTTAGGAAAGGACAGTATCAGTGGTAACAAACACCCAATCATTCGGATTTGGCTCCCTATAAATTCCATACACACTTACAAATAAACCCTCCTACAGTTTATATTATTTTTCTATTTTTTACCTAAGTCATGTCTCAAGTCTTGGGGCACTGTCAGAACTGATGGAGCTAAAATGAGATCTATTCTATCAGCTTTATTTTGGTTACCACCAGCCTCTTACCTCACAGCCAATCTTTCATGAACAGAAGGGCTGTGGACTTTCACAGAACCCGCCCCCACTTTACTTTGGTAATGGTCTTCTTTTTTTGTTTTATCTTAAAAAATACTTTTTTTTTTTTTTTTTTTTGAGACTGAGCCTTGCTCTGTCGCCCAGGCTGGAGTGCAGTGGTGTGATCTCGGCTCACTGCAACCTCTGCCTCCCAGGTTCAAGCCATTCTCCTCCCAAGTAGCTGGGATTACAGGCTCCTGCCACACCCACCTAATTTTTGTATTTTTGGTAGAGACAGGGTTTCACCATGTTGGCCATGTTGGTCTTGAACTCCTGACCTCAGGTGATCCACCCGCCCAGGCCTCCCAAATTGCTAAGATTACAGGTGCGAGCCACCCGTGACCAGCCTTATCTTAAAAAATACCTTTTTCATATAAAAGTAATAGGTTTTGTATATCAAAATTCAAATGTTCACCTATTTACTTGCTAATTTTCTGTCTTTTCTAATGAGAATGTAAGTGCTATATACATCCTCAGCATGTAGAACCTGGTATGTAGCACATTTCCAATAAGTACCTGTTAAATGAATAAATATATCACTAGAAATACACAGATTCTGTAATCTCATACCACAGTGATAGCAATTGGCAGTAGTATTTATGCACACATGCTACCAATTGTTTTTTTTAATCTGTGTACACTAATCTTACTATCTGCCTCTTCCATCTCAATTACTATCAATATTTTGCAAAAAAAAAAAAAAAAAAAAGGTTTTATAGTACACACATTGTTTTGTACATAGTTTTTTTCCTCATCCAACTTTAATCCTTTTTCCATGTCAGTACTCATTATTTCAGCTCATAGTTTACATGAGCTGCCTGGCACTCCCCAAAGATAATGGCTGTGGCATGATTTAATCATTCCCCTATTGGTGAACATTTGGATATATTTAATTTTTTTAGCTATTAAAAATAACACTTCAGTGAATATTCTTGTACCTATATCTTTGCGAGTGAGTATAAAGTATTACTGTAAGTGGAAACACTGGGTCAAAAGGCATGAGTATCAATATGGCTTGGCTGTGTTCCCACCCAAATCTTATCTTGAATTGTAGCTCCTATAATTTCCACATGTCATAGGAGGGAACCTGGTGGAAGGTAATTGAATCATGGTCGGGGGGTGTCTTTCCCATGCTGTTCTCATGACAGTAAATAACTCTCATGAGACTTGATGGTTTTATAAAGGGGGGGATTCCCCTGCATTCACTCTCTTGCCTGCTGCCATGTAAGAAGTCCCTTTGCTCTTCCTTGGCCTTCCGCCATGATTGTGAGGCCTCCCCAGCCACGTGGAACTGCGAGTCCATTAAACCTCTTTCCTTTGAAAACTGCCAAGTCTCAGGTATGTCTTTATTAGTAGCATGAGAACAAACTAATACAGATATTTTTTGATTTTGCAAACACTGTGAATTTTCTGTCTGATTTTACTGGAGTGGCAGAATAACGTGCTGGATCTAGACCTCTAAGTTTGAATCCTGGCTCCACCACATATTCATCGTGTGTCTTAGGGTAAGTTTTTTAACTTCTTTAGCCTCAGTTTCTTCTGTGAAATGGGGGAAACAATAGAATCCTCCCTATAGAGTTGGTATAAAAAATAAGTTAACATATTGAAAAGAGCAACACCAAGCACATAGCAGGCACTAGATACACATATAAATTTTACACAATCTCATGACATAGACCTGTATTGCCAGTGAGAGTCTTTTTTATTATGGGTGTTTACTGAGCACTATTTTTAGACTCAGAATTCCCAGCAGCCTCACCATTTCCTTTCTGCACTAAACTTAGATGTAACCTCTGCATTTTTGTAGTAAAGGCACCTTATCATTGGCACCTGCATAGAAAGTATTTTAAATATTTTAATCATCTCTTTATTACAATTTGAATCTTAAGTGGTCCCGATAAGTTGGACAAAGAATGAAAACTTTTCTTAGATTTGACTGAATTCTCTTGAGAAGTTTCACAAAGCCACTGTGATCTCACAGGTTGCACCTGGTAAACACACAGGAATCAGGAACATGTAGAGCCGAGTGCTTCTACAAGTTAGTGATTCCTGCCAATTGGGAAAAGGTTGAATGCAACAAAAGCTCAGACTTGTTGAAGTCCATCAATTATTATTAATACTTTGTTATCTTTAATTGCATTCAATTTCTGTCAGAGACTCGTATTTTTGTCCAGTTTTAGACACATATTTTTTTTTACCATTTCTCTAGAATTTCCAGAGGTTGGAAAGTAAACTCTGCAGGTCCTAAGAGCTGTAGTAACAATCTGTCAGAAATGGGGCAGAACAGCTGGAGAGGTGAATGGGAGCCTCACCTCCTAGCTCTGTAACCGCTTTCTATGTGCCCACAGCCATGCATTTAACCTGCTTTGAACTTCAGATTCCTTATCTATAAAATAGGGATAATAACCTATTTCACAGGACAAACAAATGAGATATATATACAGCCAGGAGCTACATAATGATTGTTTTTGGTCTGCATATACAACAGTGTTACAATAAAATTATAATACTCTATTTTTACTGTATCTTTTCTATGTTTAGGTATGTTTAGATACACAAATATTTACCATTGTATTACAAGTGCCTGCAGTATTCAGTATAGTAACATGCTGTACAGATTTGTAGCCTAGGAGCAATAGGCTATACTATATAGCCTATGTGTATAATAGGCTCTACCATGTAGGTTTGTGTAAGTACCCTCTATGATGTTGGCACAAAATGGTAAAATCGCCTAATGCCACATTTTCTTAGAATACAGACCATCTTTAAGCAATGCATGACTGTGTATATATGTGTGTGTGTGTATATCTGTGTGTGTGCATATCTGTGTGTATTCTCAAAATATAAGGGGATACACAATTATTAATTATGATAATAGGTGAAGATGATATGGTTTGCCAAGGGTACTTTAATTATTTATTACTTCTAAGGCCTAAACATCTTTTGCAGGAGTGCAGGGCAAATTCACGCTGTATAGAAATCTACCCTATAGCAGGTTACACTGGGGCGAGGATACACTGCCTCAATTTCCTAAAGATACTGAAAACAATACATTGACTTATAAAAGTATGCTCATCTTGGGAAACTTACTAAACCAATAATAGTATCTGTTCCTTTTTTTTTTTTTAATGTTTTCTTTCTTTTTTTAACTTTCTTTGTTTTGAGATAGGGTCTCACTCTGTCTTCCTGGCTGGAGTACAGTGGCACAATCATGGCTCACTGCAGCCTTGACCTCCTGTGCTCAAGCAATCCTTCTGGCTTAGACTCCCGAGTAGCCAGGATTATGGTGCATGGCACCACGCCCAGCTAAATTAAAAAAATTTTTTTTACAGACAGAATCTTATGAGTTGCCCAGGCTGGTCTCAAACTTGTGAGCTCAAAGCTTGAAAAGCAAGAGAAAAAAAAGAGAAAAACAGAGTCCCTCAGAAACTAAACCAAGGCAAGAAAGAATTAATTATTCACATTCCCTCCCCCAAAAAGAAAAGAATCTTGACCTTATAAGATTATAGCAGGGGTATCTAATCCTTTGACTTCCCTGAGCCACACTGGAAGAAAAAAAATGGTCTTGGGCCACATAAAATACACTAACACTAATGATAGCTGATGAGCTAAAAAAAATTGCAAAATATCTCATAATGTTTTAATAAAGTTTACAAATTTATTTTGGGCTGTATTCAAAGCCATCCTGGGCTGCATGCGGCCTACGGGCCATGGGTTGCACAAGCTTGGTTTATAGCAATGTAGTCATTATTCACCAGATAACACATAATCTCGTAATGTACAGACTCATATATTTTACGGGTGATAAGATTTTCTATTCAAACTTTAAAGATGCATTTTCTGTTTTCAAAGAAATTGAAAAATAAGTTCCTGAGAATATCACATTTATATAAGTAAAATTTTTTCTTACCAGAAATAATGTTTCTAGTGTTGTGGATAATTAAAACTAATCCTTGTGCATTAAAATACTTTTGCTTCATCGGATTTTTATTTTAAAAACATCTTTCAGCAACTTAATCAAATAGTATTTCATCTTCCTATAACCAAGCAGTCTGCATTATTAAACCAAGCTGAGGACAAAAAGTGAGCAAAACAGCTCCAAAAGATCACAGTGAATGTTCCTACAGGTCTTCTGTAATTTACAGAAGAAAGAGGTCTTTACTGGAATTTCATATATTCTTAATTTTTACATGATGCTCGCAGCCCAGGTGATCTGATTTACGAAAGAAAAGGAAGGAAATGGAGTGCTATGCATAAACAGGCACTTGTTCTCTGACTCTACTGGAACTGTTCTCATCCACTTCACCAAGTTCTCTGTCCTCAGCTCGCCGGATCTTCACAGCTGCAAATGGCGCTGCTCCATCCCTCCCAATCAGTGTTTGCTCTTAGTTTTCGAGTCAGCACGCTCTCATGGTTGTTGTCTTACTGTTCAGGTCAATTTTCTCAATCAACTTTGTAGCTTCATTTTCTTTTACCCTCCTCCTTAACTACCTTTGTTCTGCAGGGTTCTATTTTCATTCTCCCCGGATAATTACATCCTTCCGATGTTTCAATTACCATCTATTTGCTGATGACTCCCAAATCCATATTTCTAGGTCAAACCTTTACTGAATTCTGCATCTGTATAACTGACTGCTTATTAAGCATCTTCACTTTCGATGACTCCCAGGCATCTCAAACTTAACATGTCCCTAACTGAAATTATTTAACTTCTGGGTTTTTTTTGTTTTGTTTTTTTGTTTGTTTGTTTTGAGATGGAGTCTAACTCTGTCACCAGGCTGGAGTGCAGTGGTGCGATCTTGGCTCACTGCAACCTACACTTCCCGGGTTCAAGCAAGGTGGGACTACAGACACACACCACTCCTGCCTCAGCCTCCTGAGTAGCTGGGACTACAGACACGTGCCATGATGCCCGGCTAATTTTTTATATCTTAGTAGAGACAGGGTTTCACCATGTTGGCCAGGATGGTCTCGATCTCCTGACCTTGTGATCCGCCCACCTCGGCCTCCCAAAGTGCTGGGATTACAGGTGTGAGCCACCGCACCCGGCCCATTTAACGTCTTTTTTTTTTTTTTTAAATAAAAAAGCTTTATATCATATCATGGTACCACTAAGTTTCCTAAGTTGAACTTCAATATAATCCCTTGCTCCTCCTCTTACTAATCTTACATCAAGTTCTTATTCAAATTTATTCATTAAATAAAATCTTACATCCAACTCCAATTCTTGCTTATTTACCTCTTTTCCTCTCAATTCCTTCACTTCTTTCCATTCCTATTGCCAAAATTGTTGAAGGGTCCACCATTTTGTCTCAACTGTATTACTTCTGTGGTCTGCTAACCAGTTCTGCTGACTTAATTCCCTCTCCCCCTCAAATGCATTCTCCACACGGCAGCCAAATTGCCCTGTAATGAACACAAATTGACCTAGTACTTTCACCTGCATAAAACCAATTGATTTCTGTTTCACTTACAAAGAAGTTCCAACTCTTTAAAGTGGCTCATGTAATCCTGCTGTTTCAGCCTCGATTCTAATTACCATCATCTCAAACTCCACTTTGGGGGCCATCCCAAACGTTTCTTTTATTTCCTCAAAATTCTACTCTTTGCTTGTTATTCTCTCTGTCCAGAACACTGTTTCCCAGTCCCTCTCTTAAATATTCCCTACTAAACTGGACGTCCTCATGGAGCCACCTCTCAATCCCCTAGAATACATTAGAATCATCTGCTAGTTGTGCCCATACCACTCTGTACTTTCCTAGCATTACTGCTCAACACAACTTATTACAATTATTAGTTTGATTACTCTCCCGACTTCATGATGCTAGAGAGGATATGTCTGCCATATTCTATTATTTCCAGTGCCTAGAAGACTGTACGTAGTGAGAATGCAGTCAGTATTTGTTGGACAAATAAATGGGTAAGTGAATAAAGGGCAAACGAATCAATCATATATTTGATACACAGTCCAGTACAAAGAATCTGCTTCCTGGTTGACTGATGGGATAATCTTGATCCTCTCAGCAGGAAGATGCAGCCGGTGGAAAGCACTGACTCATAGCCATCTCTATTCATAGTAAAGGTCCAAAATATGTTCCCTCAAACTAACGTTTTAGTCACTGCAGAGACTCCTCAGCATTCTAAGAAGCCTATGATGCTAATATCTCATTCTCAAAGTGAAGAACGTCACGCCTATTGTATATATAGATCCTTTAAATCAGATTTTTTTTCTTTCTCCTTACCAGCCCTCTAACTCTTTTCACTTCACTCACCACTTTTCATGGCAATACCTCAGCAGGCTATTCCAGAACCTGGGCTTTATCATCTCTACAGAATGCAATCTTTGAAGTTAAAGAAAGGTTAACAATTTCACTTTAGAAGAATCACTAACATCTTCCTCTGCAACTATAAATATTAATCCTCTGATAGTTTTTCAATGGAGCAAAGTCTCATTATTTCAGAGTTCAAGAATCTGCCCCCTTAATAATGGTTCGAAACCTTACGGTCCTCAGGTTATCTAACGTATCTCAAACAATGTCAAGAAGGCCCTTGTCATGGTGGTAACATAATTTAAAAATAAGCACTTGCCATATTTCAACATTTTTAGAGCGATTTTCCTGAAGTACATAAGATTGATAGGATATAGCCTGAGAAGGATGACAAGTTCTCTATTCTAGAAGTTTGCAGTTTATGAAGTTTATAGTAAGCTAACCATTCGTAACCATAAAAAGCACTTATGATTCCGTTGACTCCAGTCAGCTACGTGGCCGATTTCTTGAAGTTAAGGACCACTGCTGTATTTCTTATCAAGTTCAACCATCCTTCCTTCCTTCCCTCTCCACACTGGAGCAACTTATTAAATTCCTATCCTCATAGCACTATTAAGCTTACCGTCTAGTCTTCCCAACTAGATGGTAAGCTTAATGACGGAGACTATGCATTCTGTCAATTTCTTCTCCTCATAAAAGTACCCAACATGGTAATTTGAATAGACCAGGCTCCTACACACATTCTGACTGGTGAGAGAAATCTGTGACCATTGACTGACACAGCCTTCCTCCTGTACAAAAACGCTCCGGAGCTCTCATATAAAGGTGATAACTTGCATAGGTTCTCTACCAGGGTGTGTTGGTACAACCTGAAGAGAAAGCAACTTATAAACCAATTTTAATCAGATGAAAATCTTCACGTCCTTTTATAAAAGTAAATAATGTATACAAGTTAATTCTGACCATGAATTTCCAGCAAAGGAAAAGGTAACTATATAAGAAGATATTCTTTGAGACATATTTTGAATAGCATAATCTTGAGGCTAATAAATGTCATGTATGAGGTCAATGTTTATGAGAAACCAGTCAGCTACAGAAACCATTTTCTACTACTATGCTCGTATTAAGTAAAGTGATAAAGAAAATAAAATTGTATTTTTACCAACTGATTACAGCTATACAAAATAATGGATGCATATAAGCAAGGATATACAGAGTATATAAAAGTGGAAACTATGGATTTTAGAAATTACCTGTTGAGTATCGATTACATGCCATGTCCTGGGCTTAGTGTTGGCTTTCTTGAGGTAAAAAGTTATTTCTCTTTTAAGTCTCCCTTTACTGGTGTTATATTATGTAGTACACAGCATATCCAGCCCTAAATAAACCTTGTGGAGGCAGCGTTCTCTATGGGGTGCTATTTATTTGCTCGACACAACCTAAGTATCAGAATTGGACTGCGATTGCCTCTAGGCAATCTGATTCGGCTATCACAGTAAAAACAATACCTTGAAGAAGGCATTTAATATTCAATGTTGTAAAGACATTTAACAATGATTGAGAGTATTTGAGTCTGTATTTCCAAATCATAGCTCTACATTATTAATTAAAGTGTAATTCATTATATTTTACTACACACACGTGTGTGATAAAGGGTAGTTCCTTGTCCTGAATTGCATGTTTGCATAATGTTTTCGCTTCTTTAAGTTTCCTTGACTCTCTGTAGGTCTACTCCAGGTCACTGGAGTAGTGATTTTCTTGTCACAAAAAGTGTAACATGATTTAAAGAAAATTTTCAGTCTTTTCAGTTTGAAAAAAAAAAAAATTGACATTGCATTTTTTAAGTGTTTGGTCTTTATCAACTGCATTTCTAAGGAGATTATTTTCCTCCAAACAGCTCTGCAAAATGCCAGCTTCCTATTTTTTGCAAGAAAGTAAAGCCAATTTTTGAGGAACAGTACTTCTTGATTCTTTCTCTCTCTGATGTTTTTGAGCCATGCCTCTGTGACAGGAGGAGGTATCATCCTACCATAACTTTTGATAACAGAATAGTGTCCAGGGTCAATTTCATCTAAAAATGTTTTCTCTACATGGCAGAAATGAATGTCTCCCCTCTAGCTGGGGTTACCTAGATTTTCACTGTTGAAGAGTAGCTAATACCCAGGAGGTTCTCCAATTCTAGGTAACGCTGTTGCATGAGTCCTGTTTTCCATAAAATTCAACAATCACCAAGAAATTGAACATTGTTTCGTTTTAAGTATGCTGCTTAACTTACTTACATAAACTTAGAAAACTCCTCAAATTTAGACTAATTCTAAACAAAATTATTTATTTTGCTTAATTATCTATTTCACTTTGAACTTCAGAGCCATCCAAAGCTTTGTCCTCCTGAACAAGTCTTCAGCACTTCCATGCCTTTCCATATATTAGAAAACCTAATATTCTCTGCTTCAGTTTTTTTACCCAGCCTACCTTCCCCAACTCGTTGTGAGCTTTGAAATCCTCCAATACTCTTTATAGAGTTTTGATTTATGATCATGAATAAAAGTGTAAAAAATCAAAATTTTCTAGTATTCTAAACAGTCCATCTCCAAAAGTTGAGTGTCCCAATAGCATTATTGCAATTATTTGTAGTCAGCCACCTTAGAATAGAAATATGTGGTGTGATTTGGAAGTGTGGAAACAGCAACTCTGCCACGTGTTCTATGGTCAGAGAGCAATTCATATTTTCTTTCTCTCAAAGCCCCTTCCACCAAGAATTCCTTTGACTCACTGCCTTCCCATTCTCACTTTATGTACAAGGTCATTTATTTTCCCCTTGCAGTCCTACAATCTTGTCCTAATCAGTTTCTTCCTATGGAGCTTACCCTGCCTTATCTATATTTTCATTTGAATTGGCTTTACTTTCCCTTCTCAAGTAATCCTCAACTGTCTATAAAAAACTATCACTTGTCAAAGGTAAGCCAATCCCTGTCCCAGTATCATTACTAGATAAAGGATTTCTAACTGAAGCTCTGTAAGGTTTTTCCAATTACCAACAACCAACTCAAGTATTGATAATACTTGTAAGAGTTTTGGCTTTTTTTTTTTAGAAAAGATCCTATTCTGTACAGATAAAATCATTGTTTTTGATGTGGGTAGAGTAATAAAAGGAGAACCTTTTCCACCTAAGGGGTGGCTTCAAAAGAATCTGAAGCAAAGCTGAGAATTTAGGATTTAAGAATGACCATTTGGTAATTTCCTCTACCAGAAATAGAACTAAAGAGGTCTTCCTAATCTTTGACCACGGTTTTTTCCTGTCCCTTTGACAGAGGGATTTTAATTTTAATTTCCTTTTCTCAGTGCTCGCATGCTTATATACCTTAATGCTTCAAGGTAAGTTAAATATTAAAGGCAGCTAGCTGAGTTAAAAACATCCCTCTAGTTAAATTTGTAAAAATAATTGAAAGCCTACTTTGCATTCCAATTAGCGGTTGCCTAGACTAAAATTCCTAACAATTATCATTAATTCATTTTCTAAAGTATTGACATTTCATTGTATTGTTGAACTGTGCTGGTAAAAGGAACTTTTCAAATTATTCTCTTTACCAACCAGGTTTAAAGAAAAAAAAAAACCTAAAAGGATTATTTAAGTATCACATTATCTTGACAGAACAGTACATGATGTTTTCTCTGGTTGTCAGAAAAGTATATGTAATATTCATAAGGTCTCCTTAACCTAACCTGCTCTTTTTTCAGTTAGTAATTTCTCTACTTCTTAATATCACCCATATTAATGTAATTGTGTAAAGATTAATTACGAGAGTACCTAATCTTTTTAACTAAAGACAATGTCAAGAAAAATAATACTAAAATTTATAGGATTATTTTAAATAATCTTTCTTCTAAAAATGTCTTAAGTATGAAATACAGTGTTAACTGTCTTAATGATGAGGTGTGGCTGCAAAACTAAATGCTCACTTGTTGCAGAGTAAACTCAGCTTATTTTTGTCACCATATCACTGAGCACCCTTGAAATTCTCTTCACTGTCCTGCTATTGGGGGTCCTTTAACAATCCATTTTATGAAGCACATCCAAATTACACACTATCTTATTGTATTGTAAAAATGATAATATAGTTCAGATATTTGTCCCCACCCAAATCTCATGTCGAATCGTAATCCCCAATGCCGGAGATGGGGACTGGTGGGAGATGTTTGGGTCAGGGGGCGGATCCCTCATGGTTTGGGGCTATTTTCACAGTAGTGGGTTCTTGTGAGATCTGGTCATTTAAAAGTGTGTGTCACCTCCTACCCAGCTCTCTCTTGCTCCTGCTTTTGCCATGTGATGCGTCTGCTCCCACTTTGCCTTCTACCATGAGTAAAAGCTTCCTGAGGCCTCCTCAGAAGCAGATGCTGCCATGCTTTCTGTACAACCTGCAGAACCATGAGCCAATTAAGCTTCTTTTCTTATAAGTTACCCAGTCTCAGGTATTTCTTTGCAGCAATGCAAGAACAGCCTACATACAGATGAGGATACTGAATTTCAGAAACAATATGATTTGTGTACTTTGATAAAATTTCATACACTGTTATATGATTGAGTTCTGGTAACTACATACAGTTGATTCTTGAACAATATGCATTTGAATGGTGTGGGTCTTCTACTTCTATGTGGATTTTGTTCTGCATCTGCAACCACTGAGACAGCAAGATCACCCCTACCTTTCCCCCCCCATCTCCTACTAAGCCTACTCAACATGAAGAATATAAGGATAAAGGCCTTTTTGATGGTTCATTTCCAGTTAATAGTAAATATATTGTCTCTTCCCTATGATTTTCTAAATAACATTTTTCTTTTCTCTAGCATATTTTACTGTAAGAATATAGTGCATAATAATTATACAAAATATGTGTTAATCGACTGTTTATATTATCAGTAAATCTTCTTTTCAATAGTAAGCTATTAATAGGGTTTTTGTTTTGAGATGGAGTCTCGCTGTTGCCCAGGCTGGAGTGCAGTGGCACATGTCGGCTCACTGCAACCTCCACCTCCTGGGTTCAAGCAACTCTCTGCCTCAGCCTCCTGAGTAGCTGGGACTACAAGCACCTGCCACCATACCTGGCTACTTTTTGTATTTTTGGTAGAGATGGGGTTTCACAATGTCGGCCAGGCTGGTCTCGAATTCTTGACCCTGTGATCCACTCACCTCGGCCTCCCAAAGTGCTAGGATTACAGTCATGAGCCACCATGCCCAGCCAAGTCGTTTTTTAAGGAGTCAAAAGTTATACACAAATTTTTGACTGTTCAGGGAAGGGGGTCAGTGCCCCTCACTCCTGCATTGTTCAAGGGTCAACTGTTATTTGTCAGGACAATGTGAAGACTCTACAAGTACCATTGATGACCAGGGTGGTGGCAGTGATGAGGTGGTGGAGGGTAATCACCTGTTTGTTGTTCAAGTTCTTAAGATATTCAGAAAACACCAAGTCAGAAGTACCAACTGAATAAAGAGGTGGGCTGCAACCTTGAAGTCATTTGCCAAAATATGCATTCATTATATATTTAGCAAAATCAAAACATTTAATGATGTTTCAAAACTCATTCAGGAAACCTAGATTTAATAGTATTTATTTATAACAAAAGGGCATTTTATGTTCACTGCAGGAATACAGGACCAGCCCACTAAAACATGGTTTTGCTTTCTTTCCTCTTCCTCTCCCTTTTCTAAACAGTTCAGCCCCAAAGCGGTGAGGTGAGCAGAGCTAGTGTAGTTGGTTTTAGCCGTCAGTGCAGTTGGTTTGGGAGGGAGCCATGGTACCAGACTGAAATGTCAGAGCCAGACTAGCATGAGAAGAATGTCCACTCAAGGCGTTACAGCAGAGTGTGGTGTCGGGGTCTGATATAGATGATGAGGTCAACCCAAAGAGGGAGGCCCAGCACAGAGTGTCAGAGACCAAGCAGGGTAGAGAGGGCATCCCTGCAGGATTCCTGGTGGTGGCAGTAGTGGCAACTCAAGATTGGATTGGCTACATACAAGGAGACTGATCAAGTAATAGATTGAGAATAACAAGAATTAGAAGCTTAAGCATGGATGAGAAAAAAATTACAAACATGACAAAGCAGAAAACCAGAAGTAACTCTATTATGTCAGATTGGAACTGGAGATACTGGTATGAATTCATGGTTCTCAAGATACATGGATAGATATAAAATAAACAGATATAAAAATATGTGTATGCATGAATATAAAATATATTCCTTAGCTCTGTCAACTGAGAATGTCTGAGAGCAGTGATACCCCCAATAACAATAAACACCCAAATCTTTTTCTCTAAATATCATTGTCCTTTATCCACTAAAAGAAATCATGGCACCTTGGAGAAATGGAGGATTCAGGGCTAGGATAGAGAAACTGTAAGTTGAGTCTGGAACATCTAATGTGCTGGAGTATAAGGAATTGCTCAAGGAATAATGGGGATATGCCAAAAAGAGAAGTTTCAAGGGGCTCCCAGTGGCCAAGCCTTACACAACTTGAGGATCAAAATAAATGACTGTAACAGATTATAACCCATTGATTGCAGCAGAAACCCATGAGTCTGTATTCACATAAATAATAAATTGATGGTTTGACTATGAAAGGGATAACCATAAAATCTCAAAATGCCTTTCCAAAAAAATATGCATTAAATACATGGGGAAAAGAGTAGGTTTCTGATGGAAAAGGCTGGCAGACAGCACCTTCTGTAATGTGATTAATATCATGAGTCATGGGATGAATCAAAATTCTGTATCATCTGATAGATGCAATGAGAAGAGCTTTTTCCTGTGCTACTTAGAGTTCTGTTGGGTATCAACTCACTTTGACATTTGTATTTCAGTGGCACATTTGAGGAGATATATAATAGTTATAATTAAATGTCACTGTTTAAATTTCAGTGATAATTATATTTTTTCTAACTATTTAACCTAAAGTGAAGAGTTTTAGATTTACATTAAAATCTTAAAATAGGCATGGACAGGATTAGATCTTCAAAATATCCTCAGAGAGCACGCAACATAGGTGAAGGCCACTGCTGTGGGACACTGCTGGGCAACTCCAGTACAAACCTCTTTTCTTTATGCGTTATCCAATCTCAGGTATGTTTTACAGCAGCACAAGAATGGACTAACACAAATGTCTAGTTGGTAAAATCAAAGACGTACTTCTTTTTTCTAGATCTATGTATCTCTGTGAGTTCCCTTTTTCAGATATGACAGCCATTAAATTAATCATCAAAATCAACTGCATGACGAAGCAGAATTGGGATTTGCTACAAGTGTGAAATCCAGATTTGAAAAAATAGTGGAGCATACAAATCACATTTCTCCTATTATGAATGTTTAGTGAGAGCAAAAACGGTTTTGTATTATCAATAAGTATAATTTAAATATTTTAGCACTATATCATACTCATCATTTAACATTTGTATTTTTGCACACATTTAAAATATGTCTAATATATCAGTACAGAAAGAGTAGTACATCTGTGCAACTTATAAATATGCATTCATTGCACACATGCTAAAATTTTTTTTACTACTAATGATTTACAATAAAAATTTGGAGATCATAGGAGAAAAGAAAGGGGCTGATGAGAAGTAAGGAGGGAAGCAGGACATGTCGTAGAGATGCTACTGTGGCAGACCAGGGAGATGAAAGTGGTAGTTTTGGAGATAGCAAAGCATGCATCAAAGTGGTGGTATAGAGACTGAAAACGGAGGAGTGCATTTACATGTTTTGTTCATAGAATCCCTAGGACTTGTGATGCATAAGTCATGGGGGTGAGAAAGAAGACACATCAGGAATGACTGAAAGGATTCTGACATGAGCAACCGGATGAATGCTGGGTGATATTTACTAAGACTGGGACATTAGAGGAGGACATTGTGGCATAGGGATACTAGGATTCCATGGGGGTTATATTAAATTTGAGGTGGTAAATAAATGGTTGATTTGTAAAGTATTCCCCTTCCCAGCAGCTCCTGCCATCCTCTTGGGGTAGTTTCCATTTCTATGTCAGTGACTCACCTTCAGACTTCCCAGCGCTTTAACCTTTGCTGTAGGTCAATATCCACTCCCATGTTCATAGACTGGATCTAATCTCTGACCACAGTTCTAATCACTCAGCTGTTTTACTCTATTTCCACTATTATCCTATACTGTGACTGCATTGAGTCTCGTAGACAGTTTGTCCATTAATGCCTTAGTGAAGTAGTCCCCTTTCGACTCCTTCCTTCACTCCTCTATTCCCCTATGAAGCATCGTCTCTTCACTGTCCCAGGGCCTTATAAATGTCTTCTTTAGACTTCTGTTCTTGTACTGTATCATGGCTACTGGTTTATGTCTATCATCATGCTTCCCATTAGACCCTGGTCACAGAGAGCTGAGACTGTGTCTTATTCATCTTTCTATCTCCAGCACCAGTCTCAGTGCCTGAAATGTAGTGGCTGCCCAACAGAACTTTAAAACCCTGAATTGTGCAGATAAAATTAACTGCTTTTTCTGTAACCTATTTACCCTAAATCCATCAAAATACTTCAATCAGACTTATCAATGTTCAAAAATCCAGTTCAATAAACTAGAGGTGGTTATTTTAAAATTTAAAGCCATTAAATCTAGTTTGTATTTGTATTGGAAATTCTATCCCAAGAAGTGACAGGTTTCTTTTTTTTCTAGGAAGTCAAGGGAAAAAATTACTAAGGTTTCTTGGGCTAATGCATTCTCTGATCAAGTGAGTTACCAGAATTAGTGTCAGTGCAAGTTATAGATGAGCAGCTGGAGAGTTTAAGAGTGTGAAAAGGAAGATGAGAAGTGAGTAATAAAGATGTGAGGAAAAACAAGGCTTCATTTTGTGGTTCTTTGTTGCTGTTGTTTTTAGAGGTTAATGCATGTATCCCTAAATACATGCTCCATTGGTTTAATAATATCCTTATCATATTTAAATTCTGCCTAATGAAATGTGGGAGAAAATATTCAACAGGGTTAAAGCATATCAGGAAAATGATTTTTCCAGTTTATTTTTCAAAGGTGAAATTGCTTCCAGAAATTTATCTTAAGAGTAAACTCCCCCATGTACAATTGCATGGGTGTGGGTGGTTGACATTTATAGCAATCCTCTGAAATAACTGATAATCCACAGATGATCCAATGTTCACTTTGACACTGGATAAAATAAAATACCCGGGTAGCAAAAGAAATATGAAGTCCAGATATTTTCCAAGACTCGTTTTAGATTGGAAAAAAAAAATAAGTAATGTGTATTTATACATTTATTTCATTGTCCCTGCAGTTAGTCTTGTACTCCTCCTCTTTCTGTTTGCAATCATATCAGTTACAGACCATAGAATTTCTAGGAGGAAAAGCACAATATATATCATTAGCACAGAAGAAACAGCTTTGCTTTAAGACAGGTTACTGCCAGCAATTCTGATCTTAGTTTATAGCTGTGCTGTCTGCTTCAGAGCCACTGCCATTGTGGCTATTGGGTGCTTTAAATGTGGAAAGTCTGGTTTGAGATGTGCTCTAAGTGTAAGATACACATTGATTTTGAGGATTTATCATTAAAAAAGAACATAAAATATCTCACTCATGACTTTTATATTATTCAGTATTTACATGTCAAATGATAGTAGTTTAGCTATGCTATTGGGTTAAATACAATATATTATTAAAATTAATTTCACCTGTTTATTTTTACTTTTTTAGTAAGACTATTAGAAAATTTAAAATTACATATGTGGCTTGCATTTCTATTTTTATTGGAAATAGAAATACAGTATTCTATATATAATATATGAACATACAAGTAACACGTAATACATAACATACAAGTAACATATAGTATAGCATGTATAAAAATACTGCATATTAACATATATTACATATAATCTATGATATATAGAATATATTTTTACATCATAGCATATACAATATTAATATAAAATTTATATATGCAATATAGAATATATAATCTAATATATAATAGTAATATATATTCTATATTAGTGGTTACTTTATAAAGTGCTAGTCCACAGAGCCCTTTCAACACCATCCTTAAATTGGACTGCTGTAAATCATGCTTTTATTCTTTTATGAATATATAAAAAATTTCAAAATCAAGAAGATAAGCCAAAAGTAAAAGTGGACATGTATTTTGGGAAAACAATGTAAAATCAGAAATATCCCCCACCCTATTTCAACAAGTAAAAGTAGCAGGGAAGGTCTAATAATGCAAAGTATTCATGCACATTAAGTGAATGCTCACAGCTGCCTTTCCCAAACTAAATTTAGCACTGCCAAATTAGTTCTACAGAAATGCTGTTCACTGTGCAGGACATGCCCTGTCTTACAAGTATGCTGCTGTATTTTAATTAACTTGGCTAAACTGTAATGAGGATACCTAAAAAACAGGAAGAAAAGATGGAAAATAAGGGGCAATGGAAATATTATGGAGGTGACAGGAAGGCAAGGCTGGCCTCTCACCCCAGAAGAGTGCAGAGGCTCACCCTGAGCCTGGTAGAACAGATCAGAAGTGCCGTGGGCCTGTCTCACCAGCTGTGTCAACTGATAACTTATGAATTTGGAATTTGGGGAAAAATAATGCCTCTGAATGTAAGGATAAAATACGGGACTCTTTCATTGTGAAAGGAAATCAAAGAGCTGTGCTTTCATGTCCTTTTAACAAATGTTCCTAAATAGTATCCTAAGGTAGCATGATGGACACACACACGGCCACCCTTTGCCTGTGGCCATCAGAGCTGTCCAAAGCATCTACTCATATTCCATGAAAAGTCAAGGACTGTGACAAGAAAGAAAATGAAATGGAATCCCTTCACTCCCACTGCTAGTCACCTCAGGCAAACTTTCATATACAGCACTTATGATATCACTTTATGCTTTAGAGAACACGATTTGACCTATTTTTTTTATCCATTTAACAGAGAGCTGTGTTATAATGGGTTTCTGTTAAACCTTGGTCTAGTTATTTTATGAAGCCTGTATTACATCAAGTAATAAAGGGGTAAGAAATAAGGAGAGAAAAGGCAGAGGAGAGAAGCAAAGACAAATTCAAATGCCTCTCCTGGTGCCTTGCCAGTATTACCTATTGCCTTTTAATTGGTATTAACTAAAACATAAAAAATAAAAAATAAATCCCCCCCAGCTTCATTAGCTTCATTATCTCTTAGTAAATCGACGCTTAGTGAGAAGGAACTTTTTTGCCTTTGTCTGATTTTAACATCTTCAAGGCTCATAACAAAGCTCTCAAAGGCTTTAACTATTCACAAGTTTCTCTCTCACTAGCCTCCTTATCCTCTTTCTTTCAGATGTAAAAGTTGGTTGACCATACATTTTGAATAATGGAAGATAAAAACTTCCAGGGAAAGAGAAAGGAGAAGAAAATTAATCAGTTCATTTTTCTCTAGTTTTAAAATACCTTCAAACTGACAGTTTCTTCATAGGGGACAATCCATGTAGACACGATTTTGTTTGTTTTGAGGCAGGGTCTCACTCCCATTGCACAGGCTAAAATGCAGTGGCACAATGTGGGCTTATTGCAACCTTGACTTCTTGGGTTCAAGCCATCCTCCCATCTCACCCTCCTGAGTATCTGGGAGTACAGGCATGCCAACACACCAGGCAATTGTTTTGTATTTTTTGTAAAGACAGGGTTTTGCCATGTTGCCCAGGCTGGTCTTGAACTCTAGGTTCAAGGGATCCACCTGCCTTGGCCTCCCAAAGTGCTAGGATTACAGGTGTGGGCCACTGAGCCCAGCCATGATTGCTCTATGAGACAAGGTACCCAGCTACCGGGAGCTTTAGTAAACACAAGAATATGATGCTGTTCATGGATGCTGATATGGTTTGGATGTGTGTCCCCACCAAAATCTCATTTCAAATTGTAATTTCCAGTGTTGGTGGTGGGAGCTGGTTAGATCATGGGGTTGGACTTCCCCTTTCTGTTAGTGAGTTACTGCAAGATCTGGTTGTTTAAAAATGTGCAGCTCCTCCCCCACTCTCTCTTCCTCCAGTTGCAGCCATGCAAAGCGTGCCTTCCTCTCCTTCATCTTCCACCATAACTGTAAGTTTCCTGAGGCCTCCCCAGTCATGCTTTCTGTTCAGCTGTCAGTTAAACCTTTCTTTATACACGACTCAGTCTCAGGTATTTCTTTATAACAGTGGAAGAATGAACTAATACAAATGCCAAACGTGGATAAATAGAAATTATCTGTAACCGTAAACAGGTTCAAAGAGGCAATGGTGTAGAAATATAAATGTAAAGTTGTTTCCGCCTCAATTAGCAGTGTCATATTAGAGATAAATGCAAAGACCCACAAATGGACAATAGGAAAAATGAATTAAAATAGAATATTTATCAAATATAAAATTCTAGACTTTGACACTACCCAAGAACTTCTGAGACAACACTTTTCAGTTACTTGCTTTTAATTTATAGAATCTACACTTTTCATCATAAGTCCTCTGGTTGATTTGACAAGGTGGGGGGGATCTACAAGCAATTTCAAATTTACGTGTCTAACAATTCCGCTGTATATCTTAAGGAAATACTGTTTCATGAGATTCAGCTTTAGCTAATTACTATTTACTTAATAGTAATTAATTAGCAATTTAATAGTAATTTTACAGTAAAATTGGAAGAACTTTTTAATAAAGTTTAATCTGCTTATTTAAAATAAGAAGGGTGATTTTAGGTGGCAATTTTTTATTAGGCCTCCCTTCAAAAAACTATTAATGATGCCATTGCCCTTCCCCTACACAAAAAGAACTGCAGGAAGTAAGTGAGTCCTCCCACTAGTAAAATGCAGGGTAACAAAACTACTGTGTGTCTTGGATGTGAAACTATATAGAACATTTCCATTTGGATAGCCTGTAAATTGCATGATGTCTCAAAGCCAGGAACGCATTTATTCCAGTCAAGCATAAGTATCCCCCCTAACTTTTCCCTCTGGAACTGTAAAATAATATAGACTTATTTTATGTGTAGTCTTTAATGAAGCACAAATATAAAATACCCACATTAGCATTCAAGTGCCAGAAATAGCATCAGTACTCAGACGGTCTTTTAGTATGTAATACTGGCAAAAGGAGAGAGAGGTAGAAGTAATTATTTCCTGGAGCTGCTCATTCTGAATTCCTAAGTGGATCAAAGGGAATCTCAGACACATCATCTCTAATAAAGAACATTCCTGCTAAGTTCCACTGGAAGAAGAAAACTTGTGTTATTTGGAATTAACAATCATTGTGAAGCCAGCATTTGTGGCAAAAGTTTTTAAATTAAAAATAGAAGCAATAGATTATTTAGCATTATCCATCAAGGTACTATTTTCTCATTGAAGAGGCTGGAAAACCATACCAGTTTCTCATTTAGAGAACCATAGTGAATTAATTTCATGTTAAGAACACATTTTCTCTAAGCACCCTTTCACTTTATCCAATACTATTACCATGTTTATTGTTCTCTAGAAACATATCAGTTAGATACGTAGCCCTTCCTGCCTGCATTTTTTCTTCACTCAGCCATAGATTTCACCTTTCAAATCAAATGCATGTCCTTCAAATCAGCCAATTTGCCATTTTATATAGTTTAGAAAGTTTAAAAATATTAAAAAACCTTCTTGAAAATGCAACTAATACAATAGAATCAACTGTTATAACGGGCATTTCACATGTAGGAAGTGGCTACTCTTTAGCTAGAAAACAGGGAATCCTAAGGACCAATTACTTAAAAGTAAAACAACAAAATATTAAAAATCAAAAAAAGCTGCCAGCCATAAAACCATCACATCAGAAATAAAAATGAAATATCCCTGACATTGAGCCAGGCGTGGTGGCTCACACCTGTAATCCCAGCACTTTGGGAGGTCAAGGCGGGAGGACCACGAGGTCAGGAGATGGAGACCATCCTGGCTAACATGGTGAAACCCCACCTCTATTAAAAATAAATACAAAAATATTAGCCGGGTGTGGTGGCACGCGCCTGTAGTTCCAGCTACGCCGAAGCCCGAGGCAGAAGAATTGCTTGAACTGGGAGACGGAGGTTGCAGTGAGCTGAGATCACACCACTGCACTCCAGCCTGGGCAACACAGCATGACTCTGTGTCAAAAAAAAAAAAAGAAAAAGAAATATTCCTGACACTTTGTTGCAGCTAGAGACTAAGTTTTGAACTAGCTTTTTGTTTGATATATCAAACTTTGTACCACACCTTACAGCAATTAGTAATTACTCAAGATTTTGTTTATTAAAACATGAATCATTTTAGCCTCTTGAAAATTTTAAGTAGCTTATTTGCCAAACTATTTAAATATAAAATTAATCATCCCTTAAATATTAATCACCACTGATTTTATATCTGTAAGCAATAATAGAATGAATATAAACCACCAAAATAACTATACTTTGGTTCTACTGAAAACATTTTTTAAAAAATGAACAAAATTAAAGATGTAACCATTTTTTTCTGAATTCTATCCCTTCTGAGTTGAATCATTTTCTCTCTACACCTATTCATCCATTCAATTCAACAAGCATTTGTTGAGTGCCTGTTATATACTAAGCACCATTTCACTTGATTTTGGTAAAGCAAAACAGCAACAATCCCTTGTCTTATGAGGAATACCTTCTAGGAAGAGAGACACCCAGTAGACAGTGGCACATAATAAGTGAGTACACTGTATAGAATGGCAGACATTGGTGAATATGATGAAAGTGCAGAGGAGGAAAGGCAGAACCAAGGGTGCTTGGGGGAAAAGGAGTGTCAATCTTAAATAGAATGGCCAACGTAGGTCCCACTGACAAACGGTGTTTGATGAAAAGACTTGACAATGTTGGGAAGTGAGCCAGGTAAGTACCTGGGAAAAGAGCACTGCTGACAGAGGGAACAGTCAGTGCAAAGACAGGAGGACAAGAGTGTGGCTGGTGTGCTAGAGGAACTGCAAGGGGGCTAGCAAGGCTGGAGCAGAGTGAGCAAGGGGAAAGAGAAGAGGCTAGAGGAATGGGGGCTGGATCATCTAAAACCTTTTTTGCTACTTTACAGACATTTGCTTTTACTCTGAGGAAAAAGGGAAGCCATCAAAAACTTCTAAGCAGAGAAATGACATGATATGACTCATGTTTCAAAGGATTATTCTAGCGTTCTTTGTTGAGAGCAGACTTTACAAAAATCAAAGGTGAACGTTAGGAGGACTGTGGAATAATCTAGTGTGAGCTCATGGTGGCACAGGAAAAAATGATGAAACAAGTGAGAAGTGTTCGGATTCTGGAGACATTTCCAGATCAGCGTTGTAGGACCACTTGATAGTGAAATGTAAGACAGGAAAGAGATAAGTTGGGGTAGGACCTTCGTCATGCATTTTTCCCGTTTCACCCAGTTAAATTTAGTAAGTTCCAATTTTGTGCACCATTGCATGTAAAGCATATTCTGTATATCCCTATTACAGTATCTATCCTGTAGTGATTATTAGTAGATGCTTATATACCCTTTTGAACCTATAAATTTCTCCTTGAGGGAAAATGCTACAATTTTACTTTTATATACCTTTATTCTCAATACCTAGTCCTGACACATCATGGACAATCAAAACATGTCTATGAACAAACAAATCAATGAGTACTCGTGGAATGGAATCATTAGTGCCATGCATCTTTTCATAATAGTCCCCAACTTGCAAATCAGTGACACTATTCAGCAGAGTCATTTTTTCTATACTCAGACTGTACTGACTTTTGTTGAACTTGCATAGTTTGCATACTACACTTCATGAAGCTTCAAAATAGGAAAGCAATTCTTACCCTGCCCTGCTTATGTATGACCTTGCTGCCTTGTCTGTTCATTCAAAAACATGTACTGAACATGAAACAGTAGTCATTAAACCAAAGTTATGTTTAAGTTAAATTGTTCATCAGGTTCCCAAAGTGTGGTAGAAGTGACACAAATGAGAGCTAAGATGAATTTATATGTATGTGTGTGTGTGTACACATACACATAAAGCAAAAAATATATACTATATATATTGTATATATTTATATATACTATATGCATACACTATGTAGGCATACATACACACACACATATATCTAACTAGGTATCATAAAAAATGCTCTCACTAAAAGAAATAGCTTTCCAAGAATAGGCAACAGAGCCGGGTGCAGTGGCTCATGCCTGTAGTCCCAGCAATTTGGGAGGCTGAGGCAGGTGGATTGCTTGAGGTTAGGAATTTGAGACCAGCCTGGCCAACATGGTGAAACCTCATCTCTACAAAAATATAAAAATTAGCTGGGCATGGTGGCAGGCACCTGTAGTCCTAGCTACTACACAGGCCGAGAAAGGAGAATTGCTTGAACCCAGGAGGCGGAGGTTGCAGTGAGCCAAGATTGTGCCACTGCACTCCAGCCTGGGTGACAGAGCGGGACTCCATCTCAAAACAAAACAAAATAAGCAAAAGGAAATAAAAAATGTCAATTGCATATTACAAACTTTGATATTTATGAGAAATTCCGTGGGGGAAAAAAACATCATATTTATATGCACATTCTCCAATTTTGAAAATGGATTTCTTCATATAGTAAGATTTCCCAATAAAATTTATTTTCTACCTAACTTTAGGGCAATATTTCATAGAAAGCATTTTTCTCAGAAGATACTCAAGTGCAGGCTGATGTCGAGAGCTTATGAAAATAGTAAAACCAGAGTGGTTATGAACAAACAGCTGCAAGTCATGAGAAGCATTTTTGTTGTTTTTGTTTTGTTTTTAAACTTTTATTTTAGGATGGGGGATACATGTGAAGGTTTGTTACATAGGTAAACATGTGGCATGGGGGTTTGTTGTACAGAATATTTCATCATCAAGGTATTAAGCCCAGTACCCAATAATTATCTTTCTGTTCCTCTCCCTTCTCCCACCCTCTCCCTTCAAGTAGGCCCCAGTGTCTGTGGTTTCCTTCTTTGTGTTCAGAAGTTCTTATCATTTAGCTCCCACTTATAAGTGAGAACATGTGGTATTTGAATTTCTATTCCTGTGTTTTACTTTGTTTTGTTTAGAGACCGAGTCTTGGTCTTTGCCCAGGCTGGAGTGCAGTGGCACGATCTTGGCTCACTGCAACCTCTGCCTCCTGGGTTCAAGCAATTCTCCTATCTCGGCCTGCAAAGTAGCTGGGATTGCAGGCGCCTGCCGCCACGCCCAGCTAATTTTTGTTTTTTAGTAGAGATGGGGTTTCACCATGCTGGCCGGGCTGGTCTCAAAGTCCTGTCCTCAAGTTTGCTGAAGATATTGCTAAGGATAATATCCTTCAGCTCCATCCATGTTCCTGCAAAAGACATGATCTCATTCTTTTTTATGGCTGTGTAGTATTCTATGGTATACATGTACCGCATTTTCTTTATCCACTCTGTCATCAGTGGGCAGTTAGGTTGATTTCATGTCTTTGCTATTGTGAATAGTATTGCAATGAACATTCACTTGCATGTGTTTTTATAACAGAATGATTTATATTCCTCCAAGTATATACCCAGTGATGGGATTGCTGGGTCAAATGGTAGTTCTGCTTTTAGCTCTTTGAGGAATTGTCACACTGCTTTCCACAATGATTGAACAAATTTACAATCCAACTAACAGTGTATGTTCTTTTTCTCCACGACTTCAGCATCTGTTGTTGTTTTTACGTTTTAATATTAGCCATTCTGACTGGTATGCAATAGTATCTCATTGTGCTTTTGATTTGCAATTCTCTAATGATTGGTAATATTTAACTTTTTTTCATATGCTTGTGTTGCTGTTTAATTAAAGGTGAAAAACCACACACTTTAGGAATCCAAAGTAACTTGATATGCTGGATGGGAGCTATAATTTATCATTGTAGTAAAAACTCCTTCGTTATGAAGGTGACTACTTTGGTGAGCATATCTATTTATTTGCTTGTTTACACACAGACATGTAAGCCAAGTACTTGTCCACCAGTCTTGGGAACAACTTTACATGAGGAAGCAATTCAAATGCACGTGCTTCAGACTAAGACAGCCAATGTCACAGTTAATCATTACAAACAGCAGTCCCCAAACTTTTTGGCACGAGGGACCTGTTTCATGGAAGACAGTTTTTCCCCAGAGTTGGGAAAATGGTTTCAGGATGAAACTCTTCCACCTCAGATCAGCAGGCATTCGATTCACATATGGAGTGTTCAGCCTGTCTTCCGCATGCGCAGTTCACAATAGGGTTTCCGCTCCTATGAGAATCTAATGCTGCCACTGATCTGACTAAGGCAGGGCTCAAGCAGTAATGCTCGCTTGCCACTGTTCACCTCCTGCTGTGCAGCCCGGTTCCTGACAGGCCAGGGACCAGTACTGGTCTTTAGCCCAGGGGTTGGGACCCCTGATTTAAAAGGCTATTTCCATTTGGGGGGAGACTATGTTTGCACATACATTATTATTGTGTCAACTGGTCTTCTGCTAGTGTGGCCTCTGTACCACAGGGAAGGAAACTTCTCTGGAATGGTAAGCAGAGCCCTATAAGGGTTGAGAAGTGAAATGGCCAAGAGGAGATTTTTAAAGAAGATAGCCAAGAGATTTTGGAAGCAGCACTCTCTGATTATCCAGCATGAAGTTTTTATTTTCTGCTATATAATTCCCTTAAATTATCTGCAGGCCTTCTATAAAGTTATAATCAGTTTCAGCCTTATATTAACTGTGTTACCGGGAATAAAGTGAGGGATCAATATTCATTATTAGAATCTCATGGCCCCAGAGAGAGCTTCCGCAGCAGGAGAAGCAGTTAGGGTGTGCCCACATGAACAAAGAAGTGGAAAACCTGGAGTGACAGTCTTAGAGGGACATGTGACAAGTCTAAGACAGGGATTTGTGTAACATGCAAGTGCCACACACTGGTCTGTCTTCGAGTTGAGATGCAATAATTATTCCATAGTCTGTATATAATCAAAATAGAATTTTGAAAAGTTTTAGTTAAGTAATGAATAAAGAAAATATAACATAGATGTGTGGACAAATATGATTTGCCTGATGTAAACATTATAATCTAATGAATAGATTTTATCATACAAGTAAATATGATTTTCAAATATATTTCCTTAGAATATTACATTGAATCATGTGAGACTGTGATTTTTAAGGTTAAAAAACAGCTGAATGTCAAAAATTTCATATAGTTCAACTTCATAAATTTCAAAAATAATATGAGTATTCTACTTTTTCATATCTAAATGTTTTGATATAATGCATTGATTTTATGAAACCACATTCAGTTCAATATTTCTTCTTATGGAAAGTTCACACATAAAACAGATTCAGCATCAATGGACCCAGTCTTAAATGAGTAGATAGTATCAGAACGCTGAGAGCAGAATCTTCCTTTTTACAGGATCTGGTGTCTGCAATTTACAGCCCATGAAGAGTTCTCTTAAAAGGCAGGTTGTTCTATTTTACTTCAACTCTTACCTTAATGCTTCCATTTTACTAAAACTACTAGTGAATCTTAAATAAGATAATGTATATAATACACCTAAGCCTGTCAGAGATTTGGAGGCTAATATAAAACTTACCAAATATGAACGTGGCATGTAAAGTTTAAATCTCCCAAATTATTATTTTAACTCTTTCCTTGAACAATACTATTATTAAAATGCTAATATTATCATTACAATTCTGTCCTTAAATTAGAGAAACAATGATTATGGTGTGTTACCGAATTAATCAGGATAGAAGAGGTTATAAAATAGAATGAATAGCCCCTTCATATTAGTGGCTAAAGGCAACAAAGGTTAATTTCTTGTTCTGGCTAAATATCTACAACAAGTCATCGGGGGCTCTGCTCATTGTAGTTACTCAGGGACCCAGGCTGTCATGGCATCCATGAGCTCCTATGGTAATTGTGCTAGAGGGCAAGGAAGATCTTGAGGCTCTCACAGGTGCAATTAAATCTTCTTCCTGGCCAGGCACGGTGGCTCACGCCTGTAATGCTAGCACTTTGGGAGGCTGAGGGGGGGCAGATTATGAGGTCAGGAGTTTGCGACCAGCCTGGCCAATATGGTGAAACCCCATCTCTACTAAAAATACAAAAATTATCCAGGCGTGGTGGCATATGCCTGGTTTCCCAGCTACTCGGGAGGCTGAGGCAGAAGAATCACTTGAACCCGGGAGGCAGAGGTTGCAGTGAGCAGAAATCATACCACTGCACTCCAGCCTGGGCGACAGAGTGAGACTCCATCTCAAAAAAAAAAAAAAAAAACTTCCCATTCGCTCACATGAATTCTGCCCACAATTCCTTGACCAAATCTATTGATAGAGTTCACCAAACACAAAAAAGAAGAGGAAGTACAATCCTAATATGTATCTGGAAAAAGAGTCAAATGAAAATACTTCATGATCAATACTGATGACTAGCACTTTTACTAGAGAAAGAATAGATGTTCTACCTTGTTTTGAAATAAGAGATTTGATGTGTGTGCACATGCGCCCATGGGCACACGTGTGCCTGTATGCACATGCACATGTGTTGTTTATTAGGAGCCATTTTTTTTGGTTCAAATCAAGTTTGAGGCAGGAAGAGCTAAATTCTCTTATTACAATTAGGGTGCCATTCACTGACCGTTAAACAAATCATCATACTTTGTTGCAAACGATGATTAAATAATCCATTATTTGATTATTCAAAGTGCCCCCTACTCTCAGTCCCAGCCAATCACAAGCTAATATTCATTCAATAAAGCCATCTATAAAGAGGAACTAAAACCAAGTTCATTTTGATCCATGTTTGAAAGCACATTTTCTTGTGTTCTCAGCAAACATAGTTTGATTTTTTGTACAACGTGATTTTTTAAAATCTCTGAATACAGGCAAGTGCAATAGTTTGGTTTGCTGAAGAAAGCCCAAAAACAATTTTGAAAACCAAGTTTATGGTGGCCACGTTCTTAATGCAAATTCTCAAAACAGATAAGAGTCTCAAAATAGTCAGAAAAGAAAAACAATATTATATCTTGATGCACTAAATCCTCATAATGTGCTCTCTAGCTAAAGAAAATGAAATTACTTATAATGAGCTTTGAGGCAGAAACTATTAACTTATTTTCCTATTATTTACAAAGGAATAGAAACAAAATTATTCTGAATTTTCATTACCAGATGACATTTTGGGAAATACATGAAGCAAAAAAAAAAAAGTTACCATTTATACTGAGAATTCAACCTAAAATTTAAAAAAAGAAAGAAAACAAAAGTAATTTTCCTGCACATTTTTGTTTTTTTAAGAAAACAATTGAGCTACTGCCTCTTGTTTTAACAAAAGGAAAAATCCAGACAGGTTCTCCCTCAGTTGAGACAGCAAGACACCAGAAAATTTGGGGGTCTAATTCAAGAAAAAAGATGAGTAATCTGGGTAGATTTTAGGAACATTTAACGTAGAAACTAGTTTTTAAACAAGTCCATAGAATATCCAACATATTAGAAATTTCTGTATTCATTTTCTACTCGGCTGTTTTGGATTCTGGTTTTGTGATTCAATTCTAGCTATATACATACCCTCAATGTTTTTTGTTTGTTTATCTTTTCTTTTGTATTTACTTACTATTTCAACCAGATAAAATGTTTAAACCTATAAGCACTCATAATATTTTATACTTTACATAAAACAATATATGATGACATTTTATATATACATAGTAGTAGAACTTTATAAGATTATTTGATTTGAGGTAATTTTATGTTAATTTATTCAGAAACCCATGTGGAAAGAAACAAGCATTCACTAAGCATTCAGCCACATCACACACTCCTCATCATATCTTCACAGCAAACTCATAAAGGAGGTACCAGTACCTTCATTTTACCAAAAAAGAAATAGGGACTCAAAGAGATTAGACATTTTGGTGATGTTTGCAGAGCTAGTAAATAGTTGAGATAGAATTAAATCCCAGTTTTGCTGGCCTCAAAACCCTCTCACTTTTCAGAAATCATAAAAATCATTTCTTTTCACTTGAAATAATGTAAAAATTTTTGGTTTCAAGATTTCACTGATCTATACTGTAAATAATTAGTAACCAAATTAAATACACAAAGCCTTCTCTGTAGTTACAGAATAACAGATGGGTAAGCCTTGGGTACATGTTTCTGATGAGTCAATATTACCCACGTAAGGCAAAAAAAAAAGCAGGAGGAGAAAGAGAGGAAGAGGAAAGAGAAGGAGGGAGGTGAAGAATGAGGGGAGGACGGGGAGAAGTGAGATGAGAAGGTAGAGCAGAAATAAGCAATAACAACATACAAGAAACACTGTGAGCACTTGGGAAGCAGCGTAGTTAAAATGTTAAAAGGCTGGGCCATGGAGTCAAGCTAGCTGAGTTCCTTATTGATTCTTCCACTTTACCAGCTGTACAACCTTTCACAAGTCACCTCTGTGTGGTTCTGCTTCCTTATTAGCCATTATTATTTGACAGCTGTGAATTTTATATCATTATCTCATTTAGTATTAAAAGAGAAATAACTTAAACTGTATTCTAGAAGAGAAGTGTTTCCATTTCTGAACGCCCTCAAATCGTATTTCATTTTTACTATACATTTTGACTTGTTAAGACCTTCCTAAAGTTAGACCCACAAAGGTTCATAGCATGCAACATAATACTGAGGCTATATATAGAGATATAATTTGGGGGCTTGGTCCTGCAGAAATGACTACTCATACAATTCACTTAGAAATTAGACATGCCTGGGCTTCTGACAGTTACTGTTGCCTTCAAGCATAATTTAATTCTTGCCTTGTTTTATTCTCCTTTCCAACTGGCTATTTACTAAATAGACAATAACTTGCTGAACTGAGTCTGTAACTGGAGAAAGAAAGAACTTTCTCCGTTGCATGATTAGGCAGAGCCAACATTGACCAGCAGATGAACCTCAAAATCTGATTGCACTGATCTTTTCCCCCGTCACATCATGAAGGACAGCCCTCTCCCCCGCGGGGAAAGAGAACACGAGCCATTTATTTGTGCCTTAGTTTGAATAGCTCATTGTGACACTTCCTGCTTCTATTTTATTTTATTCTTATCCTTTGGGCAAAAAAGAGTTATATGTGTAAGACATAAACCTGAGAAGTTTTACAGTCACTGAATACTATGCCCATAGTTCAATTTCAAGTAGTCATTTATAACTACTTTAATATCTCATAAGAGAATAAGGACAAGAAACATCACCAGAAAAATTGTACCAAAGAGCATTGCCTCCCTGCCCTACTAACAGACATCAAAGCAACAATTACAAAGTCTGATACGTAGTCTGAAGATCAAAGAAAAGAAGGAAGGGAGTGATGCAGGATGGGAAGAAGAAAAAGAAAAGAAAAAAGTAAAAGTAGGCTATGTTAAGAACTGATCTCCAATCAAAGACTCAGTACCTTCTTAGTCAAAGCTCCTTTTCCAGCATTAGAGGAAGAAAAGTAAAAACAAACATTATAAAGATCAGTAAGCAAATACACCACCTATGCAATCCTCCCAATAAAGAGATGAGCCTCAAACTACCATAGACGAAGAGTTACTCCCAGCACCCAATGCAGCCCTCATCACACAATAAGAACTTAATAGCACTTTTTGAATTAATTAATAACTTAGGAACTCGCCATTAAATAATTCTAACTCCTGACTGATCTCCATGCCACGGCTCAATTCCCCAGGGCACCGTTCACATGGGTTTCTATTAGTTGTGCTCTAAGGGCTCCCATTTCCATAACAACACTGTGACTGTTGCCCTTTGAAATTGTGTTTTATGTGGCCAGAACTATCTTAAGATGTAGCTACTGTATTGCATCCATGCCAGGGAACAAGATTTACATTGTTTTTACAAGAGTGGTGCATGGGGAGCATAACCTAATAGGGAATTCTAGTTACTTAATTCATCTACTTTATGTTATTATGTTAGCCTTTCCTTGGATCCTTTTTCTTCACCATCGTCTTTAGCCAATATGATCCTTCACTGTAAACCGTCTTCCCTCTCTTCAAAACCTGGATGCCTTTGCCTTTCCAAGGGACGCAACCACAAATCAATTTATTTAACTACATTATTTGCTAAATAGTCCATAGTCTCCACATCCTACTCCTTAAGTGAAGGTGTTATTCCAGGTTCTGTTTTTAACTCCACTGTTGACCTACTTTATGAATCTTCATTAGGTGAGTTCATCTATACTCACAGCTCTCAGGTAGTGCTGACCCCAAACTGTCTTCTCAGTTTTAATTTCTCCTACATTCCAGGCATGCCGATGCAATTTTCTAGAATCGAATTAACTACCTGGATGTCTGTCACGTCTGCAATCACAACATGTCCTAAATAAAACTATCTCGTTCCTCCAATTTACTCAAAATCTCTCATTTTCCAGTGTTCTGTAATCCTACCAAAGTTAGCATTAGGGATGTCATTCTCCTTTCCTCTTTATTGTGCATGGTTAATAGGTTACCAAACTCTATTCCTTTTATCCCCCAAATATTTCTGAAATATGAACTTTCATTTCTATCCCACTGCTATCCTAGATCCTTCATTTTAAAGTATTTGGATACCTGCAATACCTCTCCCAATTGATTTTCCTGAATTCAGCTTTGTTTACATCGAATTCATCTTTCTCACTGCTGCCAACATCATTCATTCTACTTACTTAAAATCCTTCAGTGGCTCCCTAAAGTGTTCTGAATAAAGCCTAAGCTATTTTCAAATGGCATATAAAATCTTTCAAATTGAAAACACTTCTCCCGTAAGAAATAATGATAAAGTGATCTACTGCAAACTTTCCAGGGCCCAGGCTGCAACTGTTTTTTAATTGCTCATCTCTGGCCAAGATAAAGAGCCACCAAGTCCAAGCTCTTTTCCTGAAAGAGTCATTGCCACCCAGAGTGAAATTTAGAGGAGACCAAATGCTGCCACCAGATAATTCACAAAACAAAACAACTATGTTCCTTCACATTTCCAGGCCTCTTCACAAAATTGAGGCGAAATACAAGTTCAGGGACAGGCTTTCAAGGCTTCTTGGCACTAGCGTTGTCCAGTCAAAGTGTGTATTTTTCATATGATGCAATGCTAGTTTACTAAAGTGAGAGCCTCTATTAGCATAAACATCTCCAGAGACTAAGAAATTATATGGGCAGAGAAGCACTGCTTGGCTATCAATTCACTGTGGCCAGCTACAGTGCTGCCTGCCCCGACAACACTGGCATGCTGTGGTATGTTTATCTCATATGCGCACAGGAACACACAAACACTGGTGCATGGGCATCAGTACAAGGAGTATGTAGAAATCACAGGCCCTTTCAAGCTCAAGAAATGTAAACAGTAGGAACCTGAGGTATGCCTGTGCATAATAATGACACCCTACTCCCTGCTTTCTTCCTAAGCAAGCATAGATTTTTACCTTCTGAGTTTCGTGGTCACATCTTATTTCTATTATTCCTCCCTCAGGTAGCAGTATGATTGCATTATCCAGAGTATCTAAATAAGCTTTATTTTATAAGTGGAAGCATTGTTTCCTCAGAAGATGGTACATAGTTTCATAGAAAAGATAAGTTGGCTTACCAGTCTTTTCTGTTAAACATGTGCCTACCCTCCACTGGAGCTTAAAAAAGACAAAGAAACGCTTTTACAGACATGCATATGTTTCAGTGGAAAACTGGAAAATTATCAAGCTCACTATTGTTTTCCTTGATGCAGATCAACTATAATTACATGGGGCACTTTTGAATATATAGTGTGTTTCAACAAATCATTTCCTCTTCAAATATTTCAGATGGATTAGCTATATCATGTTGTATTTCAACATGTTGATGGAAAACAAAACATAATTTCATTAAAATTATTCTTCATTGCAAACATTTTTTTTTTTTTTTTGAGACAGAGTCTTGCTCTGTTACCGAGGCTGGAGTGCAGTTTCATGATTTAACTCAATGGAACCTCCGCCTCCCTGGGTCCAAGAGATTCTCCTGCCTCAGCCTCCATAGTACCTGGGATTATAGGCGCCTGCCATCAGGCCCAGCTAATTTTTGTATTTTTAGTAGAGACAGGATTTTACCACGTTGGCCAAGCTGGTCGGTATCAAACTCCTAACCTTAGTTAATCCACCCACCTTGGCCTCCCAAAGTGCTAGGATTATAGGCCTGAGCCACAGCGCCTGGCTGGAAACAGAGTATTTTTTAACATAAAAAGCAGAAATGGAATAAGGGCACATATGACTAGATCTATATTTTCATACTTAAATCAATATGGTTTAAGCAGATTTGTTTTTGAAAAAATAATATAAGACTGGGATTATTATTATCAAAATCTTTCCATTCAGGGAAAGCATGTGTCAAAGTTGCTTATCACTTGGAAAATTTGAAGCTATATTTAATTTTGTATTTTTTGTACTTTGTACTAGTTAAATTTTTAGTGAAGAGGATTCCCAGTTATCAAAAATGTTTAGTGTTTTTATTCATCAAAACTGAAAACTAGAAATAACCTTGTTGTTTCTTAACACTTTGAGAGTTTTTAAAACTAACAGTGCCTGAGATGACTTATGCATGGAAAGTAAGGAATACCTACTGAGCAGTCACCTGGAGTCACTACATAGAGATGATTGCTTCATCTACATAGAGATGACAGCTAGAATATATTTAGTGGGTTTTTATTAATTTATACCATTTAGTAAGTTATTTCAAAATGAAAATTAATAATCATTTTTCCATTGCTTTAGAAATTTTAGTAGTGTTTTGTTTATAAAAATTTTGGCAATGATAATATTTTGATAAATTAGGGGTCTTTCTCTCTCTCTCTTCACATTCTCTGTTGAATTTGTGACCCCATTTTGCAGTTCCCTACATTGTACTATAAATTAGAAAATATATACATTTGCTCCCATTGAAAGCGCTGTTTCAACTGCCTCAACCGTCCAGAGCAGCTACATCTTTTGGAGGGTTCATTTAAAGCTTTGGTCATAGCCTTGATTCATGTGAGCTTCCAATAGATGCAATCACCAGAAAGTACATGCTACCCCAGAATACTAGGTACATACCAAAAGATGTGTGGTAAGAAAAAACAAAACAAAATCAAGCAACATTTAACTAGCATGAAAACACAATGATACATCTCATACTTTCAGTTTAGAGTCATGAAGATCACTGATAAGTAGGCACACAACCTTGTTTTTTGTTTTCTGGTTTTTTTTCAGAGTCTGGCTCTGTTACCCAGGCTGGAATGCAGTGGCACCATCTCCGCTCACTGTAACCTTTACTTCCCAGGTTCAAAGGATTTCCCTGCCTCAGCCTCCAGAATAGCTGGGACTACAGGCACCCATCCCCACGCCCAGCTGATATTTGTATTTTTAGTGGAGATGAGGTTTCACTATGTTGGCCAAGCTGATCTTGTTCTCCTAGGCTCAAGTGATCCACCCGCCTCAGCCTCCCAAAGTGTGGGATTACAGGTGTAAGCAACCACACCTGGCCTTGTTTTTCATTTTGAATGAATTAGTTACGTAGAAATTTAATTTGAAAAGATGGTGTTATGGCTTAATTTGTGTCTCCTCAAAAGCCATATGTTGAAGCTGTAAGCCCCAATGTGACTGTATTTGGAGACAGGGCTTTTAATAAGGTAATTAAGGTTAAATGAAGTCATAAAAGTGGGGTCCCAATCTGATAGGACTTGTATCCTTATGAGAAAAATACACCAGAGAGTGCATGCTCACATGCTCTCGCTCTCTTTGTCCATGCATGCACATAGAGAAAAGGCCATGTGAGGACACAGTGGGAAGGCACCACCTGCAAGCCTAGGAGAGAGGTCTCACCAGAAACCAACCCTGCTAGCACCTTCTTGGACTGACTTCTAGCTTCCAGAACTATAAGTCTGTGGTTAACCCAGTCTGTTGTATTTTGATGTAACAGCCAAAGCAGACTCATTACTGTGGAAAAGTATGCTGATTCTTTGACCCAGCTAGTCCTATCACAAAAAGCACTGTTTTTTAATAATACAGGGTTTTTTAATTTAAGCAGATATTCTATACCAATTTCATCAATTCATAAAGATATAAAATTTCTCTTTGTATTCTATGTGCCTTAGTGGCTTTCAAACTTTTGGACTGTGAACCACAAAAATATTAGTGTGTATGTGTATATAACATATCGTTTATTTATAATATTATATATGTATATTTGTGTATCACAAAACAATACTTTTCCTAACTACCTGACTGTATGAAATAGGTTCTGTTCAAGTCTATTTTATTTAAGAAATAAATGCTTGTGTGCATGTGTTTTTAAATCCATTTGAAAGCCAGATGATGACTGGATGTTTGAGTAGTTCTCTTTTTAGCTATGTTATTCAAAACATTCCCTAGCTACAATTTCCATTTTTTCCTTTAGCATCTCAATATACACCTGAAGTACACATGAAGAATAACCATCCATCATATTTCTCGCTCTCTCTCCCACCCCCCGGCTCACCACACACCACACTCACACATGTACCCCACATACAATGAGCCTAAGGTTGAGGCAAATCCACTGAGGTCCTATTCAAAGCAAGACTTTTCATACAATTTAAATTGGAGTGTCAAGCATGTTGTCTTACTGACTTGTTTATAATAAAAAGATTTTGGTTTGATACTGCAACTAAGATATAGACTAACGCATACAGACTAAATATGTAAATTCCCAACTAGGAACTATGATATTCTTGAAGTAAGTATGGATAATTTACATTCTTGCTAGTTCACATAGGCACCTTGGATATGATTAAAAAATTATATGACGTGGCCAGGCACAGTGGCTCATGCCTGTAGTTCTGGCACTTTGGGAGGTAGAGGCGGGCAGATCACTTGAAGGTCAGGAGTTTGAGACCAGCCTGGCCAACATGATGAAACCCTGTCTCTACTAAAAATACAAAAAAAAAAAAAAAAATAGCCAGATATGGTGGTGCCAGCCTGTAGTTCCAGCTCCTCAGGAGGCTGAAGTGGAAGAATCACTTGAACCTGGGAGGCAGAGGTTGCAGTGAGCTTGGATCATGCCACTGCATTACAGCCTGGGCAGCAAAACGAGACTTTGTCTCAGAAACAAACAAACAAACAAAAAAACTATACGACTTTATAATTTTCAAAGAAAATGAAGAAAACATTTGTAAGGGAAGTTAATTTCATCACTTTCTATCTTATTCTGTTTCTTTGGTGTACATGCTCAAATAATTCATGCTTGTAGCAATCAAAGAGTTTGACACTGATGTCTGTGGTCTAAGAATAGATAGTTAAAGGAAGGCAATAGGTACTATAGGTACAAGTTTTACAGATTTGTTGTTCTCTGAAACAATTAGCACAGTTGACTAAGACCCGGAAGCAAGAAATACACATTTCATAGTAAAACATTGCTCTGTCACATTCAAACTAATAGTGATCCTGGATATGTAAATATAAAATCAAAATAGAATTTCCAAACAATAGAATTGCAAAATCAATATTTAAATTTCAAATTTTCCAAAATTTCATGGTAAAAATTCTAATGTTCACTTCTATATGTATAGTTGTACAAGATAAGTAAATGGACACCTTTTTAAATGGTTAAAATCTATACACAGGGAAAATGGCCATAATGCATACAGCTTTGTAATATATCTATACATGTGTATGTACAAATTTTATAGAAATAAGAAAATAAAATAATTTAAAGGTAAAAAACATGCACATTATTTAAAACATTCACTATTTCATGCTACTGATATCTTGATAAAAATATTTTCTATTATATTTTTCTTTACAGAATAAAATTCATTTTATGCCCTTGAGAACAAAAGAAAAATAAATAATGAAGAAAATTATTTTAGTTACATCCTTTTCATTTAATTAGAAATTACCCTCAGTTCTGAGACAGCAATTGGCACAGAAACATTTTCTAAGTGAATAAATTAAACTCATATATTTGCCCATAGCCTCATACAGCAAATTCATGCCAAATAGAAAATATTAACATTTTAAAATGTTTAAATATTTGAAATGTAAACATAAAAATAAGTTAAAATAACGTTTACTGAATTAACTAAATAGAAGTGTTTTTGCACACTTCTTCATTCTCACCTCTTCTTTTGTCTTTTTAGATATCACTCGGAGCCAATCTCCAATCATGCTCAGGACAGCAGCAAAGTAAGCAAGCCCTACAAGGATCCAGAACCACACGACAGGCTTATAGAAGTCCAGATATTCAATATCGGATCCACCTGGAGACAGAAACAAAGTAGAACAAAATAACTTCATATTCCTAAAAGTAAACAGTCTAGGTATTGCTAAAATTACTAACTGAATTTTGGTTTGCAAAACATAGAAATCTAGTATTCTTGTCAATGGATCTATATTATTTTCTTCATTTTGAATTTCTCATTTTCACTCATGTAGTTCTTTTACCTATTTTTCAAGAACAAGTTAAGTTTTTCTTAATGAGACCTTTCATTGCTTCTTCAGATCATCATGATTTTTCCTTGCTCCACGTTTCATTGACATTTATATAATCTGTCTCAGTCTAAATTATTCTATGTGTACTAAGTTTCTTTTTCCACCTCTATTTTAACAAATAGAAGGTAGGGATTATATTTGTGTTGGTGTGCATTTAACTTAGTATATTTACCTCATTGCCAATAAATACATGCTAACTAATCAACTTAATGCCAAACTGAACAGCAAGTGAACGACTCTAGTGATGGTTCTTATTTTGAAGTCATCAGTACAATGAATCACTAACAAATGCCACACACAATGACTTGGTGGTTCGCATGAAAACAAATAGAAATTTACAGGTAATACTGCCATTCATTATTCTCTGACTTTTCAGAAAAATTCCCATGACTGCCATAAAATAAAACCCTAGCTCTCAAGAAAAAAAAATTGGCAAGGCTCTTTTTCTTTACTCTAATCCTTGAAATACTTCTCCATCCACTTGGACCAATAACTATACCTATGAGAATCCGGGTTCATTTTGACGCACCCTTTGTTCAATGCCCCATTAATATGGGGACACTTATTAAGTCCCAACAGTGAAACTATTTTTATTTTCACAAATAAGAAATCAAATACCCCTCTTGAAAAATTCATAATTTAGCCCAAAAATCCTCATATAGACAATTAAACTCAATGGGGTATATTGCATGATGGCAAGGAGAATAAAAAAGTCCTATGAGAGAACATAGAAGTTGTGATTTTTACTTCTGAAAGAAGGAAAGCAAGAAGGGGGAAGTGAAGTCTTAAGTAATGGGGATCAAAACATGGAATAGTCCAGTGTGGAAAACATATAGTATATTCAAATAACTTTTAGTCATGGATAAATCTCCATGTGTATCGGGTCACAGAGCAGATAGGTAGAAAAGAGGAATCTAGAAAAAGTATGCTATGTCAGATTGTAAAGATTTGCTACTCAACGGAGAATAGATAAAAGTCTCTACGGGGATAAGTCCTATATATTCGTGTTCAACTATCTGCACAGAAAGATCTAGTGGCAGAGAAGAACAAATTGACAGGGAAGCCCATGAGAAGCTTTTGTTCTAAATTAGCTAAGAAATTATTATGTCTGAGTCTGGGGCAGAAATAGAATGAAGAGTCATTTTAGAGGCCGAATCAGCAAGGACTGATGGCCAATTAGCTGGTGTGATAAGTGAGAGGAAGAGCTCTCTGATGACCAAAGACCCACATTTGGGAGATGATACTGTAAGTGAATAGGGGAAGAAATAGTGACTTTAAAAAAAGAAAAGTAATTGAAACCGAAAACTGATGATAGGTTTGAAGTGCTTCACGTAATAATCAACAAGATTCTTAAATGCAAATCTAACACTTAATAGAACAGGGCAGAAGGTAAGGATTTTAGGACAAAGAGCACAGAGACTGGAGGTGCTGAAACAGAGCATGGACTTGCTCAACTCACAAAAATTCAACCAGTAAATTGCAAATATATTAAAGATCAAGCGTAAAATGCTGAGTTAATGTTATTGCAGAGAAATTAAATTTTGCTAATTAGTTACAGGTATATATTAAAAATCAAGTGGAAATTGCAAGTGGATAGTAAAATCAAGCATAAAATACTGAGTATAATATTATTGTAGAGAAAATTAAATTTTAAGTTGCTCATAATGACAATTTCAAATAATAAAGAGACAGCATTTTTCCGTAAGGTAAATAATTTCAATAGGCACCAGTTCAGCTTTCTTTTGGGACAAAAATAATTTTAAGGACACATTTTACAAAGTGAATAATATTGCTTTCAAAATATTATAAAAATTTTACTTTGTGCAACAAAAAAAATCATTTCTGGGAAGAATTATAGAGGCTAAATGCGTCTTGTGATGGTTAAGAGTTGGCCCATGGAGGATGCAGTTCTAAAAATTCACAGAACTGACTTAAGAAATATGTGTGTAAACCTGTTACATGATAGGCTCACCAGTGAATTTCATTTTTTCAAATGTTTCCATTTCAATGAAACCAAAATTTCCCAAGTACTTTCTCTTTCAAAACCAGAAAACCTTCATCCAAATATTTGTGACTCATTTAACACATAAGTTCACCAAGATGTTGACTTTAGAAGAGTTAGTTCATGCTCAGATTACTTTTTATAAGTCTTCTTTCTTATAAACAGGATGTCACAAGTTTGAAAAGAGTAAATTAGCTTAATCACTAAAAGGTCTATATTTGGGTAAAGCGTTCAACCCACAAGTTTTAGTGGAGTCTAAGCCCAGGGGAAAAAAATGTTTTTCCTTTTTAAATTGCCACTCTTGAGATGAAATACTGGCAGTCAGATGATCTAGGAAAAACGAATACCATATGTAAGAAATACTGTCAAACAACTCACAAATCCTACTCACTTGCTGATATCTAAGATTCATGAATTAATTTTCATATTAATCAATTCACTTCATCTAAGAATCTTATCCAAATTAACATATCTGTGATGTAAGGATAACTTGCTAAGAAATAAGGTTTATTTTTAAATTAGAAATAAATTAAGAAATACTTTTTTAAAAAACTTCTCGACATCTATAAGCATTAATTTCAGTCTAGTTATGTTCAAGAAACCTACCCATTTGTCTCTGGCTTACTAAGAGCCTAGGGTAATTTCTATTGTTGACTTCTTATAGTAGTCCCTGCCTCTATCTCCCACACTCTGTTTTTCTCTTTCCACAGACTTCTGAGATGCAGCCTACGAGATGCTGTCACCTACTCTCCCCTCCTAGGTCCCACACCAACCTGGCAGAAATATTCCACTGTTTTTTTTTCTTTATTGCCACTAAAAACATGCATATAAATCCTTTCCATTTTAAGAGCTTAATGGCTAATCTTAATAGGACACTATATAGATGGTAATAAAAATAGCAAAGAGGTGTGGAGGTACAAAGGTTTTGGGAATCTTATAAATTTTTCCAAGTAGTTAAAATAAGTCTAATCATCCTGACATTCTTATATGATATGTGACAGCTTCTTTTAGATGATACACTCTCTCTCTGGATCTCTTCTCCTTAATGCTTGTGTGAAAAATTCAATCAGAGCCTGATCCAATCTAGTAGATTAAATTACAAAAAAATATAGCTCAGGAAAGTTCAGGCTGGTGTTATTGCTAGGAAACCATTATCTCCACAAAGCAGGTTTCCCGAACACTTGTTGGAAACAGTCCCTCTACCTAGCATTAAGAAAGCCCTATCCTAGCTGGCTCCAAAGAATCATTGATTAGGTGACAGAACAACCCATGATACCACGGCAGGCACTTCCTAGAAGACTTCTTTTTTTTTGAGATGCAGTCTCACTCTGTCATCCAAGTTAGATTGCGGTGGTGAAATTCCAGTTCACTGCAGCTTCCACCTCCTGGATTCAAGTGATTCTCCTGCCTCAGCCTCCTAAGCAGCTGGGAATACAGGCATCCACCACCACACCTGGCTAATTTTTGTCTTTTTAGTAGACACAGGGTTTCACCATGTTGGCCAGGGTGGTCTTGAACTCCTGATCTCAAGTGATCCACCTGCTTGGCCTCCCAAAGTACTGGGATTACAGGCACAAGCCACCATACCTGGCCCCTACAAGACTTAAAAAAAAAAAAATGGCCCCGTAAATCTTGTTTAACCCAGTTAATATGCTCATTTCTGCTGATTTACAGAATATTCAAAATCAGATTGGAAGAGTGGGGTTAAAAGGAAGACTTACTGATTGCCCCTGCAAATGAAATAACTCCATCCTAAAGTCCTCTGGTTAGGTGTTGAGGGGGAGTTGCATTCTCACTCTTCACACTTCCACTGACTTAGGGCAGGGCTGTTAGTAAGACCATTTGGCTATAGAATTAAGTCACATTGCCAGCTTCCTTTTGCAGCAATAAAGCTGATGATCCAATTGCCATCACTCTCATGGACTGTTTGGAGCTCAGGAATGGAAGAACAGTTTGTATTGGCTCCCTGAAATCCGAACAGTAAGTATCCCACTTTAAAAGAGAGATGTCATAATCTCAGTAGAGAAAATAACATATGTCAGCCCACCCAGGAAAGGGGTAGCAGAGCTAGAGTTCAACCCAGGTGTCTCCTTCATTGAACCCAGTGGTCCATGTCACCTGTGATGTCAGCTACTGTTCTTCTTCCACCAACCTATTTTGCTCATTCTGCCTGGGAAGTACTAAGCTTAGGTAGGAAACACTAAGTAGGACAAGGTGTGCTGCTTCTTCTCAAGGTTCTCACCTAGAAAATATGTGGGTCTGAAGACAAGCATCATTCCACCAAGAGCCTCCTTACCTTGCTCTGTCCTCTCCCCCAGCAGTTCCCAGCCATGGGCCCTCTTCCAGTGCTAAAGAACTTGGGCATACTATGCCCCCCTCTCCCTTAAATGTAATTTTCTTTTCCTCTGATTCTTTTTTTTTTCCTGAATCACAAAATATTTATAAAGGAAAAAAAGATATATCCTGGTTTTAAAGAATAATCTAGCCACTCCAGACTAAGGTTATCAGTTCCATACACCTCTTCTGATTTTCTAAAATGGCATATCTGTTATAGAATATAAACAAAAATATATAACTTCATTCTAAAGAAAATAGGGATCATCCCTTTAAACTGGCCTATGAGTATTTTAGCTTAAAAATCAAACATGGATTTTAATTTTGGGGGGTTGGTTTGACTTTATTTTTATTAATTGAAGCTATCCCCACCTTAATATGAGAGGGATAATCTCGATTTCTGTTTTAGTATATATTATTTTGTTTTTAAGTAATTTAACTGAATAAGGTGTTTCTCACTGCTTCAAGAATTGAGAACCTCTTTTAATGATGTTATAAATCCTGTTTTCTTTTTAACAAATGGAAATATGACTTCAGTATTAAACAATAGCTTACCTACTAAACCAAACTTTTCATATGCCATTGAGTCAGGAAACCAGAATGCCAAAAAAAGTGACATTTGAACTTATATTTGGGGATTGTAAATTTTAGCACTCAAGAAGTTGTCCATGTCCCTCTAGGTACTTGTTCTTAAATTGGAAAAACTGCCATGAGAAGAACAGCAGTCTCATGATCATAAAGAAAGAAAAAACAACACATGGCATCACTCACTCATCCTTTACAAAGATGGAACAGTATATAGATGTACCCAATTGTTATTCTTAGAAATTGTCTTTAAATCTCAATGTAGAACAATTTGGAGTATTTTTCATGGAATGTAGTACAGTTTACTTCCTGTCTCACAAAGCTGTGACTATCAATCACTGAGTGCTTTTCTCCTCAATTTTTTCTCCACGTTTTTACAATACTTCTATATATCCATTCTGAACCCTAAAAGTTAAGTAATTTCTTGGTTTGTCCACAGTCCCCAAGACTTCTGAACCATCTGAGTCAAATCCCATTTACTTCTTCATGCAGATGGCTATTCTCTTGTGAATTCTCTGAGAGTCACAAGTTAAATCCAGGAAGAAAAAAATATATTCTCTATTTAATTGTTTCTCCTGGATTTCATACATTCTGTCTCACAGGAACAGAAACTAGGGCAATTATTGTCACTAAGTGCTAAGCACAGTATCCAATATACAATATATGTCCATTAAACATCTAAATGAACAAATGACTAAGGAATATAAAACATCTCCCTAGCAGTCACACAAACTCTCCTTTTCCAATCACAGCAATTTTTCTGAACCTTGTGATGGTGGCAATGACTGCTTTTCAACAGATCTCACTCGTTACCAGGTACTCTCCTTGTTATCTGTTAAATTCCTGGCAAATTTCTACTCAGTGATCAGCTCAACAATAGCAATTTTAATACCTGGCCTTTAGACATAGTTGCAAAACTCTTAGTCAACATAAGGTGCTGTTTTCTAGAGGGTCTGTACTTAAACTAACTGCTTGGGGGTGGGAGGGAAGAAACATGCCATGGTTTTTAAAGAGATTTATGTTTTCATGATAAAATTCTCTTAAATTGAGCAAGCTCTGGGCACTCCACTGATTGAGTCATAATTTCAGTTCTACAGGAAAACAAATAGTTTGGTCACTAAAAACTCCATTTTCAATAATGATTTGAAAATGTAATTCCAAGAAAACTGAGTCCTCAATATGAGACATGCAAATGTGTGCTTCCAAATTAAAAAATGTGATAGCAAATGATTATAAAACTGTGAAAAACTATAAAAATGTAGTAAAGGTAAATGTGCCAGAAGCAGAAAAATTTTACCTGGGTAAGTCCCAAATTATATTATACACTATATAAGGGAGCACAAGGTACTGAGCATGAAGCCTGACTGACCTAGCAGGCATTCAAAACTACATGTGTGATGAAGAAAATTTCATTCTTTAACCAAATATACTAAATTGCACTGATCAGAAATCCATGATGATGTATTTGGATGGTTAAATAAATTCATGCTCAGATGGAATATGTGTTTTCATAATATTAACCATGAGGATTTCTTAGAACATCTGGATTTTTGCCTAGAATTTTTGGATTTTATTAGAAAACTAGGTAATATGAGGATGCTGCTTTCTGAAACTGTAAATTCTTCTCTGGCCTTTTCACTCCTTCACATATTACCCCTTACAGAATATTAATCTCAGGTTTATGAAAGGAATATTTTTTTCATAAACCTGAGTATCTTTCCTCTTTTTTAAAAAATTGTTTAAATTTTTGAGAGCAGGACTTGCTTTTCACCCAGGCTGGAGAGCAGTGGCACGATCATACCTCACAGCAGGCTCAAATTCCTGCTCTTAAATGCTGAAAGAGAGTGTTTTTAAGGACTTCACTGAGCAGTCTCTAAACAAGCTGTGGAAATGAATTTGTTGGCTTACATGACCCCTTTAAGGTATAGACCCTAGGGGTAGATATTAAAGGAGCTACCAGCCTTGAAAATGAATTTTAAATTGTGTTAGGATGGGTAATTATTTCACTTTTCTCTAATTTCGAAGAATCACCAACTAATTCTGTATGTGTTTTTGTTAAAAGTCTTGGACCTTTGTAAAAGAAGACAAGTTGTAAAGAAGCAAGTGTTCATATATTATCAAGTAATTAATAAGACTTCTTAGATTTAAATGAAGAAAGGATGATTTAGCTCTCAGGAAGGCAAGCATGACTTAACAACTTATCACTCCAGACTTCCGGTCAAATGAAAAATAAAACGACAAAAGTTAGGAAACAGAACATAGGGAATCAACTCTAATTCTCACATACAATTTTGCCATTAACTTTAACTTATATCTACAAATTTAATTATACATCGTTATTGGTGCTTTTAAAATCCCAGTACGTTGGGAGACCGAGGCAGAAAGATCACTTGAGCCCAGGAGTTCAAGACCAGCCTGGGCAACAAGGGAGACCCCATCTCTACAAAAAATACAGAAAATTAGCTAGGTGTAGTGGCATGTGCCTGTGGTCCCAGCAACTTGGGAGGCTGAGGCAGGGGGATTACTTGAGCCCAGAATATTGAGGCTGCGGTGAGCCACCATCATGCTACTGCACTCCAGCCTAGGCTGCAAGAGTGAGACTCTGTCTCAAAAAATAAAAAAGAAAAAGATAAAATCAATTGAATAACACTTTGCAAAATAATTTCCTTTCTCTCTTCTCACCTTTTAGGAAGAATTACTCTGCACTTGCTACTCTTAGCAATAGGGGTCTGCTTACTCATATGTGAAATAAAAGCGTCTACTGATTCTGTGGCCTCCCAAGTCCTTTTTTAGCCCCAGAACACTGAGCAATGAGAAAAAACAGAAAGCATCATCAGGAAGGAGCAGACAGATGCCAGTCACTAAGGTAACCAGTCACAAAAACATGTTCTCTGCATAAATAAATATAAAGTTAAAATTTTCTGGGAGATCTCTTCCAGTAGAGAAGGGACTAAATGCTGAATTCCTACATTCAGTCACATACACACAATAGGTATGTATATTCACATACATAAATAGGCACCTGAGCACTGCCTATTTATCTGCACCAGTGGTCTCTAAATGCTTTTGATTCACCATCCACAGTAATAAATGGCAAAGTATTGCACATTACTTGTAAATTAGAAATTTATTATGTTCTACTATATTATATCACATATAAAAAGTAAAGAAGTAATGAAATTTAGAAATACATAGAAATAGGAGTTTTCATATTTTCTTTTTTTTCAAGGTGGAGCCTCGCCCTGTTGCCCAAGATGGAGTGCAGTGGCATGTTCATAGCTCACTGAAGGCTCCTGGGCCCAAGTGACCCTCCCACCTCAGCCTCCCAAATAGCTAGGAGTACAGGTGCATGCCACCGTGTGTAGCTAATTTTTAAAAATTTTTGTAGAGACAGGAGTCTCACTGTGTTGCCCAGGCTAGTCTTGAACTTCTGAACTCAAGTGATCTTCCTGCCTCAGCCTCTCAAGTGCTGCCATTTTGCCACCACACCCAGCCTAAGCGTCATATTCTCTTATCATAGAAAATCTACTTTTCTTGCTCCTTCCCCTGGGGGACAAGCACTGTTTCAGAGTTCTGGTCTAAATCACCCCATCATCACTTGTTCTTAAGATGCTTCTAATAATTATACCAATGTTAAGTAACACAGATCTATTACAATCTGTATCCTAAACATTTATAAATCACTTTTCAAAATATACTTCCTTTTTTTGTAATAACACTGCAGTTTGAAGAATGCATTCTTTAAGTTGCCTTCAGAAAAATTCAATATAACAATGTAACTGAACCCTGATACTCCTCAGAGCAGGTTTTGCAGGTTTTGCAGACTGACATCAAATATTAACCTTGTATTATGAAAGGGACATCTTTGTTTCCTTATGAGATTTATAGCCCAAAAGAAAGATGAGGAGGTTCAAGTTAGACAATGCCTCTTGCTCTTCCCTGGCAAAAACAGCAAAATTAAGTGAGAACACTGTCTTTTGTACATCTATAGCAAGAGGGAAAGATCTAAACAGTAAATAATTGATATTTCCCAGATGGGGGAATTCAATAGCTAATTTTATAATCATAAGGGACCCAGAAGCAAAGTCTAATTTTGTGTAGCCTATTGGACTATGTGAGGCACTTCTTTTTCAAGATTCTTTTAAAGAATCACAATTTCTATTTTTCCAAAGACTCTTACAAAGGGCACACATCTGCTACCCAGCCGTTGCCACATGTGGCTCCCAATCCACATTTTCATTCCAAAAACACTCCCTAGACACAAGGACCTGGCATGTAAAGATTACAGTACTAGGAACAGGGTCTTACAGCTTCACAAAAACAAACACTGCCACAAAATACATAACTTAGGGAGATAGAATTGAGTCAGCAAAACTAGTGTCAATTTATCTTACTCGGCATCTGTCACATTAATCATATCAAGTTCTTATGCTAATTATTATCAACGTATATTTCTGTAATTTTGTATTATTGCCTCTGTCAAATAAAGTTACAGATTTGAAGATGGGTAACAATATAATAAAATCTAGTAAAAAATAATTTATTTGATTATTCTTATTAGTACATATCTATTGTTCTCCTATTCTCCTATACTATGCCGTGAATCTAAATTCAGGGCCCCACTGATACACACGAGATATTTTCACTGAACTTCCCTCCATGGGCAGTTGAGAGTGGCTACTAATAGATCTACATAATCTAGTCAATTTCAAAGTGTTGCTCTCATAAGGTAAATTAAAAACAATTTTTTTCTTCTACAGAACCATAAAGTAAAAATATTTTCTAAGCCAGTTTATACAATGGTCACAAATATAATATTGTGTAGGACACCACCCACATTCATTTTTATTTATGCTTTTTATATTTTTTTTTGGTCACAGATCATGAGGGCAACATACTGAATTGACACTGCTGGTTGTTCAAAATAACACTGATGTGGTTTGGGCTGTGTTCCCACCCAAATCTCATCTTGAATTGTAGTTCCCATAATCCCCACGTGTCATGAGAGGACCCAGTGGGAGGTAACTGAACCGTAGGTGTAGTTTCCCCCATGCTATTTTCATGATAGTAAGTCCTCACAAGATCTGATAGTTTTATAAAGGGCCTTCCCCTTCACTTGGTTCTCATCCTTCTTGTCCCTGTCACCATGTGAAGAAGGACATGTTTGCTTCCCCTTCTGCCATGACTGTAAGTTTCCTGAGGCCTCCCCAGCCATGCTGAACTACGAGTCTATTAAACTTCTTTCCTTTATAAATTACCCAGTCTTGGGTATGTCTTTATTAGCAGCATGAGAATGGACTAATACAAACATATACACTATAAGGCTGAAACCATATGACATGAGGCCTGAAAATATAGAACCTGTTATATAATACCTATATATTCCACAGTTGCTATAAAGCCTTATTAGTTATATTTAAAAAGTGAAATAATTAAAAAAAAAAAAAAGAATTCTTAAGAACAACTAAAGTGCAACCATAAGATCAAATTTGTCACTCCCTAAATTCCTTTGTCAAGAAATTGTAGTGGTTAGACAAACACTTCGATTAAAGTTAAATAAACTATTATTCATTCATTAAAAAAAAAAAAAAAAAGTGATGACAGCCTAAGATTAATGCATCACAAGTATACTTTTTGTTATCACTGTGTCTCACTTTCTCCTGTATTAACAAACTTTCCACTTCTACTTAAGGCAATTATGCATCTTCAGTAAGAGGTAGAAAAACGAGTATTTTAGGACACAAGCTTATCTTATATGGAGTTTTAAATGTCTAAAATTCTCCTCTCCACATTTCGCTAGTTAAACTAAAAGATCTTCAGCAGAGTTATGTACTCTCCTTTCCCAGGGCCCCTATTCAGTACAGAGAGGTGTATACTGTATTTTTGACCAAAAGCAAAGCTTTGTTCATAAAAGTATCCCCATTTTCATGGATATTAGGGGCTTTGCCTGGTTGAACCTTAATTAACAGATCAATAGAAACAAATAAACATTAGCCCTCTCTGAGATCTTACAGAACTTCAGAATGTATTTTCTGTTCTAAATATATTTAAGTAAGAAATTTGGGCCAAGGAAGAACAGTAAACAGCCAAAATGTATAAAACTCTCTTAAAACTAAATTAAGCTAAGGAGGTTGTTCTGAGAATTTTAGTAACACATTCCTATTCTAATTTTTACCATGTTTTTTACTACTTCAAACTGAATTTTTTTAGGAGAATGATTTAGATTTATGGGAGCTGGTAAAAAATGATCCATAATAGATGAGCACACTTACTTTTATCACCATTGTTGTATTTGATTTAAAATTAGAGTTGGAACAATAATAATTGCGGGAAATATAACTGGGAAAGAGAGAGCTAAACTAATAGGCACATAAGACCTTACAGATACAACAATAAAGCAAATGGCAGTTGAAATAACATATATGTTATAGAAGAGGAAAAGTTTTTAAATTGTGAGTAGAAAAATGCAGACACTTTAGGTCTACATAACCTACTTTAGGTAAGTTAAAAAATGCTGTCCTAGGAATTGAAAATTGAGTAGGTAAATATCTTAGAGAAAAAAATATTTTAAGTAGCCAAGAACTTCTTCTGAAGTTTGCCCCTGTTTTTAAAACTAAGGCAGAAAAGGGCCTAAGTAAAAAGGGCAAGGATAAGTTAAATCTGAATTCTTGTGCCACTAAAATAATAATAATAAAATTCATCGCTTTTTCCCCAAGATGGAAGAAAGGATTTAACGGCTTTTAGTGTGCTTCAGCCACTTGGAAATAGCAAGATAGTGCATAAAGATCAACTCTGTAAGCTTTAATTCAAGAAGGAAAATGAGAATTCACTGGAATCATGAAGAAAACCCCAGAATCCAGGGGAGGAGAATATGGCAAATAGCCCCTATGACACCATCTGGCTGATAAAAATGAGTGAAGCCTCAGGACATGAGAGAGGCAGATAGCTTCCCTCTGTGACTCACCTTTCCACTGTGATCCAAGCAACCCAGGCCAAGGGAGAGAAGCTGTTTCTCCCAAGCCCTGGAACTAACTTGGAGAGAGGCTTGGAGATACGGTGAGGGAAAGATACTGGGAAAAGCTGCAGGCATTTTCTCAGACCTGGGACAGAGAGCAGGAGGCCATTTTTAATCTGGACGAATACAAAGTCAGCAATTCTGTGGTGACCTAGTAGTGTGCCTGTACAGGATTTCCGTTTCAGGCCAGAGACTGGAGTGGCTTGCTCTAGAGCAGGGTGGGAGCTTCCACAGCCAAAACTGTGTAAAGTGCCTCAGGAGTAGGTGCTGGAATTGTGCTCTCCTCCATCACAGGCCTGGGTGGGGAGGGGTGGGGAGCACTGCTGCAGCTGCAGTTTCTCCTGGGCAAGGAGACTTATAGTCAGGGGCAGATTGGTGACCTGGAACCAGTCTGCATGTGTCATTACTGAGTGCCCAGCATGCACCCCTGAGATTGTGATGCAGTGGGGCCCTTTCCACTGAACCTCCATGGAGAACTCCAGGCACTCAGAGCACCCACTTGCCTGGTTCAGCAGCCTAAGCTGCCCAGTCCTTCCTGGACATAGATTGTTGTGCAGTAAACCCCTCTCTGTTACAACCCTAGGCAGAGCTCCAGGCATTTGGAGCACCTCCTCACCTGGATCAGCAGCCTGACCATTCCTCTGCATAGATCATGGGGCAGCGGGGCCCTCTCTGCTCCATACCCAGGCAGATCTCCAGGCATTCAGAGCATCTGTTTGCCTGGTTCAGCAGCCTGAGTCATCCCACCCCTCCTTTGCAGAGATCTTGGTTCAGGGGGGCACTCTCTGCTGCACACCCAGGTAGATATCTAGGCATCTGGAGCAACTACTCTCCCTGGATTAGGAGTTCAGATCTCCCCCATCTCTGCATAGAGAACATGGGGTCAAGGAGTTTCCCAGCTCCATGCTTAGGCACACTTGATTTATTTTAAGATATTTATCTCTTAATATATTATTTTATGTTATATTATTATGATATTCTGTTCTTTTCTTTTACATGGGCACTCAGTGGCCATGCACTGGATTCTCCCTCAGTGCTGGCGCTTTTACCTGCCATCAGGGGACCTGTAAGCAAACCTGCCCAGTCTAGTCCTGCCTTTCTTGGTTTCCCCTGGGCTGAGCAGGGAGCTCAGAACACTGAGCAATCCAAAAATCAGCCCACTGCCTGATGCAACAGAAATATTTTCCCATTAAACAAGGATTAAGTACATACCCAGCCGCACTGGCCACAGCTGGCTCTTACCCATAAGTGCCATCTACTGGCTTGTAAATTGTCAGCATAACACAAGATAAAACCTGCTGACAGAAGTACATAAGGCTATAGAAGCAAAGTCAAAATATCCTGCCCAGCATTCTCTACAGTCACACCCCCTGTAAGAAGCAGGGGAGAGGAGGAAAGAAAAGAAGAACATAATAATATTATAGGGAAAGAAAGAAAAATAAAAATATGCTATTCACATAAAAATAATTACAATAATTAGAAGTAGGCAGTGTCTCCAGATGAGAAAGAGCCAGTGCAAGAGTTCTGGCACCATGAAAAAATCTGAATGTAGTAACACCACCAAAGGATCACAATGGCTACCCAGCAATGGCCCCTAACCAAAATGGAAACTCAGAAATAACAGAGAATTCAAAGCATGGATTGCAAGGAAGCTTAATAAAACCCAGTACATGGTTGAAAATCCACACAAAGAAACTTCCAAAGCAATCCAGGAAATTTAAGAGATAAACATCTTAAAATAAATCAATCAGAGCTTCTGAAATTGAAAAAAATCACTTAAGGAATTTCAAAATAAAACTGAAAGCTCTGCCAACAGACTGGACCAAACAGAACAAAGAATATCAGACCTTCAACTCTAACCTTTTGAACTAACACAGTCAAACAAAAATAAAGAAAAAAGAATTTTGAAAAGTAAAGAAAGTCCTTGAGAAATACAGGATTATGTAAAGTGACCAAATCTACAAATTATTGGCATTCCCAAGAGAGACAGAGAAAAGAAAACAACCTGGAAAACATAACTGAAGAAACAATTCAATGATATTTCCCTAATCTTGCTAGAGAGGTAGACGTTCAGACACAAGAAATCCAGAGAACACCTGTGAGATATTATACAAAACAAATGTTATCAAAGCATATAGTCACCAGAGTGTCTGAGGTCATTGCTAAAGAAAAAATCTTAAAGGCAACTACAGACAAAGGTCAAGTCATATGTAAAGGGAATGCCATCAGACTAATAGTGGACTTCTAGGCACAAACCTTAGAAGCCAGGAAAGACTGGGGGCTTATTTTCAGCATTTTTAATAAAAAGAAATTCCAACCAATAATTTTATATTCCACCAACCTAAGCTTCAGAAGCAAAGAAGAAATAAAATATTTTTCCAGACAAGCAAGCATTAAGGGAATTTGTTACCACTGCATTAACGTTATAGGAGATACTTAAGGAAGTTCTAAACATGGAAAAAAGAAATGATACGTGCTACCACAAAACACTCTTAAGTATATAGCCCACAGACCCTATAAAGAAACCACAAAGTAGAAACAACAAAGCAACCAACTAACAACTTCATAATTGGATCAAAACCTAGCATATAATTATTAACCTTGAATGTAAATGGTCTAACTGGCCCCACTTAAAAGGCACAGAGTGGCAAGTTGAATAAAAAAACAACACCTATCCATCTGCTGACTTCAAGAGACCCATCTCACAGATAAAGACATCCTTTGGCGCAAAGCAAAGAATTGAAGAAGATCTATCACACAAACAGAACACGAAAAAGAGTAGAGGTGACTATTTTATGTCAGATAAAACAGACTTTCAGACAACAGTAAAAAAAAGACAAAGGTATTACACAACGATAAAGGGTTCAATTCAACAAGAAGACTTAACTATCCTAAATATATATGCACCTAACATTAGACCACTCAGATTCATAAAATAGGTACTTCTGGACCTCTGAGAAGACTTAGCTAGCCACACAATAACAGTGTGGGACCTCAACACTCCACTGACAGCATTAGACAGATCAACAAAGCAGAACACTAAGAAATTCTGGACTTAAATGTAACACTTGACCAAATGGACCTAACAGACATCTACAGAATACTCCATTCACCAACCACAGAATATATATTTTTCTCATCGCACATGGAACATATTCCAAGATCAACCACATGCTCAGCCATAAAGCAAATCTCAATAAATTTAAAAAAATTTAAAGCATACCAACCATATTCTCAGACTACAGTGGAATAACAACAGAAGTCAATAATTAGAAGATCTCTCAAAACCACACAACTATACACAAATTAAACAACTTGCTTCTGAATGAATGTTGAGTAAAACAAGAAAATTAAACAAGAATTTTAAAAAATTCTTTGAGATAAATGAAAACAGAAACAACATAACAAAACCTCTGTGATGCAACAAAAGCAGTGTTAAGAGGAAAGTTTATATTGCCAAATGCCTAGCTCAAAAAGTTAGAAAGATCTCAAATTAAAGATCTACATCAAACCTAAAGGAACTAGACAAACAAGAAGAAACTAACTCCAAAGCTAGCAGAAGTGACTAAAATTAGAACAGAAAATAAATAAAAGAAAATCAGAGCAAAACTGAATGAAATTGAGACTCAAAAATCTTTACAAATACTCAACAAAACCAAAAAGCTGGTTCTTTGAAAGGATAAGCAAGATCAATAGACAGCTAGCTAGATTAACAAAAAAAAAAAAAAAAAAAAAAAAAGAGAGAGAGAGAGAGAAGATCTAAATAAGCACAATCAGAAATGACAAAGGTGACATTACAACTGGTCCCACAGAAGTATAAAAGATTCTCAGAGACTATCATGAACATCTCTATGCATGCAAATTAAAAAATATAGAGGAAATAATAAATTCCTGTAAACAGACAATCTCCTGAGATTGAATCAGGAAGAAATTAAAACCCAGAACAGATCCATATTGACTTCCAAAATGGAAACAGTAATTTAAAAATCTACCAACCAAAGGAATCCCTGGATCAGGTTAATTCTCATTCAGATTCTACCAGATGTACAAAGAAGAGCTGGTACAAATCCTACTAAAACTATTTCCAAAAATTGAAGAGGAGGGACTCCTCCCTAGCTCATTCTATGAAGTGAGCGTCACTTTGATACCAAAATGTAGCAAAAGACACAATCACAATAAAAATCTATACACCATTATCCCTGATAAATGTAGATGCAGAAGTCTTCAACAAACTGAATCCAGCAGCACATCAAAAAGTTAGTTCACCATGATCAGGTAGACTTCATTCCTAGAATGCAAGGTTGGTTCACCATACACAGATCAATAAATGTGATTCACCACATAAACAGAATTAAAAATAAGAACCATATGATCATCTCAATAGATGTGGAAAGAGCTTTTAATAATATATAACATCCCTTCCTGATAAAAAAAAATCCCCAAGAAATTAGGCATTGAAGAAACATAAGTCAAAATAATAAGAGCCATCTATGGCAAACCCACAGTCAACAGCATACTGAATGGGAAAAAACTGGAAGCATTCCCCTTGAAAATAGAAAGAAGGTAAGGATGCCCCCCTCTTACCACTTCTATTCAACACACTGCTGGAAGTCCATGCCAGAGCAATCAGGCAAAAGAAAGAAATAAAAACATCCAAATAGGAAAAAAGAAGTCAAACTATCTTTCTTCACTAATAGTATTATTCCATGCTTAGAAAATCCTAAAAATTCTACCTAAAGGCTCCTGTAATAAACAACTTCAGTAACATTTCAGGACACAAAATTGATGTACAAAAATCAGTAGGATGTTTGTACACCAATAACATTCAATATCAGAGCCAAATTAGGACACAATCACATTTACAATAGGCATAAAAAATTTTTAAAAAACTAGGAATACAGCTATCCAAGGAGGTGAAAGATCTCTACAAGAACTACACAACGTTGCTTAAAGAAATCATAAATAACACAAAAAATAGAGAAATAGTTCATGTTCATGGATTGAAAGAATCAATATTGTTAAAAGGACTTTACTGTCCAAAGCAATTTATAGACTCAATGCTATTTCTATTAAGCTACAAATATTGTTTTTCACAGAGCCAGAAAAAGCTTTTCAGAAATTCATATGGAACCAAAAAGGAGCCTGAGCAGTCAAAGCAATCCTAAGCAAAAAACAACAACAACAACAAAAGCTGTGGGCATCACATTGCTCAACTTCAAACAATACTACAAGGTTACAGTAACCAAAACAGCATGGTACTGCTACAAAAACAAATATATAGGCCAATGGAACAGAACAGGGAACCCAGAAATAAAGCCACACACCTACAGTCATCTGATGTTTGACAAAAGTCAATAAAAATTAGCAGTGGAGAAAGGATTCCCTATTCAATAAATGGTGCTGGGATAACTAGCTAGCATACGCAGAAGGATGAAACTGGACCCCCACCTTTCACCATATACAAAAATTAACTCAAGATGGATTAAATATTTAAATATAAGACTTCAAACTATAAGAATCCTACAAGAAAATCTAGTAAACACTATTCTGGATGTCAGCCTTGGGAAAGAATTTGTGACTATGTCCTCAAAAGCAATTTCAACTAAAACAAAAATTGACAAATAGGACCTCATTAAACTAAAGTGCTTCTGCACAGCAAAAGAAACTATCAACACAGTAAACAGACAACCTATAGAATTGGAGAAAATAATTATAACCTATGCTTCTGACAAAGGTCTAATATCCAGAGTCTTAAAGGAATTTAAATAAATCAATAAGCAAAAAACAACACGATTAAAAAGTGGGCAAAGCAGTAAAAAGTGGGCAAAGGACATGAACGACACTTATCAAAAGAAGACATTCATGTGGCCAAGAAATATATGAAAAAAAGCTCAATATCAATGATCATTAGAGAAATGCAAATCAAAACCACAATGAGATACCATCTTATGCCAGTCAGAATAACTATTATTAAAAATTTAAGAAACAACTGATGCTGGCAAGGCTGTGGAGAAATAAAAATGTAAAGTAGTTCAACCATTGTGGAATACAGTGTGATGGTTCCTCAAAGACCTAGAACCAGAAATACAACTTGATCCAGCAATCCCATTACTGGGCATATACCCAAAGAAATATAAATCATTCTATTATAAAGATACATGCACACATATGTTCATTGCAGCACTATTCACAATAGCAAAGACATGAAATCAACCCAAGTGCCCATCAGTGATAGACTGGATAAAGAAAACTTGGTACATATATACCATGGAATATTATGAAGCCATAAAAAGGAATGGGATCATGTCCTTTACAGTAACATGGATGGAACTGGAAGCCATTATCCTCAGCAAACTAACACAAGAACAGAAAACCAAACACCACATTTTCTCACTTACAAGTAGGAGCTGATTGATGACAACATGTGGACACACTGTGGGGGAATAACGCACACTGGGGTCTGTTGGGGGTGCAGGAGTGGGAAAACAACAGGAAAAATAGCTAATGGATGCTGGGCGTAATATCTAGGTGATGGGTTGATCTGTGCAGCAAACCACCATGGCACACTTTTACCTATGTAACAAACTTTCACGTCCTGCACATGTACCCCTGAACTTAAAATAAAAGCTGAAGAAAAAAAGTGGGCAAAGGACATGAACAGACACTTCTCAAAAGAATACATACAAGTTGCTAACAAACGTATGAAAAAATGCCCCACATCACTAATCATCAGAGAATTGCAAATCAAAACCACAGTGAGATAGGATCTCATACCACTCAGAATGGCTATTATTAATGCTGGTAAGACTGTAGAAAAGGACATGCTTATGCACTGATGGTGGAAAAGAAAATTAGGTCAGCCTCTGTGGAAATCAGTTTGGAGATTTCTCAAAGAACTTAAAACAGAACCACCATTCAGCACAGCAATCCCATTACTGGCTATATATGCAAAGGAAAATAATTCTTTCTAACAAAAAGTCATATAGACACGTATGTTTACCACAGCACTATTCACAATAGCCAGGGCATGGAATCAATCTAAGTGCCTGTCAATGGTGGATTAGGCAAAGAAAATGTGGTACATACACACCATGGAATACTTCACAGCCATAAAGGAGAACAAAATCGTGTCCTTTGCAGCAACATGGAAGCAACTAGAGACCATTTACCTAAGTGAATTAATGCAAGAACAGAAAACCAAATACCACATGTTGTCACTTATAAGTAGGAGCTAAACAATGGGTACTCATGGACATAAAGATGGTAACAACAGACACTGGAGACTACCAGAGAGTGAAGGGAGGGAGGGGGGCAAGGGCTGAAAAAACAACTATTGGGTACTATGCTCAGTACCTGGGTGATGGGATCAATCTTACCCCAAACCTCATCATCACACAATATACATGTACCACCAAATCTAAAATAAAAGTAGAAATCATTTAAGAAAAAAATCAAAATATGTGCTAAACAAAACAAAAAAATTCAGAGGCAGATATTTAGTTTCAAATATTAGGGTGGAAATATAAAATTCTGAACAACCAGTGGTTACATATCTTTCATTAAATAAAAAAATAAATATTCAACTCCACCTTTCCATACACCTCAAGTGTCACAGAGTCACTATCTGTCTTTGCCACTGTTACGATTGTGTCCTCCAAGATAAGCTGCAGTCCTGATTCCCAGTACCTCAGAATGTAACCTTATTTTCAAATAAGGTTCTTAGGCCAGGCGTAGTGGCTTATGCCTGTAATCCTAGTACTTTTGGAGGCCGAGGCAGGTGAATCACCTAAGGTCAAGAGTTCAAGACCAGCCTGATCAACGTGGTGAAACCCCTGTCTCTCCTATAAATACATAAATTAGCTGGGCCTGGTGGTGCACGCCTGTAACCCCAGCTACTTGGGAGGCTGAGACAGGAGAATTGCTCAAACCCAGGAGGCAGAGGTTGAATTGAGCCAAGATTGTGCCAGTGCACTCCAGCCTGGGTGACAGAGCAAGACTCTGTCTCTAAATAAATAAATAAAATAGAAGGTTCTTGTAAATGTAATTAAGATGTGGTTATGGTAAACTTGGGTAGGATGGGCCTCTAGTACAATTTGACTGGTATGCTAATAAACAGAAGGGAATTTGGCTGCAGAGACAGACACAAGAAGAAAAAACGTGTTGAAGGAGGTGAAGATGGGAAGGGATGTAGCTGCAAGCCAAGAATTGCCAAGGACTGATGGCCTCTACCAGAAATTAGGGAGAGGCTAAGAAAAATTCTGCCGAGTGTGAGAGGGATCATGGTCCTGCTGGCACCTTGATTTCCAACTTCTGTGAGGCAATAAATTTGTTTTGTTTAAAGCCACCCACTTTATGGGTACTTGGTTATGGCAGCCCTAGAAAACTCAAACAGCCCTCGTGTTTTGTTACAAACCTAAGTGAAAAATCTAACTAATAAACCCCTGTTAGGAGAGTAACATGGGTGCCAGGAAAAGCTTACCTGCAACGTAGTCACCAAATCCAATAGTTGTTAGAGTGATAACCACAAAATAAATGGCGTCCAGGGCACTCCAGCCTTCTATGTGTTTGAATATGATCGCAGGCAGAGCCACAAAGAGTACACAGCCAAATAGTATAAATATGATTGTTGAGATGATGCGAATCTTGGTCTGACTAACATTCCACTTCTAGGGATGAGACAGAAAGGTGTATGTGTATATATATATATGGAGAGAGAGAGACAGAGAGAGAGAGATTACTTGCATACTCACAAATTTAACCTATAAACTGTTATGAGCAAATTAGCATGTAAGCATGTTATTTTCTCTTTTATATTTAGTTTTCAATTGTCTTTACTTATGAAAATTAGTTATCATCAATAAAAAAATCAGTGCTAATAATGATGCTACTTTATCCTCACACAGCTTTACAACAGGTAAAATTCCTCTGAGAGGGTAAATGACATTTGCCCTAGGAAAGCAGTTGTAGGTTTGCATCATTATTATTTACCTGAAGTACTTTTGAAATATTTCTATTCTATAGTCATACATACAACTGGTTGCAGGCCAAATACAATCCAGAACCGTATGAAAATAGAGACACCAAAACAAGAATTAAGTATTTATAATTGTTTGTTGATAAACATTAATTTCATAAAGACTTTTTTCCTGTCACTTCCATCACTTTTTCCTATCATTAATTTAATTGATTAGAGCTTAACCTCCACAGTTTGATTCCAACATGAACCAGGTGAATTCTTTCTCTGTTGTACGATACTAAATTGTACAACTAACAAAGCTACATGATCAACAGGTAAGGCTAAGTCTTCAATATTCCTAGGCCAGAGCTGTCAGCAGAATACCCATTTTTAACAAATCTTCTTCTCCAACAAAAAAAAACTCTAGAGTGTAATATATTAATTGAAGTCGGTATATATACAACAGTTTTTATCCAACTTTCTATTTGAGGTTAGTTACTATATATTTTAAATCTGACTGGATCTGTCCTATCTACTGTAAAGAATATAGGTCACAAACCACACCATATCAAAATCGCTGAACATTAGAGCTTGAGAATTTTTAGAAATAAAGACCTATGAAATCACAGAATGGAAAGGGTACACAGGCATTCCTCTACTCAACCATCCTCATCTTATACATGAGAGTTAAATGACTTCCTGTTTATAAAGATTACAGAAGAGTGCTTGGTACCAAACACTGAACCATGATTACTAGAATGTCATCACCATGAGGGCATGGAATTTGTTTTTTATTCACTGTTGTATATGCAACGAAAAAATATTACCTAGCATCTAGGAGGCACTGAAAAATTTGTTGAATGAATGAATGAAGAATTTAACATTACCATGTTTGTGCCACTAATCTGCCCTCTTGGTTAATATAAACAGAGGATTCTTTTAAATAAAAGTACAATACCAAAAAAAGAATAAAACTCAAATTTTGGAATAACTGTGTTATTCCACTTTAATAGTGAAAATGTCCGAGATCTAATTTTGGTCTTTAATCTGTAACATGACTGGTGCTAAAACTGGAACTATAATCCACATTGAGAAAACAATGCTCAATATTTTATTTCATCAGTAGAGTTAAATGTAAATATTTTGTTGAACTTTGTGTGAAAGTATAAAACATTACTAAATGATGAACAAGATTTATTTGCAATAGTGGTGCTGGAAGTAACAAATCCTTTATAATCTCACCCTCTAACCGAAACAACTACTTTTTCCATAATTTTCTTCCAAGAACACAAGCTTATAATCATAAGAGTATTATCATTTTTCACTTAACATTTAACAAAAGCATTTGCATTTTGTTGTTGTTGACTACCTTGAAGATTTTCATGTGTACTACACCTTTGGTTCTACTCAATTACATTGTGTAGATAAATTTCTATCAATGGCATTACTAAATTAAGTTACATGATCACCTTTATTATGTTTGCTCTCTAGATTACATCTTTCCTAAAGGGGCTTTATAAGGGTACCAAAGCAAATTTTAAAATAATATAGTACTGTCAGTCATTTACTACTTATGTTAAGATTAAATTTATATTGCCACCAACCCTCAGCGCCATCCCTCCCTAGTACCATTATTCAAGTTACATAAATAAGAAAATGTAGGTTTGAAGGGATAATAATTAGTTTTAGAGAATATAGCTAGGAGACACTACATATGAAATTTGAATCTGGCTGGGCACGGTGGCTCACGCCTGTAATCCCAGCACTTTGGGAGCCCAAGATGGACAGATCCTTTGAGGTCAGGAGTTCAAGACCAACCTGGCCAACATAGTGAAACCCCATCTCTACTAAAAAATACAAAAATTAGCCAGGCGTGATAGTGGGTGTCTATAATTCCAGCTACTTAGGAGGCTGAGGCATGAGAATTGCTTGAACCTCGAAGATGGAGGTTGCAGTGACCAGAGATTGCACCACTGCACTCCAGCCTGGGCAACAGAACGAGACTCTGTCTCAACAAAAGAAAAAAAAAGGCCTGGTGCGGTGGCTCACACCTGTAATCCCAGCACTTTGGGAGGCTAAGGCAGGTGGATCACAAGGTCAGGAGTTTGAGATCAGCCTGGCCAATATGGTGAAGCCCCATCTCTACTAAAAAAACAAAAATTAGCTGGGCGTGGTGGCAGGCGCCTGTAGTCCCACCTACTCAGAAGGCTGAGGCAGGAGAATAGTTTGAACCCGGGAGACAAAGGTTGAACCCAAGAGGCAGAGGTTGCAGTGAGCCCAGATTGTGCCACTGCACTCCAGCCTAGGCGACAGAGGGAGACTCTGTGAAGAAAAGAAAAAAGAAAAGAAAGGAAGGAAGGGAGGGAGGGAGAAAGAAGAGAGAGAGAAAAAGAGAGAGAGAAGGAAAAGAAGGAAGAAAGAGAGTGAAAGAAAAAGAGGAGAGGAGAGAAAGAAAACAAAGAAAGAAACAAAGAAATTTGAATCTAAGACTGTTGAATTTCTACTTTTTTCTGTTCATATTTTTGAGTTTTCTTGTGCATTAATTTATTCATTCAGATTAAGTATAAACATAATAAAATGCAATGAGTTACATACCAATAGAGATGCATATAAATTGTTATGGAAACCCTAATAATTGAATGTCTAATTGTATCTGAGGTAATAGAAAAGGTATAATTTTTTTTAAAAATCAAACAATAAATATATGTAGTTAAATATCTATCATACTCACAATAAACGTATCTTCCACTTTGGCAATTCCTTTTCCAAATATGGTGCCTAGTTGATCTCCAACTCCAGCCAAGAGAAAACCAAAGAGGGGAATTCCCAGTAAGGCATAGATGATACAGAATATTTTCCCACCTTCTGTGCGTGGTGAGATGTTTCCAAATCCTTTAAAAAAATTACATTGTTTATAAATGAGTAATAGCTGTTTAAAACATATGAACTCAAGATTGATTCAGAAACTTCTAAATATTGCAAGATATCAATCATTGATTTCGACTAGTTAAGAATCCATTTGTATTACATACTTTTAATATGTTCTAATATAAGATATATAATATAAGCAAATATTTCAAAAATATACAAAGTATAGTTAATATTCCAATTAAACTTTGATTAAGATAATGAAAACTAAGGGGATAACACATGCAATAATATTTTCATTATTATTCATTGTTATTTCAAAATAACAATATTTTCATTAAACTTATTTCTTTCTTTTTTTTCTTTACTTCAAATTCTGGGATACAACTGCAGAATGGGAAGGCTAGTTGTATAGGTTTACGTGTGCCATGGTGATTTGCTGCACCTGTCAACCCATCATCTAGGTTTTAACCTGTGGATGCATTAGATATTTGTCCTAAAGCTCTCCCACCCCTTGCCACAACCATCTCACTGGCCCCAGTGTGTGTTGTTACCCTCCCTGTGTCCATGTGTTCTCACTGTTGAACTCCCACTTATGAGCGAGAACATGCGGTGTTTGGTTTTCTGTTCCTGTGTGTGTTTGCTGAGAATGATGGCTTTCAGCTTCATCCATGTCCCTGCAAAGGACATGAGCTCATTCCTTTCTATGGCTGCATAGTATTCCATGGTGTATATATACCACATTTTCTTTACCCAGTCTATCATTGATGGGCATTTGGGTTGGTTTCATGACTTTAATATTGTAAATAGTGCTGCAATAAACATAGGTGTGCAAGTGTTTTTATAGTAGAATGATTTATATTCCTTTGGGTAGATACCCAGTAATGGGATTGCTGGGTCAAATGGTATTTCTGGTTCTACATCCTTGAGGAATTGCTACGCTGTCTTCCACCATGGTTGAACTAATTTACATTTCCACCAACAGTGTAAAAGTGTTCCTATTTCTCCACAGCCTTGCCACCATCTATTGTTTTCTTGACTTTTTAATAATAGCTATTCTGACTGGTATGAGATGGTATCTCATTGTGCTTTTGATTTGCATTTCTGTAGTCAGTGATATTGAGCTTTTTTTTATGTTTGTTGGCCACATAAATGTCTTTTTCTGAGAAGTATCTGTGCATATCCTTTGCCTACTTTTTGATGGGGTTGTTGTTTTTTTTGGTTATAAATTTATTTAAGTTCCTTGTAGATTCTGGATATTAGACTTCGGTCAAATGGGTACATTGGAAAAATTTTCTCCCATTCTGTAGGTTGCCTGTTCACTCTGATGATAGTTCTTTTGTTGTGAAGAAGCTCTTTGGTTTAATTAGATCTCATTTGTCAATTTTGGCTTTGGTTGCAATTGCTTTTGGCACATTAAACTTACTTCTAGCTCTCTATTGCTGATAATCCTGTTTACTATAAAGCTTTTATCATTCAGAACACACTGAGAAGACTATATTGCCTTAATTTAAGAGTATTTAGATATGTTTAAGTTATTTAAAGATTAAAGTTAATAGCAACTTTAAAATCTTGGTATTCAAGTATTTACCAAAAAGCAATATCTAAAAACTTAAAATTATTAAACTTCTTTAAAGTGTTGAAGATCTTGAAGCCATTCAAGTTTTGTGCAAGGATATCTACTTGTTACTATTCAAGTAGCTCAACTTCACTTACTTTTAACAACAGAAGCACTGTATACACATATATGTCTGGGTTAAAGAAGGTGCTTCTAGAAGTACATAGAGTACCTCTTTTGATCAGCAAACCTCTTACTGTCCTTCATATTAAATAAATTTGGAACTTTGATTTTAGTTCTCTCTTACTCAAAAATGTAAGCAGTTATTTTGGGATTGGTGTTTTTATTACTTTCTAGTTTAATGACTAATGTAGTCAAAGATTATGGGCCATGTGATTTTTACTTTTTGGAATCCATTGAGATTTTCTTTGTGGCTTTATTATGGTCAATTTTTGTATTTGTTTCATTGTTATTTGAAAAGAATATGGATGTTCTATTTGTTTGATACAAAAAACAAAAACAAAACAAAAAAAACCCATGGAAAGAAGGTGAGCTAATGTTTAGCCATTTTAACCCATATATTTTTTACCTATAATATTTCAATCTTTCTCTTTCTCCTCCTTCAATGTTCACTGCTAGTCAACTCATCTGCTGAGGGATTTGTTTTTAATGTATCTAATGTTCAAGAACTTTGACGTTTTTTCCATTAGCCTGTGTTTATGCCATGGAAATAATAATTACATTAATTTCCTTTTCAGTGTTGAACCATGTATTAACTCATTTCCTTGAGAGAAATCCTATACTTTTTCTTACTTAAGGACAGTTTCTACAAGAAATTGAGAATTCCTGGTCATATCCTCATACTTGTAAGCACAACACATGCTAGATTGGTTACTATTTGTAGCAGAAATTTATTTTCTAGCCTCAGTGGGAATCACAATTGTTCTGATGGTGTATGGAAGATTCTGGTTCAAGGAGCCCTTGCTGAAGTAGTGCTGGTGAAGGAGGGGGAGACTGGAGTCTGGACTTTCATGTAGGTGTGCACTGCACAGGATTTCTGGGGATAGGTTCTTCCAATTCTCAAACCAGTCGCCAGTGCACAGCTGCCTCACAGTTTCTCAGGCCTGCTGCCTGCTCTGGGAATATCTGCAACACAGCTCTGTTTGGAAAACACAGCTTGATTCTGGAGGCAAAGACTGGAGGCAGCTACCGAAAGTTAGGATTAGTGGTTGCACAGAACTTGAACTAATTTATAGGCTGACAGCTCTTGGACCTACTTCTGCTTTTAATTTTGGCAACTATGAAATTCTCTGGGTAAAATTTTTTTTTTGGGATACTGTTTCACTTCTATGGAGGATATGGATTCCTCAACTCAAAAAGAGTTTATGGGCCCTCTGAATCTATATGCGTCATAGCATCCCCAAATCCACTCCTGTTGTGTCCCTCACGATACTTTCCATGCCCTCAAACATAGCATGGAAATTTTTTAAAATTATTTTTCTATGTTTCTGTCATCTCAATGCAACTTTTTGGTGATGGGAGGTAAATGCATATTTACATAAACAAGGAATTCAGTCTTCAAATTTACCAAAGTCTTTTAAGATATTAGATATCGATTATCTAACAAAAAATCTACAGGTTTACAATAAGGTAATCATACATCATGTTGTTTAAACCCATTTTACTTTGCAGCCTAAAATTAACTGATTGAAAAATATCAGTCAAGACAAAACCTAGTAAGAGTTTAGTAGTATATTATAGCCACTCCTAGAACCATCATTCCTTAGTTATGTGACCTTGAGCAAATTATTTCCTCATATGGTAAAAGGGCATATTGTTATTACATACTTCATTGAGTTTTAAGTACCAAATAAGGTACTATGTGAAACGTGCTTAGTCTATTATACTATATGTGCTCAATATATGTTAGATATACTGATAATTATTATAATCACTATTAATAATAATATTGGTAGAAGCAAAGATTAGAGGATCAATGTATTATGCCTCATCAGTATGCAAACTATTTAATAGCCAGGTTAATGCGGTCATGAGTACACATTGTTCTTCCACTATGTTCTGAATGTTTTGTCAAATTATGAATGTCATTCTTTATAAGGGACATTGGCAAAACAGCATGCTGTATACTAAGGCAACTTTTCACATATAAAAGTTGAATGGATTGGAGGTGTTTGTGCTGAAAAAAGAAGGGTGAGAGTAAAAAGAGGCAGACTAGCTGATCCCAACTATGTGAATGATTAAAATATCGAAAGGAAACACACCTATTCTGATGCTTCAAGGGAAAGAACAAAAGCAATTTGTGCAAACTATGGAAAGTGAACTCATGCTAAAGTAACTTCAGCCAAAATAGAGTAAATGGCTAGAAGAGTCAGACAGAAGCCATATAGTCACTTGCAATATTTAATACTTTGGACTGATGGTCTTCTAGGATTCCTTATAATACAAAGTAGTTATGAATCAGTGGGCAAATGTACGTGCATAATGTACAGGTTTTCTAATGTCTGCTTTTACCATGGATTACAATTATTCATTCATACATTCAAAATATTTTATTAAGGACATACTATTTGCCAGGCACTCTGCTAAGCACCAGGGCTGCAGCTGTGAAGTAGACAGACATAATCTCTCAAGTTGACAATCCAGTGAGGACACATGCAAGAGACTGATACAAGAGTGTGATAAGTGTGTGCTACAAAAGTACAGAATGTTCTTGATGCACAAGATTTAAGAATGAGACATGCTGCGCACAATAAGTGGCCCTGACGTTGTGAGCTGAATCTGAGTAGAAGTTACCCAGGTAGCGTAAATAGTGAAATTAAGGTTGAAATAAGTAAGTTCTTTGAAACCAATGACAACAAAGACACAACATAACAGAATCTCTGGGACACAGCTAAAGCAGTGTTTAGAAGGAAATTTATAGAACTAAATGCCCACAAGAGAAAGTGGGAAAGATCTAAAATCGACACCCTAATATCACAATGAAAAGAACTAGAGAAACATGAACAAACAAATTCAAAACCTAGCAGAAGAGAAGAAATAACTAAGACCAGAGCAGAACTGAAGGAGATAGGGACACAAAAAAAACCTTCAAAAAATCAATGAATCCAGGAGCTGGTTTTTTGAAAAGATTAACAAATAGATAGACTGCTAGCTAAACTAATAAAAAGAAAGAGATAAGAATCAAATAGCCACAATAAAAATGATAAAGAGGAGATCACCACTGATCTCATAGAAACACAAACTACCATTAGAAAATACTATAAAGACCTCTATGCAAGTAAACTAGAAAATCTAGAAGAAATGGATAAATTCCTGGACACATACACCCTCCCAAGACTAAACCAAAAAGAAGTCAAATCCCTGAGTAGATCAATAACAAGTTCTGAAATTGAGGCAGTAATTAATAGCCTACCAATCAAAAAGAAGCCCAGGACAAGATGGATTCACAGCCAAATTCTACCAGAGGTACAAGAGGAGCTGGTACCATTCCTTCTGAAATTATTCCAAACAACCGAAAAAAAGCAACTTCTCCCTAACTCATTTTATGAGGCCAGCGTCATCCTGATACCAAAACCTGGCAGAGACACACACACACACACAAAGAAAATTTCAGGCCAATATCCCTGATGAACATCAGTGCAAAAATCCTCAATGAAATACTGGCAAACTGAATCCAGCAGCACTTCAAAAAGTTTATCCACCATGATCAAGTGGGCTTCACCCCTGGGATGCAAGGCTGGTTCAACATACACAAATCAATAAAATCAATAAATGTAATCCATCACATAAACAGAACCAATGATAAAAACCACATGATTATCTCAATAGATGTAGAAATGGCCTTTGGTAAAATTCAACACCCCCCTCTTGCTAAAAACTCAATAAACCAGGTATTGATGGAATGTTTCTCAAAATTATAAGAGCTATTTATGACAAACCCACAGCCAACATCATACTGAATGGGCAAAAGGTGGAAGCATTCCCTTTGAAAACCGGCACAAGAAAAGGTACCCTCTCTTACCACTCCTATTCAACATAGTATTGGAAATTCTGACCAGGGCAATCAGGCAAGAGAAAGAAATAAAGGGTATTCAAATAAAAAGAGAGGAAGTCAAATTGTCTCTGTTTGTAGATGACATGATTATATATTTAGAAAACCCCATCATCTAAGCCCAAAATCTCCTTAAGCTGATAAGCAACTGCAGCAAAGTCACAGTATACAAAATGAATGTGCAAAAATAACAAGCATTCCTATACACCAATAATAGAGAGCTGAATCATGAGTGAACTCCCATTCACATTTGCTACAAAGAGAATAAAATCTATAAATACAACTTACAAGAGATTAGAAGGACCTCTTCAAGGAGAACTGCAAACCACTACTCAAGGAAATAAGAGAGGACACAAACAAATGGAAAAACATTCCATGCTCATGAATAGGAATAATCAACATCGTAAAAATGGTCATACTGCCCAAAGTAATTTATAGATTCAATGCTATCCACATCAAGCTACCACTGACTTTCTTCACAGAATTAGAAAAAACTACTTTAAATTTCAAACAGAACCAAAAAACAGCCCATTATAGACAATACAAGCAAAAAGAACAAAGCTGGAGGCATCATGCTACCTGACTTCAAACTATACTACAAGGCTACAGTAACCAAAACACCATGGTCCTGATACCAAAACAGATATATAGACCAATGCAACAGAACAGAGGCCTCAGAAATAATGTCACACATTTATAGCCATACTGCAACTGCACCCCTTCCTTATACCTTATACAAAAATTAACTCAAGATGGATTAAAGAGTTAAATGTAAGACCTAAAACCATAAAAATTCTAAAAGAAAACCTAGGCAATGCCATTCAGGACATAGGCATGGGCAAAGACTTCATGACTAAAACACCAAAAGCGATAGCAAAAAAGCCAAAATTGGCAAATGGGATCTAATTAAACTAAAAGTTTCTGCATAACAAAAGAAACTATCAACAGAGTGAATAGGCAACCTACAGAATGGGAAAAAATTCTGCAATCTATCCATCTGACAAAGGGCTAATATCCAGAATCTACATGGAACTTAAACAAATTTACAACAAGAAAGCAAACAACCCTATCAAAAAGTGGCAAAGGATATGAACAGACAATTCACAAAAGAAGAAATTTATGTGGCCAATAAACATATGAAAAAAAGCTCATCATCATTGGTCATTAGAGAAATGCAAATCAAAACCACAATGAGATACTATCTCATGCCAGTTAGAATGGTGATCATTAATAAGTCGGAAACAACAGATGCTGAAGAGGATGTGGAAAAACAGGAACACACTTACACTGTTTGTGGAAGTATAAATTAGTTCAACCATTGTGAAAGACAGTGTGGCAATTCCTCAAGAATCTAGAACCAGAAATGCCATTTGACCCAGCAATCCCATTACTCGGTATACACCCAGAGGATTATAAATCATTCTATTATAAAGACATGCACATGTATGGTCATTATTGCACTGTTTACAATAGCAAAGACTTGGAACCAACCCAAATGCCCATCAATGATAGACTGGATAAAGAAAATGTGGCACATATACACCATGGAATACTATGCAGCCATAAAAAAGAATGAGTTCCTGTCCTCTGCAGGGACATGGATGAAGCTGGAAACCATCATCCTCAGCAAACTAACACAGGAACAGAAAACCAAACACCGCATGTTCTCACTCTAGAGTGGGAGTTGAACAATGAGAACACATGGACACAGGGAGGGGAACATCACACGCTAGGGCTTTTCAGGGGATGAGGGTCTAGCAGAGGGATAGCATTAGGAGAAAAACCTAATATAGATGATGGGTTGATGGGTACAGTAAACCACCATGGCACACATATACCTATGTAACAAACCTGCACGTTCTGCACATGTATCCCAGAACTTAAAGTATAATTTAAATTAAAAAAGAAAGAGCAAGCCCCATTAAAAAAAAAAAAAAAGAAGTTACCCAGGTGGCAGAAATAAGTAGGGTTCATGATAAGGCTGAGGAACAACACATGTAAAGTCTTGGAGGAAAAATAAAAAGGTAATTCAGCATCTCTGAGAAACTGAAAGAATTTCAGATGGATAGAAAAGAGAGTGTGTGAGAGTGGCAGCAGATAAAGGAAGAAAAGAAAACTAAGGCTACATGACAAAGAATCATATCCATGCTCAATAGTTGGCGCTCTGTCATGTAGGCTGAATGATTAATGCACGACTTTTAGATGGATCCTGTTACATGTTTATTCTGGCTATAAAGAGGAAGATGTTTATAGAAGGGCAAGAATAAAGAAGTGTCAAGTCAAGTTCTGGTATGAATAATAGTTGACCTTGGCAACATTTCTCTGAGACAGACACAAATGAAAAATGACCAGGGAAACTGAGGGAAACCAAGGGCAGGATCAAGGAAGTAAGGAAGACAACAAATCTGGAATAGATTGATGTTGATATGCCAGAGGAATAACCAAAGGAGAGATCCACTGAATGTGGCATGTATAAGTCTGAAACCCAAGAGCGATCTGAACTAGATCTACAAATTATGGGGCAGATAAAACACCCAGGAAGAACGTATAGACTTAGAAAAAAAAAAGAGAGCCTAGGACAGAATCCCAAAAAACACCAACACTTAAAGTGTAGAGATGTCAAAAAGATTCCTCAAAGAGAATGGTTATAAAAAGATAAAGGGAAGAGAGTTGTTAGGAAAGTCACAGGAAAAGCAAGTTAAAAAGAAGAGAATGATGAATATCACCAGCTATTTCTGAAAGGTCAAATAAGATCATCACTGAAGAATGTCTAACGAGTTAGCGACACGTTGGGCATCAGTGACATCAGAAGTGGTCATTTCCGTGGAGCAGTGGAAGGAGAAGCCACACAATAGACCTGTCCTCCTAGAGACTGTTTCCTTTCTTTTCTGTTTTACCTTTTATTTTCAAAATACCTTTAACTCACTGAAGAGGTATAATTGTACACAGAACTCCTGCATATGCTTCCTGTACACATGAATATTTTCCCACTTTGCTTTCTCACTCTCTCCACATCCAGACATTTCTTTTTTCCTAACCATTTTATAGTAAGCTATAGACATCAGGCCATTTTATCCTTGACTTCTCTGCTGTGTTATTTCTTAAGAAAAACAGAGCTTTCTCTTAAGTAACTAGAGTACAATAATCAAACTTGGGAAAGTTAACACTAATACAGTATTATTATCTATACTACAGTCTCCATTCAAATTCTTCCAACTGTCTTATTAATGTCTTTTAGACTTTTCCCTGTTCTAGGATCCAATTCAAGAGTACACATTGTATTTAATTGGCATATCTCTTAGTGTCCTTTAACCTCCCAGAGTAGTGCATAAACCTTCCTTCATGTTTTATGACTTTTATGTTTTTGATGAATAGAGGGCAGTTATTTTGTAAAATATTCCTTGATTTAAATCTGTCTGATATTGCCTCCCAAATGGGCTGAAGTTATGCCTTTGGGGCTGAAATACCACATTCTCAGTGGATCACATCTGGGTATGATATTAACTTGTCCTATTAATGATGATCCTGACTTTGAGAACTTGGCTAAGGTAGGTCCACAAGGTTTCACTACTGAAAAGTTACTATTCTTTTCCTTTGCAATTAATAAGTTATTTGTGGGGAAATACCTTAAGAATAAGAGTATGTAAATATTATGTTCTTCAAACTTTTGTAGACTAGTTATAGTATCAGGACAAAACAAAAATGCAAATAGTGCTAGAAAAGAAAACCTGAAGGGAAATAAAACAATAGGATAGTAAATAAGATAATCCTTTAAAACACTCCCAAATTGTATGACATATATAGCAAGAATATTCTTCTTTAAAAATGTGCTTTTCCATTTTAGGTAGTAGGAAAAAAGCCTATAACCATCTCTTTTCTGTTCCCAGTAGATCCTGGTAGGGGAAAGAAGGAATCAGAGGAGATGCAAGTAAAGTTCTTGTCTACCCAGTGTCTCCTCAACGGAACGCAGCTTCAGAAACTTCCGTAAGTTGTAAAGAATCCAGAAGTTCCTATATGCTGTGCTCAGAGGACAAGGAGAGGTTGAGAGCCCTGGAGTACAGGAGGAAGCCTAGAGTTAAGATGAAGAGTCTGCCATGACCGGAACCCCGAAACCTAGGAAGGTCTGGCAGGACCATGGGCTCTGATGTAAGGAGTCTTCACACTTAACTCATTTGTCTCTTATTTGCTGTTATCTACTAATGCCTTAGAATATTCTATAGCAGAGCAATATGTGCAAATGATTCTTCAGGGCAAGCCCAGAAAGCTTGCATCAAGGTAATTTAAGGAAGAAAGCTCATCCCAAAGTTTAAGAAGTCAGGAAGTGTTCAACTGACCTGCTTGGGAGAGTCAACCATTTCTGTACATGATCCAAGAATAGAACTCTAGAACTCAACAACCTCAAACCCATCCTCTAGTCTAACATCGACAAACTGAGTACCAAAAACTTGAAGGACTTGCCAAGTCAGCAGGGTGCACTATTTTGACATGGGTTCGCTGATTATCTCACAGTCCTGCTAAGATCCAACACCATCCTTTACTGCCTTCTCTAGGTCAATAACTATGTGGCCTGGGGTAGGGCAGGCATCTGAGTTATCCTATTTCATGCAATTCTTTTTTTTTATTTGTTTTTTGCATAAGATGACATATGTCTTTAGAGTCATATTCACAGGAGGTAACCTACCTCTAAGATGACAAATGGCTTTAGAGTCACATTCATGAGAAATAACCTACCTCCAGGAAGGATCAGGGAAAAAAATAAAAGACACAACTTTTGATTTTATTTTTATCCTCACAGTGGCATTGCTAGAAATAGGACTTACTGTTTTAATAATAAAAGCCTAGCTGTCAAGAGGACTTAATTTGATCTATCCCACACAGGTTAAAAGAGCATAAGAAATGAGAACTCCAAGTTTTATCAATCAGTGACTCAGATTTAGCCTGGAGGCCACTATGGAGCATCTTCAGAAAATCTGTTAAAGAATATCCTCGGGAAGCCTATTTACATCACCAAAACCAAAGAGAATTCTAGATGTTAGGATAGCCAATCTACCTTTCGCTGACCACAAAATGGAGACAAGTCCCTTGTGGTATATCTGCACTTCATTTTATTATCTCTATGACAGACAACAGAAGAGAGACCTAAGGGAGGAAGAGTGAGGGATCCTGACAGAACCCTTCTCTGAACATTCTCTGCTTCACTTTTCAAATATTTCTTTAGCTGCCATTATACTGAACTCTAAGGCTGAATCTGTCTCAGAGGAGGCATCCCTCACTGAATGATACTCCCCATGGCATAAAAAAGGCGGCCTAGCAGTTTTTCAACACAAAGGGCTTGATTAGAGCTCCCGCAAAACATTCTCCTGGTGACAGAATCCGGTGGTTCTTTAGAGGAGCCTTCCTGATGCTTTCTTCCCTCTCTTCCCTGTGTGCAATAAAAGTAGACTTCCCTCCACAGATGTACCACAGGTTCTAACCAATGAATACAGACACGAGTTAAATGATGTGATATTGTTAATGGATTTATGGGCATCAGATAAAAGATGTCCGTTGACTATAAGCACTAAGGTAGATTGAACTTTCTAAACTATTAATACTTTTGATTGTCTGGACTCCTGACCCTTTCCCTGGTCAATCAGCAGCATCTTCATTGCCTTAATAAAATAGTACTATTATAGCAAGAAAGTATTAAATTTTGTTTTAACTCTTAAAATAAGGTATTCATACTCAAAATGTTTCCCTTGAGGGAAAGTAAACCTTTCAGTTTATGGCATAATATATGTATAGCAAGAGAGTGGAAGGAATGGCAGTCATTCTGGCTTCCAAAGAGCTTGAAGAACACAGAAGATTGCAGATTAATGAGGCATAATCACCAGGGAGGTGCAGAGGGGCAGTGGCCAAAGGACAGAATTTTGGATCAGGTAAGGAGAAGGGGTTTAATGGTATACTACAGCTGACTTGGCAGCTGTTTAGGGAAGCTCTAATCATGCCCTTTGTGTCAGAAAACTGCTAGGTCACTTCTCTTTGTGCCTTGGGGGAGTGGTCGCTCCATGAGTGATGCTTTCTCTGAGACAGATTCAGCCTTAAAGCTCAGTATAATGGTGGCTAGAGAAATCGTCAAAGGAATTCTGCATGGTAGCTTGAAATTATCTATAATAAATGATATGGTTTGGCTCTGTGTCCCCACCCAAATCTCATCTCCAATTGTAATCCCCAAGTGTCAGAGGTGGGGCCTTGTGGGAGTAACTGAACCATGGGGGTGGACATTCCCCTTGCTGTTCTTGTGATACTGAGTAAGTTCTGATGAGATCTGATGGTTTAAAAGTGTGTGGCACTTTCCCTCTCTCTCTCTCTCTCTCCCCTGTTGCGCCATGGTAAGATGTGCTTGCTCTCCTTCACCTTCTGCTATGACTGTAAGTATCCTTAGGCCTCCCAGTCATGCTTCCTGTTAAGCCTGCATCCCTGTGAGTCAATTAAACCTCTTTTCTTCCTAAATTAACCAGTCTCAGGTAGTTCATTATAGCCGTGTTAGAATGGACTAATACAGTAGAAATATTTGTACCACAGAAATTGGCAAGCTCTGTAATTTAGGTCTTTTCCCCATCAGCCAGCTAACACACCAACACATTACAGAATAAGAGTCAAATGTAGGGGACTATAGGCAGTCTGTGCCAAAGAGCTGGATGACACCAAGCCAAAGCCTTTGACATTTAGATGAGTACATCACACAGAAAAGTTAGTATCTCTTTTCACATCACTTTCAAGGAAAGGCATTTCATGGACAGCTATCATTAATTCCACTGCAAGTGGTAGGTGGATCATCTAACAGGAGGCCTGCATATGCTACTCCTGGCTAAAAGTCCCAACTGGACAGCAATTTAGTAACACCGCAAATAAATAAAATTCCCATCAAGTACTATGCACTTTGTAAGTATATAATTATTTGCAACGATCTATTTTAATGTCTATCTTCCCCACTCGAAGTTGAGCTCCGGAGTGTAGACACTGACTGATTACATTTTATACATACATACATATATATATATATATATATATATATATATATATATGAACACACACACACACACACAGACTACCTATATCTATACATATATATATACACACATAAAATTTTTTATAATTGTAAAAATTATAAAACTTTGCATGAGTACTTCCTTATTTACTACTGCATAACTGACAATCAATAAATATTATTGACTAATTGAAACAAATAAAAACACCTCAATATACTTTAGAGAGAGGGTACAGAAGAAGAAAAACGTAGTGAAATACAGTGTTTCTTTGTGGAAATTCACTAAAAAATTAAATCTCTCCCTGAATAAGTAACAAATTTACTATCTTTGCAATGAAAATCCATCATTTTTTAAAATTATATAATTTAATGAAATTACTTAGAAATTCATCTGGAATAAAATGAATACTAGTAGTCAATAAATATTTAAAAGGACACTAATAGGAGGTGTACATTGCTTCCAAATTATAAAGATGTAATCTACAGTTTTAAAAATTAAGATTATGAGGCAAATTAATGAATGAAAACAACATAAAGCATAAAAAGGACTCCAGTATGTAAATGAATTTAATATTTCATAAATACAATATTCTAAGTCATTTAAAGAGAGTTGAATATTCACTAAATAGTGATGAGGTAAGTTCTATGCTACTTCAAAATAAACTATGTCTATTATACACTAAATATTATAAGATGGATTAAATCATCAAATATTTAAAACATGACTGTAAAATATTATGAAGAAAGGACAAGAAAATAATTCTTTAAATATAACTGCAAGGGAAGAGCCATAACGAAAACAAAGGATAAATATGACCACATAAAATATAACAATGCTGGTACCAAAACAAACTTATAGGCCAATGGAACAGAAGAGAGACCTCAGAAATAACACCACACATCTACAACCATCAGATCTTCGACAAACCTGACAAAAACAAGCAATGGGGAAAGGATCTCCTATTCATTAGATGGTCCTGGGAAAACTGGCTAGTCATATGCAGAAAACTGAAACTGGACCCCTACTTTACACCTTATACAAAAATTAACTCAACATGGATTAAAGACTTAAATGTAAAACTCAAAACCATAAAAATCCTAGAAGAAAACCTAGGCAATACCATTCAGGACGTAGGCATGGGCAAAGATTTCAAGACAAAAACACCAAAAGCAATAGCAACGAAAGCCAAAATTAACAAATAAGATCTAATTAAACTAAAGAGCTTCTTCACAACAAAAGAAACTATCATCAGAGTGAACAGGCAACCTACACAATGGGAGAAAATTTTTGCGATTTACCCATTTGACAAAAGTTATCCAGAATCTAAAAGGAACTTAAACAAATTTACAACAACAACAAAAAAACAAACAATCCCATCAAAAAGTGGGCAAAGGATGTGACCAGACACTTCTCAAAAGAAGACATTTTTGCAGCCAACAAACATATGAAAAAAAGCTCAGTATCACTGATCATTCAAGAAATGCAAATCAAAACCACAGTGAGATACCATCTCACGCCAGTTAGAATGACAACTATTAAAAAGTCAAGAAACAACAGATGCTGGAGAGGCTGTGGAGAAATAGGAACACTTTTACACTGTTGGTGGGAATGTAAAGTAGTTCAACCATTGTGGAAGACAGCATCGTGATTCCTCAAGAATCTACAACCAGAAATACCATTTGACCCAGCAATCCATTACTGGGTATATACCCAAAGGAATATAAATCATTCTACTATAAAGACACTTGCACACCTACGTTTATTGCAGCACTGTTTACAATAGCAAAGTCATGGAACCAACCCAAATGCTTGTCAGTGATAGACTGGATAAAGAAAATGTGGTACATACGCACCATGGAAACCATGCAGCCATAGAAAGGAATGAGATCATGTCCTTTGCAGGGATATGGATGAAGCTGGAAGCCATCATCCTCAGCAAACTAACACAGAAACAGAAAACCAAACACCACATGTTCTCGCTCATAAGTGCAAGTTGAACAATGAGAACACATGGATACAAGGGAAGGGAACAACACACACCAGGGCCTGTTGGAGGGTGGGGGGGACAAGGGGAGGGAACTTAGAGGATGGGTGAATAGATGCAGCAAACCACCATGGCACACGTATACCAATATAACACACCTGCACGTTCTGCACATGTATCCCAGAACTTAAAGTAAAATTTTTTTTAATTTTTAATTAATTTTTTGAAAAAAGATGTCAGAGAAAAAAATAAAGATATATAACAATGCAAAGGCTAAACATTTTTGCCAAGAGGCAGTAAAGAAAGAACCAGATATCTCTGCAATTGGTCCTTCCATGACTCTTTTTGATCAAAAAGGTAAGCTTTCATTTTTTTAGGACTGAAGATGGCCCAAATCCATCATGTTTGCACTTGTGATTTGAGATATTCTCCTCATTTAGCTTTCCACCACAGTTATTTAAACCTTGGGTCATGACTTAAGAATATACCTAGTTACTGAGAAATTTCAGATACCCATAATGATAAATTGATAAACCCCACATACATTTTTGTTTATGTTTACTTGGGATATTTAATGAAAGCCTATCAAATAGCTGACTTTTATAAACAAGTTCACCTCCATTGAAAGCTGTCAGGCTAAACTTGTAATAAGCAACACTTTCGGATAATAGTAGCCTTTCTACCCTCTGTGTGAGACTTACTGAAATTAAGTAACAGAGTTAAACTGTTTAGACTTGTTGGCTGCAGTTTACATACTCTGGATTGAAGAGTTCTCTTTGACTAATAGGGTATTCCTGAAAATCTTGAATCTCTTAGCCAGCTTCAAATGTGGAGGCAATTGTTTATTGTTACATATTGACAACAGCAATGACAAAAACAGCAATAAATTAAAATAGCATTGGTATAGACTCTTCTAGAATTAAACACATTTTTAAAAACATGTAAGTAATTCTGACTGAAAATGTAAGAGGCAGATCTCTATCACTCCAATCTCATGGAAAGAAATTTTAGATAAGAAAAAAATGCATACTATTATATTATTTTATCTCTATATCATAAAGTACTAAGCTATACATAAAAATGAAGAAATCAAATATCATCCAGCAATCAATATGATTTCTGTTTAGTTAAAAAATTTTCATTGAATACCACTCGCCAATCACCATGCTAGATACTGAGGAAACACAGATGAAGAAAACGCTGATACAAAATTTTCCAAATTAATAATAAAATCAACTAAATATGCCACCCACTGGCTTTTCTTTATGCCACTAATGAAGGCACACAAATAGATAAAGATTTACTACACTGAAAACCAGGGAGGACAGCATGCATATGAGAAAGGTTCTGATTAAAACACTGCACTTAAACAGCTGGGACAGTATCATTTTGGGCTCCTGTTGACTGTGATCTCTGAAACTCAAGGGCAAGCCAACTAGGAAGTGGAAAGGAAACTGTTTTTGCATTTCTCTTTATCAGTTGTCGTGCATTTTCTGGTAGTGCCATATGTCTCATTTTCTTTACCTCCATCATCATTTATCCCTAAGTTAGGTCTACTCAAGTGTTCTATCTACTCAGAGGCCACATGGCTCTCAATATGCAGCATTTAGGCACTGACAGTAGAACAAATTCAAGACGCCTTCAAGTAACTCCACACCGGGACAAAAAATGTTAATGTACTATATTGGGAAATTCTGCAAGGACCTAAGGATAAATGAAGAGTGAGGAGTTAAAGGAGCATCAACAAAAGAGTGGAATAAAAGCCCTCCTACTCAGTATAAGCCTCTAAACAAAGAGTCCATGAATAAATCAAATGCTTAGAAAGATAAACACAATCAACACTTATAAGAGGAATTACTGTAAATGAAAATAATTTCATAGGATGGTCTGAACTAATGGGCAAGAGTTAAAAAGATGGAGACATTCAATGAGTAAGGTAAGCATTGTTAGGCTAAAATGCCTGGGCTCTTATTCCACACACTACAGCATTCCTATACTCCCAGAAATAACCATCACAAATATAATACAAAACAAAAAATCCTCAACAGCAACAAAAATTTATAGAATACATATAATAATATGAAAGTATTCTAGGGATAAAATTACAAACAAAAGTTCCAAAATGAATGGCATGCAAAAAGACCTGGAGAAATAAAGAGGCATCATTTTTATCAAATGTATGCATAAATATAATGCACATTACAGTAAATATTTTGGAATTGTTTTCAGTGGAACTTCATGAACTTATATAAAAATCATCTAAAAATGTAAAAAAAAAAGTGGAGAAAAAATAAAGACATTAAAAGATTTGCCCTACATGATATGGAGATTCACATTAGCAATTAAAAAGCAATGTGATTAAGACAATGTGGTATTGGACAGGGTACTGAACAGACAGAGGCAGACCAATCCAAAAGAATAAAGAGCTCAGAAACAGAAGTGAATATATTTGCAACCATGAGATTCTACCAAAATTAGGAGTATTAACTAACCAATGAATAAGGGTGATCTATCCAGTGAGATTGGGAAGGGCCTTCAGCTGTCTATATCGTGTTTTATTCAACAACAATAACAGCAAAAACAGCATGAAGCAATGTTAACATCTGGTAAAGGTGGATGGGCAATATTTTTCTCTCTAGACACTTCTACATATTTGAAATATTAGCCAATAGCAAAAAAAAGAGAGAGAGAGAAAAAATATCTATAAATATATTACATTTATAGATCGAGAAGACATTGGACAATACTCTGTACCAATTATTTTATTTCTTTAAAAACCAGAAGTATAAAATTATTTTATCGTGACAAAGAATACCTCTCAAAGCATTTAATATCATATTTAATATTAAAGTACAATTGGATGAATTCTCTTAAAATCAGGAAAAATGATATCCATATTTACAACTATTTTTATTATTACTCAGAAAGTTCTAGCAGGTATAATGACAGTAAAGAAATTTTAAAAAATAATTATTTTAAAGAAGAAGGCAAATATATTAGCTGTGGGTGAAATTAAATACCTAGTAAATAAAGGAAATATTGAAAATTGAATAAAGAAAATTGGAAGACGAATAAAGAAAATCTCAGGAAAACAGCTGAATGCATGATTAAAATATGGAAAACAACATCATTATAATATTTTAGCATTATCTCAAATGTACTAAGTGAAATGGAAAAATATTTATTCACGATTTTAAGAGAAATATGAAAATCACCTAAAAGTAATTGTTGTAAGTCATATGCAAGAACTTTAGAGAAGAGCTTGAGCTACTGTAGAATGGGATGAAATGAAGCAGAAATGAACAGAATAAGGTCAGGAATAATGCATACTAATTTTTAAATGTATCATTACATTTAAAAACATCACAAAGAAGTTGGAAATTAAACAATTCAATTAATGGTGATGGAAAAATTGATTACTCTTTTGGAGAAAAAAATTCACCCTATGTGAAAATAAGCAACAGGCAAAATACAAATAAGATAACAAATAGGATACAGGTAAGTCAGCCAAACCAAAATACTTCCCTATCGGTCCCCTCTGATTATGTTACTTCCTTTGCCTCAAGTGCACATTCTCCCATCCTCGCTGCTCTTGCATGCTTTAGAATTATTTGTTTGTTACTTGGGTTAGATATCAATTCTCTAAGAAACCATCTTTAAACCCTCAATACATAATCCCAAGACTGGATATGAACCCCTCCTGCATACAGGGTTCCCTCTACTAAGACTAAACTTAAACTTACTAGATCATAATAATTAGTTCTATAATTAATTAGAAGTTCTGTAAGGTCAGGCGCCATGTTTTAGTCATCATGGTAGCCCTGGTATGGTTATCTAAAGAAAACCTAAGTGCTTCCTGAAGCTATCTTCCTACAGTCTATGCTTCGTGGTAGCCCTCTCTGCATTCTACTCGGGCAGTCTCTCATCTTAAATGCTGAGGTTTCCAAGAGTACCTGATAAAGTTTCACAGTGTGGACCTAATTCTCAGCCAGCTTTTCAATGTGGCTTTCACTGAAATGGTGGGGTTAAGAAACACGCTACATGAAGATATCCCACTAGTGACTCACTTTGTCTGATTATCTTTCAAAATCTCTTCTGCACATGAGTTTTATCCGCACTTCATATTTATTGAGTTGACCTCGGATTAGTACTTTTCCTTTCAAAATAATCATACTAGCTTATTGCATCTTCCTCTTTTTAGTAATTCAGTGTTGACCTTAGTGAATGGCTAGCAGGTAACTGTGGTCGTGACTCACTTTGTCTTACCATTCTCTGTTAGTGACCTTTTTCTTTAACACCTCTTGGGCTGCATTACAACACTTTCTTCATAAACTATCTTTTCATGGAAGACTGTCTCTTCTCCAGTACCCCCATCCCCATTGACAGATGTGCCAAGGAAGTCTACTAACTCTGTGTGCTCTGGGCAATACCTTAATCTTTTCCTTTTCCTGAACACTCATGGCCTCTACCACCACTATCTTGTTATGTTTAAATAATGTAAATTGTCACCACCGGGCCAGAGCTCTCGAATCTCCCTCATCCTCAGACAGCAGCAGGTTTTGTAGACAATGAGGCAGACCTCCTCATCACCACAGCCCTTCCCTTCCTCTTCCCTGCTTCTTAGCAGTTCCATTGCCACTACCTCAAAGCGTTAAAACAGGCTGTCTGTGTTTTTCCTCACACAAATCCATCTCCTAATAACTCACTCTTTCTAAAGCACAGCTTCAGTTCTGATATTCTGTAGTTTCAAAACCCTTAAGAGTTCCAAAATCTCTCAGTACAAATCATCACTCCTCATGTGCCAAGATTCCCTGGTGTACAATTGCTCTCTACCTTTTAGAAACTTCAGACTCATCATTACTCGCTGAGAAAAATAAGCTGAACTTTTCTGATTCCTTCATTTTTATGTTGTTTGCTCCTTCTAGCTGACACAAGGGTGGCCCTTCAATTACTGTGTTCAAATCCTGTCTGTCCTTTCTTCCCACCTCACATCACTTTCACACACAGTCATTCCTTACCCTTTCAACCAGCTGTGATCTTGCCTTCTTTCAACATACATGGTACTTTTCTGCCATTAGAGGAACTATGTATTACTCTAACATGAACTCTTGTCATTTAGTTACAGGCTTTTGTCTCTCTTCTTAATCATAAACTTGCTGGGGGCAGAGATTCTCTGGTAACTGTTTTTCTTTCCTTGATATATCTTGTATAGAGATTAGCTCAGAGCAGCTATTCAAGAAAAAATGTTGAATTGAAAAGAACGATCTCTAGGTTTTCATTAATAGTGCATATTTTAATTAAATAGACATGTTCAGATCTAGATAGTTCTACTGTTCTAATTATTTGTACTGAATTTATTTTATTCTGGACTGGCAAGAAAAAGCAAAATTATTGATACATACATATTGTTTAAAAATACCCTTAAAATAATTAGTGTACAGACGTGGTGGGTCATGCCTGCAATCTCAGCACTTTGAGAGGTGGAGGCAGGTGGATCGCTTGAGCCCAGGAGTTCAATACCAGTCTAGGCAACATGGTGAAACCCCATCACTGAGAAAAAAAATAGCCACATATGGTGGCATGCACCTGTAGTCCCAGCAACCCAAGAGGCTGAGGTGGGAGGATGGCTTGAGCCCAGGAAGTTGAGGCTATAGTGAGCCATGATCACACCACTGCACCTCCAACCTGGGCAACAGAGCAAGACCCTGCCAAAAAAAAAAAAAAAAAGAAAAAAAGGAGAAGGAGAAGAAAAGAAGCAGCAGCAGCAGCAGCAGCAGCAGAAGCGGCAGCGGCGGTGGCGGCGGCGGCGGCGGGAGAAGGCGGAAAAGGAGGAGAAGGAGAAGAAGAAGAGGAGGAGGAGGAGAAAGAAAAGAAAGGAAAAGAAAATTTTTAAAAAATTGAAATATCATTTGCATACAGAACCATTTAAATTACATTAGAGGCAGAAAAACATTAGTAATACAGGGGAAAAAGAGTTGAAAGTGGGATGAGAAAAAGAGCAACATACATTTAGGAGATGCCCTTAATTATCAACCTAAGAAGAAGAGCAAGCCTTTCAGAAATCAAGGTGAAATGACACTCCCATCTTGTATTTTTGTTTGTTGTTTGTTTGTTTTTGTTTTTGAGACAGAGTCTCACTCTGTCGCCTAGGCTGGAGTGCGATCTTGGCTCACTGCAACTTCTGTTCCTGGGTTCAAGTGATTCTCCCGTCTCAGCCTCCTGAGTAGCTGGAATTACAGGCACCTGCCACCATGCCCCGCTAACGTTTATGTTTTTGTTAGTAGAGACAGAGTTTCACCATGTTGGCCAGGCAGGTCTCAAACTCCTGACCTCAGGTGATCCACCTGCTTCATCTTCTCAAAGTGCTGAGATTACGGGCACAAGCCACTGTGCCAGGCCACATCTCATGTTTTTAGAAAAGCGAGTCAAAGCTACTGTTATGCCATCTGAGGAAAAAACCTAACCAAACACTGAAGAAGAAATATGGTTCCAGAAAAATATGATTCTAATTATAAAACAGTATCTTGGTGAAAAGATCTGTTCATTTTAGAACTTTCACACTTTGTACACTTTTCCTCTGTAACACTAGTTTTAAACCAAAGATCCATAGCAAAATCATGTATGGAACTTTTAAAACCCACCTCAGAAAAACTAAATTATTGTCTTTTACTGGGAAGGGAGGATGGTATGTGTGCCTTTAAAAATATCTGTGAAAGTGATTCTGATTCACACCCTTGTCATAGATGCAGGGTCTGTGGGTTTCAAGCCATATGCGGCTCTGTAGGATAAAAAAGAATAAAAATTAAAAAGAAGGCCCATACATATGACAAGTCTTAACCTTCAGCCTCGAGGTAAATCTGCCTCTGTCTCTTAGTACATACAACAATTTTGATTATATTTATCTCTTCTAGACTGCTATGACATCACTATATTGCTGTATTTTCATTATCAACAATAAAATAATTTTCATTACCAATAAGAGTAATTGTGAATATTTCTTGAACACTCACTGTCTCACTGCATGTCAGGCACCATGCTAATCCCTTCATGCGTACACTTATTTTAACTTGCTCAACAATCCTATGAGGTTAAAGTACAACTAGTTATCTCCACTCTCTGAATGTGGAAAGTGAGATCTGCTGAAGTGAAGTAACGTGTACAAAGTCAAACAATTGTTAAATGTTAAAACTGAGATCTAAACTAGTAATTCAGTTGCTTGGAGCAAGTGTCTGGGATCAAGGCTAGAGATACGGGTCTTCAAACTTAGCGTCTTTCTCAGTTACATCACAACGTATAAATCTGGTTTGGGACAAGCCATTCTGCAAAGATGCACTGTTTTACCTCATCAGACTGAAAAAGAATGTATATATAGGTACGTGAAAACAAACGCATCAATTCAAGCAACTAAATCAAAGGGTTGTTTTGACATTGTGTCAACTTTAAATGATCAAACTTCCTCTTGGCCCAGAAACAACTGCCTGCAGTTCAAACGGTATTTCACAAGATGGCTCCCTTGCTATTTTTAGTTGCAACTTACATAATAAAATCCTACATGACAATTGTAAATTTCAAAATCTAGAGGAAGTTACAGGTTTCTTATGTTACTTTTTGAATGAGCTTCTACCAAACATTTTTTGGTCACGAGATACATTCATATAATCTAGAATTGCAGCTAGACGTTGAGGGGGTTACTCCTTTGCAAAGAAATTTTGCCAAAGAACAATAATAATCTACCTACAGTTTGTTTCCAAGCTTCCCTAGCTGTTTCCTGATACATTGGAAATGCATACTGATCTCATAGTCCTTCTCAGTCTCCACGTGTCTCAGAATGAGAGTATTTAACTGTTCTGAATTTCATTTCGAGTGTTTAAAGATATGCATTTTTTAAAAATAAATCATGAGCACTAAATGTTGGCCAACTATTTTATCTGAAGCTCAAGCCAATCAAGAGTGCACTGTTAAAGGCATAATAAAATTATATTTCTATGTTTGTAAATTCATGTGTTATTTAATACTGATGATCTGATTCTCCTCTTATTCCAAAAGGAGAAGAAAAATAATGTAGCAGCATTAAGGAAAGGGAGAAATATTTCTTAGCACAAAATTTGAATAACTTAAGTTTTCCTGCATATTGAAAGAGATCATAATCAGGAATCTGAACTTTTATCACAAAGCATTTTCTGTAAATCATACTTTAAAAAGTACTGTTAAAAGACTTTTCCAATATAATTTGGTGTTGTATTCCTGACCAGACTTGGCATCAAATGATAAACCACAAAATCAACAAATAAAACTCTACTATAGCAGTAAACTGATAGAATTATGCAATTTCTTTGTCATCAAATTGTCCTAAAGCAATACATTACACATAACAGATATTTTTTTTTATTTTAGAAAGTTGGATCTTTGTGGACAGAAGTAATCTAAAGTGCCAGGAAATCCATGCTATCTTTGATTCACAATAATTTTTCTCAATTGCAAATAGACTTATTCAAAAATTTTTTCAAGTCTACTGAAGGTAATGTAGCATCGCAGTTAAGACTTCAGGCTCTAGAGCCCAGATGTCTTGGTTTGAATCCTAGCTTTGATACTCTGTCACTGAGAAAGTTACTACACTTCTCTGTGCCTCTGTTCCCCATACATAAAACCGTAATAAGAATACATAAAATAACAAACATAAAGAACTTAGCATGAAGCATGGCACATAGTAAGTAGTCCATAAGTATCAGCCAGCTAAAGTCACTTTTATAGTCACCACGCATAGCTCAGGTACTACCACTGAAGCTCAGAATAAGTGTCTGATGTCAGTAAAAAATAATGGTGGCAATCATAGTGATGCCAATGATGATGGCACTGTCCCTCCTGAAACATATTTCAAGTAAGAAGGGGTTGAGTCAAAAATTCTTTTTCATACTCTTCTCTTTGCAGAATATGTAACCATAGAAAGCAACTATTTGATATCCAGTCAAATAATCTCTGAAATGAAGTGCTCTAAATTACTGTTCACCTTTCATTCTCCTAACCAAGCAGATATTAGCAGCTATCAGAATATTTCATCCTTAATTAGTAAGTGGTATAATAATTTTATGACAGCAAAGCCTGTTACTTTGAAGGCATTAGCTTTGACATCCCTCAAAGAATTGCTCAACAGTATCTTGTTTAAGATGGCCTATTATTTTTTATATTCACAATATAAACCACCATGAACGGAAGAGGTAAAGCCTCTGATGTTTTTAAGCAAAATCATAAAACGTAAGCATAGACACAGCCAACAGAATTCTAACCCCATCAATACACAAATGTGGAAAACTGAGGCCAAAAAAATGAAATACTGGTGGCAATAAGGCAGAATAGAGTGAAGAGATAAAACTCAGTTTTCAAGTACTGACTGTCAATACTGAATATAATTTTACTTGAAATGAGGGTGTAAGGAACTAACCATGCCTTGACTACTACCTTGGAGTAGCAATTCAAAACTTATCAACTACTGTCTCAGACAGGAGCGAGAAAGCAAGTGACAGCCAACCCATCTGAAAGACGTGTAACTATACGATCCTGAATTTGAGTGATGACAGCTAAAGTCGGGTCATTTAGATGAAAGGCTGTATCACTAAAACCACTAAGGGGGCATCAGTTAAACTCAATTTAATGTAACATCCATTAGCATTTTAAAAATTCATCTCTGGTATGGGATTCGGCTCCCATGTACACTTTTATTTTGACAAATATCTTCAAAATAATTGATTTGTGTATCTTAGTTTTAAAGAGATACACATTAGAAAAGAATAAAGGTGTATGTTTACGTTTTTTTAAAACTATACCCTCAGCATCAAAAGAGTAATGTCATTTAGCATAAATATCATACAAGGTTTTCTTACACATGGGAGAGGTAGAAAAACTTGACTTAATTCAGTATTTACAAGTAAACTAAGCGTTGGGAGACACATCGGAGATATAGTTCAGTGTTTTTCATACTGATTTTTTGCAAATTACTTGTTGACAGTAATTTTCCAAAGGTGACAATTTTTACTTGTGGGAAGTGTTTTCCAACGGAACAATGGCAAAGCCCTTCCGCTTACAAAGGTAGAGTCTTAGAACTAACTCCCTAAACCATTAGGAGGAAAGGTGAACATATATCATCGGTTCACTCAAAATTTATGGAAAAACATAGCTACCCAACATTCTTCAACATGTAGTTCAACACAGGTCCGGCTCCCTGGCCACTAGAGGCAGAGTTAAGAGGTTATCAGTGCTACCACTACAAGCTAGGCTCTGTGGGCTTAAAACGCCACAATGCCACGTATTTGCTGCATGATTAGGCACACTGTTTAAGCTCTCAATGCCTCAGTGTACTTTCCAAAAATGGGAATAATGGAAGCAACCACCTCGTAGGGTTGTTATAGGATGACATTTTGTAATATATGTAAAACACTTAAAACAAAACCTGGCACATACCACATGCTAAATACTGTTACACAAGAGACCATACAAAAGGCAAGTCTTTCAATGTGATGCTTTAATTTTTCTGACCTATGACATTTTAAAATCCACTGATACCAAGGCTCACCACATTAAGGGCAAATCAAAAGTGGCCCAGCCAGTGTACAAAGGCAGATCTGTGTGACCTCAAAGGTCTGCCCTCCTATAGAAACAGGCAGCCTTCCCTTGGAAGCAAAACCCTTCCACTTCTGCCTCACCACAGATACACATACACAGATACACACATGCACAGCACATACACAAATAGATCTACTTATCTGTTTTATACATGTTAGAAATGCCTAGGTTTTAATTTAAAAAAAAGGATTCTAGGGCCTGGGAGACAGAGAAGATGCACACTTTCTCATTTGATCTCGACGTGAAGTACGACCACAAAAACGACAATTATGAGAAGGCCCACCCTTGCACGAAATATGGACTCTTTTCACAACTATGATGACTACCTCAGATTCCACCCTTTATCCTAAATTTAGTCTATTAGAAAACCAAATGCTGGAACCCAGGATTTTAGCAAGAAATCAACAAGACAACTTCCAAAGACAACTAAGAAAAGCAGCTAGAAAAAAAAATTTCTTCATTTCCATAACAATTCAGAGCCTACAGAGAGAGAATATGGAAAATTTTATACTCAGCAGAAGAAAGTAGACTGAAATGCACTATTGGCAACCAACTGTAACTATGCTATTCCACTACTGAGTCTGCGCATATTGAATTGAGTAGAAAGAATATTTGAGGCACCAACCTCACTCTCTGACCACAAATTAGAAACACAAATTCAAAGTAAAAACAAATAATGTGGCCAGGCGCAGTGGCTCACACCTGTATTCCTGGCACTTTGGGAGGTCAAGGCGGGCAGATCACCTGAGGTCAGGAGCTCAAGACCAGCCTGACCAAACAAATAAACAAAAAAACCACAAGTAATATAAAAAAACAGAAAAGAAATATCACCTTTTAGATTCCATTAAAATTGTTCCTCCCATTCCCAGCCTATTCTGCTGATCAATTTTCCCCAAAGCTATATAACTAACACATAACATGCTATATTACTTACTTTCCCATTAAGTTTCTCACTCAATTTTTGTCTATCTTTTTTGTCTATTTTAACATCTAGATTATATACTCCAACCATCTAGAAGCTGTTCAATGAAAACTCTAAATATTTTGCGAGGAAATGAAAGAATGATTTGAAAGAGCGTGTCTCTAAAAGTAGTACACTAGGGGGACCCAGAATATGTTTGGAAATCACAACAGGAGAGAATAAAACATCATATCTATAAACTTGGAGCCTAAAGCCAACAAAGAATAAATTCACTGTGATTTAAAGACAAAAGTAGGACAAGAGATGGGTAAAAAAACAGATGATTGAAAGAAACTGAATATGCAATTGCAAAAGTAAAATCTGCATTCAATGTAATTAAGAAGCAGAAGAGAAATAGTACAAACTCAAGTCAATGATGCAGCTCACAGAATATAAAAGATTTCCCAGAACTACAGAAAAAAAGTAATGGAAGAAAGAATTTTAAAAGGCAAACAAAATATACACAGAACTGAGGATACAAAAGCAATATAAAATTTTGCAGCATCTTTGAAGGTGGAAAGGCAGAACCATCAGCATAAAATAGCTAAAACTACAATATAATAGAAAACTTTCTTTAAAAACAACCAATTAAGTAGAACAAGTGCAAGATTTTTTTAAAAATCTCTTAAAAACATGAAAATGGCAATTAGTTGGAAAATTGATTACTAATAAAGGAAGGAAAATCAGGTTGATATCAAACTTCTCCCTGCAGATGCCAGAAAACAATAGAGAACAATTTTTAAAGTTGCGATAGGAAAAGTTGTGATCCCAGAATTTTATACCCAGCCAAATTAGCTTTCATGTGTGAAAGCAAGAGAGAAAGCCATTTGCAAGTATGAAATATTTATTCCATCTATGTATCTTCATTTTTAAAAAGTATCTGAGGATTATATAAGCTAATTGCGAGATAAATCTTCAGAATAATAAGATACAGTCATGTACTGCCTAACATTTTGGTCACCAGTAGACCACATATACAACAGCAATCTCAAAAGATTATAACAGAGCTGAAAAATTCCTATCATCTAGTGACATCATATAACAACATATTATTCACGTTTGTGGTGATGTTGATATAGAAAACCTTCCACACTTCTCATTGTATAGAAGTACGGCACATATAATTATGTATAGTACATAAAACTTGACAATAGAAAATGATACTATGGTACTGGTTTCTGTATTTACTATATTACACTTTTAATTATTATTTTTGATTGTCCTCCTTCTACTTATAAGAAAAAACATTGACCATAAAAGATATTCCAGGAGAAGTCACTGTTATCATAGGAGATGACAGCTCCACCCATGTTATCAATAAAGACCTTCCAGTGGGACAAAATATGGAGGTGGAACACAGCGATATTGATGATCCTAACCCTGTGTAGGCCTAGGCTAGTGTGTGTGTTTGTGTCTTAGTTTTTAGCAAAAATATTTTAGAATTTTTTATAAATTAATAGGAAAAAAGCTTATAGAATAAGGACATAAAGAAAATATTTTCAGATATTTTCTTTATCTGAAGATACAAACACAGCTGTAAAATGTGTTTTAAGCTAAGTATTATTACAAAAGAGTTAAAAACTCAAAAACATTAAAAAGTTAGTAAAGTAAAATAGTTACAGAAAACTAATGTTAATTTATTATTAAAGAGAGAAAAATATTTTCCATAAATTTAGTGTACCCTAAGCGGACAGTGTTTTTAAAGTCTACAGTAGCATGCAGCAACGTCCTATGCCTTTACAATCACTCACCACTCACTCACTGACCCATGAAAGCAACTTCCAGTCCCACAAGCTTCATTTATGGTAAATGCCCTACACAAGTGCACTATTTTTAAAAAATCTTTTATACCATTTATGTTGTGTATCTTTTCTATGGTTAGATATGTTTAGATACACAAATACTTAACATTATCTAACAATTGCCTACAGTACTTAGAACAGTAACATGCTGTACAGGTCAGCAGCCTAGAAGAAATAGTCTATAGCATATAGCCTAGGTGTGTAGTAGGTTAGTAGGTTACACCATCTAGGTTTGTGTAATTTCACTCCATGATGTTTGCACAATGAGGAAGTTGCTAAATGACACATTTCTCAGAAAATGTCACTGTCGATAAGCAACACATGACCATATTTATATGGCACACCACACTTGTTTTTCTCACAGTTTAAGTGACATATACTGGATCTCACATTGGATGATACAACAATTTAAAATGACTGGATCACCTTGCTAAAGAATTTTTTTCCCCTTAGAAAAGTAAAGACAGACAGTATAACAAGTAGCCACTGTAAATGACAAGTAATGACTTTCTATATGTGAAGTTCATATTACAATATCCGAGTCATTGTTTATTATGTTTTTATTTTGAAGCCTAATAAGTCATTCAATGGCAGATACTTATGCCAGCAAAAGACCAATGATATCGGCATGTTAAATATCTCTAAAAATCAGTGATCATGGTATAATATCAACTAAGTCAACCATATATAGGAAAACCACTGTAAAAGAAACATGGTTTTATCTAGTTATTTCCCTTTTTTATACATTTCTGTATTATTCTGTTTTTATACTAATCACATATTACCATATGTGAGAAAAGACTAATCTAAATATATACTTTGACAAAAGTATATAATGGGGTGATGACAAAAGAATCACCCCATAATATTTTTATAAATGGGGGAAAAGGCATTAAAAACTGGTACTGGATTAAAGGAAAATGTAAACTTATACATATGTATGTCATATCATACATATGCTTTTCTTTTAACCTCCACCTCCTAGGTTCAAGCAATTATCCTGCTTCAGCCTCCCAACTAGCTGGGATTACAGGCATATGTCACCACGCCCAGCTAATTTTTAATAGAGACAGGGTTTCACCATGTTGGTCAGGTTGGTCTTGAACTGCTGACCTCAGGTAATCCACCCACCTTGGCCTCCCAAAGTGCTGGGATTACAGGCATGAGCCATCACACCCAGCCATATATACATATTTTTAAAAACACCCAAAGCAAACAACAAATGGTCATCAACATAAGATTTATGAAATTATGACCTATCCCTAAAAGGAATACTATATAGCTGCTAAAACAATAAGCAAATCTTCAACAAATGATTTTTTAAAATTTCATGACCTCTTATTATGGGGAGGTAGCAAGGTACAGAGAGCTTCACTTATATAATAAAGGAATGTATCTATATTAATTATACACACACACACTTCCACATATACATATCCGTACATAAATGATTCCTAGAATGATAAGAAATGGGAATCGTGTTTGACACTGTAGGGGATAAGACACTGAAGGACCAACTGCAGGTGGAAGACTTACCTATCACTCTATATTCTTTACACTGCCTGTTTCTTATTGATTAATGATGTATATATACTCCTTATTAATTTTTAATAAAAGCATACAGTATTTTAAGTGACCATGCTATTAATTCCTCACTATTTGTATGCCCAATGTTGCCATGTGAAAGAATACGATTTTCTTTCTGCACTGACATAAGCAAAGCACCTATCTTAAGTTGCTTTGATTTATATACCCTTCCTAGGGTTTCCATGAATTTTAAAAGATAACTAACACTGTACATCTTCAGACATTGAGCAAACATTTATAAAATTTATCTAGGAAATACTGTAGAATGACAAAGAGTCAATGAGATGTGATTTGCAGTCAGGTCTATGCTATTATTTCTCTCTCTGTCATTATCCACATTAAGAATGGCTTTATCATAACAACCTTCCTTCTATTCTCATAAACCCACATTTTCTTTTTTTTTTTTTTTTTTTTTGAGACAGGGTCTGCTCCTGTTTCCCAGGTTGGAGTGCAGTGGCATGATCATGGTTCACTGTAACCACCATATCTGGCTAATATTTTTTTTCTTTCATAGAAATAGGGGTCTTGCAGTGTTGCCCAGGCTGATCTCCAATTCCTGGACTCAGCAATTCTTGGCCTCCCCAAAGTGCTGGGATTACAGGAGTAATCACCTGCACCTGGCCTATAAACCCACAAGTTCTATTCCGATTTCTTCTTCTAAAAATATAGTGATCCCTTTTTTCTGACACTTAGATTTCATTTTCTTGATATTTTTCCCCCAAAGTCTGAATTTTTTAAACCAGAATGTCATGGCTTCAGATTGGTAGCACTCTAGTTTTCTTAAATATAACATTTTGTATCATGTTTACAGGAAACAACTCAGAATCTGCAGGAGGACAGGAGTACTGAAAATATCTGACACTATAACCACCCAGAGCTAAGCAGTAGAATTAGATTTTCTTATCTTTAGAAATACATTTCCTTATGGTTCCTTCTGAGCACTATATACTCAGTTTTAAAAGCAGTTATTTAGTCTGCTAATATCTACGTTGGCACACACTACGTTTCTAATATATTATTTTCTCTCAATTTTTGAAGTAGCACAAAATTGCATTTTTTAATCAATCTGAAAATTAAAACAAAGTATACAAGCCAATGGTTCTAAACCCTTTTGTGGTTTATGGACCCCTTTGAGAATCTGATACATGCTGTAGACCCTCTCTCTCCAGGACATGATTACAGCCCTTGAAGCTTATCCAGGTGCCTTGCACTAGGTTCATAAAAATTGAGTCACAAACTGTATTTCAATCTTCAATGAACAATAGGGAAAAACAGAAAAATACAGCACCTTATTTAAAATTGAGCAATTTTATTTGCATAATACTTAGGTTACTAACCACTATTAAATACATCATCCTTTGAGTTTTCACAAAATCCTGTGAGATAGCAAGAGCAGTTATTATCCTTCATATATTAGAAAGTCATTTAGACTATTCACATGAAGGAAGCAAATAACTCAGAAAAGTTCAATGACCTGGTCAAAAGCACAAACTGAAAAAATATTAGAATCAGGATTCAAATCAGGTTTTCTATTTACAAATCTTATTTTTCCTTGCCTTACATTCTTTCCTTTAGTCCAGTATTTGGCAATCATTTTCTATAAAGGAACTGATAGTAAATATTTTCAGCTTTGGAGGTCGTATGGTCTCTGTTGTAATTATTTGATTCTGCCATTATAGCATGAAGGCAGCCAAAGTCAATACAAAACAAATGGGCATGGCCGTGTTCCAATAATTACAAAAACAGGTGACAGGCTTGATTTTGCTCATGGGTTATAGTTTGCTGACCCTGAATTATCCCCTGTACAAAATAAATGACCTAAATCTTTTAACTTATTTTCCTAAATAGTTTGAATGCTTTTATCACTGTGGTGTTGTCCTTGTTAAGTGATCATTGCTATAATACTCTAAATTCTAATGGAATCTCTAAGTCATATCACCAATAACAGCAAAATCTCTGCCAAAACCCTATGATAAAACTGTTATATATTTTTATTTTTACTTTCAGACAATTTCAATGACGCAACCCTCATCTAGGAAGGTCTTTTTGAAACATAATCCCCTTCAATAGCACAATAGGAGTCAATGTTACATGGAAAAAATTTAAAAATTTTTGCATTAATAGAGTTAAGGAGACACAGTTTGGAAAAGCAAATTAAAATATAAAATAAAGTTTCCTATAATATTTAATGAGTCTGGATATTGAATAACATTAAAGGAGAGTATAAAATTAGTATACGTGTTTAAAAAAAGATTATGGTAGTCATCAGGGTTGTCACCAGATATCCTGGCTCACTTGCGCACCCTTAAAGTTGGTTGGCCAATGTCACGTGAGTGAAAACAACCTGTGCACTTGTATAAAGCTTTATTAGCCAGTGTTCAATGTGCCCTGTTCTGGTCCCTAAGCCACAGTGATCATGGAAGAACCCAGAAAAACACCTGCAGAGGTCTCTTAGCAAGTGCAATGAGGAGAACCCTCCTGTCTTTCCACACTGGACACTGAGTGTAAACAGGAAAATCTACTTCTTTGTAAGGCTACCATGATATGGGAATTATCACAGAATATATCTTAGCATATCCTAACTAATATAAAAGCATAGATTTTTTTTTAAAGTTTATACTAATTTTTATTATACTTGGTTAAATAAAAGAAACACCTCAAGATAACATTATATACTATTTTGAGGCATGGTGACTCACGCCTGTAATCTCAGCACTTTTGAAGGCCTAGGTGGGTGGATTGCTTGAGCTCAGGAATTCCAAGACCAGCCTGGGCAACATGATGAGACCCTGTCGCTACTAAAAATACAAAAAAAAAAAAAAAAAACAAAAAACAGCTGAGTATGGTGGTACACACCTGTAGTCCTAGCTACTTGGGAGGCTGAGGTAGGAGAATCACTTGAACCTCGGAGGCAGAGGTTGCAGTGAGCCGGGATCATGCCACACCTGGGCGACAGAGTGAGACTCTGCCTCAAAAAAAAAAAAAGGTGATAACATTATATATTATTTTGATGATCGCATTTTGGATTATCTACATATCATTAAAATAACTGGTTGGTCATTTCATGAAATAAAAATAAAAATTAACTAGGTGAAGAAATCAGTGAAGTGTGACACAGCCTTGTGGGAATAACTGGTTTGGGGCTGAGTTTTGTACATTCAAAGTATGCCAAACAATTTTTTTTAATTTTTTATGTTATAAAAATTAGGAGTATGAATTAAAGCTATAAGAAACAATAAATTTTATTTTGTAAATGTCAGTGGCAGAAATAAATATGTAAAACATAATATTGGCTTATGCTAATAAAAATTAGTTAATAATAAAGTTAGCTTACCCTAAAAATTAGTGTACATTCAGTGTACAAACTATTTTCATATATGCAACTTTATTTAGCCTTCACAATTCTTGAGAAATACTAGCCCCAGCTGACAAATGAGAAAATTAAAGATAATAGAAATGTGATTTGCTCAGAAAGACAACCCTAGCTAGTGGCAAAGACAAAACCCTGAACCTAAGTTTTCTGAAGTGAAATCTGATGGTCCTTGTACTATATCACATTTTTTTTTAATGTAGAATTATTTTCCTTCTAAGCAACATAAGCAAAACTAGTCTGTGTCAATATGTATAGCACATGATTTTAGTTGTAGTATAACGTTAATTAGGAGGTCATGTCTGCAGTCTTCTTTTTCCATCAAGTTAAAACATAGCTTCATAAAGTTGTCTACAGGTACCACTGAAATTATCTATTAAAACATGTATACTTTAAACAGAAGCTATTTAGGCAGAATATGACATTTCATATTCCTCATACTATAATTTATAATAAGAAATATATATATATATGTCTTCATCCCAAGTTCCTGGCACAGAGCTCCCTGAAACCCTTGTAATTTCGTGAGCAAAGGGGTACTAGGAGGATCTTTTATTCTAATAATTGGTCTTTGCTCCTGGTTCTTGACACAGCTCATAATCCCTTAGCATTTCCTGGGTGGTAGAAGCATCTTTTGTTCTAATGAAGCAACTCTTACTGGGTTCCTGGATAGCTTCAGGTTGGGGGCTGGTCACCAGAAAAAAAAAGCCATGACTACAAGCTAGGAACTTTCAGCCCCATCTCAATTCTCAAGAAAGGTGAGAGGAACTGGAGACTGATAATCAACCACACCTAGATGATGAAGCTTCCATAAAAATCTCTGAACTATGGGGTTTGGAGAGCTTTGGGGTTGCAGAACACATGGATGCATCCCAGAGAGGATGTGAAACCTCCTCACCCCCTTCCTACATACCCTTCCCTAAGTGTATCTTTCATCTGTATCCCTTGTAATATCCTTTGTAATAAACTGGTAAATGTCAGTAAACTGTTTCCCTGAGTTCTATGAGCTGCCCCAGATGGAACCCAAGGAGCCTCAAACTTGTGACTGGCATGTGGAGTAGGGGCAGTCTTGTGGGACTGAGTCCTTTACCTGTGGGATCTGATGCTAATTCCAGGTAGGTAGTGTCAGAAATGAATTAAAGTAGAGGAAACCCAGCTGGTGTCCAGTGGAGAACTACAGAAAAATCCCACACAGCTGGTGTCAAAATGTCCTGTGCCAAGTGGTAAGAATATAGTGGGAGAAAATTGTTTTTTTTTCTTTTACACCCCTACTTTCCTTTTTTTCTTCTCTTGCTGCGTGACTAGGCAATTTCACTCTTTGTTAGAATCTTCAATAAGGGATATTTATGCTTAGAGGGGAGAGGTATGACACATCAACCAAACTTGGCCACTTGCTTGTTGTTTTTGCTTTAAAAATAAAGTTGGAAGGGGAATAAATTTAAAATTAGCAATTAGTGTACATTTTTGGATGACCTGTGGCTTTCAGTAGTTCATACTATCACTATTCCTCCCAATCCTCTGTTAGAACCAAGAGTTGGCTGTATGGAATTCCTTTCCATTTGGAATGAGTCATATCTGCATTGTACTTTAGGTGCACATAAACCACAATAGTTAAACATGAACTTCGTTTGGGGCAGGTACTTTTTGTAAACATCAGGCAATATGCACCATACCACATAAATAACAATGCCAATTTTCCACGAGTAAGATTGCACAAGGCTAAAATTAAAAAAAAAAAAAAAAAAAAAAAGAATTGGGAAGAAAAACAAATATGCAGCCTAATTACCAGCTGAAAGTAGACAGGCCTGAACAAACATTATCACATTCCTTTCTTATCAAATGAAACACCTATAACACTTACAAAAAAATTTTCTGACGATCATCTCATCTAGTTTTACTCACATTCAAAGCAATACTTGCACATCTAATGGTCAGTCAGATGCTCTGCAAAATCTATAATCTACAATGAACAGCTCTGCCTTTCAGAAGTTAGGAAGGGCGAATGACAAGAAAAAAAAATAGGTTCTGTGTTGATTCAGGGCACGACCTTCATGACTATTCCTTGCTTCCAATGTTTGGTAATTTCAAGATCGCAACATTTAACAGTGATTGCTTTTCAGAAGATTAAAATATGCTATTGCAAACTTTTCCAAATTATTCAGGAATATGTGAAAGTGTGTTTTGTTTCAGAATACAAGCAGTTCCTGACTTGAATTACGCTAGGGATATGGACAACTATGATGCTGGTACCCAATGGCCAAACTTTCTCTTGCTGGAGCTTCTGTTAGATCTATAATATATTGTTTTCTCCTGTTACCAAAAACAAACAAACAGAATAACTCAAATAAAAGAAAGCAAATTATGCCTAACTTCTGGGAAGATTATATTCTTAATGTTCCCAAATCCCCTTTCAGTTAGCAAAGGATTCTGAGTACTAGGTGCCCTTCTTGCCTGATGTAACATACATATGCAATGAGAAGAGATGACTAATCTATTTCATTATTGCTTTGGAGTCTACAATACTGTTTATGTAATAATTCAGCTTCATTCCCTATCACATATACGTTTGCACTGTGCCAACTTAGCTATCATTCATAAGAAATTTTCTCTGAGAAATACATTTTAACTTAGAAAATAAGCCTACAGGAAGATTTTTAACTGGTAGGAGCAAATATAGGTTTTGTTTACATTAATTTAAATAGATGGGATGAATAACACCGAATCAAAGACCCAAATTTATTTCGATTTCTGTATTTCAACTACACAACACCAGAAGTACATATTCTGGAAAAATAATCATCTACTTTAACAAACTTGCATAAAGAAAAATGCAATTAGTTTGTAGAGTAAAAACTGGAAGTCACCTTGTAAAATTCATAGTCTTTTAGTCTGCCTGAAAGAATCTTAACTTTTCTATTAAAAAAAAAATCTTGCATGTACACAGTTCTCTGAGAACATGTAAGAGACTAGTGAAATGCCACAGAGTTATGAGTGTACTAAATTAATAAGTTAGCACCCAACACGTAGAACTACAATGACGTCATCCTTTGGGAAAAGGCTTACTGACAAATTCCACACCATTGCTTCAAGTCCATTCATTTCCAAGTTCAGGCAGTGGCTTCTGTGGTCATAAAGTTGGACAGAAAAACATAATTTTTCCTCATCCTTTCAAGTTTTGTAGTTTTGTACCACATCCAACAGAAAAAAAGGTATTAGACTCCCTGCAGAAAACAAGCATAGGCTTTGCAGTTTTCAGTATAATTTCTGCTTTCCAAAAGTAACTCCTTTTTATCTGGAATTGCTTGTTAAAACTACTCCAAACTTTTAATTTCTTCCTGGTGTTTTTTGTTTGTTTTCATAATCAAGCCAGTATTATACCAAACTGGAGTTTGCAGTAAATCTGTGATTGTTATCATAATAGCTTTAGCAATTCAATCTAGGTAAAAGCAAACTGAAAGCCCCATTGGCAGGTTCAAAATATAGAAACAACAACAACAACAAAAAAAACAGAGAAATTGTTTAGCCAAATTCAATCTCTACACTTCAATGGTAGAAAATAAGAGTCCTGTGAAAATATGAGAAATGCTGCTTTAAGGAAAAATTAAGTTTTCCATTAAGACTTAAGAGAAATGCTCTGGGATCTTAAAGTCACTTTAATGGCCTTCTTGTTATTTGCATTCTGACACTCAGAGATAATGATAATTGAGTGATAAATTTAGGCAACTCCCAACCCTGATATTGCAGTTTACTTTCCACTGAGGAATATTTTATTATTTTAATTATAATTATATTAAATTGTATTAACATATAACTATATTAATGTATACTTATAATTAATATAATTTTATATATTAATATATTGTATACATGTCAATATATAGTTCATATAAATTATATATTTTAATGCTGTATTAATATAATACACAACAATATAATTATATAATATGTAAATATACTAATTACCTATTACTATGTCAATATAATTAATATATAATATATAATAAATTGATATTATATTTATGTAATTATAAAAATTATAATTTTAATGTTTTCAAGTAACAAAATCATGTTACATTTTATTCCAATCTTTAAATTGGTCTTGAAGTAGAATACAGTTGTCTATACCTCATTTTTGCTAACTGCCTTTTCTGCACTTTAACTGATTAGCTTTAAAAAAAACTTAAAAACTAAAAAAAGCTTAAAAAATTAAATGCTAAGCCCTCTAAAGCATTATTCTGAGAGAAGTATATCTCCATCTGTAAGCTTTTTTAAAAACCACATATTTGTCCACCTTTCCCCCCTCCTCACTGCTACCTCCTTAGTTCAAGTCAACATCTTTTCCCATATGGATTAATATAATGACATCTTTGTGAGGTGTTACCTCCATTCAGTTTTCTGATTCTCAGACAACAATTCAGTTCAATTCTGCAGGAGTCCAGATCTACAGATTAAGGGCTCAGTCCACAGGACAGCTTCCAGGTCAGACACCAGTGGCAAATGGCATGCTGTGCTGCCCATATTTCTACCCGGCCAACTGCAAATTAGGGGTTCCCAGGACCTCTCCTCAGATTGGTTAACTCCCTAGAAGGATTCACAGAACTCAGGAAAGCACTTTCCTTACTAATACTGGTCTATTATAAAGGATATAATACAGGAACAGCCAAATGGAAGAGATGCATTTGAGTATGCATAAAAGTCGGGGTATGGAGCTTCTGTGTTCCACAACTTCCCCCAGCATTCTACCCTCCCACCCCCAGTTTTCACCAACCCAGAAGCTCTCTGAACTCCATTGTTTAGGGGATTTTATGGAACTTTCATTAAGTAGGCATGACTGATTGAATAACTGGCCATCAGTGATTAAACTCAACCTCTGGCCATTCTTCCCTCCCCCGGAGTCCTGGGAGTGAGGCTGAAAGTTCCAGCCGGCTAATCACGTGGTTGGTTTCTCTGGCTATTAGTCCCCATCTTGAAGCTATCTAGCAGCCCACCAGTAGTCATCTCATTAGTATAAAGTCAGGCATGGGTGAAAGGTGCTTGTTATGAATAACAGAAGACATTCCCATCACTCAGAAAATTCCAAGGATTCTAGGAGCTCTGGGCCAAGAACCTGGGCCAAAGACCAAATATATTTTTGTATTATACTACATTTTTCACTGGTCTTCTGCTTCAACTTTTGCCTTCTGAATGGCAGCCAGCATCACATCATGCTTGTGTCTTTTGCTTAAATCTTTCAGTGGCTGCCTACTGAATTAAGAATGTTACCACGACCTATGAAGTCCTACATGATCTTGCTGCCTCTTATCTCACTAACCCCACTTCTTTTTCCTGCTCCTCTTCCTCCAGTCCCCCAGGCGCTGCCTCATCTGTATTCCTTGAACAAGCCAAAATCTGTCCCACCCAGATCTTTGTCATTGTTGTGTCTTTTGCCTTCATTAATCTTTCTACTTTTTTTACATAGCTGATTTATTTTGATCATTCAGGGTTCAGCTTAAATGTTACCTCCTCAGAGAGTTCTTGAATCAGCCTCTTTAGAACACCTCCCACTCCCTGCTCTGGCTTCATCATCTATTCTCTATCATGAGTTTCTTTTGCTGCATTTATTGCAGTCATTCATGGTCTTGTTTTTAATGTACTGATTGGTCACTGGTCTCTTCAACCCCAATGTGAGCTCCAAGAGGGAGCCAATGTACCTTGCATTTCTACTTGCTGAATTTAAGAAGAAACAAACAAATAAACAGAAAACAGCAGTTGGGGAGAAGAGGACTACTAAAATGAAGCCTCCTAAAATAATATGACATTTAAAATCTTGGCCATATTTTTACTCCTTTCTCACAAAAAAATCAACTAGCACTGTCTATGAATTACAAGCCTACTGACTAAATATTCACTTCACTTTCAATATTTTGACTCCTGTCTCTTCATTCTTTAGTCACCAAGGCATGTTGATTCTTGCATCTAATTATTTCAACATTTTGTCTTACTCCTGTCCTTCCACATCAACTCTAATCATCCCAGTCAATACATCACTCTTCCCTGGGTCACTGCAATGCCTCCTAACTACTCTCTCAGATAAACTATTAATATTCACTAATCCTCTTCCTGACAAATGCATCTTGTCACTTTTAAACTTTTACTTCACTTTTTTAAAAAAAAATTTATGTTGTATCTTATTATAGTAGATCCTTAAAAACTGGATTATTTTCAATGCACTCTTTCCATCTAAAGCAGTCAATATTATTTCCCACTACTTCTTTAAACAATTCTTTAAACAATTCCTTTAAGCAAGTCTACTCCAATAATTACCTTTCTATCCCCAAAATAAATCCAGCTCATTCCTCTTTTTGGATTTTTGCTTAGTCATGTCAGAGACTGGGAAGGTTCTTCCCCTTCCTCAGTCTAAATCAAAACATTTTCTTCAAGGCACAGTTCAAATCCTACTTCTCCACGTAAGCCTTTCCTCTCAGTTCCAGCCCATGTGTTCTTTCCTTTTTCTCAATTCTCATAGCACTGAAACCCCTGTTCTATGTAACATTTGGTCATACAAGACTTATTTTTGTTATTCTTCAGTCAGTTCATATGTGTAAATGTTGTCTCCCAAATGAGACTGTAAGCAGGGACTATGTCCTTACTTTCTTTGTGCTCCTGGCAATGGCAGAAGTAGCACAAATCCAGCAGGAGCTCCTTACGTAGACTTATTGATTAAAATGATTCTGAGGATGAATTCCCCTCAACTCCAAGCAGCCATTCTAGATAACTGGTGATAGCCAAACAAATCACACTGTCTCTATCCCTGGTCTTTTCCACATGAGCTCCTGATAGCTGCAAGCCTCCCTTTCCACTTTTCTCCACCCTGCAAATTCCTAATTCTTTCCAGTCAACTGGGACAAGGCCTACTAAGGAAAAGGAAGCATCCCTTTCCTCTTTCTCACTCACCTACCTACCCAATATCTATGTAAAGTGTTGCACCTACACATTCCCATTAATTGCTCTTAACTCACAACTTCTGGCATGCTGTATTATAAATGTTTATTTACCCACACTTCTCCCTGACTGATCTATATACAACTTAAAGTCAAGGAATGTATCTTTTATCTTTACAGCAACGGCGTGATAGTGTTTTATTATTTGTTAAATTAATAAATGAACAAACACACTGGCAATGAAATCTGTTGAAAGGGCTAATAATTTAGCCTCACAGCTATCAATATGGTGTTATATAATTTCCAATAAGTCATAGCTCAGACCATATAGAATGCCTATTTGTTTTCAGTTTCAAAAATAACTATTATGCACCTAATATGTATCAGGCATTTGGAGATACAGATAAGATCCAAATAATTAAAAATCCCTAACTTCATAGAGCTTGCATTCTACTAGGAAAAGTAGGCAAGGGACTATGGCTTTTGCTCTGAGTTGGAAACCACAGAAGAGTTCTGAGCAGAAGGTTTCTGCAATAACCCTGGCATGCGATGATGCTGCTTTGGATCAAAATGGTGGCAACTTGAATGCTGAGCAGTAGTGAAAGCATCAATCTAATTTAAAGGCAAAGGCAACAGGACTGGTATATGTAATGGAACTGGGATATGAGAGAAAAGGAATGGTCAAGCATGGATTTCAGTCTGCGTAACGATGGAAAAGAATTTGTGGAGAATTTGGAAGGATATAACTTTGCAAAGGGTATTTAGATATATGAAGAGACATTCTAAAATTTGGTCTTAAATTTTAATATTTTATTTTGTATAACTCCCCTTGGGCATATTTCCAAGGAATAGTCGGATCATGTTTGCTTCTTAGAACAACGGATAAAACTGAACAGAAAAACCTTGGACAACTGTGGCCAACTCTGCTCCATGAAGCAATGCCTGTACCAGGCACCTTATAAAAGCAACTAAAATTTATTTTCCAAAACTCTCCCAACTTCTAATGTCATTTTAAAATGTCTTATGCAATGCAGCTATTGCTAAAGGTCATAATTTCTATGATTGCTAAAACACACTTCAAAGCCCACATAATTATTATCATTAGCAAAATTAATAACTATACTTTGAATTTTATGGAATAATGAATTTTATTTCAAATGCACACTTAGGAAAGAGGTCAAATGTTTTCCCTTGCCCTAGACTATCGTAACCCACTCCAAGGTTAGAGGAGATGGTGTTGACCTGAAGAGTAAAAGACCATTCAGCAAAAAGTCCTCATGTAGGTCACCCAGAATGACTTAATCCACTGAAGACGAAAGCCTGAGATAGAACAGTAGAAGATCTGTACTCTCAGGCAGCTACCTAAACAACCTAAATGATCAGCTACTGTGCTTAATGGCTATAATTTGGGGTAAGGCTGGTAATAATGGTTTATTTTTTTTCATGTGTTGAAGTGTACGTCTGCAAAACTTACTGTATTTGGGGATTCAAAAAATGAGACTGTTTATAAACATACAGGGCAAGAGTAAGTCTGCATAATGACTGAGTCTCCTGCAAAATAATTTAGTGGTGGTCATGATGAGTTATAACTTAGACTTTTGAATTTTCATTGGCAAAAACAAACCATTCTCACTCAGTCTGTGAGCTTTTTTTCTTCTAGACTCTAAGTAGTTTACACAATAAATAGTTATTTCCATAGTAGAAATGGCCAAGATGTCTAAGCCCCAAACTTAACCTGTTATTATGGTTGGAAATCAAGGTTGCCATTCTTCCAGATTTTCACAGCCACACAACTTTTGACCTAGCTGATGGAAATGAAAGTGTAAACATAGTTTCTTGACCCCTTAAAAAAGGCAAAAAAAATCAACATGCTAAGGTATTTATTTTGTAAGTGATCCAGCGCAGAGGCACCACAGTGAATTTACATAACAATAGAACAGCACAAATACCTGTGAAAAGAAAACCTTTAAGGGAGAGTTCATCCATAAATTTTACATATTCTCCTATTTAGTACTTTGAGATAACCTACTGATATGAAAACTTTATGCATGTCATATTTTATGAATGACATAAAAAAATAAGATTGAGACTTTCAGGATTTCAATTTATCCCATAATCTGAGACTAGTCCCATCACAAGGGTAAGTGGAAAGAAAGAATTCCCTTTTTTACATATATTTTCTCACACCTGAAATTCCTTTATAACTATGATGAGTCAATTACCTTTTTTCTTTCTTTTTAATTTGGAAAAATACTTGTCTTTATTTTTTGAAACACTGAACCAGTAAATGTAATATCATAGATGTGCAGAAGCCTCCAGAAAATACCTTTTCTTTCTTAAAAAATATGCTTTAAAAGTATCTCTTTCCATGAGCAAGGCAGCTCTTACCCTTCCCAATTCTCACAGAATGACAAGCGTGGCTTTCACTATGGGGTCTTGTGTTTAAGTTTCCTGAATACCTTTTGGGCACTGAATGACAAACTAACAGAGAGAGGACATCTACATGTACCCATGCTGCTGCTTTAGAAGATGCCAAACACATACGTGGGTGAGTTCAAAAAGAGACCACGTTCCATTATGCAACCCTTTCAACATTATAACAAACAATGCAATTAAAAGTTTAACAAAACATCAGGGGCCTAAACTTTCATACTTTTTGTAATCCTCACATTTCAGTGTTAAATTTTTACATATTTGTGCTACTGGCAAAATATAATGTATAAAAAACAAACCCTGAAGTCATCATCATAAATGAACATATAAGAGGCATAATCTGTTAAAATGTACAGTTAAAATTTACAAATTGAAAAAGGTGATATCACATGAGAATGTCCACGAAAAGAATGTTAAAATTGTATTCAAATCCTTTTCTGCTACACAAAAAATATCAAAAATTCAGGAAGATTAAAAACTACTCGTCTAAAGAAATAATCATTTTAAGCTATTTCTCGACATTACTACCATTAGTCAAATGACTGAACTACGCTGCTCCTAAGTTTTACATGTATTTTAAAGTCAACTCAGCATTCTAAAATAACTAGTTCATTTCCATTATTCCTTTGTTTAAACCGTTAAACCCCCTTTTCAAAATCAATTTACTATAATCTAGTTTTTCTACCTTAAGTAGATCATTTTGACCAACCATATAAAAAAATTCAAACAAATGGATTTCAGCTCACAAACTGTACCAAAATAAAAAACAAAAATAAGTTGTCTCCTACCTATGGTTGTAATAACAGTGCCAGCAAAGAAGAAGGAACTTCCCAAATCCCAGTGACTGATTTGATTGGAGGTGTTTCCTAAAGGTATAATCCCTGCATTTATTGCTGCCACTATTTGCTGCAAGTTTAAAAAGAAATTTATCAGTACACATGAATCACATGGAGACATCAAACAGCACATAGTCCACCCCTGAAGCTAATTATTTGACAAAGAGAATCAACTCTAATATTTTGCTTTTCCATTTAAAATGTATACTATAGCTTAAAACTTTATGCTGAAGAATTTAATAACAGTTAAGTTATAAGAAACTTACATGTGATATCAAGTGAATTGATTGGTATGAAGGTTATAATATTGTACCAATATGCATTCATATTGTCATAAAATTAACATATTTAATGACTTATTTGAATTAATAACTAAATATAATAATGTTCTCTAGTAAGCACCATGGGGTAAAAATAGTAGGTTGCAAACTATAGTTACAATATATAATAGCTTCATCAAAAAGAAAGGATTTCCAAAGTGCTGCTCATTTCAAATGTTAACCATATGCATCCAAGTCTGGGTTGGCTATGACTGTACCAAGCCTATATCAAAAAGAGCTAACAAAACAACTTAAGATGAAAGGAAAAGGCAACAGCATTTCATGATCAAGCTTAAGGCAGTCCATGTATATCTATACTCTTAGAATTTCTACAGATTTTGATAAATTCTATGACAATGAAAATCACCAAAGCTCTGTAGATGATAATCTGTCAGCAATATTACATAGAGACCACTAAGACCTATTGCTGAGAATGTCTAGTAGTACTTAGAGAAAGACAGAAAGATGACATTATAATCCCTCTTCAATTAGCATATTTTGGGAGGTGGAGGTTGGAGAAGGAGAAGCACAAAAGATAAGACAATATGTTAGGAGAGAATGTACAGGAGAAGACAGACATTACAGGAGATGACGATTCTGTTGGAAATATAGCTTTGGAGAGCTTTACTATTTAATTTCCAGATTATAGAATTGGAATAAACATCATTTGACAAGGAAATTAAAGGCCAAGAGAAGAAAAGTGGTTGATTTAAATACTTTGCTGGCAAATGGACAATAAGTACACTCTGAAAATGCGGTACTACTCAAGGAAGTCATGGGTACATGAAAAAAGAACAGGTAGCCCACAGCTGAAACGTAATATAAAATCTGATTTCCGAACTAACTGTTACAAAATACATCTGATTTGTCTTAATCTATGAATTAAAAAGACAACAGTTCTGTGTAAAATTAAATTGCATTGCTCTTATTTACTTTAACAGTGATATATGTTTTTTGTAAAAAAAAAAAAAAGGAAAATAAAAAAAGGCATAAAAAAGGATAATAAAAAGTATCCATAATTCCAGAATCCAGAGACAACCACTGTTAATGTATTCCTATATCTATGCCTGGTAGTTTTATATCCTTTTTTACATAGGTGTATTCTCTATTCTTAGTCAACACTACTCCACATGCAGTGTTTTTGTCATTACCATATTTATTTAATCATAGCCCAATATGTAGATATATATGTTGTTCTAAAATTTGAATTAATATAAAATGTGCTGTTGTGAACATATTTATGCATAAATATTTTTCTACTTCTGAGCATTTCCCCAGGAGAGATTGCTAGGAATAAATTTGCCACCGTAAAGATTATGAATATTTTAAAGCATTTGATGTATAGTAGCAAATAGCTATCTTAGAAGGTTGTTTCAATTTACAACTACCCCCCAACAATTTACAAATGCTTAGCAATACCTCTAATATTAATGACATTTATCTTTAATGAAGTGATAAAATATATTTCCATTTACATAACCCTTATGAATAATACTGAACATGAATGATTCCTTTATCTAATCTTAAATGTACATAAATATACACATATACACACATATGCACCACACACAGTGAAGCTTAAGGTAGCTAAGTCTATTCATCTGACTCTGTGTTGTAACTATAATATCAGCTAAGGCAGCTCTCCCTTCATTATCTTTCTTTTAAATGTTTTTGCAGTTATTGCTCCGTTATTACTGTATAAACTTTAAAATTTAAATCTTATAAAAATTTTCATTTTCATAGGTTTAACATATTTCCATGGAAATATGTTAAATATTTCACATATGTTAAATGATTGAAAATAGAGGAAATCTATAAATTAAAAAGTAAACACTATTATAATACTCAAACTTCATACCAAGGAAGATGGTGTGAATCTCTATTTATTGAGTCTCCTATACTATACTGATTATATATTCCATATAGACCTATAAGGTTATTACCAAATATTTCACTTTTTTCTACTTTGAGTTATAATTGGTTATTGCTGTTGTATATATAAATACATATTGCCAGTCCTCTGCACCAGCAATTCTCAAAGTTTTTATCTTAAAATACTTTTCAATCTCAAAAATTAATGAAGACATCAAAGAGCTTCTGTTAGTGTGGGTTATCACTATTCATATTACCTGTATTTGTTTGAATTTCTGATTTTTAAAATGTTCATGTAAAAATAACAAGAAAGCCCATATGTGTTAACTAAGTGATCTATTTTTACAATAAATAATTATGTCTTCCAAAACAAAATACATAGTGAGAAGAGAGGCAGTTTTACAATTTTATAAATCTCTTTTAATATCTGGCTTAATAGAAAACAGGTATATTTTAATATGTTTCTGCCTTCAATCTGTTGGAATAGCACATCACATAGCCACTGGCAGACTTCATTGTACACTCAAAAAGTGAGACACAGCCAGGCATAGTGGCTCACACCTGTAATCCCAGCACTTTGGGAGGCCAAGGCAGGCGAATCACCTGAGGTGGGGAGTTTGAGACCAGCCTGACCAACATGGAGAAAACCCATCTCCACTAAAAATACAAAATTAGCTGGGCATGGTGGCAGGTGCCTGTAATCTCAGCTACTTAGGAGGCTGAGGCAGGAGAATCGCTTGAACCAAGGAGGCAGAGGTTGCAGTGAGCCGTGATCACACCATTGTACTCCAGCCTGGGCAACAAGACAAAACTGTGTCTCAAAAAACAAAAAAATAAGTGAGACAAATTATTATATATTTTTAATATTTAAAAGACAAAAACATCTTAGTACTACAAAGAAAATATCTTTGGCCAGTGGTGGCTCCTGCCTATAATCCTAGCACTTTGGGAGACTGAGGCAGGTGGATTACTTGAGCTTAGGAGATGGAGACCAGCCTGGGCAATACGGTGAAATCCCCTCTCTACAAAAAATACAAAAATTAGCTGGGCCTGGTGGCATAATCCCAGCTACTAGAGAGGCAGAGGTGGGAGGATCGCTTGAGCCTGGGAGGTCAAGGAGGCAATGAGCTGTGATCATACCACAGCTCTCCAGCCTGGGCAACACAGCAAAACCCTGTCTCAAAAATAAATAAATAAGTAAATACAATAAAATAACTTTGATCTTAACAAACCTCTGAGTGGGTCTTGAGGACCACATTTTGAAAACTACTATTCTATACTGAACTGGTTATTTTTGTTTGCTTGTTTGATTTCATTTTTTACCTGGAAAACCAAAGTAAGCAAACTTATCACTTAAAAATAATTTTATTCCCACATCTTTTAATAGCTATGTATTATTGATTTTAATGTCTTATTGCATTAAACAGTATTTCCAGAGCTAAGTTAAATAAGAATAATGACAGCAGATTCTTTAGTTTTGTCATATAAAATCATCAAGGGTTTAGGTGTTTAATCACTAAATATATTGGCTGTAGGCAAGAAATGGCATTTAAATAAAATATGACAGCAAGCAAATAAAAAGACATAAAACTTTAAAAAAGTAAAAAATAACTTTGAAAAATATTTTAAGAGAAATAAGCATATAGGAGATGGAATGGAGGTAATAAGTGAAGAAATATAAAATGGTTCTATTTTATCATAAATCAAAGTTATTGGTTCATATACTCTAGTGAATTCACAGGCAATGTAGCTTAAATATATATATCAAGGCTGCATAAATCTGAAAGAGTTTCTTGTGATAATCATGCTCTTATCTAGTTACTCTGGAGGGAATGGCTTCATAGTTAATAAACATGGAAATGCCACACTGATGCATGTGCACACCAACAATACAGGCACAGGCACAAAGACCTCTAGGATTGTAACTCCCAGGAAGAACTAACCGTTTCCAGTAAAAATCAGAGAAGGAGAATTTAGATAGATTATAATTGCATCAAAAGTATATTTTTAGATTTTATGTACATTTCTTCAACGCATTCATTTATTAAAAAATATTTAGCAGTTGTGTATGGTACTAGGTGATGGGGAAGCAACAGAAAAGAAAAAAAGTACCTGGTGCTGTAGATGAGAAAAGATAAGATAAGCTTTCAGACTCTGCCCCATTAATTAAAATTAATTATTTTACTGACTACAGCAATTGATTTAATATACCCTCCATAACCAGCACTATGATTTTAGCTTATTCTTTTTCTCATCAGTGATGAGGTACAACATCACCCAGATACTTGGATAAAGTCTACAAATTATTTAAATTCAAAAGAAGCAAATGCAGACCTATAGTCAGAAACAGTAGTATCTGGCAACATGTGGCTTGTAAATAATTATCACAGAGCTGTAATTATTGAAACACAGGTGTGAAATAGAGCTAAGGGTATGTCAAATCACTATGAGAATGAGTCTACCATGAAGTCTTTTCTCTAGAATATTCTTGTAAGTCTATTTTGTATTTTTGTATGAGGTCTCTTGGTCAACATCCACAGGAAATTGGATGCCCTTTCCCACTCACTGATGTAGAGCTAAGAATCTCTGAAATTTCAACATCAGTTCAGGTCATTGCAGTACTTTTCCAATGGCTTCATGAGAACTGTTTCTGGGTGTGCCATATTATGTGGTTAAAGTAACATAATCACCTCACTGAATGGATAATAATACAAGTTCACTTTTTCATTAGAAGCAACTTTTCTGTAGAATCAAGTCATGTTGACAGCTTGTGAATAAGTTGAATGGTTTAGGTTAAGATAAGTGAATGCGGAATCCTATGTATTCCATCTTAACATATGATTACCTGAAATGCTGATTAATAAGAAAGGACTTCCAAACCTAAAACCTACCATAGAGACAGTAAAGGATAATCTTGATTGGATTCACATTGAATTTTCCTCCTCAGTTTATAGACAAACATAGAATGTACACTAGGGAAAATTAATACTTGGTTCCACTTAAGAGTGTAGCATTAAATTTAAGAAATAGAGCTCTAGGAGGCTTATATTCATGGACATGATAAAAATAATTATGGAAAATCTTGGTTTCCATGACAATGGTGGCTTTAGAATCAAAGTTCACAGAGTTCTACTGTGAATTTGTGCATTCTTGAATTGTAAATGCTGATGTCTCACTGCCATCTGGCATTTTGGGACTTTATTCAGCTTTAACACTGAACAATGATAAGACACACTTATTTGTAAGTATATGGGACCAGTACAGGCTTGGCATTCAAGGCAATGACTGAGGATCATGAAAAGATTTCTGTCAGTCCAATTCCAAGGAACAGCTTTTCGCATGCTATAAAGTACTAGAATGGCCATGTTTTCATTAAAGAAAAAGATATAGGAAATTGAGCAACTTTGGAAAAGCCCAAAGTATTGCTTTCAGAGTAGGCTATATTGTGGATCTTAAAATACAAATGGCACCAGATGTTCTGATTTTATGTATTTTTCCTATACTGAGATATTCATGTTCATCAAAACAATACAGAATGTTTTGAATGAATCCCTCCTCTGTTATATCATCAGCAGGATTTCATTAAAATATGCTATCACATCTATCTTCCTAAAATTAGAATCACATTAATAATTTGAACACTTTTAAGCCATAAAATAAAGTTCTGAACTGCAGGTACAAGGAGTTAACCCCTAATTAGGTTATACCAATGATGTATGTATAACTGGTTCAATGCTAACTTATTTTAATTGGATATTTAAGATTGCTTCCACTTTTTCTCCTTTTTAAAAAAAGACATAATTTCCAACCAATTGTACAATGGCCAAATCTACTTATAATTATATTGACATATATACAATTATACAGCTCCTCAAACAGTAATAAGTATTGTCTTACCAAATTTCTAGTAGTTGCAATTACAGATCTTTATTTGTGACTATTTCTTTGCGGGGGAACCAGTTCCACCCTGAGAAGAAACTCGTCTTTAGGGAAGGAATCCAATCACACATCCACAACACTGCATCTCACCACTTCAACCATGTAAGTGAGATTATTTTTAAAAACTTGAAGAATGTGGGATGAGGAAAGTAGAATAATAAATGATGCTCTCATTGCCAAAGGACTTTGTGGGAAGATAATGGTAGGTATCATTACAATTTCTGGTTACACCACAAAAATAATCATCACCCATCAATAATACACAGCCATGTGTGTATATTGTTGCCAAAAGCTACAGGATCCTCATGCATCTCATTCTCAACCTCTGGCTATGTGTCAACATTATGATTACCTTATTCCAGATGATGTGAACTGTTTTGAATAGTCCTGCTAATAAAACCAGAGAGTATCTCAACATGGCCCCTGCTCTCACAGGCTCAGAATTCACAGACAGCACTGGTGGAGCCTAGGCAACCTTGACTGGCGTGTTTGAAGCAATAAACAACCACACTGGATTATCCATTTTCTAAATATTTTTTTAAATTTACTCGACATATATGTCTGAAATGTTATTCATGTTATTTACGGACATGATTTATACAAGACACTCCTCCTCTAATGTCAGTAACATGTTGCAGTCTTATGATTGGGCTGCTTCTTGGGCCATTCTACACATCAAATTAAGTTCCAGTAAGGGGTAGCAGGATAGAGGTTTTTTTGTGAACTTACATGAAAACCACCCCATGGCACATTCTTTGTACTACAGGGAATAAGCCCCAGAAATCAGGCCCATCTTTTTTACCTTTTTGTCCTTTCATGATATTCTGGAAACTAAAGTATGTCATTGGGTTCCTTAAATGAATCCAATAATATAGGGTAGGACCCTTAATAATCGACCAAGGGAGCAAACAACTTCTTCTTTTTTTTTTTAAAGTGGGTAGGAGAACAACTCTTTATTTTATTTATTTATTTTTATTGCATTTTAGGTTTTGGGGTACATGTGAAGAACATGCAAGATTGTTGCATAGGTACACACATGACAGTGTGATTTGCTGCCTTCCTCCCCCATCACCTATATCTGGCATTTGCAAACAACTTCTTGAAAACCACACTACACTAGCATATTGCTCTTCAAGAATATTCCATGAGCAGTTCTCAGTTAATGCTAATACTAGGTTGAAGCATATAAAATTGGCAATTAAATATAAGCATGCAGAAGAATAGTACTTGTATTTTGATGAACAGTGTGTACTAACATACTAAATTTCACTGCAGTGTGATATTTATTATTGCAGAATTAAGGCTAATTTCCATGAACAGGAACTTGTTACTAGCAAATCAATCTATCAGGCTCTCTTTACAATTCTACAGTGAAGGATATGTTCTTATTAAAGGTAAACCCTTTATTGCTGAGAATGGTATTCTGAGAAAATGTAGACTGTTGAATCCTTATTGGAAATTCAAGTTGTATTCCATTTTTGCATACATCTGAGAAATCCAGAGATACTCATATTTAAGATAATTAAATTTTATAGAAGTAATTTCATGTACACATGATTTGATATCAAGTCTTATGACTCATTACATGAAACTAGTTTTTCAGAAATTCTGTAGTTATATGGACATGGCACTTGTTTTATTTTTGTCTGGGAAAAACAGAGGCATCTGCCTAAATATAAAATACAGAAATCCCAAAGTTACATTCCACAATTAAATGAAATGTTATAAAGTATTAACAAATATTAGATTTTCAAAACCTAGCATCAATCATCTTTTTCCTTTATAAAAATATATTTCTGATTTCATGTGGAGAAAAAAGATGTAGTACTTTGCATCTTTTATATAAAATACAGGTGTTTAAATCATATTATATTTAGAGACTGATAAGCATATTTTCAAGGTTCCCCCCACAGTATATTTTGTAAGGAAGATTTTCTAAGAAATATGCCATCATGTTTTTAATCCGTGGTTTTTGTTGGAAAAATTTTGAGTCAAAATATATTTATTTCATGAAGCTTTCCTTAAATAAAATTTAATTCTTATGACTTAAAATGGATAGCATGTTTTACAGAAAGCAGTTTCTGCATACTAGACTTCAAGAAAGCATGTCTAAAAGTAAATATCTTGCTTGCCTTCTCACATATTTCCTTGTATTGGGGGATTATGCAATTGAATGTCAAAGCTATTTTTAAACAGACTAATGAAGTATACAGCTTTTTGCTTGCTCTTTTGAAAGTGTAAATTTATTTTCTGTTAGTAGAAACAAAAGCTTAAAATCCAAAGCAGGGAGCAACAGATTTGAGCATGAATGTCATCAAAGGGCCAGAAAGCAAGAAGCATACTGCTGGGTATTGGGGTTGTCTTTCCCCGTCATATCCATTTAGGGAGCTTTGTTTTAATCATAAAAGTAATATACATATTATTCAACATTTGGAAACATAATACTAAAGAAAAAAATCAGTCACAGTTCCTAAAACAGTATTTTGCAACGTGCATATTTTCAAGTTTTAATAGTTGTAACAATAAATCTGCTGAAAACTCTTTTCATATAACATAAGCATCTACCAAGGCATTTTGCAGTCTTCAGAACCATTATTTCTAAGGACTGCAATACCTCACTAAGTAGCTACATTTAACATAATTTACATAACTAGTCCTCTATTATTGAGTAAACTTGTCTAATTGTGTCTAAGGGCAAGTAACCATTGGCTGAGTTGTTACAAAGAAAATTTACACATCTGGCAAGGACTGAACTTGAAATACTGAAATTCTTTTTTCTTTGAGCCTCAATGAAATGAGCACAGTGATGTATAGAAGAAAACAAAACAAACATGATAAAGACGCTGTGCGACTCTGAAGGAGCCAGAAACACACCTAGGAAGCAAAAGCACACTGAGGCTGCATTTCCCCAGCATGCATTTTTCCATGAGTCTTCCTACATTCCATATCATTGTATGGGATAATATTTTATGGGACTACTAATTTTTGTCTATCTTTCCAGCCACCTTCTTCCCCATCTCAGAATGAGTGGAAGAAAAAGGTTAATAAAAGAAAAGGAAAGCACGAAAGAGGAGGTAGAAGTTAGAAACAAAAAGGCAACAAGAGGGGGAAAAAGATCACGGTTGTTTAGTTAGTAAGGAAGACTCAGTTCTAGGAGAGTAAGATATTTATCTAGGCAGTTCCTTTAAAAGAGGTTGTCCTCAGGGAGGGGAACATCACACACCGGGGCCTGTCAGGGGGTGGGGGTCAAGGGGGAGGGATAGCATTAGCAGAAATACCTAATGTAGATGACGGGTTGATGGGTGCAGCAAACCACCATGGCACCGTGTATACCTATGTAACAAACCAGCACATTCTGCACATGTACCCCAGAACTTAAAGTATATATAAAAAAAGAGGTTGTCCTTAAAATAGGATTTGAGTAGGCAGCAGACTGACATCAGGGAGACAGTACCAGAAACAAAATTTTTGTACCATTTTGCCCAAGGCGTGCGACACTAACCAAGATTTATTTACACACTATTTTTCTAAGGCCTGAATTTCTAAACTGATGAGAAGAAAAAGGCTAAAATGTGAAAAGAATGTTTTTCTCTGTCAATTACACACATCCATAGGGTTCCTAAATTCGCAAAATTTGTTTTTTTCCAATAAAAAGTCAGTCATCTCTATCCATTTGATTTCCCAGTGCACTTAAGCCTATAGTTCCATAATGGACACAAGTTTAAACAAAAAGAAAGTGTTTTATACCTATGTAAAAGTAATCACAGGGGAAATCGTTATGAAAATTATTCAAGTTTCCACAGAAAGGCAATATTTTTATGTAAGTTATAAAAACAAATGGATTTTTTCCCTGTCCTTCCAGAATCATAGTGAGAATTGAAACTAAAAATTCATAGTAACTAAAATATCATACATAGTGAGGATTGAAAATATCAAGCTCTGTATACACACACAGCAACAAAGTAGCCAGTTAACACAATTTATATTTGAATAAATCAAACTTCCTACAACCCAAATTAGTCACGAATAAAGGCACTATACTAAGTCATTCCAATAATATCCTGATAGACAGATTCTGTTTCAGGCTCCAAAAAATGTGTATTTCTCACTTTGAGTGAGTTGACTCATTGCCATTAATAAGCCTACAAGAAATTTCTGTGCTTTTAGGCTTCAGGTAAAACTTCTTAATATACTGCAGAGGAAATTTATTAATGACTTGCTAACATTATGCAGAGAAAAGGAAGTCTTGCAAAACTGTTTAATATGTTTATATTTCTTGGCTTAATGTCACAAAATCAAGACAGCGAAAATAATATATAACTTCCCAAAACATAGTGATTCATACTTATTCTGTCTTAGTTCTTAGCTTTTTCCAAGTTTCCCCGTCTTTCTCAATTACACACCCATACACTCACCAGTTATAGCAAATACTGAATTGGTTTAAATCCATTTTGTTTGAGAAACAAGAACATGATAGAATTTCTTGCCGTTTTTTGAGCCAACTGGAATAATGGAGCTATCCTTTGACACCTGTCCAGTGGTTATTACACAAAAACGCAATTAAACCCTTCCCTCAGGCACCTCTGGCTGGCAGGAGAGTGTCACACCACAACCATCAGGGCTGAAACGAGCTTGGCACCTTTCCTCATGTTTTCTACATTAGTCACTCACATATGCTGTATTGTTCGTCTTCATGCACACTAGGATACCAACCTCAAGAGTACTTCCAGCACAGAACCCTATGAAGGGGAAGATGCTTCAAAATTCACATAATAACCATGAGGCTGGTGGGTCTTCTCTTCACTTCATCTGTCTCCTAACTCCCACAATCCAAGAATATCTGTGAATATGTTGGTTAAACAGGCAGAAAACTTTTAAACTGAGTAGGGAAAGAGAAGAGTAAAAAGATACAAAAAAAAGTCCTGCAGTCTCTCGAGGATTCAGAAGAGGTGTGGAGGGGAAAGGTTATGGACAGTAGGCAATGACTAAATACACTTGAACCTCACTCACACTCATTTTTAATCACTTGCTGTACATCTGTTGCGGCTGGGTGCAGTGGCTCATGCCTGTAATCCCAGCATTTTGAGAGGCTGAGGTGGGCGGATCACTTGAGGCCAGGAGTTCAAGACCAGCCTGGCCAAGATCCTGTCTTTACTAAAAATACAAAAATCATCTGGGCGTGATGGCACATGCCTGTAATCCTAGCTAATAAGGAGACTGAGGCATAAGAATCACTTGAATCTGGGAGGAGGAGACTGCAGTGGGCCGAGATCATGCCATTGTACTCCAGCCTGGAGACAGAGTGAGACACTGTCCCAAAAAAATAAAAATAAATCACATCTGTTGGGCATCCTCTAGATAGCTGTCTCTCTTTAAGCTAACTATTTAAAACAGCAGTGCAAGACCTGAGGGGCTTCACCAAGAACCTTGTGAGCATTATGCATATAGTTTTACTTAAGAGGGATCAGACACCCTCATATCTTTCACAAAAGCTGAGGCGTAGAGAGGCTAAGTGGGTCAAAATCAGTAAACTATGCCAAAATAATGATAAAATAACTTGGTAAGCCAGGCTCAGGTCTTGGTGTTATATTAATAGTTCAGCTGTATTACAGCTTTTGGCCTAGCCTTGGATATAGCTATCATCTACAGTATTATTTCTATGTGGAAATACTGAAAGTTCTGAGCAAAAAAAAATACATTTATAAATGATTTTTTTAAAAAACCAACTCATAAATTTGAATGTTTGTGAATATTTTATTTTATCCACATGTGTACAATGCATTCTAAATAATTCAGGCCTTGTCTTTTATCTTGATGTCGCATATGGCCTGGGTGTCCAGCATAATGCTAACTCCTCAAGAATCATTTGTAGTATATTCTATGCTTACTGATTTTTGAGTAGACATAAAATCACTATCAGAAACTCACAGAATACAGTATAGTCATCTATTGTTAAGTGACACATGACTACACTGTATTCTGTCGGTTTGTGATAGCTAAGAAAGGTGTTGTTAGGCAATTTCATCATTGTGTGAACATCATAGCGTGTGCTTCCGCAAACCTAGTGATAGGCTATGGTATAGCCTATTGTTCCTAAGCTACAAACCTGTTCAGCATGTTTCCTTACTGAATACTGCAGGCAATTGTAAGACAATGGTAACTATTTGTGTATCTAAGCATATGGAAACATAGAATAGAGTAAAAATATGGTATAAAAATAAAAAACAGTACACCTGTGTAAGGCACTTACATGAATGGAACTTGCAGGACAGGAAGTTGCTCTGGGTGAGTGGTGAGTGAATGTGAAGGCCTAGGACATTAGCATACACTTAGGCTATACTAAATTTATTTTGAAAATAAAACTAACTTTCTTCAATAATAAATTCACCTTAGCTAATTGTAAATTTTTCACTTTATAAACTTTTTTAAATTTTTTATCATTTTGTCCTAGCACTTAGCTTAAAACACATAGCACAGTTGTATAAAAATATTTTTCTTTATATCTTAGTCCATAATCATTTTTTATACTATTTGATTTTTTTAAAACTTTTTAAGCACTTAAACTAAGAGACAAAAAATTAGCCTAGGACTGCACAAGGTCAGGACTGTCAATACTACCGACTTCCATCTCCACATCGGGTCTCACTGCATTCCTCCCAGGAAAGACAAAGAGGAGACTGAAACATATGTCCAACAAGCAAACTTTCCAGAAGGCTTCTTGAGGGACTGGTGCCTGTCTTGTCCAACTAACAGCATTAACAGGACCTAACATGCTCTACAAGTCTGGGAGCCACTGAGAACAAGAAGAGCTGAGCAACAAGTGGTAGCTCCAGAGAGAGCAAGAGATTACAAGCCCCTGAAACAAAAAGAGTAAATCCCTGTACTTGGTAACTTACATGCACAAGTCCAGAGAATGCACAACCACAGAGAAGATCTGAGCCCCACAGAATCTCTAGGCAGGCTGATTAGGGCTGATTGGTGATTAGATTTTTCCCCACATGAATCCAGTCCTTAGACATTTACAGAGGTGACTCTTTATTTCACATGCATAGATCCCATCATAAAAGTTACAAGGCACATAAAGAAACAAGGAAACATGCCCCAATTAAAGAACAAACTAAATCTCCACATACTGATCCTAAAGTAAGAGGCATATAAACTATCTCATATAGATTCAAAATAACCATCATAAAGATGGTCAACAAGCTCAGAAAAAACAATGTATGAACAAAATGAGGATGTCACAGGAGACATAAAATAGAAACAAGAACCCAAAAGAAATTTTGGAGCTGAAGAATACAATAATTTCGTGGGAAAATTCACTAGAGTGGTTCAACAGCAGACTTGATCAAGCACAAGAAAAAACCAGTGAACTTCAACAAAGGTCATTTGGTAGTATACACTTAAAAAAGCAAAAGGAAAAAAATAATTAACAAGAGTAAAGAAAGTCTAGTGACAGAGGAGGCACCATCAAATGAATGAATATATGCAACAAATAAAATTCATACATTCCACAGTTAACATTATAGTCAATGGTGAAAGCTGAAGCTTTTATCCTCTACGATCAGGAACAAGACAAGGAGGCCCACTCTCACCATTTCTGTTCAAACAGTACTGGAAGTCTTGGGTAGAGCACCTTGGCAAGAAAAAGAAATAAAACACATCCAAATCAGAAAAGAAGACAAGAAATTACCTCTGCTCTCAGATTACATGAAAAGACATGCAGAAAACGTAAGTGCATATTACTAAGTGAAAGAAGCCAATCTTACCAAGCTATATGCCATATAATTCCAACTATATGACATTTTGAAAAAACAAAATTATGGGGATAGTAACAGGCTGTGGTTGTCAGGATTTAGGGGGTTAGGCAGAGCACAGAGTATTTTTAGGATACCGAAACTACTCTTTAGGGTATTGTAATGGTGGATACAAGACCTTACATGTTTGTCCAAGCCCATAGACTCTACAACACCAAGACCGAACCTTAATGTAAGCAATTAGGTGATAATGATGACGATGATGTGACAGTAATGTGTCCGGGTGAGTTCATGAATTTTAACAAATGTGTAACTCTGATGAAGGACGTTGATAATGGAGAAAGCTATGCATGTGTGGGGCAGGGAGTACATGGGAAATCACTGCACTTTCTGTTCAATTTTGCCATGAACCTAAAACTGCTCTAAAAAATAATGTATTAAATTTAAAAAATAGAATGTTTGAGATTAGAAAATATGAAAAAACTAAAACAAAACAAAAATAAATATCAAAAGCAAGTGATGCTGTCATAAAGATAGGCATAGGGACCAATGGAACAGAATCAAGAATCCATAAATAAACCTAGCATATATATAACCAAATGATCTTCAACAAGGGTTTCAAGATATACGATGAGGAAAGGATAGTGTTTTCAATAAATAGTTTTGAGAAAACTGGATATCTACATCAAAAAGAAGGAAACTGGACCCTTAGCTTATACTATACACAAAAATCAACTCAAGCTGGGTTAAAGACTTAAACATAAGACCTAAAACTATAAAACTACTAGGAGAAAACATAGTGACCTCTTCAAGACATTGATCTAGGCAAAGATTCCATGGCTAAGACCTCAAAAGCACAGGCAACAAAAACAAAACTAGACAAATGGAACTGTATTAAACTAAAAAGCATCTGCATGGCAACAGAAATAATCAACAAAGTGAAGAGGCAACCTGTTGAATGAGAGAAAATATTTACAAACTATTCATCCAGCAAGGGACTCATATCCAGAAGGTGCAAGAAACTCAACCCATCAAACATTAAATAATCCCATTTAAAAATAGGCGAAAGACATAAATAGACATTTCTCAAAAGAAGACATACAAATGGCCAACAGGTATACAAAAAATTGCTCAACATCACTAATCATCAGAGAAGTGAAAATTAAAACCACAATGAGATATCATCTTACCTCAGTTAGAATGGCTATAATTAAAAAGACAAAAAATAACAGATGTTGGCAAGAATATAGCAAAAAGGAACTTGTATATACTGCTGGTGGAAATGTATATCAGTTCAGCCACTATAGAAAGCAGTAGAGAGATTCTCAAAAAGCTAAATAAAACCACCATAATATCCAGCCCACTATTGGGTATTTACTCAAAAGAAAAGAAATCAATATATCAAAGGGACATATTATACTGTACTCCCATGTTTGTTGCAGCAGAATTTCCAATAGCAAAAATATGGAATCAACCTAAGTGCCCAACAATAGGTGAATGACTAAGAAAAAGGTGTGACACACACACACACACACACACACACACACACACACACGAACACTATTCAACCATGAAAAAGAATTAAATCATGTCATTTGCAGCAAAATGGATAGAACTGGAGATTATTACATTAAGTAAAATAAGCCAGGCACAGAAATACAAATCTCACATGTTCTCACTCTTACATGGGAGCTAAAAAATCAATCCCATGGAGGTAGAGAGTGGAAAGAAAAACACTAGGAGACTAGCAAGGGTGTGTGGGTGGGAGAGGGGTGGGGAATGAAGAGAGGTTAGTTAACAGGTACAATCATATAGTTAGGCAGAAGAAATAAGTTCTAATGTTTGATAGCAGATTAGGGTGACTGTGGTTAACATCAATATATATTTTAGAATAGCTGGAACAGAGGAGTTAAAATATACCCATCACACAAAAATGATAGACACTTGGGTAACAGAGATCCTAAATACCCTGACTTGATCATTACACATTCTATGCATGTAACAAAATTTCACATGTACTCCATAACTATGCACAAATATAATGTATCAAAAAATTAATTAAGAGAATAAACTATATATATGTATACATATATTCATTCACTTTTACATTTTAAAAAACTAAATGGTAATAGCAAACTGTTTTCATTTTCTCCACTTTATGCTTTTCAATAACGTTATATCCTGAAGTTCACTCCATGTTAGCACATGAAGATATTTCTTCGTCTCTCCCCCTCCCTCTCCCCAACCCCTCACACACAAATATCCACACACACACACCCATCCCACCCCACACAGATAAATAGTACTGTTTTATGTGTATACTATAATTTACACAACCAGACCTCTGTTAGTGAATGTTTGAGTTGTCTGCTGACTTTTGGTATTAAAAATAGTCCTGCTTAATAAACTCTTTACGAAAAAAAATGACTTAAACATAAGACCTGAAACTATAAAACTTCTAGAAGAAAACACAGGGGAAAACCTTCATAACACTGGTCTTGGCAATGATTTCATGGATATGACCCCAAAGCCTAAGCAACAAAAGCAAAAATAGGTAAATAGGACTATGTCAAACAAAAAAGCTTCTGTGCAGCCAAGGAACAATCAGCAGAATGAAAAGACAACCTGTAAAATAGGAAAAGTTATTTGGAAACCACATACAGTCCGTCAGTATCCATGAGGGATTGGTTTCAGGACCACATCACCCCATAAATACAAGTCCCTTATATAAAATGGACTAAAAGAAAACATAGTGACCTCATTGATCTTCAAGAAGATCAATGCCTTCAAGAAAATCAATCCTCAGTCCCTTATATATAATGGTGCAGCATTTGCATATAACCTACACACATCCATTAAATCATCTCTAGATTACTTACACCAGGGGTCCCCAAACCACAGTCCTGTACTAGTCATGGCCTAATAAGAACCAGGCTACACAGAAGGAACTGAGCAGCAGCCTGGGAGCTTTATCACCTGAGCTCTGCCTCCTGTCAGATCAGTGGTGGCATTAGATTCTCACAGGAGTTCAAACCCTATTGTAAACTGTGCATGTGAGGGATCTATAATAGGCTGTGCACTCCTTATGAGAATCTTAACTAATGCCTTATGATCTGAGGTGGAATCGTTTCATCCTAAAACGATCCTCCCCCAACCCCACTGGTCGGTGAAAGAAATTATCTTCCATAAATGCGGTCCCTGGTGCCAAAAAGGTTGAGGACTGCTGACTTATAACGCCTAATGCGACATAAAAGCTATGTAAATGGTAGTTATACTGTGTTGTTTTTATTTGCATTATTTTTATTGCTGTATTTTTTCGAATATTTTTGATCTGTGGTTTGTTGAATCCATGGATGCCAAACCCATGGATACAGATGGCTGACTATACCTGAGAAGAGATTAATATCCAAAATTTATATAGAACACACATGACTCAATAGAAAAAAACAAATAATTTGATTTTCGAAATGGGCTAAGGACTTGCATAGACATTACTCCAAAGAAGACATAACAAATGAACAGCAGGTATGTGAAAAGATGCTCAACATCACTGATTATCAGGAAAACACAAATCAGTGAGATAGTACTTCACATATACCCCTTAGGATGACATCATCCAAACAACAGAAAGTAACCAATATTGGCAAGAATGTGGAGAAATGAGAACACTTGTGCACTGTTGGCAGGACGGTAAACGGTGCAGCGGCTATGGAAAATAGTATGGAAGTTCCTCAAAAAAAAATTAAAACTGGAACTACTATATAATCCTGCAATCCTATTTCTGGGTATTTATTTACAATAACCATACAAAAAAATAAAATACCTAAAAATACATCCAACCAAGAAGGTGAAAGGTCTCTACAAAGAAAACTATGCAACACTGCTGAAAAATATCACAGATGACACAAACAAATGGAAAAATGTCCCATGCTGATAGACTGAAATAATATTGTTAAAATGGCCATACCACCCAAAGCGATCTGTAGATTCAACACTATTCCTATCAAATTAAAAACACAATTTTCACAGAATTAGACAAAACTTCTGTAAAATTCATATGGAACCAAAAAAGAGCCCAAAGAGCCAAGGCAAGCCTAAGAAAAAAAAAATCCAGAGGCATTATACCATTTGACTTTAAACAATACTATAAGGCTACAGTAACCAAAACAGCATGGACTTAATATCCAGAATTCATAAGGAACTTAAATCAATTCGGCAGAAGACATGAACAGACATTTCTCAAAAGAAGACACATAAGGGGCCAACAAACTTAAAAAATGCTCAACATCATTAATCATCAGAAAAAATGTAAAATGAAAATTACAATGAGATACCATCTCACACCAGTTAGATGATTATTATCAAAAAGTCAAAAAAATGACAGATGTTGGCAGGACTGTGGAGGAATGTGAATGCTGGCACATAGTAGGTGAAAATGTAAATTAGTTCAGCCACTGTGGAAAGCAGTTTGAAGATTTCTCAAAGAATTTTAAATAGAACTATTATTTGACCCAGCAGTCTCATTATTAGGTATTTATCCAAAGGAAAATAATCATTCTACCAAAAAGACACGTCCACCTAATGTTCATCACAGTACTATTCACAATAGGAAAACCATGTCATCAACCTAGATGCCTATCAATAGTAGACTGAATAAGAAAAATGTGGTACATACACACCATGGAATACTTTATGCAGCCACAAAGAAGAACAAAAGCATGTCCTTTGCAGCAGCATGGACGCAGCTGGAGGCCACTATCCTCAGTAAACTAATGCAGAAACAGAAAACCAAATACCACATGTTCCCACTTATAAGTAGGAACTACACATTGAGTATGCACAGACATAAAGATGGGAACAATAGACACCAGGAACTACTAGAGCAGGGAAGAAGGAAGGGAGGAGGGCAAGGGTTAAAAAACCATTGAGGACTGGGCACGGTGGCTCACATCTGTAATCCCAGCACTTTGGGAAGCCGAGGTGGGTGGATCACGAGGTCAAGAGATCAAGACCATCCTGGCCAACATGGTGAAACCCTGTCTCTGTTAAAAATACAAAAATTAGCTGGGCGTGGTGGCGCGTGCCTGTAGTCCCAGCTACTCAGGAGTCTGAGGCAGGAAAACTGCTTGAACCTGGGAGGTGGAGACTGCAGTGAGCTGAGATCGCACCACTGCACTCCAGCCCAGCAACAGAGCGAGACTCCATCTCAGAAAGCAAAAAAACTATTGGGTACAACATTCAGTACCTTGGTGATGGGTTCAATCATACCCCAAACCTCAGCATCACACAACAAATATGCAGATGTACTCCCTGTATCTAAAATAAAAGTTGAAATAAGTAAACAATAATTATTAAAAACAAAAGAACTGAAAATAGGATCTTCGAGAAATATATGCATTCCCATTTTTATTCCAGCATTATTCACACTAGCCAAGAGGTGGAAATGTCCATCGATGGATGAATGAAGAAAGAAAATGGGGTATATACACACCATGGAATATGATGCATCCCTAAATAGGAAGGAAGCCCTGTCATATGCTACTACATGGAGGAAGCTTGATAATACTATGCTAAGTAGACCAGTCACATAAGGACAGATACTGTATGCTTCCACTTACATGAGGTATCTATAAAATGGTCGAACTCATAGAAGCAGAAAACACAGTGGTGGTTGCTAGGGGGTGGGGGGGAAAGGAAAAAGGGAGACTTTCTGTTCAGTAGGTATAGGGTTTCAGTCATGCAAGGCGAAAAGTTCTATAGAGATCTGTTGTACCACAATGTGTGCATAGTCAACAATACTGTATTATACGTTTGTAAATTTGTAAACTGGGTAGATCTCTTGTTATATGTTTTTTTTTTCCCACAACTAAAAAAGTATTAAGTGCCTGATATAGAGAACAGTTTTAAAAGATGGCATATTCATAAAAAGGCATACTACAAAGCCTCTAAAAAGCGTTCTATAAATCTATATTTACAGATGTAGGTAGATGTCCACAATATATTACAATGTGAGATAATCAGGATATGAAAGAATATGTATAATGAAACACAATTTGTGTAGAAAAAAATCCCATAGCCCCTTACAATGCTAGGTACACAGTAGGAACTCAATAAATATTTATTGACTTCATAAATTTCATTAATTTACCATACCAAAAATTGTTGAAATTCTAAGTTGTCTCAATTCTGTTCACTAACATATTTTATATTTATCATCCATGAATTTGTGAAGTCCTTTTTAAAAATCCATTTGTAACCTCACTTGAGCATTTTGGTGATGAGATACTTCATAAAGACACCACCTGCTTTTATTTCCCCCAAGATTCAGGAGGATTTTTCCCTAATCCTAAAATTCTGAGACGTTTCACTAATTCATTCACCCATGCACAGGAGGCAGCAAGCAAGCACTAGCAAGAGAACAGATGATCAATGCAAAACAGTCAGTCACACCTGTTGGGAGTTTGGGGCAAATTGCCACTCTGTAGGGAAAAGAAGAAGATACATGGATTACCAACTGAAAGAAATAAAAAGTGTTAGAATAGCTAGCTCTGATCCTAGAATGATGACGGTTTTTATAAGAGAAAGTAAAAGTAAAAAGGGGACATTAGGAGGGGGGTGGTCTGAAAAACCAGAAGTCATGGATCCAGTGTTTGTTCTATTGCTAACTGGTAATATGCTCTTAGGAAAATGATCAAATTATTTGTTTTCTTAACTCTGAAATGACAGAGTTTGAATAGTCAATAGCTACGGAAGGTCCTAAGTTCCAAATTCCATCAGTTCTTTGAATGTTACATGCAATTAATTCAAAATATATTTTGATACAATTTTGCTGATGTTTTCTACTAATTGCCTCCCTTTCGGATGTAGTTGCCATTTTTGCTAGTTCTTTGCATTTCCTTTTAGACTCAAACACACTCATCTCAGTTTGGCCTCCATATAAGATTAGCTCGTTTTTTCCTCTTCTTCAAGAAGTAAGGAATCTCAACATGTTTCTATTAAGAAGGCTTATCTGAAGCAATTCAATCCTGCATCAGGGGAAAACGATAGGGACTAAAACAGACAGACACACACACAAGCTGTCTATGGATCAGGAAATAATATGATTGTGAGGTTTTGAACAATGGAGAATAAAGCAGGAGTTGCTGTCCCGTCAAAAAATACTTATTTGCATAATAGCACAGTACAGCTGTCCAAGAAAACTGTGCCTCAGGAATGGTATCATTATTATAAAATAACATCATTTACCATTTTAATTAAGCCAAATTATTTTAAATTACCCTTATGAAATAGATTTTTAGGCCTGCTTAAATCAAGAGCCAAATGTCATTGTCTGATAAAACATCTCCCAGAAATTAAAAGTGATGTGAAGCTTTAGAACTCGTTAACCCGAGAGAAAATAGGAAGCCTATATTTATTAAGAATAAAATAATTATACAGTCATTTCTGGTAGCATGTACGCTGTAACACGCCCAGTAATATCAATCTTGTGGAAGATTTTTAATAAAAAATAGATTTTAGAGGTGAAATCTACATCTTCTATCTTAAAACAGACATTAGAATTTGTTTGAAGAAAACAGAAATAAAGAGCTGTGCCACACAGAGCCCATGCAGAAGAATCATCTAGCATCATCTATGCTCATAAAAATGTATCTTGTTCTTAAGGAATCTTAGACACATTAAATTCAATACTTAGTACCAGCTTCAGAATCCTTAAGCAGCCACCTCCTGTCTCCCTACATCATCCCAGAAGTACACACATTTTCTGTCTCATCACTCTAAGCATCTTTCTGAAAAGTTCTCTTCTCTCCTACTATCCCAAACCCTGTGTGTTCTCTCTCAGTCCTCATTCTTGAAAATTCTTTACAAAGCCAAATTTCATAAACATTTCTCCAATTACTCTTTCTAAATGTATTTGATCTGATACCCCTAACAGGCCACTACATGACAGTCACATGTTGCTTACATGGGGGATACGTTCTGAAAAATGCATCCTTAAGCAATTTCATCCTTGTGTGAACTTCATAGAGTATACTTCCACAAGCCTAGATGGCATAGCCTGCTATATATCTAGGATATATGGTAGAGCCTTTTGCTCCTAGGCTATAGACCTGTACAGCATGTTACTGTACTAAATATAGCAGGCAATTGTAACACATGGCAAGTATTGGTGTATCTACACATAGAAAAGGTAAAAGAGAGCGCACCTGTATAGGGCATCTACCGTGAATGGAGTTTGCAGGACTGGGAGTTGTTCTGGGAGAGTGAGTGAGTGAGAGCGAGTGAATGTGAAGGCCTAGGACATTACTGTACACTACTGTCAACTTCATAAACACCATGCACCTAGGCTACTAAATCCATTTAAAATACTTTTCTTTCTTCAATAGTAAATTAACCTGAGCTTATTATAGCCTTCTTACTTTGCAAACTTTTAAATTTTTTTTAACATTTTGACTCTTTTGCAATAACACTTAGGTTAAAATAAACACACTGTACAGCTGTACAAAAAGATTTTCTTTCCATGTATCTTCATTCTATAAGCTTTTTTATTTTTAAATATTTTTACCTTTTAAATCAAACACTTTTAATAAGAACTAAGACACAAACACACATATTAGCCTAGGCCGGCACAGGGTTAGGATCACCCTTATCACTGTCTTCCATCTCCATATCTTGCCCTGCTGCAAGTTGTTTAGGAATAAAACACGCGTGACGCTGTCATCTCCTATGATAACAACGCCGCCTTCTATAATGCCTCCTGAAAGACCTCAGGCAGTTTGACAGTTAACTTTTGTATATATATAGGGATCCCCAATTGCCCTCATTTAATCATTACATATTAGATACAGGTATCGAAGTATCACCCAAAATATGCACAACTATCATATCAATTTAAAAAATATTTTAAAAAATAAAACAAAATAAAATAATGAAAACAGTATAGTACAGTGAATACATAAACCAGTAACACAGTTGTTCATTGTCATTATCTATTACTAGGTCGTACATAATTGTATGTGCAACACTTTTATATGACTAGCAGTACAGTTGGTTTGTTTACACCAGCATCACCAGAAACACTCGAGTAATGCATTGAGATATGACATTTTGATGGCCACGTCACAGGCAATAGGAACTTCTAGCTCCATTATAATCTTATTGGACCACTGTCATATATGCAGTCCATCATTGACCAAGATGTCATTATGTAGCATGAGACTGTATCTGCCTAACACAATTATGATGCAATTATCTATTTCTTTCTGAAATTTTCTATTTGTTCACTTCCCATTGCACCTAAAGCCCAGATCGCTTGTCCTACCAGGCCAACCTCCCTCGCCTCATCCCCTACAGCTGCCCTGATCCACCAGGGATGGCCCGATCACATCAGATCTTCTGTGGGTCTTAGAATATACCAAGTATGTTCTAGCCTTTGGATGTGCTGCCTTTTCCTTAAACACTTCCTGCCCACCCCCAGAAACCTTTAAATGACTGACTTTCCCTCACCCAACCTCATCTCAACGTGGCCCATCTAGAGAAGCCCACCTCCCATCTCTATCTCATCAGGCATCTTTAGTCTTCAGAACATTAGCGTCTTCTGAAATTATCTTGTTCAAATAGGTATTTGTTAATTTTTAGTCACCTCTCACTAGCATAGCAGCTCCATGAGAACAAAACTCTCAGTTTAGCTCTATGTTGATTATATCCCATGCGTAGAATAATGCCTTTCAAAAAACAGAAACACAAAATGGATAAATGAACGAACATGGATTTTTACTATTTCTTGCTTTAGATGTGTAAATCTTCACACCAACTATCTTACCTCAGGCCTCTACAACAGCTAATACACTATCTGAATGAAACAGATAAATGCAAAAATGATTCTAAATAAGGATTCAGAAAGAGAACTCAACATAATCAGTATGTGTCCAAATGCCCAAACAAATTCAGATTCACAAAACCATACTGCAAACCAATTCTCCTTTTCTCCTATGTGAATGATAAATCATTTTGACCAATAATTAAATGTAACTTTGTCTTACAAAATTTTACTTAGTAACAACTGGGAATAATTGTCTCCCATGTGTTTGTTATGCATTTGATGGTTTATGAAGGTTTGCGACAAATGCACAAAAGCAGCAGCCTGCCTCACTTTCTGAGAAGCAGGAGTAAATTGAGTGTTCTGAGAAACCATCTCCTAGTACAGGAACATCAGAACGGCCACCAGGAATGTTTAAATTTTTTTATGGACTGTGATGCCATTAACATTGTACATTTTGTTTAACTAAAAGAGGCAGAGTCACCAAATTAAGCTTTAAAGTAAAGGTCAAAAAGACCTCCATCATATTCACTGGCTTCAATGCTTAAGAAACACCTAGGTCCCAGGCATCTGAGATCCTGCTGTATTGAAAAAATGCTGCCCATTAAACATAATTTGTAAGCCTCTCTATGGCTATTTTAAGGAAAATAAGATGTCATATTTATTCCCAATGCAAAATAAAATATAAGAACTCTAAATTCATCTAATAACTATGCATCTCCGTCCTCGTGTATTTTGGCCTGCCTTGCTTGGAAATCTACCACACTGTTACCCTGCTGGGGACAAACACGACCCATAGATGCATGGTGTAGTGACTAGTGACTCCTGGGTTAACAGGACAAAACCTTACTAAGGACTCCCCTCCACGACGCGCCACATCTAGAAGATAAATGAGTTACCTCTGCCCTCTAGGTTAACTTCAAAATGTCTACATGGACGCAAACCTGTGCCTCTTTATTCATAAATCTCAAGAATCTACTTTCCTGGTACTATTAATAGCACACTGGTGCAGAAACCACACGACGTCCAAGGAAAAAGAAGTTAATTTTATTGTATCTGTCACTGAAATCAAATGTGTTCAAATCAATCTTTGTAGCATACAAATAATAGCGACAGGAAAGGAGAATTTTTTATTTGCCCAAAAGGAACATGTCCTGTTATAGCAATTATGAGTTCTTGATGAATCCCCTTCTTCCTCTAAGGAAGTGTTAGCTAAATAATAAGAACAGATGCATAACTGCAGAGAGCAACTTTACAATAGCCAAGAAATTTTGTTGAGACCTTGAAAATGGAAAATTTAAAAATTAAAGACTTTTTTCCTCAAAATATGCTTCACCTTAATCTGTGTGGTCATGTGATGGGGTCTACTGAGATCCCCTCCCTTTCCTCTGTCCTGACATGTACTGCTTTATTTCCTTAAGCTTTCGTTCACTGCCGCATTACCAAAGAATATGTTACACATTATACTTCTACAAGCTTCTGGTAAACTTTCTTGCTTAGGTACTTCTAAAAAGAATACAAACTTAACTTAGTAGTTCACAAATATCAGCACTTTCACTCAACATTACTGTAGACTGAGGATACACTAACTAGAGCTCTCTCATGTGGGTATAACAATAAATCCAAAAGAAACCTTCGTTTTTTTATATATAGTCCATGGAATACTATACAGCAATAAAAAAGAATAAGATTATGTCCTTTTCAGGGACATGGATGAAGCTAGAGGCCATTATTCTTAGCAAACTAATGCAGGAACAGAAAACCAAATAACACATGCTCTCACTTATAAGTGGGAGCTAAATGATGAGAATACATGGTCATGTAGAGGGGAATAACACATACTAGGGCCTATCAGAGGGTTGAAGATAGGCTGAAAGATAGAATCAGGAAAAATAACTAACAGGTACTAGGCTTACTACCTGAGTGATAAAATAATCTGTACAACCAACACCCATGACACAAGTTTACCTATGTAACAAACCTGCACATGTATTCCTGAACTTAAAATAAAAGTTAAAGAAATATATATATACATATATTTTATCCATAGAAGAAAAAAGAAATCCTAGCTTTCTGAGAAACACTTAAAGCAAAACAGAGTGAAACCACAGGGAATAATGTCTTTGAACACATATGCACTCTTAAGTCGTCATAGGGAAAAATAAAACAGTTCTGTGCAGAGAAACCATGCTCTACCAATCAAATAGCTACTATAAGGTGATAAATTAGAAGAGAAAGAAAAATCAATTTACAAAATGTAAGTCATCATAAAAAGATTATCTGCAGAGACTGAAAAATAATTGATTCCTTGTACAAATAAGTATGTTTGGCCAGGGATCTAAAAGAAAGAATTTTAACAGTTAAAACATGTAGATATAATAAATATATATTTTAAGGGATAAGTGTAAAGCTAGATATCTGTTCTGTGATGTTTTAATATAAAATTGAAAAGGGAAATATCAAAGTCTGGAAATGTCACCATGATCTTTAACAATGAGAAATATTCAATGTTTAATTAAATTTTTAAAATCTCACAAGCCAGGGGAATGAGACACATAAATGAGAGTTGAAGATCATCCTTGTCATGTGGAAACTAATGGATTTGGGGGAAAATAAGCAGACTGCCCTTTTCAAATAGTGGTTTCAGCGACCTAGAAGAAGGCTCAAGAATCACCATGGCTCTTTGCCTAAGGGCATCATTCAACAATGCCAGTAACACTAGAGAGATAACAGAAATTGTTTTAAAAAGAAAGAGAAAGAAAACAAAAAGCCACCCATGCTAAATTATGATTCTCCTCTTCTGGAATATTGTCCACAGTTCTAATTGACACTTATCAAAGTCTTAAGTAAGCAGAATGTATGTCTGCAAAGCACAACTCAAATAATCAAGCAACACTGTAACTGCAAAGGAACAGATTAAAACAAAGACTCAAGACACACATGATCATGGATTATAAAAACAAAGAGTTGAATAAGAATTAATTCTAGATGTGGTAGTATCATCCCATTCACTTACTGCTACGAATATTACCTAACCAATGTGGATATTTAATTAATGATAAAATAGGACTGAATGAGGCCATCGACCATGCCTATGAGTTCGGAGAAGACCCATTTGAATGGCTGAAAGGAGCCACCTTTCATTTCCCAGAAGTCTCTTCTGCAATGTCACAGGTTCTATTCCTCTCTATTTCACTTATTAAAAGAATGAGCCCTTTGGACCAACGGACCACAAGGACATTTAAACTTGTATTACTCATCTTCAAATTCTAAACGTCACTTTAAAAGAATCACACCATCACTTCCACAATCCCAACCAAATACCATAAAGAAATTGACACCCTCTAGAAAGTAATCATTAAACTTTATCTACTACTAACCATTAGCGAAAATTGTCAAAAATTAAGGAGACTGCATGAAACTATAAGGAATGAACTCACAAAGGTAGCAGAGGGCAAGAAAATTAATGTAATTTCAAATGCTGCCAAAAAAACATTTTCTTGATTAACATTCACCCCCAAAAGGGAAGCAATAGGCAATAACAGAAGAGTCATTTAATTTTTTCTTTTAAAGAAGAAAAGGAAGGTAAGGCTGGGGGAGAGAAGAGAAAGAGAGGGGAAGAGAAGGTACCAGAATGGAAGGGGACAGGAAGGGGAAAGAAGAAAGACGCACATGTCTGTAAGTCCTAACCTGAGAGCAAACCATGGCTATCAATTTAAGAACTTTTACTTCCATACTACCAGACTCATCTAGAATTTTCTTACATGCCTTTCCAAAGCATTATTTTTTATCATAATCATACTTTTAGTTCATACATAAACATGTCATTGGTTATATTTTACCATTATCCACCGGCTAAGACAACTATTCCTAGTAACAGCAGATACAGATTTTTACAAATGCATTTTAGGTGAAAACTTGCTCCTTCTCGGTTGATCCATTAATTATTCTTCTTGCTGTTCATGTGGAAGCAGGACTGAAAGACAGATCTTCCACTCAGACACTGGGCTTTCTATCTCTAAGGATCCAGATTCCACCCTCAAAAGAACACAAAGCACAGCACTATTGTTGAAGAAATGATAAAGATTAGAAGGGCTGAGAGAAGAAAAGAGCTTGTTCTAGGACAACTCTGATAGGCTCCACTTAATGCAGTTTTGAACACTGTGAAATCGGAGGTATCTCAAAAACATCACAAATCTGAGAGGGAAGCTTTCTACCAGAAGGAACTCAATATTTTAGTTTAGATTCACGTTCCATATCCTTAAAAATGTGTTGTACCAGTTTGTGTCTGTGTTGCCTATCAAAACATGTGAATTCAAAACGGTCCATGTCGTGAAGATTCTTAGAGCTGCTTTACCAAAAACAGCTGCTGTGCAAGGTTGGCCATGACCCACCCTACTCCCCCCCCCCCCGCCCCACCCCCCCCCCCCCCAGTGTGAGGGGACTCATGAGTCAGAATCCCCCTGTATCAAGTCCTCTGTGTCACCTTTGAAGACTATATTTAAAAACAAGACTTAGAAAATTCTTTGCTGCCAGGCTGAACTGTAAACCTTTATTCAGGAATATGCATTAAGATTGTGGAATGGGTGTAAGACAATTGGTAGGGGGTGAAAGTGGGTTTGATTAAATGGATCTTTTATGGCCCTATTAACTATCCTTTACTTGAAAGCTTTTGAAAAGTGAAAAGATCATTTTGTTGCATTTCCCCATTTCTTGTTTTTAAAAGACCAACAAATCTCAGGCCCTATAAATGGCTTGTGTTGAAGTTTTATATTTGAATTAAAGATTGTTGAACATAAAAAAAAAATTCTTCGCTGCCTATTCAAAGAAATCATAAATGTGTGAGGTTATGAATATCCCAGTCACCCAGATTTGATCATTACGCACTGTATGCCTGGATCAAAATATCACATGTACATCACAAATATGTACAGCTATTGTGTATTCATAAAAATTTTAATGTAAAAATTTTTAATAGGAAAAAATGATGTTACTAAATCATCCCCTAACAATGGTGATTGAAAAATGAAGACACCAAAATGGCAGGTGTACATGATCCCATACATGTGAAATCATGTCTGGAAAGATGTGGATGTATGTTCTCACACACACACACACACACACACACCCCTCGGTATATCCATGTATGTTTATAGGTCTAAAGACAGATCTCAGCCAACTCTAGGTAAAGGAAATTTCTGATATTTACTTTCTTCTTTCTACTTTCTTGTATTATTTGAATTTTGTGCAACAAGAAACCATTATTACTTTGTGAATGCTAGCAAGCAAGAAAAGATAAAAGTCCCATAATCCCACAGGCAGCACATGAATTTAGTGTATCTTTGCAACTATTTCCCTTTGCCCCTCCTCTTGCCTTTCCTGACTTACCTCACCTGGTCATGCCCGCCCCCCGCTGCCCCACATGAGGAATGCCCATTCACACAAGTTTTAGCAAAATATTTTATTTGCCCTTTTGTGTCCTTATGATGGTACTCAGTTTACCATGAGCAAATGTTCTGCCTTTGCATTTACAGGCCTGCTGTGTCTTGGGCTGCTCATCTTTGCTGGTACAGCACAGAGCACACAGACGCCTTAAGTGGTGTTTACTGGGTTTACAATCCAGCAGCAATTTAAAATTAAGGAAGCATGTCCTAGAGGCACAGATCATAAATCTGATTTGGTTTGTAGAGTTGGGTAAAACAGGAGCCTGGGGTGAAAAAATGCAACCCAATAAAGTAGCTTCTAAAGAGGCCATTTGGTACCGTGGAAAGAAGCGTTAGAGTCACCTGAATAGAAGCTCTGCAATTCTAATGTTTGCTGTGCCACTTTCAGCCTCTCAAGCTGAAACAGCCAGTGTGGTCTTTGGTTAAACAATATGTGCCTCAACTTACTCATCTGTAAAAGGGTGATAATGAAGAAAAGGCTTTTGGTTTCCTAACACAGCAAGATGGAAGATTTATCAAAGTACCTCTATGATGATGGTTGTTGAACTAAATATTTATTGGGTATCTAATATTGCTAGACATGTGCTGCACACATTCCTGTATAACTGTCTAAGAGAAAAGCACTGGAGATGGAGTCATGAGGAAGAATCTGGTTAAGGTGCCATTTGTTTCTTTTTGAACTGCAAGGTACTTAATCGCCTGTGCCTCAGCTTCTCCATTTTACAAATATACATTACTACATATATGCCTAAGGGATGTGAGAATTAAGTAATATAACTTACTTTAAAGTGTAAAATGATATGCAAATATAAGATAAAATAAACATGGAATATACAATTCTCAGAATTTTAGAGCTATTATTCTAATTACTATTAACAGATCTACACTGGGCAAACCTCACTCTAATACTGTCTGTTCGAGCTCTACATTTAAGTCTTGATTTTAGCTTAGACTAAATAAATTTTTAGCCAAAAAACATTTTAAAATATACAATTTACATGCAGAATAATTTATCTCATTCTCAAATAACCATCCCATCTATCAAATAACATTCTAGCCATTATTTTTAAATAATACTCCTTCTTAATCACATCAGTTTGAGTGATATTTTATTGATATATAGCACTCATGGGACTTTCCTAATTTTGTATCCAATATTAACTTGTTAATCTTCATATATTCTTCAAAGATAAAATTTTCTGACATACTTCTATGTTTATAATAAAAAGCTAGTTATTAATAAATAGTACATGAAAATGTCTCATTGCTATTTGATGTAGTTATACAAGAAAAAGTACTTTGCAAGCCAGCATGAACATATGGGCAAAGAGTGAGAGCAAGAATGATTTATTCGTCTAAGAAAGTGGCACGTACGGGAGTCCTAGGAAAATTGGAAATTGACACGGTTTTCTTTAAGACTTCTATGTCCCCATTCGGTAGCCCAGTTCCCTCTTGGAACTCTTACCTTTGGAGCGCTGACATTTAAGTAGCATCCAGTTAATCTGGTAAAATAATTCAAGCTACTAGGTTAATATACATCCAAGAAGGTTACACACGACGTTGCTTTAAAGTGCTTTTTCCAGAGATTATCCCAAAAGACATAAAGTATTTACGGGATGTTTAGAGATTTTGCAGGCTATTTTTATGTCCCTAAAATCTATAATTAGATACAAAAAGTTTTACAAGAAGTGTAAAACCACCGGTAAGAAAAGAAAGCCTTTTTGGATGCTTTTCTGGACAGCTTATTATCTGTCCATAAATAAAATGATTTTTAAAAATTATACTCTTTCTAAGACTGAGGTTAAATGTCTAACATACCTGAGTGCTTATACAAATCAGAATGACAGCCACCAAATAATTGTATTAGGTTGGTGCAAAAGTACTTGCAGTTTTTGCCATTGAAAGTAATGAAAAAAACACAATTACATTTGCACCAACCTTATATATAATCATGTAGTACACTCTCTACCACATACAATCAGCTCTAAGCCCACTCTTTGTATGCCAAACAATCCCACTCACCCTTAGGAAAGTTATGATCTAACACATAAATGGATGTGCCTACTCACACACACACCTTCAATGGCTCACGTGCTTAGAGATGCACTTTTTTGAGACAGGGTCTTGCTCTTTAGCCCAGCGCTGGAGTACAGTGGTGTGATTACAGCTCACTGCAGCCTTAACTTCCCAGCTCAAGTGATCCACCCACCTCAGTCTCCCAGGAGCTGGGACTGCGGGCATGGCACGTGCCGCCGTGCCTGGTTAAGTTTTGTATTTTTCATAGTAACAGGGCTCTGCCAGGTTGCCGAGGCTGGTCTTGAACTTGGGGACTCAAACAGTCTGCCTGCCTCAACCTCCCAAAGTGCTGGGATTACAGGCATGAGCCACCACACCTCACCGAGATTTACTTCTTAAATGTTTCTTTTAAATGGCCCTTAAAGGAAAATAATAAAACCTTCAGAGGTCTGGGGGCATAGAGTGACACAGTTTCCTAAAATGAGAGAAAAATCCTTGAAATCTTAGTTTGTAAATCAATTATTCACATGCATTTTGGATTCTAGTCATTACAGATTCTACATGTTGAAGTGCTCCTGGAATCACACTAGAATCTCTGTTCATTTCAACCTACGCTCATTCCCCAGATGATTTTATCCAGCATCTTGATTTGAAATAGCTTCTATATAATGATGACTTCCAAATGTGTGTCTTCAGCCTGGCCTCTCCCCAAACCTCAAACTCATATTTGCAGCTTCCTACTCAACATCTCCATCTGGATCTCCTAATAATCAACTCAAATTTCACATGGCTGTGCTGACCTGAAATCAATCTGAGAAATCAGAAATCAGACTGAGCTGTTTTGGCTTAAATATCTACACAGCACTGTCCCTTGGTAAAGGCATGAGACACGATAACCAAGAGTGGTCACTTTATCATCATGGTCTGAGGCGTTTCAGGAAGATTGGTAGCAGCTTGTCAGCATTGCTTATTAACAATAATGCAATGGATGATTTGCACCTGGTCTTGGTGAGACTCTGGAGAGCTATGTCACTGGGGCTGGTTACGTAGGAAACATATGCCTATGTGACCAGCAAGATATAAGAAACCCTGGCTAACACCCCATTGTAGGCTATTTGGTTCCAAAATGTTCCATGCACACATCAGTAGTTCTTGATTCAAGAGAAGTATGTCCTGGTATGGCCCTGCAGGGGAAGTATCACTGAAGCTGGCACTGGCCTCTGCAGACCTCTTGCCGTCATGCAGCCTTTGCCTCTGATGCATGGCTTTACTTGGTTGCTACATGTCTATCATTTTCCTGCAATAAACTGTGGATCTGTAAGCCCTGTTATTTGGCATCCTATAAATCTTTCTCAATAACTGAAAGCTGTCTAACTGACGCAATTAGTGCAATGTCCAAAGCTGAGCTCCTGACATTATGCCCCGAACCAGCTCTTCTTCACTCTTCCCCATCTCAGGAAAGTGGGAGCCCCCACTCTTTTCATTCCCTGGGACAAAATCTTGGGGCTGTCTTTGACTCCTCTCCCTTGCACTGCACCTCTGGTCAAACCCCCATGGGCTCTCCTTCCAAAATACAGCCAGAATCTGATCGTATCTCACAACCCCATGGCTACCCCCTTAATTCATGCCCCCCTCATTTCTTACCAGGATTATTACAACAGCCTCCTGCGTGCCTCCCCCTGTTTCTACCCACAGCCTTGTGCACTCTATTCTCAACACCACAGCCAGAGAAATCTGGCTGAAATGTAAGCCAGAGCTGGATACTTATCTGCACCAGAAAGCCAAACTCCTTATGATGATGACTTATGGGGCCCTACATGACCTGGCCCCCATTACCTGCCTGACACCGCCTTCTACCTCTTCATCCAAGCATCCTTGCATTTCTTCTACATGCCAGGAACTCTCCCCTGGGTGAGAACCTCTGTCTGTGCTGAGCATTCTGCATAATTGTTATTCCCCAAACAGCTACTAGGCTATTTCCCTCACTCTTTACTTAAAAGTCACCTTATTAGTGAAGCCTCCCTAGTGACCATATCTGAAATTAATCACCAACACTATCCAACATTTCCTAGCCCTCTTCACCGCTTTATTTTTTCTCCTGAAACTTATTATATCAAACACAATACCTTCTCCAGCAAATGTAAGCTCACTGATGGTACAAATTTTCATCTGATTTTATTCTCCACTGTCTTTCAGCACTTAAGACAATGTACACAGTAGGCATTCAACAAATATTTTTGAATGGATGAATGATTATAGAATTAATATAAAACAATGTTTTGTTTTGTTTTCAAAGGCCATGATCATTGGTATTCTACAGAAGGGATGTTTATTTATTTATCCTGTAGCTCCAAGTATCCTCTGCTACACAGCCAAGTGCCCACACACTGACAGCAGGTGGAGGAGGAGGCCTAGGATAAAGCCCACCTTCCTGGTATGTAACAACAATCCATGGTCTCCTTTGTTAGACCTGCTCATGCCCCTGTCCCCTCACACCCAGATATTCAGTTACTGGAGCATACCATGCCCATTCTGCTTAGAATGTCCACTAGTCCCCTCATCTTCTCCTAAGGCACCCTAAAATCCAGTTTCCTTTCACATCTTCTGTATCTTCCTAACTCTCATTAAATGCTTAATTTCTTCCTCAGTGCTCCAACATGTAGGGATTCCAGCTCCAGTCTGTAAGTACTTCTATGATAATGTTATTACATCTGTTAATACCTATCTCCTTTGATTGACATGTGAGGAAGGAGTGCCTTGAGAGAAGCCATATTTTTTTTTCCATCACCTTAAATGGCCCAACACCCACCATTGAGGTAAACACATTGGAGGTCCTCAATAAATATCACTGGATGAACCAAAATGAGAAGCCTAGTGTAAAGAGAAGATAATCCCTTCAGCGGGAAGGCTCTGAAGATCTAGACCTGAGGCCACCAGATGACCTTGTCCAAACATGTCAGTTTCTTCACCCCAAAACAGACAGAATATCTTCCCAACCTAGCTCAAGGAGGAGTGAGGCTCAAATTAGAAAACAAAAAAGTCAAATCTCCTGTAAGATATTTTTATTATCAATACATAGATAGTAGATTTCACTCTCTTTAACCCTATAATTGATTCAGCTAACATAGAAACAAATGAAGACCAGGTATGTCTAATGTGACCATCCTCTACTGGTTTACCATATTTAAATGGGAAAATACTGATATAATCCTGTTGTCCAGAAAGAATATTAAGATCCAGGTTATATACTTTCCATTTTAGAAAGAAAGATATGCTATATGTACATAGGATCATAACATTCATTATTCCTTAACATGTGGAATAACAGGAAACATTACATCAAATGTTTATTATTTTTCAAGGCAGTCCATACCAGAACTAAGTGCCAGAGTTTATCCACAGATTTGAATGACAGTTCTGCCACCATGCACTCTTGGAAACTTAAGCGCCCCTTGCTTCAGTTTCCATATAAGGTAAAAGCAGATAATAAAGCACCTACCTCTTAGGGTTGTTGAAGAGAGTTATATGAGATAACACAGGTAAAGAGTTAGAATGATGCCTTGCAGAGAGAGATTCAAGATGGCCGATTAGTAGCAGCTCAGGACTGTAGCTCCCACTGAAAGCACAGAGAGTGAGAGGACGCCACATTTTCAGACGAATTTTTATTGCCCACGGACCAAGAGATTCTTGGCGGAGGAGCCCCACAGGTCGCCAGCGCGACTCTTTTGGCTGGCGTGGCCGTTTTGCAGGCGCCCCAGCACGGCGGTTCTCAGTCCGGAGCATACAGGACTGAGTGCCCTTTTGGTTGGCGTTTGGAGCTCCAGGAAAGCAGAGTCTCCCATTCAGCTGATTGAAAAGGGGACTGAAGTGGGGGAACCAGACTGGGAGATTCCCGGGCAGAAAGCGCCATGAATCTTAATGCCGCTGTTTCAGCCGGCGTAGTGGGTAGCCCGCAGGGGAAGGCTGGTCCCCCCTCCACAAAAACAAAACAAAACAAAAAAAAAAAAACAGCAGTTGGAACTGCTGAGAATTGAGAGTTTCACAGCAAGTACAGCTGAACCCGGGGAAGGTTCAGCTCTGTCGGGGAGGAGCATCCCCCAAAGGAAAATTAACAAATAGAAAAAACTTTATCACCAACAAGCTGGACGTCCGCTCAGAGACCTAATCTGAAAGTCAGCAATTACACAGATGACAGGTGGATAAATACACAAAGATGGGAAGAAACCAGCGCAAAAAGGCTGAAAACACCCGAAATCAGAATGCCTCTCCTCCTACAGAGGATTGCAGTGCCTCATCACCAATTGAACAAGGCCTGATTGAGAATGAATGTGAGGAATCAATAGAATCAGGCTTCAGAAGGTGGATAATGAGAAACTTCTGTGAGCTAAAAGAACATGTTCTAGCCCAATGCAAGGAAACTAAGAACCTTGAAAAAATGTTTGATGAAATGTCAACGAGAATGGACAATTTAGAAAGGAATATAAGTGAATTAATGGAGCTGAAAAACACAATATGAGAACTTCGTGAAGTATGCACGAGTTTTAACAGTCGAATTGATCAAGCAGAAGAAAGGATTTCAGAGGTCGAAGACCAACTTAATGAAATAAAATGAGAAGACAAGATTAGAGAAAAAAGGGTAAAAAGGAATGAGCAAAGTCTCCAAGAAATATGGGACTATGTGAAAAGACCTAATCTACGTTTGATAGGTGTACCTGAATGTGACGAAGACAATGAATCCAAGCTGGAAAATATTTTTCAGGATATTATCCAGGAAAACTTTCCTAACCTAGCAAGGCAAGACAATACCCAACTCCAGGTAATACAGAGAACACCACAAAGATATTCCTCAAAAAGAGCAACCCCAAGGCACATAATCATTAGATTCACCAGGGTTGAAATGAAGCAGAAAATACTACGGGCAGCCAGAGAGAAAGGTCAGGTTACCCCACAAGGGGAAGCCTATCAGACTCACAGCAGATCTCTCAGCAGAAACCCTACAAGCCAGAAGAGAGTGGGGGCCAATATTCAGCATCCTTAAAGAAAAGAACTTTCAACCCAGAATTTCATATCCAGCCAAACTAAGTTTCATAAATGAAGGAAAAATAAATTTTTTTACGAACAAGCAAGTACTCAGAGATTTCATTACCACCAGGCCTGCTTTACAAGAGCTTCTGAAAGAGGCACTATATACAGAAAGGAACAACCAGAATCAGCCATTCCAAAAAACCCATGGGTAAGCTGCATCCAGACCCATCTCACATGCAAGGATATACAGAGACTCAAAACAAAGGGATGGAGGAAGATTTGCCAACCAAATGGAGAGCAAAAAAAAAAAAAAAAAAAGCAGGAGTTGCAATTCTCATCTGTGATAAAATAGACTTTAAAGTAATAGAAACCAAAAGAGATAAGAAGGACATTGTATAATGGTAGAAGGATCAATGTAATGGGAAGAGCTAATGATCCTAAGTCTATGCGCACCCAATATAGGAGCACCCAGATACATAGGGCAACTTCTTGGTGACTTACAAAGGGACCTGGACTCCCACACAATAATAGTGGGAGACTTTAACACTACAGTGTCAATATTGGACAGATTAATGAGACAGAAGGTTAACAAGGATACCCGGGACTTGAACTTAGACCTTGAACAAATAAACTTAATAAACATTTATAGAACTCTCTACTTCAAATCCACAAAGCATACATTTTTTTTCAGTAACACATCACATTTATTCTAAAAGTGACCACATGGTTGGCAGTAAATCACTCCCCAGCAATTGCATAGCATTTCATAAGTTTAAATGAAATATTGGTTGGCTGTTTGTTATTTTCCTTATTCCTTCCTGTCTCCATTGTATAACACAATTATTAGTATAAAAGAGCTTTTTAATACTCATTTTTAGACTGCATTCTCGCCTGGGCAATAGAGCAAAATTCCCGTTCTCTCTTCCTCTTTTCTTCTTCTTTTTCCCTTTCTTTCATTCTTTTTTTTCCTTCTTTCTCTCTTTCTCTCTTTTCTTTTCTTTCTTAAAAAAAAAAGAATGATGCCTTGCACACAGTAAGTGCTTAATAAATTTTGGCTGTTGTTAATGGCATCCACGGCTCTTAAAACTTAAACAATTTGCCATATATGCTTCTGTACTGACATCACATTAGTTTAAATGTAATGGGAGTTGAAAATCATATTGCTCAAATCACATCAGGCTGACAAAGGTATCTGTTTTGACACCTTTGCCCCTTCTCAATCTTGTCTTGAAGGTCCTGTGTCAAACACAACACTTAGCACATACACACATGCTTCTATAACAAAAGAAGCAGCTGATCTCATCTGCCTTAATGCTCCATTACTTATATCTTCCCTCACCTCCCCCAACCCCACCCTGAGACACAACCACAGCATCGGATCAAGTTGGTATAGTCCAACCAGAAGAGTAACTAATAACCTAATGGCTGAGACCAGATTAGACTAACTGCACCTGATACTGGCTCACTGTCAGACTACACACTTTTTCCTCTGTCCTCATTCTCCATAAAATGGAGCAGAATTTCTTCACCAACACTATAATTAAAATGCTAACCACTCCAACTATTTCCCCCTCAGCACTGAAAGAAGGCAAGCTCCAAAGGAGCAGACAGTCCTAGGAAAAATGCCGGACCAAAGGATTCTGAAGACCTGAACTCTCATCCGAATGATGCTATCTAATCCTCAATGTTGTGGTATTGCTCCCCAATAGACCCACTTACAAGGTTTTAAGGAATGATTAAATGGGAAAATAAATTTGAAAAAAGATTGGGAAATTTATAAGAATCATATGAAGGAAGTATAATTCTAATATATGATTACTGGCGTATTTACCTTCCTCCCTATTTACACACTGGTCTTGATCCTTAAAGCCATGGCATTGTAAAGATTTCTTTTATCAAAATAAATTATGTTTAAAGAGTAAAAATAATTTATCAGAACCACTGGGTTATAAAGGTGAACAATATAAGAGTAAATAATAGGTAATTTCTGTATTGAAAAATGTTGAATCAGCATAAAAAGATTTTTTTTCTGAAGCAAAAACACTCAATCAACAGAGAAAATTAATAAAGTTAAAATGGACTGCCAAAGGAGAGCATAAAGAAAAAAATTAGGTCATATTTTGAGCTCTGTTTGTTTCCATTTCAAAGACAACGTAGCAAAAAGTGATCAGTATTCACCACCAGAGTGCTCCTACCTGCCAAGACCTTCAAGTTATCTTTACAGTTCTGAATAAATCTGGGTAATACTGGACAGTGAGACCCTTTCCAAATTCACACAAGATTTCTTCCACGTTGTCCTGAAATGCTGGTCATGGTTTGGTTTTTTTTTTCCTGTCCTGTCCAACCAAGCATCTCACTCCAGATGATAAGAAAGCAACTACATGAATCAGAAGCTACAATCCAATGAAGAAACAAGAGAGGAAAACAACCACAGAAAACAAACCTAACACTTTCTGAGAACCTAAACACTTTACACGGATTATCACTTTACCTCACAATAACGCTACTCGGCAGATACTCTTTCCTCATTCCAGATAGATCATTTAAGGCTTAAAGAGGAAAACTACTTGTTTAAGATGACACTTCTAATAAAGCACTCAACTGCAGTTTAAAACACATCCTATCTGCTCCCAAAGTTGAAGCTTTTACTAATACAGCATGCTGCCTCCACCAAGGCATCCAAGAGCTCTTCTTCAGAAACTCAAAGGAACTCGGGATTCCTCAAAGATTTTTAGTACCTCATAGGATTATGTGGCCCAAAGAGAGAATGAAGTGAAAGTAATCTTACATGAGACCAGGGAAGGGGGCAGTTAGGACAATAATGTTAGCTGGCACTTTCACTATCAGTACTAAAAAGGTCACCATCATCTAAAACTCATAGAGAACTCAGTATATAAGTAAACAGCCTTTTCAAAACTTAAGTCAAATTTTCATTTGCAGAAGTTTCTGAATGTGGTAGAAACTAAATAGGTGTCAGAGAACACTAGCATTAGTATCTTTCAATAAAACTTGAACAGACTTGTATGCATATGCTGTAAATTAAGAGGGCTATGAAGGGCAGAGGTAGCATTTGGGGATCCATGGCAAGAGGAAATGAGAGAAAGGGTCCTCAAACAATAAGTGAGATTAAAGCCAACAATCATTTCTCCCCCTCAACCCACTATTCCAACTCATTCAAACAATGTAAAACCAAATATGAAATAAGAAAGAACATGTTCAGATGTTGACTCACAGACAATTTCCATTCCAATTTGAATTAAACCAGGTAAGAAAAGTCCACTTTTTAGGAAAACAGATGCGTACACAATTAAAACATTTTCAACAACAAGTCAAGTCTCTTCCTGTGAGAAAATTCTAAAGCTTTAAGATCCTTATGTGAACAATAAATTGTTTTATGCAATTTACAAAAAAGAAATTTACAAAAAAAAAATACAGCCATCTCTAAAGAGCCTAACTGAAACTTCTTGGGATTGGTTTTTAAAACAAAATGTTTTTCTGTAAGGATATTGTTCTGCTATTATGAAGTCAATTAAAACTAAATTAGTTTTATTCAAAAACTCTGTATAGCAGTAAATTTCTCTCAGCTGGGAGTTAGAAAAGCAATAATCACTTATCTGCAGATAGTTTAAAAAGGTAGTCATCAAAGTTATAACCTGGCTAGATTAAAGAAGTAAGCTATAACTTGCTGACCTGAGGGGGTACCTATCTCAAGAGGGTCACATCACTAATTCGTCTTTTCTATCTTACGATGGCCACTGCCAAGATTAAAGCACATTTCTTTCTTTTGTTTTCCTCACCTTTGCCACAGCAATTTTTCTCAGCGGTCAATGATCATCCTAATCATGAGGGCCTCCAGCATGGTAACCCCAACTCCATGAGTGTCCACTGCCACTTCTAAGACAGGGCAAAGGGAAATAAAGCAGGAAGACAACAGGAAAGAAATATAGAAGAACAGAAGCAGAAGAGCATGTGAAGGAACACTGGGAGGGAGAACTAAAAGAGGAGGAGAAGAAAAAGATGGCAGAAGCGAGAACGTAGGCAGGAAAAGTGGAAATGAAAGAAACTGGGGGGATAGAGCTACATGTTAAGGTGCATGAGGTGGGATAGGGCTCCCTCCAGCACACTCATACTACACTGGGCTATGAGTTGTCTCCTCCTATCACTTTCTTCCCCATTTGGGGGAACGGAGTAACAACTCCTCCCATGCCATTACCTGAATGAGCTCGTCCAGCTCCGTTGAATTGACACAGGAATGTTGGGATATGAATGTTTGCTTCTGAATCACAATGGTGGTCCTCTGTGAAATCTCATGAGGCTGCTCCAATGCTTTGAACACGGTGGCTCCGATGATCAGATAGAGGACAACCACCAGGAAAATCGTGGAGACCGTCTTCCATTTCATAACATTAATGGTCGTGTCACTCTCCACCCGGGAAGCAAGCACTGTGGGTTTCGTGGAAAACGAGAGCCTCGGTTTGGAGTTCTGAGCGGCAGATTTAGGATCCAGCAAGTCAGGTGCCGCCACTGATAACAACAGAGAATGACGGTTAGGTTGGAGAAGATGAGAAGGGAATTGGTCGGGCTTCTTCTTAAAGGGGTCAGAGAAGGTTGATTGAATGCTGGTTGCTCTCCTGGTGGAAGCTCTGGAACCCAAACCAGGAGTGCTGTCACTAGATCTCAGGACCACACATATGGGTTCAAGGAAAAGGGGCTGGATCTGTGCTCTCTGCTGCTATTGGAGTTCCAAATGGGAGGAAAAAAAAAATGGAGTCGAACCAAGAAACTTCAAAAAAAGAAAAGAATGCCTAAAGGCTTCCTAATAAATGTCTAAATTTACATCTGTCCACTATGCCAGTCCGCAAAGAGATACTGAACTCCTCAGAGTTGATGGTACTTAACTAGATATTTGAATACTTGGGAAGATGGCTCATGGTTATTACTGTTCTTAAGAACTTTATACCACAAGCAAGCAATATAAAGAACATTCTCTATTTTCATTTTAAAATTTATTACAATAAATGAATTGCATTATAAGAGAATTCGTGTTCCAAACATTGCTGCTCAAAATAAATCATTCATCGTTTTCTGGTAAAAATGATGAATGGTGGTAAATAAACTACTCAATGGTCAAACCTTGTCTTTTTGCCTGTTCTCCAAAGTGGGCTCGTGATAAAATATTCCCTGTATTTTGTTTTTCAATCTCCGACGAGCTTTACAAATAAAAGTTATTGCTAATCATTGTGTCAATCCTTGACACAACCAGGAGAAGACAAATACCTTCCTTTTCAAATGTGAACAATATCAAGAAAAAAAAATAAAACCATGGCTCACACCTTAGACTCTACATGTTCTGTTCAAAACTAATTGCTCCATTACAGTGGATTTATATGGTTCTCTTACAAATTGCTATATACTCTGAGGTGACTCTAAATCCATTTATTATTTATCACAACTGTTCAAAAATATCATTAATGGATTTCTTTTTCAAAAATATAAGAGATACTAGACTTCTGCTTGGTAAGAGGAAAATTAACCATCTACTACAGAACATTTTATGGAAAGACAATATCGAACTAAAAGTGGTTAATACAATGGCTGAAAAGAGACTTTTAAAAACCACCAACTGAAACAGAATTATCAACTTCAAGTCCATAATTTTACAGATTTCAGTAAACTTGCTATCATGTATATAATATAAATTATAAATAATAATCTTATCTAAAACATACTTTTAAGTAAGCATATAAGAAATCTCCATGGAATTGCACTCAAATACCCTACCTGAAATTACTTCAGTATGAGAAGCTAATAAAAAATGCCAATTTTCACCTGGCTACCTATCCTACCTTCTTACCTAACACTGTAAGTAAGTGTTACCTAACAAATGTAGGCTACCATAGTTTTAATTCATAAAATACATCTCTAATTGCCCATCAGAAAGAAGCTTTGCAAACAGAGCTATTTAAAGCACTAGACCTAAGTAGTGTTTGTAAAATGATGGCAGATGACAGGATCCTCAATCAACAAAGCTCTGAATGGATCTGACTTGGAAGAGATGAAATTAGAGCTGTGATGAGGTTTCTGTACCCTGGCTCCAAGTGGAGATTCCACGTACATATAGCTTATTACAGCAATTTCCTAAGGTTCAACCTACTACACAGAGGAATGCACATGTTTCTCTCCTGATACATTCACCTGTTCCAGATAAAGCCACAAGCTAGTAGACACCTTTCAAATATTTATAAAGACACCTTCACTCAAAATTAGCACTGGGCATGTGTTTAATGCTAACATTTAAAAAAAAAAAAACTGTTAAAATAAAAGTGCTGATAATAGCGAAAATCACTATCATCTGCAGACTCCCCACAACCTCCCAGCTGCTTAGTGAGTCTGAGTGAAAAAAGTCATAATTTAAAATTTAGTCATCTTTGGAATAAAAACAACAAAAAAATCACATAGGAGTTCCACAATATTTCTCTAAACGAAGCTTTCCAAGCCTCTCCTCTTCAGATCTGTGCTATTTGTGATTTTTCACATCAGTTATTTCCACTCTGCAGAACCAGAAAGCACCAAGACTGTTTACCTTGATGACACCAAATCCCAATCTGAAATCCCATTAAGACATTGCCACATTGCATTATATGGTTTGGGGGAAAAGAGACAGATTTTTAAAAAAGATTGTGTGTGTGTGTGTGTGTGTGTGTGTGCGCGCGCGACACACGTGTGTATTAACCTAATACATTTCCTGAAGGAGTTTAATTCTTTCAAGCTGTTGCCTTATTTCTTAATTAGCAGAAATATATGTAACGTACATTTGGCAGACAGAATGAACAGAAACTGATGAAATATCAAAATAATACTAAAAAAAACAAAAAAGCAGACTGTTCTCTTTATCTAATACAGGGAACCTCTGGGTTTCCATCTCCACGCCATTTGATGTATGATCAGGGACAGAAGCTGCCCCTTTCACACACACTCAGCACAGTCACTACCCACTCCCCTCCCCCCTAGCTCATCACAGTCTTCTGTTAATCCTGGGCTCCTGTTCTCACCCAGATATGTCTTCGCTCCAGCTGCGACTGACCACCGAATAGCAGGGGGAAACAAGCTGTTTTCAGCACCACTGCCTGTCCCACCAGGCAATGGGCAACAAGTGTGACCGGGGTCACCATGGGTCCTGCCTGTTGGCTGCTCCCAAGGGCTGACAGTCCTCCATGGGAAACTCCCCTAAGGTGTTCCAAACCCATACCTCAGACAGATGCAAAAACCCCGGGGCACCGGCGGGAGAGGGGGGAGAAGCAGCCAGGAGAGGATCTGAGTATGGGTTTGCCTCCAAATCCAGATTATGACCCAACACTTAGGATGCGAAGCGAAGATGGGAAACGGCCGCTTGCTGAGAGGGGGCATTTGCAGTCCTCCCAGGACAGGCTGGGGCAGGAGACCGTGCGGCCAGAAGGGTGGGGGTACGGGGGTGTCTCACCTCCTGCTCTATAGCCGGGTCTCTCCCGCGAGGCGCTGGGAAGCATGAGGCATGCAGCATTCAAAATGTTTTTTGAAAAAGATGGACTTGAAGCTTTTTTTTACAAACACGCCATTGTACTCACTTCTTATTCAGAGACGGGCTGCGCGCTCCGAGCTGCACGGGCAGGCATTTTCCCCGGCTTTGTTTTACAAGGTGGGGGAGAGCGGGGCTGGACGCGGGAGGGGGCGGGGGGGAGCGTGAGAAGAAACGAAATCGCGGGAAGGAGGGGACACCGGCGGGTTGGGCAGAGGGCGAGGCGGAGGCCAAGTTGGGCTCGGGCGCCGCCGCCCCCGAGCGCGCCTGCTGCCGGGCCCGGGTCACCCAGAGAGCGCGGGCGACCCGGGTCCCGCACCTACCCGCCGCCGCCGCCGCCGCCGCCACGCGCTCAGCCCCGGGCTCCTCGCTGGCCCGGCCCCGGCACGGCGCGGCGCGGGGGCGGTGGGTGCAGCCCGAGCTGCCGTGCGCCCCGGCGTCTTTGTGCGCGAGCCTCGCTCAGCCCCTCTTCGCATGTCTTTGTGTGTCTCCCCCCGGCAATGCCCTCCGTGCCCCGCGGGGGGTGTGTGGCACGGTCCGGGCGCCCGCGGCTCCGCAGCCCTCCGCCGTTCTCCCTTCCCGGCTTGCTCTGGTCGCCCCTCGCCGGCTCGTTTCCCTCCTTTCGGAACTCCCTCCTCCTCGCCTCCACCCCCTCCCATCTCACAGCCAAGGCTGGCTTCCCCGCACCTCCTCCTAGCCCTACCCTTGCCTGCCTCGCCCCTGCAAGATGCTCCCTTTAAAGACCCCTTCTTCCCCGCCTCCGCGGGGGCACAACCCCTTGGCTCACCTGCTGCCTCTTCCCCCTCTCAGCCCCTTCCACTAATCCCCATGCCCACCCCCCAAAATCCTCACTCTCGCTATCTGGCATCCACATCACACTGGGATGCGTCCTGTCTCCTTCCTGGCCAGGGTGCGGGGTGTGGGACCCGGTGTGGGACCGAGCTCTGGGACGCGAGTCGTCGGATCTCTCTGCACATGGGCATCCTCCTCGCCCTCGTGGCCCTCCAGACTTTTACAGGGAAGTGTCCCCATTGGCACATTGAGACCCCTGGAGTAGGAGCGACAATGAAGACCCTGGCTTCTTCCAGTCTAGACCTTGGGGGAAGGGCTAAGGAGTCACCAACACGCCCCACTTCATCTCCGAGGGTGCTGGACTTGAGCAGGGCGCTATAATCAGCCGACCGCCCCGGACGGAAAAGGACAGAGAACGCACCTGGAGCCAGGGCGAAGACATCTAGAGCTGCAAAGGAAATGGAAGAAAACCCGGTTCGGTTCTCTCAGAGCAAGACCCCTTTGCGGCGGGCGTAGGTTTCTAAGCGCAGCGGGTGGGAGCTGCAAGGTAGGAGAACGCCGACCCCAGCCTGAACTCAGCGCGCCCCAACCTCCTCTCCATCAACATCCCAATGTGGCAGGTACCAGACCCTGCCCAGACTCCAAGATCCGGGCGCTGGGACTGCCAAACTCGCGGCCACAGTGGGGCGGAACGGAACCCCTCAAAGAGGGGGAAGAAAGCCAGGAGATCAGACGTTGCCGTCGTCGTAATAGGCGAATTCTCTCACAACACATGGGATGTAGCGGAACTTCAATCCGTTTCTAAACTCTCTTCCTTCTCACTTTCTCGGCGGGAATCCCCTGATGACCTCCCACCCTCCCACCCCAAATGCTGTTTGCGAGAGTTTTTCTTCCACAACTGCTGCTCCGCAGAGTATTTTCCCAGTTACAAGAACTTCCTACTGAAAAATATAGACCTAATTGTGGAAAAACAAAAAACAAACAAAAAAAAAACTTGTAAATCTTTTGCAAAACTGTGACTGTCATTGATAAAAATGCATTTTTTTTTAGATTTCAGAATACATTCAGCACTTCTTTCCCCTATTAAAAAAAAAAAAAAATCTTCCTAATATCCTTCCTGCTAGAATTCAAACACATTTTTCTCAACTTGTGTGCGCAAAAGTAATACAATCAGATGTCCTTTCTAAAATGTGAATCTGGTCCTCTTAAAATCCTTACAAAGTCTCGAGGTTATCTATCATGTGCTTCCTGACCTGGCTACTCTTTTGCACTCTAAGTCTTCCTGAGCAGTCACCTCCCTCACTGCACACCCCCCAACACACACCAACTTTACATGACTAAGGTATTTTATCAGTAAGGTTCTCTACAGAAATGGAACATATGTACACACACAAATATACATACATACATGGGCGTGTACGTGTGTGGGGGTAACAGATTTGTTTTAAGGAATTGGCTCAGGATGATGAGGGCGGGCAAGTCCCTCTGAAATCTACAGGGCAGCTCTGGCAGGACAGAAACTCAAGCAAGGTTTGATGCTTCAGTCTTAAGGCAGAATTTCTTCTTTTCCAGGAAATCTGATTTTTGGCTCACAATTGCTTGTGATGTAGGCCCACCAATATTACCTAGACCAATCTCTTTTTTAAGTCAACTGACTGTAAATGCTGAACACATTTATGAAACACCTTCACAGCAACAGTTAGATTCTAGATTCATGTTTGATTAAATAACTGGCGACTGTAGCCTAGTGAAGTTGACACATACAACTAACTGTCACAAGTGTTATCCTGCAAATCTCCATGCTGTCCAGAAATTTCCCTGGAATCCTGGCCAGACAGGTGTTTTACCATTTGTTTCCCAGGTCAACTTGTCTTTCACTTATCTTTATACTTCTCACATTATGGTTTGCTTCTTTAAACTAGATTGTATGCTCAGTGAGGGCATAAACCACCTCTCTCTGTTCACCATAATATCTGCAGTAACTAGCATCTGGTGCTAAATACATGTTGGATAAACATCTGCGTGAAATCATTATTCCCAGTAAATAGCTGACATTTTCTTATATTCACCTGGTCTCCCTCCAGGTATTTGGAACCAGGGTATATCCTACATACATGAGAAATGAGAGGAGTTCACTATCTTCTGAATCATTTTCTAGCCTGTCTCAAAAGCTTTGTTCTCCATGTGAAATTGCCTCAAACTGTTGTGAATATTCTTTTCAGTTTTTCCATTTTGTTCTGCAGCTTGAGGATTCTTCTTTATCCCCCCTCTGATTTTTCTGCAAATTTAACCACATCTTGCCCAGTTCTGGTCCTCTGTCAAACTGGCTAATGCTTACTAGACTGGGAGATTAACAGTTCAAATATGCCTGTTTAATAGTTTAAATATGTTTTGCTATATGCTTACATAGTGCTTCCATTTTTCCAGATTCATGGAACTTAGGTCACACCACGAATCCCAAATGCTGGATTGCCAACTTTCCCCCTTTTTCCTATCGATTCATATGAGAGATTGTCCTTCACATCCCCCTTTTGAATTATTTTCACATTAGGTCCCACATTCATGTAGGGTGCTTGGGGGTTGGGGGGAAAAGTGATGTACCTTACAGAGATGTTAAGATAAGATAAAAAGATAAAATTCCAGACTGTAACATTAGCAGGAATCATCCCAACAAGGCAAAGGCTCGGCCACACAAATAATTTAAAAGAATCAAGAAACCACCCAGTACTCCCATAGCCCCCTCTTTAAACACTCTGCCCCCTTTAAAAGCCCTCTTGTTCCAAATGTAGACTTACTCATGGCATTTGAAGTAAGAGGGGAAGAAAAGTAGTAGACTAGTTTGTATGTCATTGCAACTGGAGGAACAAGGAAATAGGATAGTTTGTCCTCTTTAGCTTTATTCCAGCATCACTCAATGATATGGTTTGGATTTGTGTCTCCGCCCAAATCTCAAGTTAAATTGTAATCTCCAATGTTGGGGGGATGGGCCTGGTGGGAGGTGATGGGATCATGGGGGCAGACGTCCCCCTTGCTGTTCTCCTGATAGTGACTTCTCATGAGATCTGGTTGTTTAAAAATATGTAAGCACTTTTAATATCTGCAGTAACTAGCATCTGGTACTAAATATGTGTTTGATAAACATCTGAGTGAACTCATTCCTTCGCTCTCTTCCTCCTGCTCCAGTCATAAAAGATGTGCCTGCTTTCCCTTCACCTTCTGCCATAATTGTAAGTTTCCTGAGGTCTTCCCAACCATGTTGCCTGTACAGCCTGAAGAACTGTGAATCAATTCAACCTCTTTTCTTCATAAATTATCCAGTCTCAGACAGGTCTTTACAGCAATGCAAGAATGGACTAATTCACTCAATATATATAAACGCCATCAAAAGTGTAATAGAAAGAAAAGATGGACTGTATTTCTTTTATGCTGCAGGACTACTCAACACCTCTTAACTTTAATAGATAAGAAAACCCAAGATATTTAACGTAAAAAATTAGCTCTCCAAAGTTCCATACTGCCCTTATTCTGGAGCTTTCAAATCTATTGTTCTACTCCAACTAGCAGCATGAAATCTACAGGACTTCATTTTTATGTTTATTTTGATTTTTGACCTTGACCTATTCAAAATGTCACAGTGAAAATGAAAATTAAAATTAAAAAATGATCATGTCACTGCCTTTTCTTGTAATTCCAATCATATCTAGGATTTTGGAGTCAAAGAGATGTCTGTGGGTATTCTACCTCTACCATTTCTGAGTCACGTGAACTCGAAGAAGTTACTTTTTCTTTCCGAACATCAGTTTGCTAATCTATAAAACGGACATAATACAATGAACTCACAAGAGACTGTTGTAAGAACCAAAGTCAGACAGCATATATGTGTTCAGTACGTACATTCCTGATATGGTTTGGCTCTGTGTTCCCACCCAAATGTCACCTTGAATTGTAATCCCCATAATCCCCACATGGCAAGGAACAGGTAGTGGTAAATGAACCATGGGGGCAGTTTCCCCCATGCTGTTCTCATGATAATGACTGGGTCTCTTGAGATCTGATGGTTTATAAGCATCTGGCATTTCCCCCACTGGCACTCATTCTCCTGCCACCCTGGAAGAGGTGCCTCCTGCCATGACTGTAAGTTTCCTGAGGCCTCTCTAGCCATGCGGAACTAGGAATTAATTAAAACTCTTTTTGTGTGTGTGTAAATACCTAGTCTCAGATATTTCTTCATAGCAGTGTGAAAACAGAAACACATAGCAATATCCACTTTCAAGCTTAAAAGTGTGACTTTTTTTTTATTTGGAACAGCACTACAAATTTTATGTCATTAATACCAATAAATACGTTTATTCATTCAGTAAACCAGTACTTATCAAGCACCTACTATGTAGCAGAAAGGGGTTTTTCCAGTATTGGGGGGATATAGTAGTAAAAATCCTCATCACGATGGAGGCAACACACCGAGGAAAGGGTGACACTAGCGAAACTGTGTCCATATCTATTCAGTAAAACACTACTGAGTTGCTGAGAGGGTTTCAAATTAAAGTGCCTCACCCTGAAAATTGTTTTAAATGTTACTTTACCATAAAACTTTGCAAAATTCATTAAAATTAGCTGGTTCATTTTATAAAAATAAAAATTCCTAAAACAGATGACATTCAACAGTATTTTTTTAACGGCTTTGTATATTTGCTTACATTAAAACAAACATATACACCCAAAAATAAGAAAGGTAAGTTTTTAAATGTAAAAAATGGTCTTTGCTTTATAATAGTTCTTAGTCTGATATGATTTCTTTTTAGTTTTAAAAATTCATGCAGGTCAAAACACCCATGTTTTGCATATAAAGATTAGTGCTTTAATTAGTGTACATACAACATATGTTAACTATTTAAAATAAGCTCATATTCATATTTAACTTTGCCCAAAAGTGAATAAGATACTGAATAAGGGCATTGCAACAGAAAGAAATCTTTATTTAATTATACTCTGTTATAACAGAATAAATTCAGAAAAATACTAGAATTTACTCCGTTTTCAGAGAGAGGAAATTTTGCTGTGAGATTTCTTTTTCCCTTTCAAAGCTGAGTGTTATAATAAACTATCACTAGGAAATAAACACTTACCATATTTAGACTTCAACATTTCCTACCCCCTGGCATCACAGGTAAATCCTCCACTGACAACTCCTCCACCGACAATGAATTTATCAGATAATTTTTAAGTGTTTCAATACTAGGCAAAGCAATTATATCAAATGTGATGCTTTTTAAAAGAATCAGCCATAAATCCAGAATGAACCACAGCATTCTCAGTGTTTCTTGATGGCTTTCATTATCTAATGAATTTCTAGCACATCCAGTACTTTATTTAAAACTCATATTTGTTATGAACATTTGCCAGCCCAGCATTTTGCCTTCACCTGAGATCACAAATTCTGTTAGTGCCAAATGTGGCTTCATGAAGAGCAAATCAGTACAATTTCCCTTCTAAAATGAATTCCAAAGACATAAATCGAATAAAAAAACAAATAGAGGATGTGCGTATTTGGAATCTCCTAAAGACATTTTTTAATGCGTTCAATAACCAAAAATGTTGACTTCACTCTATATATAGACTCTAATTTTCCCTTTTACCTTTTTGCATCATGATTAATTGAGCCATATGAGGCTTGCTCAAGGCCACTTGTTAAGTTTATGGAAGGATTGAGATTAAAAAATCCATGCCTCACCCTGGGACATATTCATTCTAGAAGAAAACCCTTAAACATAGAAGAAAGTGCTTTTTTGTGGAATTTCAAAATTGGTTAAGATGATTGCGTGATCTCCCCCAAATTCTACAAAGTGATCAAAGCAGGACTGCCGCCACGCTCACCTCAGTCACCTTTCCTCAGGCCTCTGCTCCACCGATCTCCAGTCCATTTTCCACACCCAGCCATCTGGAACTTTTACAAATAAAATCTGGCTGTGTTGAAGTACTTTTTAAAATCCTGTGCTAGCTTCCCATTGCCTTCAGAATAGAGACCATATCACTAAGGGCATCCCAGGGCCATAAATATCCCTGTCCTGTCAATAATAATAACAAGAACAGGAATCATAATATTAAGTAACATCTATCAAGGGCTAATGATGTCCAACCATTTCACTCAGTATCTCATCTAATCCTAATAAGACCCATGTGAGGTAAACACTGCGATTATCCTCAGAGAAGTTAAGTAACTTCCCCAAAATAGCACAGCAACTAAGTCGATACACCCTGCTATATAAGGCCCACCTGAGCAGGCTCCATGATTTTCTCTCTGTGGTTTAGCCCAGATTCTCGTTTCTTGAATATACCTTACTCTTCCTTCTTTCCTTAGAGCCTGCACACATACAAGTCCTCCCAGGCTAGACTGCACCTCTCTCCCCCATTACCAGAAAAAAATAACTTCTATTCATCCTTCAGACCTCAGCGAAAACATATCTTCCTCAGAAGAGCCCCCCTAACCTCCAAACGAGGTCAACCAATGCATCCCAACATACACTCTCACAGCACTCTGCACCCTCCAGTTAATACCCCTTTGCAAGAATTATTAGTGTTTGTTCCAACTGTTATTTAGTAACTTCCTGTGTTTCCTAAGGCTACTGTAACAAAGTGCCAAAGACTCATGTAGCTAAAGTTAACACAAACTTTTGGTCTCAGTCTCGGGGGTAGAAGTCAGAAATTCAGGTGTCTGGAAAGCCTTGCTCTCTGTGACAGCTCTAAGGTAGAATCTTTCGTTGCTTCTTTTGGGTTCTGGGGTTTACCAGCAATCCTTGGGATTCCTTGACTTGTAGACACAACACTCCAGTCCCACGGCCACCTTCTCTGTCTTCACATCATTATCCCTTTGTGTGCATCTGTCTCTGTGTTCAAATTTTCCCCTTTCTAAAGGAGACCAGTCATATTGGATTAATGTTTATCCTAATGACCTCACTTTAACTTCATTACCTCTGTAAAGATCTTATTTCATAAGGTCACATTCTAAGGCATTGGGGTTAGCACTTCAGCATATCCTTTCTATTTATTGTGGTGAGGTGGACAAAACTCAAGCCATATACCTTACTCTTCCTTCCAAGAGGCGAGGGACCTTGTCATCTTGTTCCTCAGCACAAAGTTTTACACATGGTATGTATACAAATCGTTATTTATTAAATTTAATAATCATTATTTATTATCTATTAAATTATTAAATATTATCATTATTTATTAAATGAATGTAAGCCCATCTTAAAGAGATATATTGTAAGGACCCTGTAGTTAAGCAGAATTCAGAATCTCCAGAATTTCAATATCTACAGCACCAGGCAGGTAACATGCCCACATGAAGTGGGCTCAGAGAACTGGAGAAAATATTCTCATCAGCTTTCGTTGACCACTGCTATGAGAGAACATAGATCCTGGATACTAGACCTTCCAACTTTGCAAGAGAAGCCTGACATCCAAATTGTTTTTAGAAGAAATTTTCCAATTTTTAAGAAGCAACTAACTCAATTTTTAAAAGTAAACATTGTTTATGGCAAATAAAATGTGTCTGGAGACTGAACACGGCCTTAAGGTCTCCTTGTTGCACCTTCTGTGTTAAGGTAGCATCAGATATCCTGTGAGGTCACACTGACAATAAAATGCAGTGGTTCTATTTACTCATATAGTGTTAGTGTTGAAATATCTCACTTCAATTGCAGTCACGCAGGGCCAGAACTAAGGAGGTACTTTCCTCTGGAGTAAAATGTAAATGGTGTCAAAAAAACATAGTAATCAACATAAATAATATTTTTAAAATCAACATTAATTCAAAAAAATCCATGATGAACGTAAGATTACAATTCTAGACAAAGGCAGGATCTAACCTTGCACTTGCACAAGTTGGCCTTACTTGCCTTACCCTAATCCTTGCCTGTGTGTCTGTTTCACTGACATTTACCCTCCCTACTGGATCACAGTTTATGGAATCTATCTTCTATTGCATTGATTCCCCATTCCTGGAGCTCCAGGTACTGTGCTACATTACAGAAGAAGCAACCCTTCATCCACCCAAAATTTTATGCCTGAGCATGCATTGCACTGAAATTTTGATGATGCGATTTATGCCTTCTGCAGATTCTCCTGTTCATCTTTCTTCTCTGAAAGAATAAATTATTTCTTTCCTACAAGGTGGTGCCACGCAATTCTGATGGAATTGCTTTAATTACAGCTTTCTCCCCAGGCTTCTGCTTCTTACCTGCTGACTTCTGCAACACTACTAGATGCTTCAGATGAGGTTGTGTTTCTAGTCTGCAACAACCTGCTACTGGAGCATAACAGATGCAGGCTAGTTACCATGGAATGCTCTTATGTTGACTCAGCTCTCAGCTCAGAAATCACATCTGAAGTGTTTGAAGGCTTGATATTATGGAAAGCACTTCTGACCTTTCCTAAGCAATCACTCAAAATACAGACACTCTCATCTATCATCCCTGCAAAACCCTCCATGAGATAATGTGCATGATTAGGTAAACTGGGGACAAAATGTTGATTCAGGGTTGTCACAAGCTTGTCTCAGACCTTGAGAATCACAAGACATGTCAAATCACACCAGAACTAACATAGCTGTAAGGCCGGTTGCCTCGCCGGGAGCTCAAACACGCCCATCCCTCCCAGCGCCTGGGAATTACATCACCACTCCGCAATCAACATCTAACTCGCCACATAGCCTCCCCCAACACCCACCCCTGAAGCAAACTCCGCACCCAACAGCTAGCCCGCCGCTGAAAACCCCGGCCCAAAGATTTTTGAAAAGCCCCAACAAATCTTGCCCAATAGCACTTCCTTGCCCGACAGCACTTTGCCCCGTCAAAGGTCATTTTTCCCCGTGCCCAATAGCACTTCCTTGCCCAATAACACTTTGCCCCGTCAAGGTCATTATTCCCCGAGGCGGCCCGCTCACCAAAGATCCCGCCTGTCCACTAGTAGTAGCTTGCCTCGTCCATGTCCTGTGTCCCAATATCCAATTAAGTGCCTTATGCTTTGTCTCCTCAGTACCCAATCAAACACCTTCACTCCCTATAAAACCCCTTACCCTAAAAAGTTGGGCGCGACTTCTCTGGCCCCCTCCCGGACCATAGAACCTCGCCCAGGTAGCTAAATAAATTGGTTTTTCATTTTCTTATACTGTTCTTATACTAGTCTCAGTTTCCTCATTTTAAACTCAGCAATAACCCATACAATAGCCAATTATGCAAATATATTTATGGAATGTCAAAATACCTATTGGGAGAACAATTGGAACCAGCAAGGAAACTCCACTAGTTCAGAATTCTGGTAACTATAATTTGAATAAAAACAAGATACGATGAGGAAAATTAGCTTGGCCCCCAAGTTCCCATGGAATCTGTTTCTTCATACATTAGAAGAGAAATATAATTAGAAAAGTTTAATTGGAATAATAATTAATTTAATTTGCTCAGGACAATTGCCTGATCGTATATTCTGAGTATACTCCCCTGTGAAACTTTCCCTCTTCTTTACATGTGATAAATTTGATCGTAATTACATGTGCCCTGATGTATGCTCATAGCATCTTTTATACTGTGTGTCTTTTTGTCTATATGTCTGGCTTCCTTGACTAAACTGAAAGCTAATAGGGCAGCTGAAGGAAGGCATCCAACATTTGTCTGTGTCCCTACCCAAATCTCATCTTGAACTGTAGCTCCCATAATTCCCATGTGTCATGGGAAGGACCCAGTGGGAGATAATTGAATCATGGGGTTAGGTCTTTCTAGTACTGTTCTCGTGATAGTGAATAAGTCTCACAAAATCTGATAGTTTTATAAAGGGTAGCTTTCCTGCACAAGCTATCCTGCCTGCCACCATGTAAGATGTGACTTTTCTCCTCATTCACCTTCAGCCATGATTGTGTGGCCTCCCCAGCTATGTGGAATTGTGAGTCAATTAAAACTCTTTTTTTTTTTAATAAATTACCTAGTCTTGGGTATGTCTTTATTAGTAGCGTGAGAACAGACCAATATAGCATCTCATCTGAATTCTTCTTTGATTTCTTAGTGCACATGAGCATTCAAATATTTTTGAATGGGTGTAAATAACTACCATTACCCCAATACACATAAAATCATCAGTCTTATGAATTCCAAGGATTTCATCAGAAGCATGACTTTTATCATCAAAAAGCATTTAATTCACATCAAGAGACTTCAGGTATATTGAAATTCATTGTGTTTCTACCATGACCTTCATTATCCCAAGTAATTCTATTACAACATAGATTCACATAAAAATCAGCATTGTTTACAGATAAAGACTGTGAACTGCCTAGATTTGAATTCAGGCCCAGCCAATTGTTAGTTGTGACTTGGTTTCCTCTGCTGCAAAATAGGGGTGAAAATTATATAAATCCCAACTTGTTAGTGAGACCCAAAAGAGTTAATATTTGAAAATGTGTTTAGAATAGTGCCCAAATATATTAAGAACTCAATAAACATTAGTCACTATTAATACTATTATTACCACTGACAGCACTGAAACACGGAAAGGGAGAAGAAAGATGGGTCTGAGAAGAGAAAACAAAAAGAAAGAGGCCAATTATCTTCTGGGGCTTGGCCTAGAAAACACCTGGAGGCTGGCTTTTAGGAATCAAATGAGCCATTGCAATTCAGATGTAATTAGGTAATTTACGTTGCAAAGGAGGGAGTCAAATTCTAGTCCCTCTGTTCCAGAAAGAAGAGGACCCTGCAACGTAGGCAGCTCCTTCTTAGGGCAGGGAGCTTTTGCTACACACCCAGATTTGGAAGAAATAGCCAGGATATAGCCAACAAAGGGCAGATAGGTGAGAGCCAGTTCAGTTAGAAAGGAAGAGAGGCCGGGCGTGGTGGCTCATGCCTGTAATCCCAGCACTTTGGGAGGCCAAGGTGGGCAGATCACAAGGTTAGGAGATCGAGACCATCCTGGCCAACATGGTGAAACCCTGTCTCTACTAAAAATACAAAAATCAGCTGGGCGTGGTGGCGCACACCTGTAATCCCAGCTACTCAGGAGGCTGAGGCAGGAGAATTGCTTGAACCCAGGAGGCGGAGGTTGCAGTAAGCTGAGATCGCGCCACTGTACTCCAGTCTGGCGCCTGGTGACGGAGCGAGACTCTGTCTCTAAAAAAAAAGAAAGGAAGAGAGTAGGGATGTTCACAAGGCTACACTGGGTGTCTACACATCTTTCCTCACTGTTAAAGATGTGAGGATGCCACCTTCTTTACCATGGACATGCTCAGATTTCCCTGAGTACATCTGTACTGTTGCTAACTGAAACTGCCCTTAAATTGTGTTGACTTTATTTTCCATCTCCTTAGCAACCATGATTGCTTGAGTTTGCTTGATTTTTGTCTCTTTTCATTTTCTGGACACTGATAAAACATCTTTTCCACAAACAGGTTTTCGATTAGAGCAAAACTTTTGTAACCCCAAGTAGGTGGTTGCTAAGGGGATCAAAGTGTGCAAATAACATGTAAACACAATAAGGGCTCTAGGAAGGGAGTTTTCTCTTAAGCCAACAGGTATAATATGTATACACTACTAAGACTACTAGGTTGTACCTGTTTCTTCTTTGCAGATTATCAGGAATGTCCCTTATCCCCATCACCCCAGTATCATCACATTATGCTCATCTTAATTAAGACTGAGATGTCAAATGTTTACTGTTCTATTTTTAACAATTGCCAGTGAAAATCTGCCAGTCACCAAGTGTATCTATTAATAGAATAGATTATATTTTTGTTTGTTTGTTTTTGTATCTACCCCAACAATGGAATGCTGAGTTTTTTGGTGTTTTTTTGTTGGGTGAAAGAAAAAAAATAAACTTGTTTAGTGTTTTCCATTCAGAGTCAATAGTGCATTTTTCAGATTCCAAAATGCCTTGCCAACCTTCTTGGTAATTAACTATAGTGTTTCTTTTGCCTGAAGTGATGGATGTCATCCGTACCATTTTCATATGTGGCATTATATTCTTCATACACTGTACCTGCATATTTCTGGCAATGTGAATCTTAATTCCACGTCTTATCTGGTAACATTGGCGTCAAAAATGCAGTTTGGGGTTGAGTACCCCTTTACTATCTTCTCATAACACATAGTAGGAATTACATAAAAATTGAACCATCATTATCCTTTATATAATACTACACTAAACACTCCAGAGAATGCGTGATTAATATATGAAAACCAGATAGCCCTCACTGAAGAGTTGAATATCTAGCTGGGAAGATACATTTCCAATAAATTTTTTTAAAAAAGGGAAAGAAACATAAAGACAGCAGACTTGGAGGAGATCATATAGAAACATATGCTAAGGTACATAATATTTATTGAAGCCAGGCACTGTGGCTCACACCTATAATCCCAGCACTTTGGGAGGCCCAGGCAGGCGGATCATGAGGTCAGGAGATCGAGACCATCCTGGCCAACATGGGGAAACCCCAAGTCTCTACTAAAAATACAAAAATCAGCTGGGTGTGGTTATGTGCACCTTTAGTCCCAGCTACTCAGGAGGCTGAGGCAGGACAATCTCTGGAACCCAAGAGGCAGAGATTGCAGTGAGCGGAGACAGCGTCATTGCACTCCAGCCTAGGTGACAGAGCGAGACTCTGTCTCAAAATAATAATATTTATTGAAATAAATTACACAGGAGCATTTCCCAGTTGTCTTTAGAGGATTTCTCATTTAAAATATTTTGCTTGCAATTAGTTTGAAATATTAGATATGAAAATAAATTCTTAAAAATTCAACAAGTGTGATGACTTTTTTTTTTTTTTTTCGTGACTCTGACCTAGATTTTGTAAGGGTTATGCCATGTTAGGCTGTGGGACTACACATAAACTCACTCACTCACTCACTCATGCCGGGGGTAGGAAGAGAAACTGAAAGTACAGTTACTTAATTAACGGGAGCTTATACGCCAAAGGGCTGATTTGAGATAGACGTTTTAGTAGCGTAAGCCGGGGATTTAGTCCTGCTGTTAGGCAGGGCCCGGGTTTGCAAATGGGGCTTCTGATTACCCAAACCTCGGCCGCTGCTGCGGAGATGGTTGGAAGAGCGGCTCAGCATCCCGGGCCGCGCCACCAAACACTGGAGGATATGAGAGGGTTCAGGAAGGTGGGGGCGTCTCCCTCAGAATCGTGACCCTGAGAAACCCCTCACGGGGAGAAGACAAGAGTGTAGGGACGTCTCCTCTACGCTCAGGTCCTCGAGACGAGGCCGGGGCCCCGGGCCTACGGTGAGAAACCAGGAGTCCCTGACGCGGCTACGATTATGAGCAGGGAGTCCACGAGGCAAGCAGCTGGAGGGGCTGTGGGCAACAGAAGCCTTACCTTGTGGTGGAGCGGTTCCCTGGTCCGGCTTATGGTGGAGGAGTCAGTTTCCCCCAGGAAGGGTCTTACAACTCCTCCTGGGTTTTCGGTACCAAATGTAAGGGTTATTGCCAAGTTTAAAATGAGGAAACTGAGACCAGCCTAGGAAAATAAATGCCAATTTATTAAGCTCCTGGGCAAGGTTCTGTGGTCTGGGAAAGGGGGGGCCAGATAAGTCACGCTGGCTTCCCAGGATGAGGGGTTTTTATAGCTTTGGGAGAGCAAGGAGTGGCCAGGTGTTCTAATTGGCTGCAGGGGGAGTGGGAATGGAGATGGGGCGGGCTGTTATTGGTGGGTAGGTTGTGGGGCGGGTTTTTAAAACCCTACAAACTGCCTTGTCCACAGCCCCCCCCCCCCACACCCCCTGCTCCAACTACCGGATCTCAACCGCCCCTTCCACTTGTTCACTAACGAAAAACAGGGGATTGCGGTTGAGGTCTTAACCCAACCCCTGGGCCCCGTGTATCGTCTGGTAGCCTACTTATCAAAACAGCTCGACCCCACGGTCAGGGGGTGGCAGCCTTGCCTGTGGGCCCTGGGAGCGGCAACAGAACTCACCAAGGAATCCCTAAAACTTATCTTGGGCCAGCCCATCTCAGTGTTCTCCCCCACATCAGCTAACCGACCTTCTCTCTCACAAATCTCTCGCTCACCTAGGACCCTCTCGCCTACAGGAGTTTCATCTACTCTTTACTGAAAATCCTTCAGTCAGCCTTCATCCCACTTCTCCACTCAACCTGGCTACTTTGCTTCCCCTTCCATCCCATTCCCCCCTCCCCAGCCCATTCCTGTCCTGAACTAATAGAGGCACTTGCTAAACCTCAGGAGGGCCTGTCTGACCTTCCCCTGTCCAACCCAGACCTTACCTTTTTTGTAGATGGAAGTTCGATAGTGACAGCCGAGGGGCGGCGAAAAGCAGCCTATGCAGTAGTTACAGATTCAGCCACCCTCGAGGCACGCCGCCTCCCCGATGGAACCACATCACAAAAGGCAGAGCTCACTGCCTTAACCCGAGCTCCCACGCTAGCACAGGGAAAGCGAACAAATATCTATACTGACTCAAAGTATGCTTTTCTTATCACCCACTGCCACTCTGCCCTCTGGAGAGAACGGGAATTCCTTACTACAAAAGGGTCCCCCATAATCAATGCTACCCAAATCTCTAATCTCCTGCAAGCTCTGTCACTGCCCAAAGAGGCTGCTGTCATCCACTGCCGAGGGCACCAGGCCCAGCAGGATGCCGTTTCCCGGGGCAATGCAAGGGCAGACGCGGCAGCAAAATCCTTAACCAGTACCAGGCTAGCCCCCACTCCCATCCTGTTCCTCACCACGGCCACACCTCCAGTTTACTCGCCATCAGAAAAACAGGCCCTCATATTAAGAGGGGGAACCGAGTCTAATCAGGGCTGGATCTTCTTAAACAACAAAATCACCCTTCCCAGGGAATAGGCCCCTAAAATTATTGCTGAAATCCACCAATCCTTACATATTGGGCCCAAGGCGTTATATCGCTTTGTGCAGCCCCTCTTTTCTCACCAGGTCTACAACAAACAATTGAGCAGGTACACAAAGCTTGTGTTACTTGCTCTAAGGTCTCGCCGCAGGGAAGCTTAAAGCCACAGTTTCCTACCCACCAAATGCGTGGCAACCTGCCGGCCCAAGACTGGCAGATTGATTTTACTCATATGCCCACTCACAAAAAACTCCACTACCTCCCAACCTTTGTAGATACCTTTTCTGGATGGATTGAAGCCTTTCCCACATCCAGGGAAACCGCGGACACAGTGACCTCCCTCTTAATTCAGGAAATCGTCCCTCATTTCGGCTTACCTGCAAGCATCCAGTCAGACAACAGTCCAGCGTTTACAGCTCAGGTGGTCCAGCTGGTCGCCGAGTCTCTCAACATCTCCTGGAAACTACACACCCCTACCACCCTCAGTCATGGGGTAAAGTGGAACGGGCTCACGGCATCCTCAAAGACCATTTAGCCAAACTCACCATCGAGGTTTTTACAGACCCGCATAAGGGAAATTTCCAGGGTGGCCGTAAGCCACATGCTGCTTTACCCATATGTCCGACTCCCAACCGAGGCACCAGCCAGCTGACCCTTCCCCCTCACTCCGCCCCTACTCAGCAGGAAGTAGCCAGAAAGAAGCGGCGTCCTACATCATCAAAAGGGTCGGAATGTAAGGCTGGTTGCCTCTCCAGGAGCTCGGACACACCCATCCCTCTCCGCGCAGGGGAAACTCCACACCAGGATCTGCACTCAACACTAACCTCCGCACTCGACACCCCCACCTCTGCACTCAACACTAACCTCTGCACTCGACACCCGCCTCTGCACTCGACACTAACCTCTGCACTCGACACCCACCTCTGCACTCGACACCCACCTCTGCACTCAGCACCTAGCTCTGCACACAGCCCTCCGGACAGCCCCGGCTGATGCAACCCTGGCTGGCTCTTGCACCGGAAAACCCGCCCCACAACCTACCCACCAATAACAGCCCTCCCTGTCTCCATCCCACTCCCCCGCAGCCAATTAGAACACCTGGCCACTCCTTGCTCTCCCAAAGCTATAAAAACCCCTCATCCCGGGGAAGCCAGCGTGACTTTTCTGGCCCCCATTTCCCGGACTACAGAACCTCGCCCGGGAGCTTAATAAATTGGCATTTAATTTTCCTAGGCTGGTCTCAGTTTCCTCATTTTAAACTTGGCAATAACCCTTACAGATTTCCTCAAAGTTTTCTAGGAAAGGGTCATTATAGAGTCAATCATTCTATTTTGAAGCCATTACATATAACATGATTGTGATCATCACATTTTATTGGGAGTATTTGTTATATCCCTCTTTCTTCTTGATGATGAGGTCCTTCGGGTAGAGTCCCCATAACCTATTATTTGTGTTCTCAGTGTCTAAAGCATGGCAGATTCTCAAACTATTTCAGCAGCCTCAGAGACTTCTTTTAAAAATTATATATATCATGTAATTTTTAAATTGATAAATAAAAATTGTGCATACTTAATGGGATACATGTGATATTTTGATACATGAATTATGTAAATGTTTATTAAATATTTTAAAGTACAAAAAAGAACTGAAAATAGTATAAACTTGGATTTTAAAATTACTAACATTTGGCAGATTCTCTTTAGATAGATTCCCTCCTTTTTTGAGGAAAAACAGTTACAGCCACAGTCTCAGCTTAGCCCAGCCCAACCCGTTCCTTTCCTTCCTCCCTCTCCACAAAATAACCACTCTCCTGGAGTTGGTGTTCATCTTTCTTGTGGGTATAAATGTATTTTTCTGATGTATGTGTGTGACCACAAAAATATAAAATGTCTTAAAATTTACAAAAATTACATCATAATATATAAATTCTTTTCAACTTTCTTTTTTTCATTGAAAATGTATGTTGTCAAGATTGACTCATGTTGAGACATGTAGAGCTTTTTCTGAATGACACATTTTCCCTAATCAAATTCAGAGTAAAAATCTTTATCCTCTGAAATCTACTACTTGGCCTGAAGTTATAAAAAAATAAAAAAAGATTCCCAGACAAAGAAAAAGGGGCAAAGAGTCCCTTTCATACCATTTCACACTATCAGACTACTTTGGTCAGCCCTCTCTACTGACTATTACATGGAAGCAAAGAAAAAAAAAATAAAACCCCGAGTTTAGAGCCAGGAATCAGAAATGACAGGCAGGCTTGAACTACCAGGCAGGCTGGCCCAAGGAGCCACACCAAAAACAGCTCCGCACACACCAGATTAACACTCACTTTTGAGCACTGGCAAGGACAAGAGGTGGATTCTCTTTTGAATTTTCTTTATTTAAAATAAATTTTTTTACAGACAGTCTTACCATGTTGCCCAGGCTGGACTCAAACTTCTAGATTCAAGCAATCCTCCCAGTTCAGCTTCCTGAGTAGCTGGGACTACAGACACGTGTCATTACTTCTGCTTTCTTTGAAATTTTAGAAGAGATATTCTTCCTTTCTTTCCTCCCACTTTTCTTCCAAAAACATGCATCTTGTCAATAGCCAGACTAAGCCAATGCATGTGTTACTGATGCAAGCTGTCCAAATTTTGCCATCTAATAAAGATACATAACATTTGCAAAACAAGGCAGCGACTTAGAGAGACTTCGTAGTTAATTACATGAACAAGTTCTTAAAATCATTTGCCTTCACAAAGTCCCTTTTACCATGTGGCTCCTGGGTACCTACTTCTCATTTAACATAAAACTGAGACATTAAGAAGTCATAATTTACCTCTAGTCAGTAACCAGACAATCACTGCTAAGGAAAGAATTTTGGTTTTGAGGTTCTAAATGCTCCAATAAATATATTTCATATCTCAATTCATGAATTTCACGCTTAACTTCACTTCTTGCTTTTCTTTTCTTTTTTTTTTCTGAATATTTGGGTAAAGTTAAAGACCAAGTCTAAGTCATTTTGGGAAATGTAAGCAGCATATAAGTTTCTCCCTAACTTCTGGTTCACAGGTATACATATTTAAAGATACCCATGTACAAAATCAAACTTTGAAAACAGATAAAATAGATGACAGCCACTGGCTTTGTAAGATTTATCTCAGAGCTTCTACAAATTAGGAGTGCCCCTAAAAATCTTTTTCCACTTTCAATGCTCTGTTTACAATAAATTTTTAAAATACTTTTTGAATGTATGTAGCTAGATATATATGAGTAAGAAAGCAAAGCCTTGATTACATAACATCTAATTCCCAACTTAAAACTACTTTAAACAAACAGTATATTGAAATAACTAAAATATTTACATCCTGTGTTACTTTCAAAGATTCCCCAAAACAGATATAAATGAATCTGTTTGACAAAACACAGTTAATATTTAAACACTTTAACACAATACTGTGACATCCCACAAACACAAGAAATAAAGAGGGCATATAGGGACTGGAAATTGGGAGGAAGCGGGAGTTAGAATCTTTTCTGTTTGGAACAGCGAAGGAATTTAATAATATAACACAAAAAATATATAATTACAAGATATGGACTTCAGCTTGGACATTTCAATATAAAACAACTGCGCTGTCAATGAAGCTTGGCCTTGATGCTTAAGAAAAACAGAGTGGTCCCTGTTTCTCAGCTCTCTGAAGACCATACTCTTAGGCAGTATCATCCTCTTTTCCCTGACCCAGGTGCCAGCTGTACCTATAGCAAGCCACGGTTTTCTGGGTTACCTGCATTTCTTTATGGATCAGCTCTATGTCTAAATGGCGAGCTCCCTGGAAAATACTGAGCAAGTCCAGGCCTGTTGGGATCACCCAGGGAAGCAAATGGTGCCTCGTGCAGAATCTAGGCACTGGATACTGCAGCCTCACCACCAAGGTCAAACTATCCTGTCTAGGGCTTGGGCAGTTTCTAAATTTTCTGAACTACATGAAATCCAGTTGTTTATTTTTTGGTTGGATTCATATTACACACACACACACACACACACACACCCCCAGAGGCATTATCTATAGCACAAAAAATTGTTGAAAATGCAAAATTGACACACTTTGTCTCAGTTATCAAGATATTTTAGATGTTGCAGGTAAAAGTGGTACTTTGGCTTAAATGTTTCTCATGGAATCTCCTTTCTCTAACTTTCTTCAAAACACCACAAGTGAATCAACATAGCTTCTTTCTGTTGCAATCAAAAAGTGGTAAAAACCTGATAGATAACAATGATTCATTTTTCCTCAGTCTTGTCACACACATTCCCCCCGTACACACATCACAGTACTTTTCATACATTTGAACTCTACTCAAGCAATTTCATCCATAAAATCTTCCCAGACATACTCTGTATGCCTCTTGTCCCTCTGGTGACACTTTATCTGTGACCTTTACAAATCTAACCAGCTGTTACTTTTGGTTTCCCTTTGAAAATATCGTGAAGGGAGCTCTGTTTCTTTGCTTTCTTTCTCCATTTCCATCTGGCATCCTAACCCTCCGGTTCTAATGCATTCCAGGCCCCTCAGTATGACACTCCATTAAGGAAAAGAAGGCTAATGTACCGTGTATTATACCTCTTCTCTATTCTCATCCCAATCACAAATGACCTGCTCTGCGTGCCCTGCTTTCAGAGGAGTCTGGGCAAGAGAGGACTAACTAACGTGGTATGTTAATTTATGTTCATTGCTTCTTTCACAGTATAGATGCATTTCAAAGAGGTCTTTCTTAGAGAATTTAATGGTATTATTATTGTTAGCACAGTTTCCCCCTGAAAAAGCAATTTCAGGTACTCAATATGTTGAGTAGAAAATCCAAAATCTAAGCATGTATGGAGATATGGATGGGGACAAGTGAGCAAGATGGACCTGTTACCTCATTCTGTTCACCTGGGTGACTGCAGCGGTCTCGGAGTTGGTGCCCCTGCCACTGTTGTATCTGTTTCTAATCTTTTCTCCTTGCTATGGTTAGCCTACAGTTCCAACAATAGCATAACCCGGCTGAAAACCTGCCAGTGGCTTCTCACAGCCTTAGGAATAAATTCAAGCTACTGGCAAGAAATAGAAGGTTCTTCAATTGCATGTTTCTCCAGCTCTGTGTTTTGCCTTGCTGCTGCAGTACCCTAGTTCCCAGCTTCATTATTGCTTATTGCTTACTGTTCCCACAAACAGAACACTCTCTCATTCATTCTCTTACTCCTTGACCCGAATCCATCAGTCTAACTTCCACTCAACCTTCAAAATTCCTTCCAGGATTGAGCATTGCTTTCCCTCTTTTTCTTCTCTCACATGGACCTTTCTGGAATCCTTCTTCTAGGCCCAAGTTTATCATTTTTATTTTTATCCCACTATATTGTACGTACTCATTGGTTTTCTGGTGTGATCATTCTCCTATAAAATCAGGGTCTGTATCTTTTCCTTCTTGTATTTCAAAATTTCTGATTGGCACCCAACACATAGTTGAGTTGGTGTTGTAATCCATGTTTAAAGAGTGAATAAATGAGTTTGGAATCAGCAAAAATTAACTTAAAATTACCAAATAAATTTAAAAGCAGGCCTTTGATTTAAACAAACCTTCTATGGTCTTATTTGCACAGTTCTGTAGCCAACTCCCTCTCAATAGTGATGAATTTAACTTTAGCCCATCCCACATCTAATTATCATAAATAAAACTCTAAGCCCAAAACAAGAACTCTACGCCTGAAATGATTTAGATAGTACCTAAACGATCTATGTTTGTCCCACCTTCCCCTTAGAGGTTGCCCTTTTTTGAAGGCTGATACCATATTTGTTTTCCCAGTGTGTTCCACCTGTGTGTAAATACCTGATGTTGTAGAATAACTAAGGTACTAGCCATAGCATTCAACACGTTCAGCTCATGAGCTGAGCACATGCCTTGTTCATATCTGAAATGGTTTAAACTGATACAAAGTGGTACATTAGAAAAAGGCAAACCAGTACTGACTGCTTTTGTTTGCTGCCCAGCATTCATCTCCTCTCTTTAAATTAAAGCCCAGACTCTTATCTTGTCTTTGGTTTCCAGTATAATGTTTTTATTCCCAGAGAGCAATTTTTGGCCTTTTGAACAGCCTTAGACAATTAATTCTGTCAGAGACCTGTCTGGTATTTAATGAAAGCCATGTATTGGCTAGAGCAGAAAGGGAGAGTGTTATCATTATAATTATAATATTGTGTTGAAGGTTGTTAGCATCTATTCTTATATAGTAAATTACTTCAAACTGTTGTATAATTTAATGATTTTTAGAATTTAAAGTCTGTGTTTTACTAATCAATATACAATTCCAAGATGATTTCCTTTTAAAAATAAAACAAATGAAATCAACTAATTATTCCTTCTTTATTCCTCCTACTTGTAGATGATTTCCTACATAATTTGCTCCTAAGAAGCATTCTGAGCCATGGCATCTCAGGCTTACCCTTCATCATTAGAACTAGTAACAAGGACAACCATCTTTTCTTCTGAACTTTATTTTTAAAAAAATTCACTTCCCAAAACCTAAAATGCAACAACAACAACAAAAAATTCACTTCCCTTTTAGATCTGTTGAATTATCCAAACAAAAAATTAACTCTCAAAATATTTTTACGTGAAGGCCCCAAGAGTTGCTGCTAGTGAACTGATTAACTTTTAATCCTTAAGACTATTTGCATATTTGAAGACTATCAGAATTTTATTTTTTAAGCTTTATACATGATTTTTTCATCACAAAAATTCCATGCCAATAAAGCAATTAAAATACTTCTTCTCTGGAGATGTTTTTCTTTTAATTTTTAAACCTAGAAACATGTGATAGTCTTTTCTGAACCTCTTTCTCCCCAAAATCCAAATCCCTTAAGGGGGAACATTGAAACTCAATCTGAAAAAAAAAAAAAACCATATAAATACTAGAAAACTCACACCTCTAACAAATTTCAAAATTTAAAGAATTACAAACTTGTTTTTTTTTTTTAAATGAAAGCTGAAAGCACATGCTTCAAAACATTTTGAGAATTAAGCCATGGCCATATTGTTTGAAGTTGATACTTGGTGGTAATGACAAATCCATTAATACTGAACTTTTATTCTCATATAAGCTAGTTAACATGTTACCATTTCCTGACTGATTAGACAAAATATGCAACATTTTATGTATACACAAAAATATTTCTAACAGAAAAAATGCTCTAATAAGCTTATGTCCATCATTAGAACAAAGGTCAAAAAAACAATAATATCTATATATTGTTGTATATTATACACACATTAAAAACTACTTTTGAAGATATTTATTTCTATTAAAATACAGTTGTATCACCCAAGTTTTTCTAACATTCATGTCTTCTGTAGGCAAAAAACTTATTTAGAAATTTTAAAAATATATAAATAATCTTCTAGTTGCATAATCATATACTCCTAATATTTAGCTTAAATCATATACTTTTAATATTTAACTTAAATTTATTCTTTCATATTTTTATACTGATGAACTTAAGAAACCAGATTCTGTGCTAACATTACTCATCTCATATTTTATAGGGAAGATAATTCATATTCAATGAACACCCAAATCATCAGAACAAAGAATGAGTTTCAGGTGAACACTGTGGACTAGATGATAAAAAGTAACTCATACTGCTTTCAGGCATGTAGATAAATATAGATTCATAATTTTTTCTACAGCTACTCTGATCTTCCTCGAAGCCCTCACCTCCTACATAGCATGAACAGTTTTTTAAAGGAAATTGAATCCAATTAAGTTTAAAAGTATATATTTGAGCCAATAATGTATACCACACATTTAGGTGTCACTCAGTCCTTTGGGGATATTTGCACTGGTCTTCAGACTCTTTTCATCTTTTGATCCTTTCAAAGATGGTGTCTGGGCTATTAGAAAATATTTACCTCATCTCCTGGTAGGAGGAGGTTGTAAACAACTGGTCATGCCACACCTTCACTGTGTATTAGCCGATGCCTCTGAAGTATCAACCTGGTCTCTCCTGGAGCATATTACTAGCATCTCCTCTTGACTCCTCTGACCAAAACATCTAGTCTCCTTTTGTCTCTCTCTCCCCTCTGCTTAGCTGTGGCCGAGGTCCTGCCTGCTCATTCAGCCTCCTCTCAGCGCTTGCAGACTGAATCTCTGCCAAGTCTACAGGTCCAGGGCAGGCCTGTTGGATGTCAATCAGAACCTGAGCCACAGGGAAATTGAAGGGAGCAAATATCACAAACAGGAGGAGGGAGTGCATCTGCCTTCTACTGCGACGTGGACACTCCATCTCCCTGGCCATGCTGATATGCCATCAACTGCATTGGAAGCCCCAAGCCCACCTGTCTACATTGCCTCAGCACCTCCCTGCAGGAGGGTCTCCTCGCTAAAAAGGAACAGATGCCAGAGAACATCAGCTGTGAGTGTTCTCCAGGCTTTGTAACACACACATCTGAAGTCCTGAGTTCAGACCAGAGAAGAGGAGACATTTCTGGGTTCTGACCTTCTACCTCTCAGTTCTTGTTTTCCATCTTTCTCCCCTTGTCTAGGCCCAGACAACACGGCCTTTTTTTCTACTTCCTCTTCTTGTCTATCACAGGTTGCCCATAAATAAAATTCTGTGATCTAGTTTGGCCAGGCCTTTTGAACCATCAAGTGAGAGCTATAGAATTTTAGAAAATCCTTTCTCTTTCAACAGTCTCCAAACATTTCTAATCCCAATTTCACTCCAAAGCAGATGGATACCTTGAACTGACTTGGGAAAACTGTACATTGAAAGTAAAAAATATCTTATTAATATTTTTCTCAAAATAGTACATCATGTTATTTTTATAACTTATTGACTAGGAAATTTTACTCATATTAACTTCCCAAATTAAGGGAGTACTCGGAAGGCATTCAGGCTTACTGGCTTAAATAGTGTTGATTACCTGTAAATTTCAAATACTAACAAGGATTCTGTGTTCAGAGGTTAAATCATTAATTCAGCGGCATTCACTGAAATATTCATTAGGTTCAGATTATATGCTGGACACATCTCTTGGCACTGGGGAAAGATTCTGTGAACTAGATGGGCAAGGCCTCTGCTCTCTTGGAGCTAAAATTCTAGGGACAGGGAGAAATACATATATGCATATACATACACACACATATATGTGTGTATATACATATGTGTATACATAAATTCTAGGGACAGAGATAAATACATATACATATGTATTTCTCATATATATATATGTCTGTATATATGTATATGTATTTCTCCCTGTCCCTAGAATTTTAGCTCCAAGAGAGCAGAGGCCTTGCCCACCTAGTTCATAGAATCTTTCCCCAGTGCCAAGAGATGTGCCCAGCATATAATCTGAACCTAATGAATGTTTTAGTGAATGCTGCTGAATTAATGATTAATTAATAAATATGTGTGTATATATACATATATACACACATACACACACATACATATGCACAGCAGACAAAAACAAGTGAGAAGAGCCTATGTACAGAAACAAAATAGTGGACTGTGACTCAAAAGATTGAGTGACTTTCACATGGAGTGGTAATCTAAAGCCCCTCAGAGAGTGACTTCTGAGCTACAATCAGAATGACAAGAAAGAGTCTGGCTATGAAGATAAGAAAGAAAAGAAACGGGCATTCAAAAGGCCCTAAAGGGGAAAGGAACAACACTTGGCAAGTTCAAGAACCACAGAGAAAAACATCTTCACTGTGGCTCCAGGGTAAATTGCAAGGAGAAAAGTAGAATGAAATTGGAAAGGTCAAGGGGCAATTATGTAGGGCTTCGTAAACAAGGAGAAAGAGTTTGGATTTTAAACATAGCACAAAGGGAAGCCATTGCAAAGGTTTAATTGGAAGCGGGGATGGTTTTATCTTTGAAGAAAGATTGAAGGAGGCAAAAATGGAAGCAAAGGTCATTATAGAAATCCATGTGTTAGTGAGATAGTAGTAGAAACACAAAGCGGATAAATTTAGTTCATGCTTTGGAAGCAAAAATAACAGGATTTAGGATGTGTTGATGGGTGAGGGAAAGAGGAATCAGGAATAATTTATTTGCTTTTGGAATTCTCTGAAAAGGTATATAGAGGAGGATAAGCATACATACATCTCCAATCTGTATAACTAATGGTCCTGGATTCTGTCTTCAATTAACTCTCAGCTTCTGCTGCTAAAAGACACAAATGTAAGATGCAATCCTGTCTCTCCTGAAAGGAAAAGAGGAAGGGGGAAAGTCACGGACATGAGGAGCGAGGGCCTCTGCCAACCAGTGAATAAGTGAATGGCAAGTGTTTAGTGAAGGGGCATGGCCGTGAGAAGGATAGAGAGATGGTATCCTTTGAAGAGAGCTTGGGGCAAAGCTTCAATCAAGTCCAGTAGCATTCAAAAACAAATTTCTCATGTTCTCCTTTTCCCTTTTCATTCATCATAGTCTACTTTTCCACTCCCTATTCCCGGGGCTGCTTCTTCATCTCTTTATTATTCTCTCTCTCTGCCCTTCATCACCCTCATCATCACCTTCATTGTCACTGGTATTCACTGAGCACAAAACTGGTACACTTTTATCTTCTGAGCTATTTCGTGCAACTTCCCTGTAAGAAAGATATGATTAACCCCCTTGATAGGTACCTTTGAGCTTGGCGAGATGAAGCAGCTTGCCCGAGGTTGCCAGGCCAGGAAGGAGCAGAGCCAAAATGTGCAAACAGGTCTGTCTGACTCTGAAGCCAGTGTTCTCATCCTGTCCTCTACTGCTGTACAGCACCCTTCTCCTTCCCATGCTGCCCTCTCTCGCTGACACAGCCCCCCAACTTTCTTCTCTTACTCTTGTTTAACCCACCTTGCCATTGCAAATATGGAATTTTCTATTATAAACAGAAAATAGAAGCTATAGACTATTCAAGCAGAAAGAACTTCAGTGGCAGAGGCAACATAAAAGCAGGTCTTCCCTCTCTTACTGTTGTGTCCCTGCCCCCCCCGCCTCTCTTTCTCCCTTTCTCCTGTCTCTTCTCCTTCCTCTTTCCTCTACTCTATCTAGACTGCTCCTGCCCATTTCCTCTCTCCCATCTTGCCATTGCTGATATGGAATTTTCTATTATTATAAACAGAAAATAGAAGCTATAGACTATTCAAGCAGAGAGAACTTCGATGGCAGAGATAACATAAAAGCAGGTCACTGTATGTTCCAGTCCACAAAATCGCTGCTCCAAATGTACAGATACAGATTAGGTGGAAACTATGTATTTCACCGTCACCCATGTGGGTCCTGCATCAGCTCTCACATACAAAGCCATGCTGTTTGCAGAGACTCTATTCCTTCTGCCTGACCTCCAGTTCAGTCCCTCTGCATTTATGGGACATTTGTCCCATGCCCAACCAGGGTTATAAGCACTTAAAAGATCATTTTGCATCTTTTTTTTTAATCTATAACTTCTATGCTTAAATATGCGTATCTCAACTTCACTCAAAAAAAAAAAACCTTGTACCTCTGGTTTGCTATCGTCCTAAGCATGGGTAATAGGTAATACAATGAATTAATAAACTTACACAAACTCACTCTTAGCTAGATAGGTATTAAGTTGTTTACATGCAGTTCTTAAAAAAACATTTTAGATAATTACTCATATTATTCCTATTCTACTTATAAAGCAGTTCAGTTTCTGGGACAGTAAATAAATTCCCAGGATTTGAATGTGGTTCTGTTGTCTCTACAGCCTGAGTGAACTTTTTACCCCATGTACATCCTGTCTTAAAAATAGAGTGGATGACTGGAGGTGGTGGCTCATGCCTGTAATCCCAGCACTTCGGGAGGCAGAAGGGTCACTTGAGCCAAGGAGTGCAAGACCAGTCTGGGCAACATAAGGAGACCACATCACTACCAAAAAAAAGACTGGATGCTATCCTTTACAAATGATTTATACATTAAAACATTTAGATGACTATGGCATTATTTTATTAACTAATTTCTCTTTTTCTTTTTCTTTTTTTTTTTTTTTTGAGACAGAGTCTTGCTCTGGTGCCTGGAGTGTAGTGGTGCAATCTTGGCTCACTGCAACCTCCGCCTCCCAAGTTATGTATAAAATAAGCTACTCTAGATAAGCTTATGCCTCTAGTTTTCTTTGATTTTTTTTCTCTTTTATAAGCCACTACTTCAGGTAATACAAACATGACTTTTTTTTTTTGAGATGGAGTTTCGCTCTTGTTGCTGACGCTGAAGTGCAATGGCGCGATCTTGGCTCACCGCAAACTCTGCCTCCTGGATTCAAGCGATACTCCTGCCTCAGCCTCCCAAGTAGCTGGAATTACAGGCATGCGCCACCATGCCCGGGTAATTCTGTATTTTTAGTAGAGACGGGGTTTCTCCATGTTGGTCAGGTTGGTCTCAAACTCCGACCTCAGGTGATCTGCCTGCCCGCGGCCTCCCAAAGTGTTGGGATTACAGGCATGAGCCACCGCTACTGGCAGACATATTTTTAAAAATGAAAGAGGAATTTATCTTTGAGGTGTCCTTACACTTTAAATGTGTGCTTTAGTATTTGCAGCCCACAAGCCATTGTACATAAAAGAGAAATCTCCAGGAGTTTTCTGTGCCACTAACAAGGAATCCATCAAGGACGATGCAATGTATGATCACTGAATTTAGATTTCCATATTCATTGGTTGTAGCCATTTCTCAAGTAGATCCAAAGGTCAATGGCAGTTGGCAAGCATTCCTCTGCTAGACCTAACAAACATTCCTACCGGATACAGAAATCCAACCAGGAGGCAAAGGGTTTAAACCGCAATGAACACAGGATGGAAGGAAAGCATGGAAAGAAGAAAGGGTAGAAAACTTTCTCTCTTTATTCAAGTAGGGAAAAGTGAGACCTTAAAGAATATAGGAAACTGTAAAGGGTGTCCTGGGGCCTATTTTACTTCCTCATAATAAAATGAAAGCTCTTCAGCCAGTAACTAGAAAAGCAGGTTCCTTTCCTCTGTTACCTATGCGAGCTCCTGAGAATATACCTGAAGCTACAGAAGCAGTTCTATAGGGACGCCATATTGCATCTTGTTTAAAACCAATGAGTAGTGCAATGCCCCTTTGTTAGTTCTTTTTCATAGCCTACCTTGTATTCATGAAAAACTGGTATGTGTCATACCCTGTGTGAAATAGGAACACATTCTGAGCATGTAGTGAGGATTTCTAATTGCAAACAGTGATTGGAACATGTAAGACACTTGTGTAAAAGTGCCGTAAACAGACCCAAAGAGGGATAAATCTTAAGTCTTTCTCTGCTGTGTACTCAGGTATACTGGTAGTATATTTTAAGAGACAAAGTGCCATAGATACATTTAAAATAACACAAACTAGTTATTCAAGGTCAAAACTTTCAGAGTTCCCATGCATTTTAGATTTAATAATGTTATGATATTTATATAATATGCTTAAGTAAGCAATTCATCTGATTGAGTTACCATGGTATTTTAATTCTATGTTCATTATTCAAATTAGTGATTTAACACTTGCTTTGTGTGCTCAACATTCAAATTAGTGATTTAATGATACGGTTTCATGAACATTCATTGTATTTGGTAAAGACAAGTAGAAACAAATCTTGTGGGAAGAATACATTAGAAAAAATGAAAAACAATGTAAAGTACACGTGCACTGAGAAGAGTCTTTCTGAACAAGCCTTGGTTGGTTTGTGTCGGAAAAGGCTGAAAACTCCCCCTTAACTCAAAACCTATCCCCAGTCAGGTCATATTTTCATTGTCTCCACAAATTTATATGGTTTGCATTATCACTTGTTATTTGTAGAAAGACACACTAGCTACCTTGACACAGAACTTGCAAACTTTTCCCTCTGCACAGTAACTAATGGTTGGTACTTTCTTGTCCCCAGCAAAGCTCAGTAGAACAGTGGTGGGTGTGCAGTGCAGCCTACAGGAGAATCAAAAATCTCAAACATGCATTTGGTATATGTGTGGGGAAGCTCAGTTCCCTATACATTGAACAGAATACAGCACCTTTCATACTCATTTGATGCATTATGTATTCTTGGTGCAGGGATGGTCCTGAAAACAAAGCAGCCTTTGAAAAACTCTCAACAGTTTTCCAAATTGGCCTGGAGGCTTCTGCAGTCAGAGTTAACATTTAAATGGAGCTATGTATAAGTAACTCTTTCTGACTTGGTGGAGAAAGACTCAAAACTCCCTTTAACCGTCTTCTAACTACCAAATTCCTCTCCACCAAAGAACATGACATTAACAACTCTGCACTAAGGGAAATCTCAGCAACCATAGGTTTCTTTAATCATGAATTAATACTTACAGAAATAGCACAGCTCGAATAATATAGCTGCAGCTCAAAAATTACAGACTTGTATCTTATGCTGTCTATGCTATCATTTATTTAAGGTGAAAACCCATTTTGATTAACTGAGAAAACACAGCTTTAAAATTCTCAGTGCACTCAAAGCACAACAGTCCGGGACTGTACTTCATTATTATTATTATTATTTTTGAGACGGAGTCTTGCTCTGTCACCCAGGCTGGATTGCAGGGGTGTGGTCTTGGCTCACTGTTACCTCCACCTCCTAGGCTCCAGAGATTCTCCTGCCTCAGGCTCCCGAGTAGCTGGGATTACAGGCATGCACTACCATGCCCGGCTAATTTTTGTATTTTTAGCAAAGATACGGTTTTGCCATGTTGGTCAGGCTGCTCTCAAACTCCTGGCCTTATGTGATCCACCTGCCTTGGCCAGGGATTGTGCTAAGTACAAGAATATCTAACACTTTTACTCTACTTTTGTAAGCTAGAAACACAATTCAAAAGAGAGGAAGCATTCACTTATTTTTCAATTCTTCATTTTCTAGAATTTCCTGGTTGCAATTGTGATTTGAGTTCAAGCATAGAAATTTCACTTTTCCAGAGGAATTCTGTTCAAAAATCTTTCAATACCTTGTACATTTAACAATTTAACATCTTCCACAATCTGTTGGTTGTTGTTGTTATACTTTAAGTTCTGGGGTACATGTGCAGATCATGCAGGATTGTTACATAGGTATACACACCACGGTGGTTTGCTGCCTCCATCCCCCCATCATCTACATTAGGTATTTCTCCTAATGTTATCCCCTCCCTAACCCCCCCACCCCCTGCTATCCCTCCCCCAGCTCTTCCACCCCCCAACATGCCCTGGTGTGTGATGTTCCCCTCCCTGTGGCCATGTGTTCTCATTGTTCAACACCCACTTATGAGTGAGAATATGTGGTGTTTGGTTTTCTGTTCTTGTGTCAGTTTGCTGAGAATGATGGTTTCCAGCTTCATCCAGGTCCCTGCAAAGAACATGAACTCATCCTTTTTTATGGCTGCATAGTATTCCATGGTGTATATGTGCCACATTTTCTTTATCCAGTCTATCATTGATGGGCATTTGGGTTGGTCCCAAGTCTTTGCTATTGCAAACAGTGTCACAACGTACATACGTGTGCATATGTCTTTATAATAGAACAATTTATAATCCTTTGGGTATATTTTAATTTGGCTTGTCTACATTTTATAATCCTTTGGGTATATTTTAATTTGGCTTGTCTTATCACCTACATGTTTGTTCATTTGTTTATTCACTGCTTATTCAACAAAGTGCCCAATATCTAACCCCAGGTCCTAGTCCACGCTAGGGCCCCAAACATTTGTCAGTTGACTAATTCATTTCTGCTGCCTCCCTGCCCACCACCCAGAATATATAGGGAAGATGTATCAGTCACTGTCACTGTTATCCCAGGAGAATTTCAAGGAAACATGTAGCATTCTCTTCTGAGAATGTCTTTCCATGGACTTTTTCAACTTGCCTGCATTTTACAGATGGAAGCTACAAGCTCATCAATTTGGTATATCACTCAGTGATTAAAAAAAAAAAAGTATAAGATTGATACATGCAAACTCAGATGCATGTCCAGGCTTGGATGAATTCTCCCAGGCTGAAGCAGCCCGAGCAGGGCACAGAACTTTATGAACCAGCAGGGCTGAATTTTAATCCCAACTATCCTCTTGGTTGAGCACTCAATGGTAAGGCCTACTCCTAGCAAAAAAGGGCATATAATTTACTCTGGATATTCTCTGTAAAACACTTGTGGCCCATTTGACTTGAATAAAATTTAAGTCAAAATTCATACAAGCCTTTTTAAAAACCAGGAATGTGAGAGAAGTTTAGTTTTATTTGTTGTTGTATATGTGTTTGTTGCAAAGTATGATTCTCAGCAACACATAAGATCAGCTGGTGTTAGACATATATTCAGAAAACCACAAAGGCTCTGAAAATTTTGCATGAAATTTTCCCTTTAATCACTAAGCATTTTTTTTTAATCTCACACCACTGGAGTTCTCATGAAAGCTTTTAGTCTGAATGCTACTCACACTTTGCTTAGAGAGAAAACAAAAAAGATTTTCACAATATTTCTTCTGCAACTCTATGGTTAAGTGCTGAACTGATGACTTAGAGTCAATGCTAAATTCACAATTGATAGAAGAAAAAAGTATAACTTTTTTTTGTAACTAGTACTGCTATATCTGTTGATGAGGGATTGCACGCAGCTACGTGTTCATTCCAGTATGAGAAAAATAAAGATGTTTCTTAAGTCAGGGAGGCCACTATTTAAACCCAGGAATATCTCTGAAGGCCTGTCAAAATTATTTAAAATCAATAAAAATGTTATCAGAATGTTCACTGATATTACTCTATAAATTCTGGGTTCCTGATCAACATTCTTGGTAAAATTCCATAAAGAAAACAATATCGTGGAGGAATTTTCTGCATTTTCATCCACACACATTGACTTCCAGACTCCACAGATGTATGAAGCTCTGAAGCCTCCCTTGATACAGATCTAACCACTATTCACAGAGTTCTGTCTATAGACATAGAATACATCACATTAAAATATTTCATTCCATGTAGAGATTGTTAAGGAAAAATATGATTAATTAGATTTGCAAGATAAGAGCTAAGGATTATGCATTATTAAAACAAGGAGAAAAGTTTAATTACTCTAACATGTAAAAAGTAATTTTCAGAAGCTTGGAAAATTCTCTAGGATATTTGAAGTTTTAATGTACTAATAGAGGGAGCAAACATCAATACCATTGCTTATATTGCTTAAGAGGATTGATGTATATTCTGAAATTATGATTAAAATTAAAGACTTAAAAACCAAAGAAATCTAAGTTCAAATTTAGGCTCTGTTATTTGCTAGATATGTGACTTTGGGAAAGTTACTTCATCTCTCTAAACTTCAGTTCATAGACCTTGCTATGCCTCAACTCTAGAATGAAGATAATAATGTTAACTCTTTATTCAGTTGTTTTGAGAATTAAATTCGAAAATTCAAAGATGCTAAAGTTCCGTGTCTTTTTAAACTAATGCAAAATGCTTAGCACAATGGCCACATGGCAAGCATTCAATAAGACATTATTTTTATTAGTATTGTCCAAAACCCACTATTATTATGAGAATTTATCCTAATATAGCTGTCCATTTTTTGTGTTAAATCTTTTCAAGGAGAACATTAAATCATATTTAATTTTCTGCAAGTTAAACTCAGGCAATTTTTTTCCCTTTATAATGGTGAAATTTTCAATTTTGAATTTTAAAAGGAGCCACATTTTTAATCATTTTCAGTCTTTTCCAGACTGAAGAAGTTGTGAAATCACCTTTGACTTGATCATCTTAGATAATTTCTAGAACGTCATTACAGAGATATTTTTAACCCCTGAAACAAGGGATATGTAAAGTCGTTATTCCATTTTCAGAAATAATAATTTCTCTTTTTACAACAAGCTTAACACTGAAAGTGGTCTATAATCTGCTCAAACTTCAATACTTCCTTGGATCAAAAGCTTGTGACAAGCAAGCAAATCCACTGCTCAAACTATTATCCCATGGTAAACTCAAGTAATATATCTTTTGGTATAATATTTTTACCATTACCTTAGTCTTTAAGTCATGTTATTTCTGTTTTTCTAAGTTTTATGTAAGAGGAAGACATAACATGTCATTTATACAAAGTAATACAGATTTTAAAAGCTGAGGAAACTGATCAGAACCTATGAATATGGTAATAATCCAACAAAACCTGTATCTGTTTATTCTAACAACAGCCTTCTCCTAACTATGCTACATGTACTTTTTGGCCTGTGAGCTTTCAAAGTTGAAAGGACAAGCAACAAAATGAGTATTTTATATCAGAATATGAAGTCTCCCCAAGTTCTATATGCTTAAATACTAAGATCAAACTTGACCCTAGTCAAATAGAGTCCCCAACCATATTCACAACACCTGGAAAATATTAAACGGATACAGCATTGACAACCAAAATTCATGAATATATACATATATTTGTGTGTGTGTGTATGTGTGTGTGTGTGTGCATGTGTGTGTACGTATATATCTTTTGAGGATTTTTCCCAGATACCTATCTTTTTATGCCAAGAACCATCTCTATAAAACGTAGAGCTGCTGTATTTCACAAATTATATTTTCCAAATCAAAACCATTTGGTAACAGATATTTTTATTCACCCCAGAGGACAATTCCATTAGGCCTATTTTCCTGGCAATGACCTAGAATTTACAAGTCTGAGTGCAGCTTAAGATCTAAATATTTCTAAATCACTCCCTTATTGTGAACAATCTTTGTTATACCGGATTTTTCCATGATTACATGAACCATTAATATGCGTAATTCAACCAACAGAAAGCTGTTGAATTCCATGTGTTACATTCTGAAGGTATTTTTACAATATAATGTTTGTCTGTGTTTTGCTAGTGGTGAATTCTTCAACAGAGTAATTACTGCAAATTGTACTGATACTAGCATCAAGGGACACGTTCATAAAACATACATCAGCACTTTTACAGAAGTCACACATTTGTTAGCATGGCAAATCCAAGGACAACAGAATGGAAAATTTATTTATAGGTGAGAGCCCAGGAAAACCTATTGTGAACACATAAGAGCACTATGAATAACTATAAAGGGGCATTATTTTATTTAAAAAATTATTCAAGACCATACTTTACACATATTAAAGAGGGCTTTCAGATAATTCAAGGACAGGCTTTTCATATGCTGTCTATCAAACTAAACAAGGGTTGTGTACATATTTTGAGTTATTTCATATGCATTTAGGAATAACCCAAGATATGCATAATCCTTAAAAATCATTATCTCACATAGTGCTCACTAAGTCATCTTTTGATGAACAGCAACAAGCAGGGTTATAGCTCTCTTTGGATTTTAGTTTGCAAGAAAAATTGTTACATTCAGAAATGAAATTAGATTCCTCCAGCAGCTCATACAGGGACATAATTAATAGCACAAAGACCCATACAAATTACACCCCTAAAGCCACTATTGGGTTTCATATTGGACTACCAAGGTTTATTTTATTGATAAGAATAGTTACTGCCTCATAGTTTGGCTAGTCCCAAAGTTGTCTTTAACTCTGTTCATCTTTTAAGAAATTCTTGCCAACTTGTCATCAACACACATGTGTGCGTGCGCGCGCGCACACACACACACACACACACACACACACACACACACACACTTATCCCCCAAGTACCTAGTATTGGAAAACCACCACAGCCCATCAGGATCCCTAATTATGGCCCAACTTTTATATGTTCCCATCAAATGGTATCAATTTGTAGCTCCACTTTTTCAGGATTTCACTTTTTACTGCAATGTATTATAACAGGCGATAATTGGTTAATCTATTAATTAAATCAATTAATGAGTTAATTTGCCAAAACCCACAACTTCTAATATGTAACCTAATAGGAAATATCTACCTATAATGTAGATATTATTGTTATTATTATTATTCCCATTCGATATGAGAAAATTGAGAGACTCAGAGAACTAACATGCAAATCCAGGTCTGCTGATTAAAAAAATCTCATGTACTTTCATCAATTACATCACTCTTTCCAAAGAGAGTTTTGAAACATTACTAGGTGTTTTGTTGAAATAAACCAGGGAAATTTTGGGCTAAATAAAGATTAACAGATTTCTGCACCACAGGAATTCCTAGATCTGATGTGTTGTACAAAGCACCAAGAGGGGTTCAATATTTATACCACTTCCCAAAGTCATTAACATGTGGTTGTCCTTTCTTCCCCAGCTCAGACTATCACATAGGACTAGTATTTTCCCAACATACTTTGGAAAAAACTGCATTAAAGTATATGGTTCTTTTTCATATTCATTAATTTATTGTCCTTAAAGAACCTGTACATTTTGTAACCTTATGTCCTTCAACTCAGCAAAATTTTTGTTATTTCTTATTTTCTTCCATGATTCTTATTTGTTATCTTTGTTTGATCCTCTTATTTTCTATATCTTTTGAAGATTTTTATTATACATCTATCTTTTCTCTCACCTTGTTTATTGTGTTAATGTTTTTGGCATAATTTACAGATTTCTTGCATTTATCATTAATGTTGCTAATTCAATTTGGGGGGGGGAGTATATAACTTTCTGTTTACTATCCCAATATTTCTTTAGACTTCTTACTGTGGTAAAATATATATAATAATAACACTTCAGCATTTCATTCAATTATAAGTGTACAGTATATGGTATTAAATATATTCACATAGTTGTGCAAGCAGCTACCACCATACATCTATAGAACCTTTTCATCTTCAACTGAAACTCTGCACCTGTTAACCACTAACTCTGTTCCTCCCACCCCCAAGCCCATGGCAACTACCATTCTCCTTTCTGTCTCTACAATTTTGACTACTCTAGGTATCTTATTTAAGTGCAGTCGCATAGTATTTGTCCTTTCGTGAATGGCTTGTTTTACTTAGCATAATGTATGATTCATCGATGTCATAGCATGTGTCAGTATTTCCTTCCTTTTGAAGGCTTAATATTATTCCATTGTATGCACAGACCATATTTTGTTTATCACCCATATGCTGATGTACATTTGGTTTTTTTCACCTTTTGGCTATTGTGAATAATGCTATTATGAACATGGGTGTATAAATATGTGTTTTAGTCCCTGCTTTCAAATCTTTTGGTTTTATACCCAGAAATGAAATTGCTGGATCAATGGTTATTCTATTGATTAATTTATAACGGTTAATTTTTTGAGGAACTGCCATACTGTTTTTCACAGTAGCTACATTTTACAGTTCCACCAGCAGTGCACAAGCATTCCAGCTTCTCCACATCTTCTCTAACACTTGTTAATTTTTTCTTTTTTTCCCCTAATGGCCATCCAATTCCGACTAGGTGTGAAGTCACTTGCATTAAAAGAAGTGATTTGAATATGGACTGCTAGACCTGTGAGGGCACATACTGGTTTATTGCATGATCATGAGCACCTTGAGAGTAGGTAATACATACTGGCTGCATAGTCATAAACATAGTAAATGTTTATTATGCAGTGTCATAAGAGATAACGTTAAATTCAATGAGAGAGCCTAGAATGGGAGGATACGTTGGTATTTTGTCCTGTGGGTAAGTGGGAACCATTGTGAATTTGGAAAAAGTTAATTAGGCTAAAACATAGGTATTTGCAAAAATTTTTCCTAAGGTGAGCCCACTTACGAAATGGCAAGATAAATCATGATTTTATGAGAGAATAAAGTAGGTACATCAACCTAAGAAGGTCTGTAAAATAAGAGGCAGGTCCTGATAAAAGAAGGAGAAGTAAAAGGTGGCACCAAGTTTAGTGTCTTGGATAAGCATCAAGCAATAGTGCCAGTGACTGAAATTTTAAAATGTGATTGTAAAGACAGTGTGTTTGTTCTTTCTACTCTCCTACTCTTACTCTTAGTCAAATTAATTCAGTGCTTCCTTTGTCTACTCATTTTACTTCTGCTAATACCCTTTCTCAGTGTTACATTTGAGCCAGAATATGTTCTTTGTTTCCACAAATTATCAGGTCCTTTTAACTTTGTCACTGACTCATCCTATGACACTAGTTCCTCCATGAACCTTACCAAGTTTCTTTTCCTACCCCTTGTTTTCTTAACTGGGACCTCCAATGACAACACCTTATCTGGGCAAGCCACATTTACAAAATGCAACTGTATAGTTTTTTCACTACTTGTGCCCTTCATCTTATGTCCTATCTCTGTCTCTCTTCATAAATATTATTTGCTCAGTATGTGTGCTCTTGATCTCATGCCCTATCTGCGTCTTTCTGCATTTGCTTAGCATGCATCTTTCAGTATCTGATAGGGTTTGGCTATGTCCCCACCCAAATCTCATCTTGAAATGTAGCTCCCATAATCCTAAGGGCTCATGGGAGGGAACAGGTGGCAGATAATTGAATCATGGGGGAAGGTTTTTCCTGTGTTATTTTTGTGATAGTGAATAAGTCTCATGAGATCTGATAGTTTTATAAAGGAGAGTTTCCCTGCAAATGCTCTCTTGCCTGTCACCATGCAAGACTTAACTTTGCTCCTCCTTAACCTTTTGCCATGATTGTGAGGCCTCCTTGGCCATGTGGAACTATAGGTCCATTAAACCTCTTTTTCTTTATGAATTACCCAGACTTAGGTATTTCTTCATAGCAGTATTAAAATGGACTAATACAGTATCCAACCTGATGGTCTATGACAAAATGATCTGTATAGGCTGTGCCCTTTCCTTAAGTTAAATACCAAAAATATAGTTTGTAATCTTGTTAGCTCACCTGAAATTCATCAACGATAGAAACGATGTCTTAATTCTGTGCATAATCCAGGCACAAGTAAATTAAATAATTTAACACATATTTTAAGGACAAATATCTGAGTTTAAAATTCAACATTTTCCACAAGGTAATATCAAGATCTGACTACATATGATTTTCTTGAGTGTCCACATTAAGGTAGATAGAGATAATATGAATCCCAGAAAATCTCCAAACCTCATTTTAGGAAAAAGTTAAGTTGGGCTTTCCTATCACTGTGGATCAGAATTGCTCACAGAATTAAATGCTTCATTTTTACCTCGTTTCATACCTCTGAGATCTTCTTACCAGCTAACTATGGGTTAGCACATACTATGTACCAGGCACTCTGTTAAGAACTTTATGTGTACCATCGTATTTAATTTTTATTACAACTTCTGGAAGTGGCTTTTACTATCCTCAGTTTATAGACAGGAAAACTGAGGCTTAGTGAAGAAAAGTTACTTACTCTGAATAAATCACTAAGAAGTGGCAGAGCTGCTGACTTAATCTCCAAAAAGAAAACAACATGGGAAAAAATGGAATGAGGCATAATCTTCTAAGTGAGTGTTTGGTTTCTGACACATTGAGTGCAGATGCTGGACATCTAATAGCTTTCCTTATTTTAGCCAGAAATAAGATGGTAGATGAAGAAGAGAGGAGTGAAACAGAAGAATGCAAAAGTTTAAAGGGAAGTGAAGCCTTGGGTCTGAGTTCCATACTGTGGCCTGAAGGTCTCATTCAGACCTTCTTTGCTTGGCTAGTTCAAGTTAGGGAGCAACTAAAGAGCACTCCACTAAGAGCATGGTTCCTTCACATCTGCCACACGCAGACGTTGCCCAATCAGCAGTTTCCTGTCAAATGTTTGATTTGAATCTCAGTCTTCAGAATTTGACATGTCTGGTGTATATTATAATGCTGGTGGCCATTGAAAGTTGATAGCTGGCTGCATCTCAGTTACAGATGAACTGATTTGCTCAAGACCTCATAGCTAGCAAGTGGCCACACTGTATCTAAACACACAAAGCACTTTATACTACATCATGCCAGTTCACAGAGGTAGTCTTCACTTCTAGTGACAGCCACTTGCCTACTTCCATTAACTGGAAGTATCTCTGTTTCTACTAAGCCCCAGGATCCCCATTAGTCATACAGTTATGTAAATTGAGGCTCTGAAGTAATAATTATCTTTCCTAATATCACACAGTTACTTAGAAGCTGAGCCACATCTGGTGTAATCCTAATGAATAATGTCTTTAAAGTCAAACTGGCCCTGGCTCAGATTCCATCTTGCCATTGAAATAGGAGTGTGACCTTGGGCAAGTTATGCAACCTCTCTAATCATCTGTTTTGTCATCTATAAAGTGGAAACAATAGTATTATTTGTCTTATGGACACATTTTAAGAATTAATGGTAAGAGCAAATGTTATATAACACTGTGCTTTACAATAAGCTTCTAAGGCTGATAAATTATTATTTTCTTATTAGATAAGGGCATAAAGCAGAGATGGGTTAAATAATTCACCTAACATCCCACATTGCTAAAGTGGGGAATTCACATCCAACCACAGATTGCATGGCTCAAAAGCCTGTGAACATGGTGTCACTGTAATGTAATATAAAGTACTTAGCACAGGAACTGAAATACATTAAAATCTCAATCTAGAGCTCCTTCTCTTATACCATGCTTATTCCTCCCCATTTGTAAAAATGTCCAAAGAATGGCATTCCACAATGTTCTGCAAAGTAGCATTTCCAGATTGCTCAGTCTTCAGTAAATTGTAATTCACTGTAGAAAATCCACCTTCATTTATCCCTCCTCTGTCTCAAGCACCTAGATCTCAGGATGTTCAGATCTTTAGGGTGTAAATTAAAAATTATTAAAAAGCAAATTGCGTGCAATGACAAAGATCCAAGTTTGAACTATCTGCAGTCTAAATTGAGAAAAACACTTGTAGAAAGAGAACATAAAGAGAAAAACTATTTATATAGTTCATTAAAAAACTTGTGTTTGGTTTCTCAGGATAATGCTAATAATATTCTGAAGTCATAAAATGCTCTCTTCTCAGCCTCCTTTCTAAGTTTTGTGATGACATTTATGTTTAAATTGAGTTCCTCTATCAAATTAAAAAATAGTTTACCTTCAAGTTACTTCTCTTCAATATCCAATATTATGTTATTTGGCAATGATTCATTTCTAGTTTGGAATATAATGGAAACATAACTACAGATGGGGTTTATTGCAAAACTAGAAAAAAGATTTTCCCAAGTGGAGGTGCTAAGGAAATTACTGTGAAACTCAGTGGCTTCTGTGATAAGTGGCTGATCAAGCTACCCTTCAGCTTTCAAGATTAATTTTGTTTTTCAAGATTAGCTTATTAAAGGAGGAGTATATTCGAGTTGAAGTAATTTTTTTTAGGTCAATGTAACTCATAAAGATTAAAGACCAATCAGGACACCAAATGGCACTCTCTTGTTAGCTTTAGTGTATGGGCAAAACTTACAAAATGATTCCAAATTTGATTTTGCATTCTTATAGATAATCTTAAAACAAAATGACTAATTATTATCTGATTTGTATCTTGTTTTCCTTCACGTAGAAATAGTAGGCATCTTTTCATTTTTCTGACATTGTCAGTCCAACCTAAATTCTACCCAAACTGAACTCTTCATTCTTTTCTTTTGACAGCATAATTACTTTCATGACAACAACAATTGTAACTATTCTCTGCTGCAGGTAAAAATGATCATAACATATTGATAAACCATCTTAAGATTCCATTTTTATGTAAATGACCTTAGAAGAGAGAGAGAAGAGAAATACAAGCAAATGAAGTGGCATTTAAAAAGCGGAAGTGCTGGAAATAAAATGTTTCTTACTGTTTTCAGTAATGTTTAAAGAAGGATCAAATTGAGAGAGAATTCAGATAACCACATACTTTTATCATTTATGAAGAACATTTCTTTAAAATATATAAAAGAACAAAGGAAAAGGCTTCCCTGATCTAGAAGTACAATTCTTTGGTTGTGTTTTTATGTCCCTTTGCAAATTCACTGGGGGACAAAATTAGATATATAGAGATTACAAACCAGGAGTGATTCCAGAGCTTGTCTTCAATGTTGGAAATGTCAGGTAAATCTTTAGACAGAACTTTCTAGACGATGTTCACAAATTTAAATTTAAAGACTACAGTTTGGACCCAGAAAATGGAAGGGGCTATCCCTTGAACATACTATCTCCATTCACTCTCGACTCTTACAGTAATTCTCTATCTCCCCAAAGCCCAGCAGCTGCTGGAATCAGCAGGTAAGACATTCCTAGACGACATAAACAAAAAAATTGTCAACATCCTTCATGTGGGACTGACTAAAGCTCATAGCACAATACTGATGAGGCTTAAGGCAAGGAACTGAATGAGGACTATTACAGGGAAGGTTTACTTGCTGAGATTCTTAAAGCCCTGGAGGGGACTGGTGGGTCTACCGTGTCCCTGATGAGATGCAGGGTCTCTAATCTCTAAAGAGTTGAAGATAAAAATAAAGATAAAGAGTTGAAGATAAAGAGGTAGACTAAATTTGCTGCTCTTGCCCCCAGATTGGAAGAACATAAGCAGACTGGAGAGCTAGAATCTTCTTCTTTGTGTCTTGGAAGAGACTGACAATCTACATCACTGAACACCTATAGCTGGCTTCTACCACCTAAGGTATGTCTCAAGAAAAAGAGAAAATATAAATAACCATTATTATGAATAAAAGAGATTACTATAGATTCTACAAGTCTTAAAAAGATAATAAGGGCATATTTAAAAAAACCAATGCCAATCAATTTGATTAAAATGGCATATTCTCTGAATAACACAAATTATTAAGCCTTAGAGGAAAAGATTAGGCAATATTAATACTAATTATATTACTGTCTTAATATTCATTATTAACTGTTAAATAATTAAATTCACAATTTAAAACCTCCCACAAAGAAAAGTCTAAACTCAGGTAACTTCATTAGTAAATTCTGTCAAATACTTAGTAAGAAATAATATACACAACTCTTTCAGAAAATAGTGGAGAAAGAAATTTTAATGGATTTTATGAGATAACCCTTATCAAAATCTGGCAATGACATTACAAAAAAAGAAGATGTGAAATTAATATCCCTCATAAACTTAGACCTACAAATTCTTTAAAAAATATTAATAACTCAAACTCAGAAATATATAATAAAGTCAATCCATCACAACCAAAAAGGGTTTATTTTAGGAGCATAAGATTGACTTAACATTTGAAAATCTATCAGCATAATTCACCTCATTGAAATAAAGGGTGAAATAAAATAATACAATCACTGCAATAGGTATAGAAAAATAATTTCACTAATTATTCATAATTACAAAGAAACAGCTCACAGCAATTTTCTATGCCAGATAAACAACTGACTGCAAAAAGAAAACAAATAAGACACACCAAAACCTTATGGTTCATAGCACATTTAATGATGAAATACTGAATAACAAATGCTTTGCCTTTCTAAGATCAGGAGCAAGATGAGCATATTTATTCTTAGCACTTCAATATTGGACTGGGATTTTAGCAAGTGCAATAAGGCAAGAAAAGGAATAAAAGGCATTAAGAATGACAAGGAAGAAGTAAAATAAATCTACAGATGGCATCATTTAGTAAATCCTAAGGCATCTACAAAGCAAATATTAGAACAAATAAATAAATTTATCAAGGTTGCAGGATACCAATTCAAAACATAAAATCAGTGTAATTTCTATATACTAGTACAAACAATTAGAAAATCAAATTAACTAAACAATACCATACACAGAAACATCAAAATATGTGAAATACCAAGGGAAAATTTGATGAAATAGTTGCAAACTCTGTACTTTGAATACTACAAAACATTGTTGATATGCATTAAATATTTAAGTAAATGGAGAGTTATAACATATTCAAAGATTAGAAGATTCAATCCTGTTGACATGAATGTTCTCTTCAAATTGATCTACAGATTTAACACGTGCCAATTCAAAATCTAAACAGGAATACTGAAGAAACTGAGAAGCTGATTCTGAAATATATTTTAAAATCCAAAATATATAGAATAGCTACAACAAGGTTAAAAAAGAACAAAGTTGGAGAACTTAAAACTAATGTTAAAACTTTTTATGAAGCGATTGTTAAGACAGTGCAATGCTGATGTAAAGCTAGAAAAATAAATTAATGGAACAGAATAGAAAGTTCAAATATAGACTTACACATATATAGATGACTGGTTTCACCAAAGTCATCAAATAATTTCAATGGAGGAAGAGAATGTCTTTTTGACAAATGGGTGCTGGAACAACTGGATATCCATATGGAAAACAAATGAATCATGATGTTTATCTCACCATACACACACACACGAAATCAATTTGAGGGGGGTTGCAGACCTAGAAGTAAAAGCTGAAATTATAATTTTTCTAGGGGAAACACACACACACACACACACACACACACACACACACACACACAGAAGAGTGTCATCAAAAACTTGAAGTAGGCAAAGATTTCTTACACAGTTAACAGACAGCACTAATCATTAAAAAAATATAAATTGGAATTCATGAAAATTAAAACTTTCTGCTCATCAAAAGACATTGGTGAGAAAATGAATAGACAAACAGTAGACTAGGGAAATATGTTTCCTATGCATATATCTGACAAAGGACAAATACCCAGAATATATTTTTTTGACAAAGCTGGCCAAAACAGGCAATGGGGAAAGGATTCCCTGTTTAATGAATGGTGTGGGAAAACTGGCTAGCAGTGTGCAGAAAGCAGAAACTGGACCTCTCCTGACACCTTACACTAAAATTAACTCCAGATGGATTAAAGATTTAAACATAAGACCTAACACCATAAAAACCCTAGAAGAAAACCTAGGCAAAACCATTCAGGACATAGGCATAGGCAAGGACTTCATGACTAAAACACCAAAAGCACTGGCAACAAAAGCCAAAATAGACAAATGGGACCTAATTAAACTCCAGACCTTCTATGCAGCAAAAGAAACAATCATTAGAGTGAACTGGCAACCAACAGAATGGGAAAAAATTTTTGCAACCTACCCATCTGACAAAGGGCTAATATCCAGAATCTACAAAGAACTAGAACAGATTTACAAGAAAAAACAAACCCATCCAAAAGTGGGAGAAGGACATGAACAGACACTTTTCAAAAGAAGACATATATGAAGCCAACAAACATATGAAAAAATGCTCATCATCACTGATTATCAGAGAAATGCAAATCAAAACCACATTGAGATACCACCTTATGCCAGTTAGAATGGTGATCGTTAAAAAAATCTGGAGACAACAGATGCTGGAGAGGATGTGGAGAAACAGGAACACTTTTACACTGTTGGTGGGAGTGTAAACTAGTTCAACCATTGTGGAAGACAGTGTGGTGATTCCTCAAGGACCTAGAAATAGAAATTCCATTTGACCCAGCAATCTCATTACTGGGTATATATCCAAAGGATTATAAATCATTCTACTATAAACATACATGCACACGTATGTTCATTGCAGCACTGTTTACAATAGCAAAGACCTGGAACCAACCCAAATGTCCATCAACAATAGACTGGATAAAGAAAATATGGCACATATACACCATGGAATACTATGCAGCCACAAAAAATGATGAGTTCGTGTCCTTCATAGGGACATGGATGAACCTGGAAACCATCATTCTCATGCCTATAATCCCAGAAATTTGGGAGGCTGAGGTGGGCAGATCACTTGAGCCCAGGAGTTTGAGACCAGCCTGGGCAACATGACAAAACTCAGTCTCTACAAACAAATACAAACATTAGCTGGGTGTGGTGGTGCACACTTGTAGTTCCGGCTACTTGGGAGGCCGAGGTGGGAGGATCACTTGAGCCTGGGAGGTCGAGGCCGCAGTGATCCATGATCACACCACTACACTTCAGCCTGGGCCACAGAGTAAAACTCTGTCTCAAAAAAAAAAGACAGATAACTTAGAAAAATTGTTGTTATTATTATTAAAACACTAAGCAAACTGGCTATGGGTTTGGTGATGGCTTTGTAGATACAATACCAAAGGCACAATCTATATTAGAATTGATAAAAAATAAAGTTTATTAAATTAAAATTTTCTGCTTGGCCAAAGAGATTGTCAAGAGAAGGGAAAGTCAAGCCACAAGCTGGAAGAAAATATTTGCAATGGACATATCTGATAGAGGACTCTATTCCAAAGTATGAAAAGAACTCTTAAAACTCAGCAATAAGAAAACAAACAAACCAATTAAAAAACAGGTCAAAGACCTTAACAGACACCTCATCAAAGAAAATATACAGATGACAAATAAGCATATGAAAAGATGCTTCACGTCACTTGTCATCAGGAAAATGGAAATTAAGGCAACAATAAGATCCTACCTCTTAGAATGGCCCAAATCCAGAACACTGACAGCATGAAATGCTGGCAAGGATGTGGAATAACAACAACCCTGGTTCATTTCTAGTGGCAATGAAAAATGGTACGTCACTTTGGAAGACAGTTTGGCAATTTTTCACAAAGCTAAACATACATCCAGTAATTGTGCTCCTTCTTATTATGCAAAGGTGTCGAAAACAAGTCCACACAGAAACCTACACAGATGTTTATAGAGGCTTTATTTGTTATTGCCAAAACTTGCAAGCAACCAAGATGTCCTTCATTAGGTGAATGAAAATACACTGTGAAATCATACAGTATGTAGTTTATTTAGATTGGTTTTTTTCACTTAATGATATTAAGTTTCATATTAATAATCATATTAAGTGACAGAAATGTAATTTTAAGAATAATATTCTATTAGTGAAATATAAATATATCTAAATATAATAAATATATCAAATATTTATATATATTTAAATTTATATATAAAATATCCAAATATATTAAATATTTATATATTTAAATATACATTTATATAAATATATAAATATTTGATATATTGATATTATATAAATGTATATATATTTAAATATATATTTATATAAATGTAGATATAAAAATATTTGATATATTTGGATATATTTATATTTAAATATCTAAACATATTCTGTTATTTATATAAATATCTAAATAGCAGAATATTATTCAGCACTAAGAAGAAATGTGCTATGAAGCCATGAAAAGACATGAGTGACACTTAAAATCACTAAGTGAAAGAAACCATTCTAAACAGACTATATACTATGTGATTCCAAGTATATGACATCTCAAAAAGGCAAAACTATAGGGATAGGGAAGAGATCAGAGGTTGCCATGGAGTCAGGGAGGGAGGGATGAATAGGTGAAATATAGAGAATTTTGAGGGCAGTGAAAATGAAACTTCTCTGTGTGATTGCTATGTTGGTGGATTTTGTTCAAAGCCATAGCATTTACAACACCAAAAGTGAACCCTAATTTAAATATCAACTCTGGGAGATAATGATGTATCAATGTAGGTTTGTCAATTTTATAAACTTTGGTGGGGATGTTGATACTGGGGGAAGCATTTCATGTGTGGAGTCAGAGATAAGGGATATGTGAGAAATTTCTCTATCTTTCAGTCAATTTTGCTGTGAACTTGACTGTTCTAAAAGAAAAGCCTGTTTTATTTTAAATAAGTTAATTTCAAAAACATTATTATAAATGAAATAAAGCTTACATTTAAATGAATTATTAAATTATTCAATTTATATGAAATTCAAACACAGCAAGATCTGTCTATGGTGTATAGAAATCAGATCAATGTTGCCTAGGAGTGGGAAGGGATTTCCTAGAGAGGATCATGAGTTAACTACTTGAGGTGGTGAAAATTTTCTTTATCTTAATAGTGTGTAAGTCATGTGGTAAATGAATTTACCAAAACTGAACTGTACCTTTATGATTTGTGCATTTCATTGAATATAATAGGTCAAACATGGAAATTTTATTAAAAGAAATATGCATACTTTTAAATGTCTCTGTCATTAAAGGGGAAAAAACTACAAGTAACTTAGGTTAGGAGACTTCTTAAGAATTAAAATGACAAAGACAAAACAAGAGAAAGTAGAAAGAGGAAATTAAGAAAGATGATGCTGAGATTCAAAGAACAAACATCTTGTAAAAAACAATAATAATAAAATTGAGACAGAATCCCAAAAGCTTTTTTTAAAGAACATTAAATTAGATAAATATGCTAATCCTAGTTCCAAAAAAAGAAAAATAAAAAATATTAATATTTTTAGGAATGAGAAATGAGACAACCACCCACAACTCCAGAAAGAATGAAAAGAATGTAAAGATATATTGTGAATAAATCTATGGCAATTAACTTAAAATGCCAGCGGGAAATGATAACATTTAGTGAAACTTAAAGTTATCTGTGTAAACCACAGAAACTTTTGTTGGCCCTTTTCTACAGAAGTGAATGGAAGACAAATAAGATCTTCCAGATATTTTCATAAATGAAGTCTCTGAAACCTCCTTTTAAAAAATGAAATTTATTTTATCTATACTACTGAAAATATGAAAAGCTTCACAATTTTATATAAATCTAGCATAAATTAAGTATCAACATGATTGAAATAGATCATACGTAGGAATGTACATGCAAATAGTTTAAATAGAATATTAACAAATAGAACCCAGCTCTATGTCAACATAAAATCCCAAACTGACGAAGTAAGGTTTACTCTGGGTGTGCAAGAGGAGGTTCAAATTAGCATCTACATAATTTAGTATTTCAGCAAATTCAAGAAAATCTTATATGATCACATTAATAGATGTTGGAATGACACTGATAATATTTACCAGCTAATCCCAATAAAAATCTTTAGGTAAGACAGAATAGTTAATAATGGAAATATTTGCAGTATTTACCAAAATCAAGAGTCAATGTATTCTCAACATCTAAACAATAGAAAGAATCCAATAAACCCATGAATCAAGCAGAGATCTTGTTATCACTATATTTATTCAATATTAATTTGTAAACTCCAATGAAAACAATCAGATAAAGAAAATTGTTAGAAATACTGTAAATGAAGAGATAAGATTATCTCTATTTTGCTGATATGATTATGTACTCAAAAATCCAAGAGATTTACAAAAACAAAGAAATGATTGGCACTGATAAAAAAATTTGAATGAATGACTGTATAAACAAGGTAAGCAGACTTATTAGATTTTTCCTTCCTAATAACATACTTGGAAAAAGAAAGAGGAGAAAAAAATCCCTTGAAAATAACAACGTAAACTAAATAGAATAAGCCAGAGATAGAACCTGTGAAAGCTATAAATCCTGTTGTGAGAATTAAAAATGATCTGAAAAAATAAAATTGCATGCCCTGTTTTCAGATGGAATAATATAGAAAATTTGTCTTCCTAAGATAAGGATGTATGTATATGTTTGTTTACACATACACACACACATACACATGATGCCATTCCCAACAGAATCCCAAGATTCTGTTATGCTTCATTTCAATTTGAATTGCATAAAAATTTAAAGTTCTTATGGAATGAAAATGCCTATCAATAAACTAAAATTAAAATAAATAAAATATCCTGATACCTAACCAGGTATCAGGATATACCATAAAGCTACTGAAATCAAAACAATATAGGGATGGCAGATGCATGAAAAAGTACATCAGTGGAACAGAGAGAATGCAGAAAAGACACAGTGTATACATTAGAATTCAATATTCGTCCAGGGATTATTCAATTTCAGGGAGAAAAAAAAGGTAATCTGTTTACAAAATTTCTCCTCAAACTGAGTATTCATTCTGAAAACATTAATAAACACATCTCATGTTACATACAAAAAAATCAAATAGATTAAGGTGTTAAAAATAAATATGGTATTACTGTTTTAGTAGGATTTCAGTATTAGTACTAAACTGTTTTACTAGTACTGTTTTACTAGACCAGGAAAGAAACTAATAAAAAATCTTGAGTAGCAGAAGATACTATTAATAAAGACAGTAAACAAGTGGCAGATTTAGGGAACATGTTTGCAATGCAGATGACAAATAAGAGTTTAAAAGCTATAATTATATGAAGAGAGCTTTAAAAATTGATAAGAAACAATCAATCACCTGAGGGGGAAAATGAGCAACAGATATAAATAAGCTATTCACAGTTGAGCAAATCCAAATAGCCAAAAAATATGTGTATATATAATTTCAATTCACTAGCAGGGAAACAGAAACTGAAGTAACAATAAATGATCACTTTAACCCTATCAGACCAACACAAATTTTAAATAGTGATAACACCGTTGGTAGGGATATGTGGAACAAAGCGTGTTCTAAGTTGCTGCTAAAAATGTACATTGGTACAGCTTTTTAAGAAAGAAATTGGGAAACATTTGTTAAAATTTAAAAATACATAAACCTTTTGACCGAGTAATCCCACTCCTCAGTATATATTCCACAGAAATACAGCCACCAGTAAGTAGGACACGTGAATCCAGAGGTTTACTGCAGCACTCTCTGCAGTGACAAAAATCTTTACACAAGGGAATAAACCATGGTAATCCACAGCACACAATATTATTCAGCTATACTTTAAAACCTGATGGATTTCCAGAAGTTATTACTGATTGAGAAAAAAGATGCAAGAAAAATTGTATGCAATATGGTTTCATTGCTGTAGCGCAAACAATGACAAAAATATACCCACATATATGTGTATATGTATGCACATAAGTATATTATGTGACATAAGTTTAGGTAAGCATAGGAAATAATACAGAATAATACATATTAGTCTACACTAGTTAAGGGGGTTTCCAGTTATTAATATTGGTATTACTTAAAGTAAGTGGCGTAGGAGAGGTAAATATAAAAGAGTGAAGACAGCGAATAAGGAACAGATAAAGAAACAAAAAAAGGAAAGAAAACGTATACTGAAAAGAAAGCCTTGTAATACTATTACTTACATAAAAGTATAAAAGTCTGTGTGTATGCATATTTTCTGAACTGAAGGGGCAATGTATAGCACCTTTACTGAGTGTGCTCTTCTAGAGTACATTCTATGTCTGAACTTACTTAACTGTCACCATAATCCCACAATAATATTCAAAGTATTATCCTCATTTAACCAATAGCAAACTAAGAGGTTAAATTAGTAATTTATCAAGAGTTACGTGATTATTTAGCTTCAGGGTTTAGATTTGAAACCAGGCACTGTGACCCAAAAGCCTTGACACTTAACCATCAGATAGCTTTGCTTTTAACAGATTTATGTCCAAGATGTATTATGAAGCTAAATTCACAAGTTGCAACATAATATGTATAATACGGTTTTATTTAAGTTGTTTTTTTTTTTTTTTTTTTTGAGACAGAGTCTTGCTCTGTCTCCAGGCAGTAATGCAGTGGCATGATCTCCGCTCACTGCAACCTCTACCTCCTGCATTCAAGGGAATCTCCTGCCTCAGCCTCCCCATAGCTGGGACTACAGGGGTGTGCCACCACGTCCAGTTAATTTTTGTATTTATAGTAGAGATGGGGTTTCACCATGTTGGCCAGGATGGTCAACATCTCTTGACCTCATGATCCGCCCACCTTGGCCTCGCAAAGTGCTGGGATTACAGGCGTGAGCCACCACACCTGTGGTGGCTTATTTTAGTTTAAAAATAAAAATACAAAATGACTGTAGATATATAATAAACATATGTTCTACAGATATTTGTTTAAGCAAAAAGAAAGATGTAGTTTAGTCCATAGGCTATTAAATGTGTTAGCACTGGTGGGTGGGGATGGATACAAAGACAAGAGTGGAGCAATCGGTTCTGGTTTTATATACCACTAAAACATGTTTGATAAGTACCCAAATAGTCTCCTACCCAGTGTATAAAAATTAATATATTGCTGAGATGTTTTGTTTTGTTTTTCTCATTTAGGGCTCTTGGATATTTAAGCAACATTTGTTCAATGGGAATTTCAGGGATGAAAAGCTGCATAAAGGAGGTGGCACTTAGTACATAGGTAAGATTTTAAGAAGTCAGAACAATAATATGAGAAAAAACTTAGGGCAAAAGATTACAAGCCATCTTTAAGCCTACTCCTTCAAGAACCTGGGCTAGAGCAAGTGTTTTTGTATGAAAGCAGTGTTAGAAGTCTGGAAAATGGCATAGACTTATACAGCCTTGAACGCTAGGATTAGGAACATATTATTCACTGCATAATAATGTGAAGCAAACTGGGCTCCTGCAATACTGCACCTCTTAAAATTGTGCACTAACCCTATGAGAAGCTGATTTGGATGCAGCCTGGACACCTCAGATGGTCCTAGCCTTGGCTCCAGTCTGGAAGTCCTTGACCAAATACTGGCCCCATCCAAAGATTGTTTAATTCCATGTGGCTCTTGTCATCCTTGTTCCACAGATGCCTGTGCAACAGCTGGTAGTTCCCGTGAGTCCACAGGGTGTCAGATATCAGTGCAGAAGCACTTGCTCCATTCAGATCCCTATACCTGCCTTAGAATGCTCATGCCACCTTACTCTGCCAGAAGCCAAATAAATGCCTCATCCATAAAGGGCCCATTTTTCCTTTCTCCTGCCCACTTCTTGGCAGCAGCTTTACTCTCTGCACCCTGCTGGATTTTCCCGGCAATGGTTAGGAAAATCCACAGAGTTAGGTATGCAGATTTGGTCCTTCTCCTCCTTTGTGTCCTAATGACAAGAACATTAAAGGTAGCAAGGTGAGGTGGAGGGGAGACAAAGCAAAACAAATAAAACAGAGCATAATAGAGGATTTAGAGTGGACACATCTCAGATAAAAGCTGCATCTAAATCAACATAGCTTTGAGCCACCTCTCATGCAAGTTTCTTCACCTGGGAAGTCATGTGTTTTGCAAACCAAAAATTTTATTTTTAAAATCATGCAATAGTTCTGCATCATTGCTGTTACTGATGAGAATAAATGTCAAAACAAATTCAGGAATTTGGTGCTTGTGCAAAGACATTCACTGGTTGCTGGACTTTAGCTAGAAGAGTCTTCAGTGCCAAATCAGTTTATAACATGGCTGGGCTCACTAACTAGAGAACTCAACTATTGATTATGATTGTTGTGCAGTGATTTAATGAAAATACTCTTGCCTCTTTCCATGCTTTAACTGCTTTAATGTAACTCAATTCAAAGTATAAAATGATGTTGAAGTGACATACTTATGGCTGAGGGGCAGATTTTAAAAGGTGATTCATTAAAGGATTACTGAACTGGCACATTCAGTTACGCACAGCTGGATTATATAGCAGGGTTCTCTTTATCAAGAAGAACGCACAGAAGATGGCTTTGTAGTAGAGGACTGGCTGGAGCCCAAAGAGCTCGTGTATTTCCAAGAATAAATTTCCTTCTCTCACCATACAGGAATAAAAGATTCAAAAAAAAAATTAAGCCTTAGAGAAAGTTCCTAAAATGCAAGAAGGGATTTTTTTGGAAAGGATTTATACAGTTGTTTTACAGTAGCAATAGCTCCATTAAAACAAAAGGCTCATATTTCAGGGCTACCTACTTCAGTTTCAAAATCTGTAGGCTGTGGAAATCCATGTGTTAACAGCCATACTGTTCATACTTAGATAGTGTATCACTGACTGGTTTCTTTTTCATTTCTAGTAATTCTTTTTTACGCATGTGATTCTAACTCCACTAATAAATCCACTTTTAGATTCACAGCCTCTGAGAATGAAAGAAGAAGGAAGAAGTAAACCATTGACTTTCAGTTTAAAAGCCAAAGTCCTTGCATAAATGTTAAAGTTGTGAAATCCAGGGTTTCTTTCTTTCTTTTCCATTTTAGATAAGAAAAAGATTATTTCAACTGGAAAAGAAGAGAAAATTCAGGGAGAAAGCAGATTAGATGCTCCTGGATTTTGGGGAAAGGGCCATATACCTTCCCCAAACCCTAGGCCAAGTTAGGCAGAAGGAAGGTTGCACATCTTCAAACAAGTTTGGGGATTTGAATGGAGCCTATGACCTGGAACTTAGTAAGGGAGTGCATTTAAAAAAACATCCTGTGCCCTACTTGGCATGATACCATTTGAATAGTAATGGCTCCATAAGATATTCAGCCAAAAGAAAAAAAAAAAAGACTGAGACGACAGTAGAAAATCCCCCTGTGGACCTAGAATGGCACAAGAAAAGAGTCACACATGTCTCTTGTCCGGCAAGAGGAGCTCATAAATTGCCAAACAGATTTGAAGACATCTGATACATAGGGCAAGGAAGATATGGTTACAACCCGTGGCAGACTCAATAACCAGGGATCTCACAGCAAATGCTACCAAGACAGATGTCAAAATAGCCACAGCAAGGTTTTGGGCCTCTTAAAGCTCTAGAGCCAGAAGAAAACATGGTATTTGGGAAGATCCTGAATTGACTTGGAAAAGACCTTGAAACACTGGAAGAAACTTCCAATTGACTGTATTAGGGTGCTCCTAAGAAACAGAAACAATAGGATAGATAGATGGATTACATAGAGAGAGAGAGAGAGACAGAGAGAGAGAGAGAGGTAGAGAGACAGAGAGAGAGAGAGAGAGAGAGAGAGGGAGAGAGAAGGGGATTTATTATTGGGAATTGGCTCACATGAGACCAAAAAGTCCCACAGTGTGTCATCCACAAGCTGGAGAACCAAGGAAGCTGGTGATGTAATACAGTTGAGTCCAAACATCTGAAAACCAGTGGAACCAATGCTGTAAGTCTCAGCCTGAGCCTGAGGCCTAAGAAACTGGGTGCTGCTGTATAAGTGTCAGAACCCAAAGGTCTAAGACCCTGGAATTCTGATATTCAAGGTCAGATAAAGATGGTTGTCCCAGCTCCAGAAGAAAGGACAAATTAATCTTTCCTCTGCCTTTTTATTCTATCAAGGACCTCAACAAATAGAATAGTGCCTGCCCACCTTGGGTAAGGACAGATCTTCCTTACTCAGCCCATTGATTCAGATGCCAACCTCTTCTGGAAACACCCTCAGAGATGTGCCCAGAGATAATGGCTTGCCAACTATCTGGGTAACCCTTAACTCAGTCAAGCAAACACCTAAAATGAACCATCACATTGACCAAGATTGAATTTCAACCAGATGAAACAGGGAACTTGAAATATAACTTAAGTTCACTTACAGGAAAATTAAATCATATTTCTTAAACATTTGCATTTGTAAGCTGGGAATTGTAGGTACTTAATATGGCTACCTGAGACATAATTTTTCACTGCCTAAACATAGATGAAAATTACTGTAAAGTTAAAAAATATGTTCTTAATATCTAATATCCATCTCTCATCCATCATTGAAAATATAAACTCTGTGTCATTTTTAAAAGATTTTGAATTATTTAAAATAATTGAAATTACTGTCTTCCCACTACAATTGAATTCCTTTTAAATTGTATTAGAAGATTAGAGTTAGGCAGATCAGGAGACACATAAAATGAAATTGAAAGGTGATATCCTATGTATGACATTTTACTTGGAGAGTCTTTAATCCCAATGATGTCTCTGAGAGGATATTGTGGGAATGTAGCATAAAGTATAGCACAAACTCTATAATTTACACATCCAAATGAGTACCATTTTTCAGTTGTCACACTGGAAAACCATTGAGATCTAAAGGTATTGAGGTTTGGCCCAGCACGGTGATTCATGCATGTAATTCTAGCACTTTGAGAGGCGAGGTGGGTGGATTGCCTGAGCTCAGGAGTTCAAAACCAGCCTGGGCAACATGGTGAGACTGCACTCCTACTAAAACACAAAAAATTAGCTGGGCGTGGTGGTGCGCATCTGTAGTCCCAGCTACTCGGGAGGCTGAGGCACATGGATCGCTTGAATATGGGAGGTAGAGGTTGCATGAGCCAAGACTGTGCCACAGCACTCTAGCCTAAGCAACAGAATGAGACACTGTGTCAAAAAATAAATAAAAAATAAATAAATAAATAAATAAATAAATAAATGTACTGAGGCTCAACATATTTTGGGGATTCCTCTTTTGAAGTTTGCTTCTGAGACATTATATGAGACCCACAAGAAAATAAGTGTTATCACAAATTTAGAAGCCATTCAAGGAAAGAAGTCTAAGCATCTTTGTAGCCAGACTTTGTCTTTGATTATTAATAATATTTTTAAGCTTGATACATTTATTGAGTAGATTTGGTCTAAAGCAGTATTAACAGAGTTCACAGCACAAAGCCGTCGTTAGAGAATGCTCCCATTGAAAACATCCAAAGCGCCACACCTCTGAGAGGAACCTAACAAATCACCAAAGGTTTGGCAGAAATGGTAGAAAATGCACATTCAGGAAAAAAGGGAAATTAATTCTACAAACTTTGATGAATAGATCTACAATGACTCACAGTGAAATAAATTATCTTATTTATTCTTTTTTTCTCTTAAATGCAATATGGTAAAAATATATACATTTGTATATATATAGTGGTCCCCCTGCTCATGTACCCTCAATATCTAAAATAAAACTTGTTTAAAAACAGAACAATATGGTATCAAAGAAAGGAGGGAAAGCATAAGAGAGGCAAGGCAGCTAGAGTGTTCTCCACAGAGAATAACCAAGCATACCAAAACCCAGAGAATGCAAGAAGATGCAACCTATGACCACAATAAATCTCTTTAACGATATTTCCTTGTCTCTCCAAAGAAAGAACTGTATGTGACATTTCTGAATGTTGCCTATTCTCTCTCCCTCTAATTCTAATCATATATAGAAGGTGAATGAATTGAAACATATTCCAAATGAAAATTGTAAATATGATTTAACATTCATGAAAAGGATGAGTTTTAAATATTTAACAACCATAAGCACATAGACACTGACCAGTTGGAACAGATGCGGCAACTAATGGACGCTAGCCATTAACTGACATTGTCATGAACAACTGGCATTGTCATATTAGGCGTCTCAGCTGATAATTAGCCCTGCACATCGGTGTTCTCTAGGGGAGAATAACTCCTTTTTACATACAAATGGGGTTTTTTCTTTATATGTAGTAAGAAACACACAATCTCTATTGCAACATGCTTTTTTTGAAGGTCTACATTTGACATCAGAAAAGGTAAAAACAAAGTATAATAGTAAGCAATTTTATCATCTCAGAAGACTTTAAAAGAGATATCACTCTACTAGACAGCTGTTTTTGAAGAGGGCCTACCAATTTTTTATTATACACATAAACGTTACATGGAGTCTAGCTTCTATAGGAGAAAACCAGTTATTGATAACAGTGGAATAAAGACAAGAGGGCTCATTTTATCAGTTATGTAGGACACAGCAACTTATGAAGTTACTCCAGAGAGCAAAGGGTCTTTCTTAGATTTTTTGTTCATGTTGAGGGAGAACTGCACCCCACAACTGTTTCCTGGGTCTAGCAGTTTCATCTCTCACCTGCAGTGGCACTGAGCTCTCCCTCTCTATGATTCTGCTCCTGACCCCTTCAATCCATTGGCCACATAGCAGCCAGGGCCACCTTTTAAGAATACAAGTTTGAACATGATTCTTCCTTGCAGGAAACTTTTCAAGAAGTTCTCATTGTGTTTAGAATTGAAAGACCAAATTCTTAGCTTTACTACGTGATTCTGAAATGATCTGCCATGTGTAATTCCCCAACCTCATTTTCACCCCCTCTCCTGTCCACTCACTTGTCTCTCAACAAAAGGACTGAACTCTTCCAACTTCAGACTGTGCATGTATACTCTCCGTGGCATTCTCACTGGCTCCATCCCTACTTATCTTTCCATTTCCATTTAACTATCATTTCTAAAGAGGAGTTTCCTGAGTCTCTAGTTAATTATTTTTTTATTATCATGAACACATGCATTTAAATAATTCATGGATTTCCATTTATGGCAATTCCCACTAATACCGGCTTTTAAAAATTGGTTCCATAGGCACGAACCAATAACAAGACACTACAATCATGAGAGCCTCTTTACTATCTAATATAAGGCTGATCTTCTACATTTCTTGACCCACACTTGGACCCATGCGTTTCTCAAAGATGTTTGGATTCTTTTAGTGGGAAAACGACAAAACCACTACTTTGATGCTGAAGATTCTCATTCACAATTAAAAGCACAATTTTAGTACTAAAGACTTATTTTGCTACTGGATGTCTTCTAATTTTTTTCTAGACTTTTATAGTGGACCTAGTTGGGAAATATATCAATATCTACATCATACATATTATTACATACACACTTTATTATATATGCTCTCAATTGTGTGTATGCAATTTATATAAAATTATCAGCCACTAGTTATTTGCAGACTACTTTCCTTCATTCTCTCAAAATGCATCTCCAATTGAATACTTGATGTGTGTTTCTTAAAATTCTGTATCAGTTGTCCAAGGAGTATTTCACAGGTATCTGCCCATTGTTTTTGACATTTCATGTTGTGTCTATTGGACACTATGTACTTTAATTGACAAGTAAAAACAGTACATATATGGTGTACAGCATAATGTTTTGATGTACATACATTGTGGAAAGGCTGTTCAGGCCAATTAATATATACATTACCTCACATACTTTTTGTGGTGAGAACACAAAGTCTACTCTCCTAGCAATTTGCAAGTATACATTATTAATTATAGTTACCACGATGTACAATAGATCTCTTGAATTTATTCCACCTGTCTAACTGAAATTTTGTATCCTTTGACCAACATCTCTCTAATCTTCCAAAACCCCAGTCTCTGGTAACCACCATTCTATTTTCTGCTTCTATGAGCTCGATGTTTTGAGATTCCACATATAAGTGAAATCATGTAATAGTTATCATCTCTGCCTGGCTTATTTTATATAACACAATGTCCTTCAGGTTCATCCACATTATACAAATGATATGATTTCCTACTTTTTAACAGCTAAACAGTGTTATATTGTACATATACCATATTTTCTTTATCCATTCATCTGCTGATGGACACTTATGTTGATTTCATACCTTGACTATTATGAATAGTGCTGTAATAAACATGGGAATGCAGCTATCTCTTTGATAAAATTATTTTCTTTAGGGTATACACCCAGCGGTGGGATTGCTGGATCTCATGATAGCTCTATTTTTAGATTTTTAAGGAACCACAATACTGTTTCCAAAAGGGCAGTACTTATACACATTCCCTCCAACAGTGTGCAAGAGTTCCCTTTTCTTCACATCTTTACCAACATTTGTTATTTTTCATCTTTTTAAATAATAGCCATTTTGATAGGGCAAGGTGATATCTGACTGTGGTTATAATTTGCATTTCCCTAATGATTAGTGGTGGTAAGCATATTTTTATACACCCATCTGTATGTCTTCTTTTGAGAAATGTCTACTCAGGTCCTTTGCCCTTTTGTTAATTGGGTTATTTGTTTTCTTGCTACTGAGTTCTTTGAGTTCCTTATGTAATTTGGATATTAACCCCTTATTAGGGTATGGTTTGCAAATATTTTCTCCCTCTTCCTTACATTACCTCTTCATTCTGTTAACTGTTTCCTTTGCTGTTCAGAAGCTTTGCAGTTTGATGTAATTCCATTTGTCTGTTTTTGCTTCTGTTTGCCTGTGCTTTGGGGTTCATATACAAAACACTGTCCAGACCAATGTCATTTTCCCATAGAGTTTTCTCACATTTTATTCAAGGGATTTTACAATTTCAGGTCTTATGTTTAAATATTTAATCTATTTGAGTTGATTTTTATACATTATGTGAGATTAGGGCCTAATTTCATCCTCTTGCATGTGAATATTCCATTTTCCCAACATCATTTATTAAAGTAACTGGTCCTTTCCTTATTGTGTGTTCTTGGAATTTGTCAAAAATCAGTTGACTATAAATTGGTAGATTTATTTCTTGGCTTTCTATTGTGTTCCATTAGTGTATGTGTCTGCTTTTATGCCAGTACCATGCCGTTTTTTTATTTTTGATTACAATAGCTTTATACTAGATTTTGAAATCAGGGAGTGTGATGCCCGTAGTTTTGTTCTTTTTCTCAAGATTGCTTATGTGTTCTTATTGCATCCTTTATATCTCTTAACTCTTATATTTTTCAATTTTTTGTCTCCATATGCTCCATGCTCTGAATAGTTACTTTAGACATACCTTCCGATTCATTAATCCTCTTTAGTGTTCAATTTGTTAATTGAGTTTGTGTTTCAACTATTATATTTTTAGTTCCCAGATGCTTAATTTGTTGTTTGTTGTTTCTATTGACTCTCAGTCCAGTAGCTTGTTGCCTTGGGTATTCAATAAGTTTTGATTATACATATACATTTTTCTGGAGAAAAGCAAAGAAGGTCACAGGGCCTGACCTGGAAATGCTTTTCTCCAGAAAGAGGCTAGAGGGGTTACTGATCTGAAACCACTTTAACTTCCTTCCAAGGCTTTTACTTAATGGAGATGTTTCCAATTAGACAGAAACCAGGCTCATGATTTCTGCACTGATATTGGTATTTGCCTCCAAGGCAACCCTGATTTTTGTTTGCTCAGTATGATCATTTCAGCTCACAGCTTTTGTGTGTTTGTGTGTGTGTGTGTGTGTGTGTGTGTGTGTGTGTGTGTGTTGTTTGTTTTTGTTTTGCTTTTATTTGTTCCCCTTGGATCTCATCTAGTTTCTGCTAATCCCTGAATACATTAAAGATCTTTTTTTTGTAACTTTTTCAGCTCTAACACAACAAAGAATCTGTAAGTGCTGTCAACTGAGAGAGTCAAACGTGATAAGAAAGAATTGAAGCTCCATGGGCAAAGTGATGCTGGGAGCACAAGTCTGTCACTGAGATTTTTAACAGAGAAGAAAAAATGGCCACCTGCTAACCATGGGCTCATCTAGAAATTAATTATCCCTTTCAGGTCATGAATGGATATAGAGTTACCTGCCAAAAACCCCAGAACCTGTATGGTTTATGTGGAAGGCTCAATTTTATGTGGTTCTGAAATCTCAAGCTAAAAAGCTGACATAAAAAAATGGCTTAGAACCTGCTAATTCAATCAGATATTATCTGGGGTTACCAAGAATCACCCCACAGGGAGGCAACTATAGTCCAGTGCACACAAAGGACTAGAGAGGACATTTTTCCCAGCAAGGTGAGGTCTTTGAGGATATAACATGAGAGAGTCCAATATAGAAAAGAAATTCCAAAGACTCAGACCCCAAAAAACAGAGAATTCATGTTGGAGATACCAGAGATAAGAGAGAAATTGGAAATGAGCTTTAAACAAGTTATGTTTAAAATGTCCAGTGTAATGTTTGGTGACTTACCTGATGTCAGCCAGCTCACTAGTTCAAACCAGACAATCTAACTGCAGAGTTCATTTTCATAACCATTATCATATGCTTTCCTGACCTCTCCCATTGTGCCTGGGTGAAAGGCATTGACTTCTACAATATTAGCCTATCTTACTCTAATTTCGGAGTTTAGAGCTCTCTCCCTGTAGCTGATATCCTTATATTTGGCATCTTAATATCATTAAAACAACTTACAGATGTATTGCTAACAGGACAGAAAGATAAATGTGGGTTTCCACCAACAATGGAAAATTCATGTCTCTATGGAACTTGCCTATTACACTGCTCAGGATAGATGGAAACACCAAATGAACATACCCTTAGCACTTTATGGAAAAAATTACCAGATGGACTCCTTGTATAAGCAAAACCTGATTACAGAGAGATGGGAATGAGCAGTCTTCCTGGCTGGATGTGGTTTCCTAATTCATATCACATTTGGATTAGCAAGATAAACTATCAAGTTTTTGGTCCAGTTCGTTAAACTTGATCAATTATGTGTTTCACTTGTTTTTCTTTATTATATATTTCTAGACTACTATGCTCTGGATGGAACAGTATTGTTCCACAGATGATCATTAATTTCTCTCTGTTAATTTAAATATAACACCACATTACCATCAGTACATTCTGAGAGCCTTAAATTGAGAATTTTTGACATTTTTGAGGCCAGCATTACACTGACACCAAGCAAGAGAAAGGCAGTACAAAAAAGAAAACTACGAATGAATGCCTCTCGTGTACATATATGTAAAAATTCTCATCAAAATATTAGCAAATTTAATCCAACAGTATGCAAAAAAGAGAAATGCCTCACAGGTAAGTGAGGTTAATCCTGGAAATGTAAGGCTAGCTCAACATTCAAAATTTAATCAATATCATTCACCATATTAACAAACTATCATAGAAAAACCACATGATCATATTAAATGAGGCAGAAAAAGCATTTGGAAAAAAAACTGAAACTCATCTATAATAAAAACTCTCGGCAAACTAAGAATAAAAGGAAATTTCCTTAACCCAATAAAGAGTATCTATTTTAAAAACTATAGCTAACACATTTAATAAGGAAGGTTAAATCTTTTCCCACCAATATAAGAAAGAACACAGAGACGTTTGTCTCTCAACTCCTATTCATTCGGCATAGTACTGAAACCCTAGCCAGTTCAACCAGGTAAGTGAAAGAAATAAAAGGCACACTGACGGAAAATGAAGAAATAAAATTATCCATTGGTAGATGTCATGATTGATATAGAAAACATAAATGATTTTTCAAAAACCTTCTAGAACTAAGAAATAAGCTTAGCTATTATAGGACACATGTCAACATACAAAAATCAATCCAACATATATTTATAAATGAAAATTTATCAATGAAATTTATAAATAAAAATTTATCAATGAAATTTATAAAAATTTATAAATGAAATTTATAAATATAAACTTATAAATGAAATTTATAAATATTTATAAATGAAAATTGGAAAGAGACATTTTTAAGTTCCATTTATAATGGCCCTAAAAATGAATACTTAGGTATTAATCTAACAAAAATATGCAAAATCTGTCTGGTGGTTTTCAAAGAGCAATCAAAGAAGAGCTAAATAAGAGAAATCAAGGAAGAGCTAAATAAGGCTCACTATCTTGTGGAAGGCTCAATATCATTTAGATATCAATTTTTTTCAAATTTATCTACAGATTTAACACTTATCCCAGTTAAAATCCTGGCAGGATCTGTCAGGTTGATTCTAAAATTTGTGTGGAAAGATAAATGACCTAGAAAACATTTTTTTTTAAAGAAGAACAAATTTAGAAGACTCACACTACTTGATTTCATGACTTACTCTGAAGCTCTACCAGTCAAGACAATATGGTATTAGTGGTACTAAATTATGGTATACAGGTCAACTGACTTTTAATACAAGTGCAAAGGCAATTTTATAGATAAAAGGATAATCTTTCTAACAAATTGTGTTAATGGGGCATTTCTATGCCAAAAAATACATACCTTGGCCCACACCTCATGTCTTATATAAAATTATCCTGAAGTGAATTATAGACCTAAACACAAAACATAAAATTACAAATACTCTGAAAAAAAACACAAAAGAAATTTTTCATGAATTTAAATTAGGAAAAAATTCTTAACTATGATACCAAGAGTATAATCCATAAGAGAAAAAAAAGGTTGATGAATTGTACTTCATCGAAACTAAAATCTTTTTCTCCATAAAAAATGGCTAAGGAAATGAAAAAAACAATCTAATGAAAATATCTGATAGTCACAAATCTAATAAAGGGCTTAAATCTTTAATTTAAAAAGAAAGAATGTCCAGTTTAAAAAAAAATTAATGAAACTGGGCAACATAACAAGACACTGACTCTACAGAAAAATAAATAAATAAATAAATAAATAAATAAATAGCTAGGCATGGTGGTGTGCACCAGTAGTACTTGGCAGGCTGAGGCAGGAGGATCACTTGAACCCAGGAGTTAGATGCTGCTGTGAGCTATGATTGTGCCATTTTACTCCGACCTGGGTGACAGAGTAAGACCCTGTCTCAAGAAAAAAAAAAAAAATTTTGAACAGATATTTTAGTAAAGAAGATAACCAGATTGCACATAACACAGGACAAGATGTTCAATATGTTAAAACCACAATGAGATTCCACTACACACCTATTAGAACGGATAAGAAATAAAAACCAAAACAAAAAACCCCATCATTACCAAGCACTGGCAAAAATGTGAAGTAACTAAAACCCTCATAACCTGCTGGTGGAAATGCAAAATGGTCAAGCCACTCTGAGAAACAGTTTGGTAATTTCTCATAAAGTTGGGTTACATTTACCTTATGATTTGCAATCTCACTCCTAGGTATTTATTTAACCTAAGAAAACGAAAACTCTCATTTATACAAAAAACTATGTTCAGAGCACATTATGGTAAGGGCAGCATTGTTGCTAATCATCAAAAACTGGAAACAGCCTGAATGTTCTTCACTGGTGTTTTATTGTACCACAGTAACTTCTCAGCAACAAAAGAAACAAACTATTGATATACACACATACAACAAGGATGAATATAAATGTATTAGACTCAAGGCGGGGCATGGTGACTCATGCCTGTAATCCCAGCACTCTGGGAGGCTGAGGCGGGTAGACTGCTTGAGTCCAGGAGTTCAAGACCAGCTTGGGCAACATAGCAAAACCCCATCTCTACTAAAAATTTTAAAAATTAGCCAATGTGGTGGTACGTGCCTGTAATCCCAGCTACTCAGGAGGCTGAGATGGGAGAATCACCTGAGCCCAGGAGGTCAAGGATGCAGTGAGCCAAGACAGTGCCGCTGTACTCCAGCCTCAAAAGCCAGAATGAGACCCTGTCTCAACAAAAAACGAAATCACACTCAAAAGATTGTAAACTGTATGATTTCATTTATTCTAACATTCTGGAAAAAGCAAAACTATAGACAAACAACAAATAAGTTGTCCCAGGAGTTGGGATGGGGAGGTTTTGACTACAAAGGGGCAGCACAAGGGAATATTTTGGGGGTAAAGGAACTATTCTATATCTCGATTGTGGTTGTGGTTACAAGACTCTATATCAAAACTCATAGAACTATATGCACAAAAAATAGTGAATATTGATGTAAATTTAAAAGTAACTTAAATATGTATTTAATATAATATGTATATTAGTATACTATATTTATATTATATAATATACATTTGTTAATATAAAGTAACAAATATATACATATATACACACACACACACGCACACACACATAAAATAAAATAAAAATCTGTGTCCTGTAAGCAGACAATCCCACCCTGAGGGAGTGAGGTTCCTGTACCCTTCTCAAAAATAAAACAAACCTTAAAAATATGAAGGAAAAGAAGTGAGAACTCAGGCTCACACTACTCAGAACTCTTGAAAGTCAAGGTATGAAAATTGCTGGTTGCTTTTTACACATTGCAGTTCAATTCACCTTGACCTCTTACCTCAGGTTTCAAAAGAACAAAAACAGCCTAATGGGAAAAAACACTTTGGCATCATGCTATTTAATGACTTGTAATCACACCTCTATTAGCTCTGCTGCACTTAGGCTAACCAGAGAGTCTGTTTCTCTCATGGGAGGGAGGAATAATAAGAATAATAGAGTCTGAGCTATGCACATGCAGAGCAAGGTCTTCTCTAAGATTCATTCAATGAAATTCAAAATGCATCTAAGCCCTCTATTCTGTGATTTCCTCTTTAAGCCTACATTCTCAGAAATGCCACCAATCAAAAGCATTGTACAGAATATGTAATGTTAAGCTTTCAAATGAAAAGAAAATCAAAAACTGAACTAAAGGAATATTGCAAATATGTAGCTACTCATATAAAAAATTCAGCACTTCTCTTCTAAATAACCTGATGGTTAACTTGTGAAAAATATCTGGACCTGCTGCTTTACATGTTTTTCTCTTGCACCTGGCTGAAACCCTCATTCATACCAAGGAAGACATCTGATTACTAGACTCAAATCAACAGATATAACTGTGCCCCACCTCAAAATTTACTCGATTAAGAGGTAGTTTATCATCTTTTGAGGAACTGTGAAGCACTGTTTTAGCTGATATTGTCACTGTTAACTTGAGACACACACATACACAGAATACAGTTGTCCAAGTCCATGTCATTTCAGCAGCCAGGAAAGGTAGCCAAGAGCACATTTGTGTCATTGACTCCTTTATAAAATGAAAAATGTAAATGGATAAATATGAATACCTTCATTCTCTTGTAGTGTCTGGGATATACTTATAGTAGAGAAGACAGAGAATTCCAGACACAGGTTTTTCTGCACACCTGATTGGGCCTGAACCCAATTACACTATATCTTTTTTGTGCCAGATTGGTTAGGTCTCTGTGGATGACTCAGCACAAAGTAAGAGTTAATTAGTTCTCAAGTTTAAAACCACTTTTAAAGCATTACAGAAGCAGGTGAATCATATATTTCTGGATAAGAATCAGAGATGACCATTGACTATTAAACAAATTATACTAGATGCAAAGTCTCATTACTCCATATCCATTTTCATTGGACAATTCTGCTTAATTTCTGGGTTTATTATTCACTTTATGCAGCAAATGAAGTAAACATAGCTTCTCTCTCCACTTCAAAGTGAGATAAAATAAAATGATATATATATATGTAAATGGCTTTGAAAAGAAAATGGCACTATATCTATGCAAGATTTTATTATTTTAATAGCTGCTGTTAACACTCTCACAAATACATAGCAATTTTCCAGATAGCAAGTCTAACAGCTAGATTGTTATTTCATATATGTGATGTGTAAACACTGATTAAGTCAGTTGAAGTAGTAATATGAAAATGGTGGTTCTGCCCAAGTGCTTTGCATATGTGTTTAAAACAAATGGACATAATAAACTAAATCATCAAAATACATTCCTTAATACTACCTAATACTGATTTTTGCAGACACCATAGAAAGCTACCATAGGAGACATTTTAAAGATGAACAGTTTCAGCTCTTAAACTTTCAAAAAATATTATTCCTTCTGAGAATGACTTTGTTGGCTACAGTGGGTTTACTAAGATGATTAGACGTGGTTATACACAAAAGATGAAAGGCAAAATCAATTAGCAATGGCCATTCCAGTGTTTCCACTGTCTTAATCATCAAGGACTATAGAATGGCAAATCAAATTGATTTAGATCACCTACACATCTAAAGCATTTAAGAAAAAACAACACATTACTTTCTTTTCAAAAAAATTCATGCATTCTCATTGCCTTACTTACTCTTTTAGTGTAAGTCTAGATTTGCTTTACAATTTTCTTATATTAGAAACCTATTAGGTGGAGAACAGATATTTCTATTGAGTTGCAACTTTGAATAGTATTTAGCACAATTGAGGAATTTAGATTACTTTAAACAGCTAGAATTTCTAGGGCCTCAAAGTTAGAAAGGTCCCTACAGCCCATGTAGCTTAACCATCTTATCACATGCTTACTATATAACAAAATGTTGTCATTAATTATCTCATTTAATCTTCACAAAAAGTACAAGAGGGAAGAACCATTAATCCTATTTTATATATGGAGAACCACAGTCTTGGTAGTTAGGGAAGTTGCCCAAGTTCACTCTGTTTATAAGTAAAGGGTCTGGAATTCCATCACTAATTTGTCTGATTCAAAATACTTGCTTCTTCCTCCTTGCTGAGCCCCCTCATCTACAACATTTCACTGGTGGCAGGGAACTCATTCCTCCTGGCACAACAAATTTTTTTTTTTTTTTTTTTTGAGCCAGAGTCTCACTCAGTCACCAGGCGCCAGGCTGGAGTGCAGTGGCGCGACCTTGGCTCACTGCAACCTCCGCCGCCCGGGTTCAAGCCATTCTCCTGCCTCAGCCTCCCGAGTAGCTGGGACTACAGGCGCGCGCCACCACGCCCAGCTAATTTTTTTGTATTTTTTAGTAGAGACGGGGTTTCACCATGTTGACCAGGACGGTCTCAATCTCTTGACCTCGTGATCCGCCCGCCTCGGCCTCCCAAAGTGCTGGGATTACAGGCGTGAGCCACCGCGCCCGGCCACAACAAATTTTTAGATGGCTCTGGCTGTAGATATTTTGATGTCACAAGTAACCAGAAAAAAATATAGCATGCCATAAAAACTAAAGTTATCATTTGTCATCAATAACTACAACCTGATCCTGCTTGTAGGAGGATCTAAACCTACAGTTTTCCTTTTGAAAATAATCCTCAAAATTGTAATCATTCTACCACACCTTAGTTGGCTTTCAAATTATAATCAGATGGCTTCTCTTTCCTTAAAAAAAGAAAAAAGACTTAGGACTTCTGTAATATTGCATCATTTCTTGATCAAGGTCCCAGAATTTTGCATAATAAATCCAGATGCTTTTAGCCTGAAAAAGCATTCATGCAGATTATCAACCAGCTTCCTAATTCTTAAAAGAACTTCCAAGCTATTCCTACAGAATGCCTTGTTTTAATTAGAATTGCATCTGATAGATTTGCCTGGATTAATTTACCTGTACATAGACCAAACAGAACTGTTATTGGGATAATTCAATTTTATCTATTGTTGTATATGATGTTATATACATTTATATAATATAAGCTTATCCAACGTTAAGCTTATATCCAATGTTACAGATGATTATCCAAAAGCAGTTTACCTTAATACTTGTTGCTTAGTTGAGGTTGATGTCAGTTTCTACCCAAAGGATTTCACCAGTACTTCTAATCAGATGCAAGCAAATCACATATACAGCATTCTTGTTTTCTACTTGTGGTAGCAGAAGGACATGTGTTCAGTTTAGCACATGTCTATACTAAGTGATATGAGAAAAAAATAGAGTACTAGAACAGTGTTAGCTGGCATCAGATAAGATGGAGATGGCATCTGTAGCTTGACCCAACCTCTCCAGCTCTCTCCATACCTTTTGCTTTTCTTCTGCCACTCTAGAAATTTGACTCAAAGAGCTACTCAATTTAACTCTAAGAGCCTTTTTATCACTCACCTTCACCTCTGAGTTTATTTTCATGCCCATTAAACCCAAAAAGTCGTCTTTATCCCATGAGGACTTGGCCAGTGTCTTGGCCAACCCATCAACCCTCAGCAAAGGGGACTCCAGAAGTGTTGATTCCAAGTCCCAATGCCAGCACCTGGACATTAAATACTAATTGGAAAGAAGCCAGTATCTCCGTATCTCATTCTTTTATATAGTGAATTGTTCCCCAAAACTTTGTGATACCCTTCAAATAGTATGTGGAACAAACTCTTCTATATTTCAAAAGAAAAACAACTAAGGATAGCAATTAACCAGAAATTTCATTTTTGAGGAAATTCCTTATTGAAAAAAGTGATACAATGTAATGCCATTATTATATAGTTCTTGTTCAACAGAATTCAATCACACTCAAAGATAAATTCATAAAATTAAATCCTGCTGTAAAATGATTACTATATATACTCAGGAAACATGTCCTATGATCCAACACCAGCATTTATTCAGCATTCAAAAAATATTTATTTGGTACATACTATATGACAGGCACTAAAGATGGACTTTGCTACATTTAATATGTACATAGGATTATGCTTTTGATGAGCTTTATTCACATTTCTAAGACCATCACAGTATTCTTCCGAGGTGAGAAGTCTTATATAGAGACATCCAAATAATTTCAAATAAAACTACTTGCTAAATAAACGATGGAAATGAAAAAAGAACTTAGGTCTTAGTTCTCAAGATTTAGTTTAAACTATCGTACTCTTTCTTCCCTATTTCCAAGATTCTAAGCCACCTCTTTCCTACTCTACACATTAGATTTCCTCAGGAAATAACTAATATTCTAAGTAAACTACAAATAATGTGTGTAAATCTGTATATGAACAAATTGATTACAGTACTAACCACAGCATGAAACCAAAGTAAACATAAATTACCAGAATCTACATGCGATGGAATTTATAGATACACATGTTGATCAATTTTTACGTTGCCAGAAGTAATACATCACAAATAAAAGCCTGATGTAACATGCTGATTGTATAAAACACACCCGAATTACCATGCAATTTATTTCAGTGTTGCAAGGTCATGGAAAAAATTCCAGCAACTAACCCTCTGTTGGAACCACCCAATGAGTTTAATTATAGACTTTTATATAATGAAGACTCTCTACATCAAATACTTGCTTGGAAATCTGCTCGGCACACTCCAGAAATTTTGAAAACAAATAAGGTACTTGATTATTGCAAAGATACTCACAGTAGAAATTCCTCTTTGCTCGTGGGTTCATCATTTGGGGATGTTTTCATCAGGAGTCATCATGCTTTTGATCTTTAATGCCGTTCTTCCTCCAAGGTTTCTTGTCCGTAATTTCCAAAACAGAGTCACTTGTACTAACAAGCCATCGTCCCATACTGTTTCCTTTTTGTGTGTGAATGTTACCCTGTAGATCAGTTTCCTGTACAAAAACACCCAAAATGAACAAACGCTGCTGTACGTAAGTGAAATGTGCTACTCAAATCCTCTGTTTTTACAGTTTGGTTCAGGAAGAAATTCCCTGATTAAAATGAGGAACTATATCCCAGTTGTTGCAGAGAACTTAAAAGACAGAAGTTTCTTCCTTATGAATGAGCATATCAAAGTTGCCAGCGTCACTTATCCTCACAAGTTTGTGGCTCAAGCATTATTTACACACAAAGCACCCATGTACTCTGTGCAGGCTAAAGACCCTCCCAACTGCTACAGTAACAATATCCCAACTATATTTTCAAATCAGGCTTAGTATGCTTTGAAGTACATAATGTTTTCCATTCCTGAAAGGACAAAGAGATCTGCATTGTCAAAGTTTATTTTTAAGCTCGTGTGCTTGCTAAGTGCAGTGGCAAACCGGCTTGGCTTTCCGTGCCTGTAGTACCATTGCTGGAACCTATTAATGCAAACAGATGAATCGTTGGCTGCATTCCACATAGACTTTTATTTTTTTTTCTTACCTTATCTAAATTGCACTGATTATAATTTTTTAAATCAGAAATGTTATCCATTTTCTGAGCATGTTTGTTTTATCAGTATAAAGGCCATGTAAAAAAGTCAAATAAGAGGAAAGTTTTAAATAGCTTTTGCTGAGATAAGAAAGTTAGTAATTACAGGTAGCTTCTGTCTCTGCAAGAAGTTTGAGGGAAATTTGGAGGCAGTAAAAATGACAACAAATTTTTAAAAAGGAACGAAAGATGAATAAAAGAGACAGAGAAGAGAAATGGAGAGATAGCAAAAGTGAGAGCAACAGAGAGAGAGAGGCCTTGACTATTAGCAATAATTTTTCATGTATTTTCTTATTGTTGCTCTGGTTTGCATAACCCCCTACCAGTCTGCTCAACCCACCAAATTTAGCCCACATGTCATCTAATACCAGACTAAGACTTGTGGAAACACATTATTGCTCTATTAAAGCCATAACAAAATACAGCTGAACATTAGGTAGTGGGGTAGCCCTGAAGTAACACAATCTGTATGATGGAATTTCTAGCCCAAATTTTAAACATCTGGTTTTGATATGGTAATAAATGTGATAATGTACATTAAATACCAGTGTTCAAGTAACAAAATCCTTCCATCTGACTGAAACAATGAATACTTTTCAGATCATATGAGAAATAGACACTTATTTTTATGCACATGCAAAAAATGACCCTCCCATGGGCACACCCTCATGTGCACACGCATGCACACACACACACACACACACACACACAAAGCAATAGCACATAAACTGTCAGCTGTTTTTTCCAGTAATGGGTTTTTACGAGGCCCTTCCTGTGCTCTCTTTCTGAATACCCCTTTACTCAATTGCACTAATTTGTAGGAGATTTGGCTGAAATTGAGAGGAATGGAAAAAGAATTTAAAAATAAGAATATAACTTAGACCAGGCAGAGATGTGAACCCCTGACCTTTGCCTCATCAGTACAATCTCATACTATATAATCTGAAGTACTCGGTCACAGGCAACCTGAAAAAGAAACTAAGGCAAATTATCCTTCTCCTGTTATAACTTCACGGGAACAAATTTCCAAATATTACCATAATATAAGACATCAAGTAATGCAGCACTATAAATGGTGCTAGAGGCCAGAAGTTAAGATCCCTTTAAACTAGCACCTTAGAATTGGATAAACTGATGGAAAAGTACTATTCAATGAGCATTTGCTGACCTTTTATATTTGTACATGAGAAGGCAGACAGAGGGACTTGAAGGACAGAGAAAGTGTGTGGAAGCTGCTGAGACAACAGTCATGTTGGGAATTAGGTTGAGAGACAAGGATGAGGCTAATGTCGATTGAGGGCTCATGTGTTACAGAGAGGGAAAAATTTTTATTGTGGCATATTGTGCAATCCATCTCTATTTATCAAACATCTACTATGCCCCAGGCACTGTGTTAAGAATGCAATGTTGTGTGTTAAATGCAATCAAATAAATATGTACAAAGTAGGGAAGAAGCAAAGATGAGGAAGACATTAATTATGTTTGGCAAGGTTAAGGATGAGTCTTAGCTGGGCTTGGGAGAAAAATTGGAATTTTCCAAGCAGATGACAGGTAGTAGAACATTACAGGCAGTGGAGTTAGCGTATGCAATAGTGAGGTAAGTTAAATGGCAAAATTATTCTCAAAAACACAAATAATGTGAATTACTGGATTCTAAAATTCCAAAACGGGGGCCAGGCGCAGTGGCTCAAGCCTATAACCCCAACACTTTGGGAAGCTGAGGTCAGTGTATCACCTAAGCTCAGGAGTTTAAGACCAGCTTGGCCAACATGGTGGAATCCTGTCTCTATTAAAAATATAAAAAATTAGCCAGGTATGGTGGTGCAGGTCCGTAATCCCAGCTACTCGGAAGGCTGAGGCAGGAGAATCACCTGAACTCGGGAGGTGGAGGTTGCAGTGAGCCAAAATTGCACCATTGCACTCCAGACTGGGCAACAAGAGCAAAACACCATCTCAAAAAGAACAAAAACAAACACAAACAAACAAAAAACAATAAAATTCCAGAGGAATTCTGGAAATGCCAGGATAATCCAGGTTAGTATCTCTTAATCATGTGAGTTATCTAAAGAGAAAAACTAAGTCTTGAACACCTTGATCACACCTCTATTACTGGTACATAATTAGTTGACTGATAAACAAATTGCATTGTCACTCTGGCACCCAGCAAGGGGCGTGGGGGGATGAGCACATGTTGCTCCAATGATATTGTGTTCTTTCCCCCAGCAAGGAGTCTTGTTCCAAGTATGTCTAAACCTCAAGAATATTGAAGATTTATTCACTCCCTTGTTTCTTGCTGATGTTCAAAGCCTCATGAGTCAGGTAAATGGTATTTGAAAAAGCTGGCACAAAATAAAGACCCCCAAGTGCTTTTTCCTCATTTGAGCCAAACCCAAACCTTTTCAAAGGCGTGAAAACATGCAGCCACATTGGTTTGGTTTTCCTTTCCTGGGCCGCTCTCCTTCCTGGTGCTGGCCAGCACCACACAGAAGTCTTGTGACATGAGCCATTTCCATGGAATTTTAAATTCTGCCAAAAACAAGAGGGATTGGAAATTTCATGAGAATGGTTATTCTTAGGAGATTTCCATCCCAGATTCCTAACTCGTGTGGCTCAGATAAGCAGCTAAAATGCACTGCCAAACCTTCTGAGGTCCCCCAACGCACTTATTTCCATTCACATTTCTACATAAAGACCTCAAAGTCACAGGACATGCAATGGTTTGTTGGAAATATTTTCTGTATGCCAGCCCACAATCCTTCTACCTTTGTGGAAGTGGGTTTTGAATGCCATTTACAACACAAACATTGGGATTGAATGTCCCCAGAACATGTTCAGTTTTTAGATGAGACATGTTTACATTCTCCAGAATCAAAACAACCTACCCCAAAGCAACCCTTCAATTATTTTCTGTTCTTTTTCTTCTTCGTGACTTCAAGATATAATGAGAATTGTTTTTAGCATATTGTTAAGTGTGTAACTGCACAAACTCTTCCAATAGGCTCATTTCTCATGAGAAAATTATGTCATAAATATAACTAAAATCTCACTAATTGGGACATTGTATTAGCCATTGCTATGCAACACGCCTACTGTAGAACAGAATGGCTTAGAACAGTAGGTATTTATTGTTGTTCACTATTCTATAGGTCAACATGACAATTCTGGTCTCATCTGGGCTCACTCGAGCAGCGAGCTGCATGTTGTGTAGGTGACTGCTACTCTTGGCCAGGCTCGTTAACACCAAAGTGAGCTGGCTGCAGGCTGATATAAGGTGGCCTCACTGGGACCAGTGAGAGCTTCTGTTTGTGTCCTCAGTTGTACAGTTCTTTCATTTTCCTTCAACAAGCGAGCCCAAGCATGTTCTTAGCTTAACTTAAGGATGATTTCAAGGCAACCAGAGGCAAGAGGGGGAAGTAAAAATGTACAAGTACATTTTAAAGCCTCTGTTTGGGTCAATTTGTTAAGGTCACATTAGCCAAAGCAAGATACAAGGTCAAACTCAGAGTCAGTGTGGGAAGGTACTCACTACCAAAGGATGTGGGCATATATGGAGGCATGGAAAGTTGGAGCTATTCATGCAACCAATCAACCACAGGCACGTTGATGGTAGGAAGCAAGTCATAATTCAGTCAGTGGATGGACCCAGGACAGTATCAGATGCCTCAATATGTGAAACTAGAGTCAGCTTTCAGTACTAACGCAGAAAGAGAAACCAAACCCCAAGTTGGAGTGGGTGGGATGTGTCCCAAGAAAGCACAGACAAAACACCAATCTATGGCACCTGTGTCAGAAGCTGGGTTAGAGAAATGACCAGAGACCACGATGAAGAACATGTAATTAGAGCCAAATAAAATCGCCCAGAATGATAGAACCAAAGTTGACAAAATACTAACAAGCAGTTAAAAGATGACATTTCTCTGGGGTAATTTTAAGAAGGACGTTTTTTTTTGGGTAGGAGAGCAGTCACAAAATTGATTGTCTATAGGAGACAAGAATGATTGAATGGATTTGATTCAATATGAGAGTTGTGAGAATAAGGTCACTGCAGAGCACTGTATTAAGGGCACTCAGGCTACTCAACTCCAGCCAATGGTTTCCCTGAAGGACTGAGTGCATAGAGTGGCCAGACCTTAAATTTTTTAAAAGAAGCCTGGAATTTTATGTAGTATTTCCTGATTTTTAAAATACTTTGAAAAACACCTGTAGGTATGATTTATCATATAGGCCACCAGTCTGGATTGTAGAGGTTTCATTTCCATGGGCAACCTCTATCTATCTTAAACTGGTTGTCCAATTTCATGTACTAGAACTGACATCAATAAATAAAAACAAGTAATTTGCAGTTAGAATATAACCAATTAATACAGAAGTGACCACATCATTTTAGAGTACCAAACACACAATTAAAGGCTTCTAAACGTACCTTTATCTCCCCCAAAGCTTTTGCATTTCAAGAGTTCGCATTCTTCCATTCTCTATATGAAACTTGGTTGGGTACTTCCATAACTCCACTCCAAACCTAACTGACCTTTATTTTTAAATCAACTTACTTTTGACATTTAGTTACATATTAAATTTCTGTTTATAAGTATATTGGTCTAACAATTGTATTTTGATCTCTTACAGTTTTAATTTCCAGAATGCAAACTTTTTCCTATATAGATCTCTTCCTATAGCATCTGGAAAATATATTTACATTTAAGTATTCACAGTTCTTGGTCTTGTATACCAAAAGTCTATTATCTATCTACATTGCAGTTTTCTGGATTTTAAGTTTATTGATTCAGCTTCTCCACTCGTGTGGTTGGCTCCTTGGTTCTTTTTGTTTATTCTCTAGGCAACCTGGAGGGAAGCTCTTTGAAATCCAAAGACCTATTTCTTCTGCTCTGGGGAGAAATCTCATCCTAGGCATTTTATTCTTGGCATTTTGGGGAAGACCATCCTGTCTATTTCCAGGAAAGCATGATTTTACTGCAAGTGGTTAACCCAAGGACAAAAATAGGGAGATGAAGATAGCTTCGTTAGCTTTCTAAACCAGGTCTTCTAAATACATCTTTATTATTCTGTATTTAGGCTTTTACTTGGATCTCGGTAATAACAAACACAAATTTCAAAGCTTGATATATTTTGTATTCTATTCTGTACAACTTTGTATATAGCTCTTTCTTCACCATTAATGCAGAGATTTGAAAATATATATTATGTTGATACTATAGTTATTGCTGTGTCTAGATAGATACATTTGTGTTGTGTCAAACACATCTTTTGTTTATGGCACTCTGTATTATCTTGACCTCACCCACTTCTCAGACCCTCAGCAACTCCCTTCATCTCAGCCACGGACCCTGAGACCTACCTTTGAGACTGCTGCATGGTTTTATACCTGAGGCCAAACAAGCAATATTTCTGGAGTCCCTGGTTCCTCCAATCACTTCCAAATTCAGATTCCAGAAATACACACCACGTGGAGTGGGATCTGGCTTCCCCAAAGCTGCCAAACAACCAAGTAATGCAACTTCTTAATCATTGTGGAGACAACTTTCAGGGGGCAAACTCTGACCTACAGCAAGCAGAAGATGGAATAGAGATGGCATACAAGTGTCATCTCACTTCCTCCCCCAGATGCAGAGTTTTGCCACACTGATTGTACAAACAATGCCACACAGGCCAAGCAGGGATGCAGATGATGATGGCATGACTATGTCTCTTTGTGGATCTTTGTGAAGCCGCGGTCAGCATGATAACACACTGGCTCCCACTTTTCTCAGCCTTATTTTCCTTTCCCTTACTCTAGTCATCTTGGGACTTTTTTCCCAATAAAGCATTAGCACTTAACTCTTGTCTCAACCTTAATTGTCAAGGGAGTCCAGGTAAGACATCTATGTGCACATATGTATGTGTATAATTCTATACATACGGTTAGATATAAGTACTTTTATATAAAGAGAGATATGTATTTATATGTAATGATACAGTTATATATAGATACCTGATGTATTATATGTATAATCATTTATTTCCCTTTGCTACTATACATAAAATTCATACCATGTAAAATTATTAAGTACTGTATGATATGATGTAAGATATTAATATGAAGAATTTATGAACTACAGAAACTCCAGGGTTTTTGTTTCTTTTTATGGTTTTGTTTTGTTCTTTGCTTGTGGGGGAAAAAAGACACTTTACACAAAGTAATAAAGTAATAAATATAAACTTTATAAAATATCAGTCATAAACTTTGGGAAATTATCAGTAAGAACACTGATCGCTTAGGAAATTATAGTTTCAGACTCTCAAAATTATATATAAATAAGATGAGTACCTTGAAGAAAACTCTTAGCCTGAATTTTTTTTTACTCTTTATCTTCTGGGGCTTGAAAGAAAAGTTCTGCTTTAGTTGCTCTGCTAATAGCAGAGGCATACTTTTAAATAAATGTATATTTCATGGTTCTTTATATTTGTCCTATTTTGTATAATATTGGATAGATGACAAGGTAAACTTCTAATGTCATTTGTAGCATACCTGTATAATGTACTTAGCAAAACAGTATAGATTTTTATTTTTGGTGATTTGGTTTTCTTTTTTTCTTTTCTTTCTTTGAGATAGAGTCTCCCTCTGTCACCCAGGCTGGAGTGCAGCGACATGGTCTTGACTCATCGCAACCTCCGCCTCCCAGGGTTTAAGTGATTCTCCTGCCTCAGCCTTCTGTGTAGCTGGGATTATAGTCATGTGCCACCATGCCCTGCTAATTTTTTTATTTTTAGTAGAAACGAGGTTTCACCACGTTGGCCAGGCTAGTCTGGAACTCCTGACCTCAAGTGATCTGCCTGCCTCAGCCTCCCAAAGTGCTGGGATTACAGGTATGAGCCACTGTGCCCAGCCAGTGATTTGTTTTTCATCCTTCTTATTTCTCATTTCTAAAAAAGGGCATACATATTAGTTTGCCGGCTGGCAGTTCAGTATTATTGATCCAAATCAGTATCATTTATTTAAATGTTATGCCAGATTTATGGATCATTTTTAGGAATTATGTCATTTGTACTTGGTTGTTCCCTGTCTATGGTGAAAGAATAACTTAATATCCATTCATAACCTACAGTAGAGTCAACGCATTTCAAAACAATTAGGCCTGTAATTCCCGCTACTCAGGAGGCTGAGGCAGGAGAATCATTTGAACCCAGGAGGCAGAGGTTGCAGTGAGCCAAGAAGATGCCACTGCATTCCAGCCTGGGCGATAGAGCGAGACTCCATCTCCCCCGCTACCCTGCCAAACAAAAACAGAACAGTTAGGAGTGAACCATGATCTACACACCCTTGAGATAAATTATATCATATAATTTTAACCACAGCCTTTTAACACTTACCAGCCAGAGGGATTAGAGAAGAAAAGCTACCAAGACAACCTTTTTTCATGAGGAGTCTTTTTAGAACTGTTGAACCTAGGCTGTCAGGCAGAGAGTGCCTCAAAGAGTAAAATCAAGGCAGAGGCAAAGCCCTCCCTGAGGTAAAGGAAAAAGGAACTGGGTCTCTGGCCCTCTGAGGGCACAAGCATCTCTGGGAAGGTGGCAGACCTGAGTATCCTAACAATTAGTCTTTCCAGGGGCTGGAGACTTCTGAGCCCAGTGTGCCCTTTTTTTTCTGGACTTGGTCTAGGGCAGCCCAATGAAAGAAGGGAACCTATGACATAGAGAGAGAGAGTCCAGGGGGAAGACATAGCTTCTGTCACTAGATCAGGGCCTGGCGCATTAACAGGCATGCCACAAAGGTTGTACTGAATGGATTACCTAATCTTAAGTCTACGTAGGCAACTTCTATGTGCCACTGAGCAAGTCACCTGTCACTTTCTCACTTTGAGCCTTAGTTTCTCCATCTGTACAGTAGGGATAATAATAATTCTTACTCAGTACAATTTCAAGGATAAAATGCAATAATATGACATTACCTTGTGAATTCCAAAGGACTTAACAAATTCAGAGGTCAAAAGATAGAAAGCTGCATCCAGATTGCTTTCTTCCAAATAATGCACAGATTTTATTATTTGTCATACTTTGGCTTTCTCCCCAAAGCAAATCCTAGATAAGGACTTGTCTGTAGGTAGCCAATTTGAGGAGTAATTCCAAGGAGCAGGAGAGAAGGAATGGAAAGAATCATGAAAAAGAGAAAACCTAATTTTTCAGTAAGTCACTGCTATGGGTAATGAACACTTGGTCTTGCTGGAGGCTTTATGAAAAGTTTATTATGCCTCTTAGAGCTGTTCACCTGAGGATCAGCTTGGCAATTTATCCATCTGTTCCCACATTCCAGAAGGGATGCCCTCAGGTGTTCATCTGCTCACTTCTAGATACAAACAAATGTTTAACAAGTGAACAGTTCTCCGCCTGTGAAAAGAAGTGTACACGTAAGAGAAAATACTATTGTCATGAGGTGTGTTGAAGTCCATATTGAAGTGAAGCTGAGAGGATTTGAATACAGGCATCAGAGAGACCAGATACCATTTTAGTAGTTAAAAACCAGGGTCAATTTTCTATTTGGCACTCTTCTACTTAATATACCATTTTATTTATTTATTTACTTTTATTTTTTTGAGATGGAATTTCATCCAGGCTGGAGTGCAATGGCTCAATCTTGGCTTACTGTAACCTCCGCCTCCTGGGTTCAAGAGATTCTCCTGCCTCAGCCTCCCAAGTAGCTGGAATTAGAGGCATGCACCATGACTCTTGGCTAATCTTTTTTTTTTTTTTTTTAGTATAAATGGGGTTTCACCATGTTGGTCAGGCTGGTCTCAAACTCCTGACCTCGGGTGATCCACCCGCCTCTGCCTCCTAAAGTGCTGGGATTACAGGCATGAGCCACCGCACCTGCCATATAATTTAAATTATAGCATAATTTAGATGTTTGCTGGATGCACTTCTCCACAGAAATTTTATCGAAGTTTACCTTAAATCCAATGCTACACCTTTGTGAAAGCCCAAAGACACACAGCCTTGACTTGTGGGAGTTTGGCAACTCTAATGCCTAAGGGATCATAAGAGGGGCACATCTCACACCACTTCACCATCTGTCATGTTGGCCACTCCCCTCCCGACATTGCCGCTCCTTATCCTACATCTTCAGTGCTGTGAAGAAATGTGCCCCATGTTCTCTCTCATCCATACACAGGCCTTGAGAGTTTGGTTTATTCTGATGAAATTGTATTGTTACCTACAAGAAGTTCAGTTCTCATATCTGCTACTAAAACATTTTTTTTGCTATTATGAAATAACATAAATTTTGTTCAATGAAACTCAATAAAACTATTTTTGAGTGAAAAAATTGGATCATAAACACTTTATTTTTCCTAAATTATCCCTTGCACAAAATGTAATACCCATGGTAGACTAGCAGTTTCCCCTTTTATTAATAGATGCTTTCATAGCTCAAAGCATTTTTCCCCTTTGAAGTTAATATGTTTATAACTTTCCTTTCAAATGATGTTTGATTAATGTATGTCTCTCCTCACTAAAATTCTAAACTCTAGCCTGGTCCTAGTGGGCACTGAATTATCAGCACCTGGTCATAGCCTGGTACCAAAGTGGATGATCAACATACATTTATTTGTTCAGCAAATGAATACGTGAAATTATATCTGAGAACTTATTAATGTCATCTTATATATATGTGAGAAATAGAGGGAAAAGAAACCTACAAAACTCCAAGTCCCAGAAAAGTGAGACTTCTTGCCCAAGGCCACACAGCTAATTTATAGCAGAGTGATTTTAGCAAGTTTGCCTCAGCCTTCTTAGAGCTTGTAACTTAGGACTGCAATCTATTTTGATATTGCCTACCAGAACTACTATTATAAATCTATTGCTTTTTCTTAGAACCATATGCTTAGTTGAAGAAATATCAAAGAAACTGGTCCCAGCATTCCCTGAATCTTATTTTCCTATTGAGAGATACTAAGTGTTTGCATCTTACATTGAAAAATGGCACTTTGGGCCTATGTTCCTCTTTTGAAATCATTGCTTTAAAATGTGTCTATTTCCAAATGAGCTTTTAGTGACTCTGGACAAGAATCATTCTATGCATCTAGCAAAAATCAACAAATCTGACTTTCACTTCCAAAGAACACATGGCAAAAAATTGGTGCCGGTGGATAAGCACCCACAATGTCTTATAAAAACCGCTAAGTAGTGTGTCAATCCCCCTCGGGCTCCCAAAGGGCCCCAGAAATTCATGTAGAAATGAAAGGGAGCAAAAAAAATCCGACTTTATTTTAACACATCTTAAAAGAAGTTAGATTAAAATACAAACTTTCACTTGGAGACCAAGGTTGGATACATTTTCTTTTTTTTTTTCTTGCTATTATTATTTTACTTTTCTATTTTCTTATTTTTTCCAGTGTAAATACACAGGTGGAACTGACAGTGTGGATAGTTTTTGCACCCAAGAGGGTGAGCCTGTGGCTTCGGGGTCCAAGTTGAATATACATCTGCAGGCAAGGTTTGGGGAGGGCCTGGAGAGGGGGAGTCAGAAGCTTTTGCAGAAGGCCTGGAATTCAAATTGATGTGCCTACTCAAGTATTTTGCCACTTGTTTCAAAATACAAACTTCAAATAGGAAAGCCCTCTCACATTTATTTATCCTTAATGTGCTCCTGTAAGACTCATATCTGTTATCACCAACATTCAGGAGATGCAATAAAACTTCACTATTTCACACACAGCAAGGTGGGTCCATCCTCTGATAAGGGCATAGAGATTATAATAGATTAAATATGCTAACGTTACTTCCTAAAAACTTGCTTACATATTTTGAATGGTAAGTCTTCTATAGGATAATAAACCTCAACAGAACCCCTGTAGCATAAATTCCAAATTCGTGTGGCTAAAGTCAATGGCATTTTCTATGAATAGACTGGAAAGTAATCTCTAGCAAGTGATCTCCACCTGTGATCTCACCATTTATATGCAAAACCATTTAGAGCATAGTGAGTTTCTTGCATTCTCACAAGGATGCCATAAATAATTTCTCACTGGGAAAGATGGTTTAAGGCAGCAGTCCCCCAATCTTTTTTGCACCAGGGACTGGTTTTGTGGAAGATTATTTTTCCACTGACCATTTGGTCAGTGGAAAAATAGGGGAGCGTGGTTTTGGATGGATTCAAGCACATTACATTTATTGTGCACTTCATGTTTATTAATACTACATTGTAATATATAATGAAATAATTATACAACTCACCATAATGTAGAATGAGTGGGAGCCCTGAGCTTGTTTTCTTGCAACTACATGGTCCCGTCTAGGGGTAATGGGAGACAGTGATGGATCATCAGGCATTAGAGTCTCATAAGGAGTGTGCAACCTAGAACCCTCACATGCACAGTTTACAATAAGGCTCACACTGCTATGAGAATCTAATGCCACAGCTGATCTGACAGGAGGCGGAGCTCAGACGGTACTATGAGTGACGGGGAGCAGCTGTGAATATAGATGAAGCTTTGCTCACTCACCCACTGCTCACCTTCTTCTGTGTGGCCCAGTCCTTTTTTATCACTATAAAATGATTTTTAAAAGGGTTTTTTCAAATCATTTAATATGAGAACCCCTGGTTTAAAGTTTATAATGATAAAAAATACTATCAGAGCAACCTCTGTCTGCTACCACAGAGGATAGGATAATTTCTCTTTTCTTCATTTTTTTTCTATACTATACCCTGACTCTTGAAGCCAATGGTACTTAAAAAACAAAAAAAAGCACAACAACTATAATGGCCCTGCTTTGTAACTCCTTCCATATGTTTGACACGCTTCATAAAATAATTCCACATTAGTTTCTCCAGCCTAGTGTTTGGATCATGACATCTGCTTTTTCCTGTGTTTTCGTGATTTACTTTGGTGTCTGTGCAAACTTGCTGTATAATAGTAAAAGGAATTTGCTTAGATTCCTTTTTCCTGGAATGTCTCCTGGTGTCTTGCAGATCTATCAGGTTTCCTATCTGCAGAAGACCTGACAATGCTACTATCAGGCCTAGCTCTGCCACTTACTAGCATATGAACTCACACAAGTTGTTTTATCTCTCTGGACCTCAATTTCTGTATCTGTAAAATGCGGATGCTAATAATAATCACTATTTACAGGGTTTTGGGAGGGCTTAAATAAGTTGTCATATGTGTAAAACACTTTGATTAATGCCTGACCCATAGTCAGTGTCAGCTGCTCTAGTTATTAAGGCCAAAGCACAGGAGATATCCTCTTCCCCTACCACACGTTTGCTAGGTTTATTTATTCATTCAACAAATGATTATCAGGTGCCAATGATACAATCAACACCAAACAAAGTCATATTGGAATTTGAGGTGAAAGGAAATTGGTAATACTGATCCAAATTTACTCAAGATTTGGGTATGTTGTTATCACAAATTTTTGCATAAATTTTGACATTTTAAAATTTTTTCATTAAAATATTTAACCTATCTTGATTACTGAGTCCTTTGGGCTTGTTCTTCCACCCACCGCCAACCCCCAAATTTATCTTTATGCCCAAAACAAGTACGTTCCTTCCCTCACTTAGTACTGGCCCTAGACAATAGTAAGCAAAACAGACCCAGTTGCAGTTCTCATGTTGCTAAGAAACAAGAGGGAGGCATGGGCTTTAATAAAGTTATCACAAAAACGTAAATTCTCCTTTGTTAAAAGTACGTACAAGAATTTTATATTATTCATTAGACCTGTGAAGGAGCGGAAATACTTTTTTTTAAATAAAGAGCTCACGTTTTTCATTTTAATTTTGATTTTCCAGTAAAAACGTGTGAAGTGCCTATCATGTGCCAGGCACTGCTGCAGGTGCTGGGGTTCAGCAAGAGGGACACATGATTTCTGCCTTCCTGAAGTATATATTCTAGCGAGGAAGAGAGACAATGAGCAACACAAGTAGATAAAATGAACCAAATGTTGTATAGCGCCGAGTTGTAAGGCGAGAAGAAAATAAATGAAAGACAGTAGACAGGGCATGGTGGCTCACACTTTTAATCCCAGCACTTTGGGAGGCCGGGGCAGGCAGATCACTTGAGGCCAGGAGTTCGAGACCAGCCTGGCCAAGATGGTGAAACCCTGTCTCTACTAAAAATGCAAAAATTAGCCAGGTGTGGTGGTGTGCGCCTGTAATCCCAGCTGCTTGGGAGGCTGAGGCAGGAGAACCGCTTGAGCCTGGGAGGCAGAGGTCGCAGTGAGCCGAGATCACGCCACTGCAGACCAGCGTGGGCAACAGAGTGACTCAGTCTCAAAGAAAAAAAAAAAGAAAAGAAATGAAAGGGAGAGTGAAACTGCAGTGGAGATAATTAAAATGTAAGACAAGGTGCCACCAGAACTGTAATCTTTCAGTAATGACTTCAGGGATATGAGGAAGGAAGCAATGTGAACACCTGGAGGAAAACACTCCAGGCACAGAGAGCAGCAAGTGTAGGGAACACCGCCTGGAGTGGAAAACCGCCTGGAGTTTTTAAGCACAGGGCAAAGAGGTCAGTGTGGCAAGAACAGAATGAGTAGGAATGTAGATCCAAAAGATAATCATGGGGTCATCATGGAAGAGTTTTTAAATCATTATAAGGGCTTTGTTTTGCACTCAGAGCTAGAGAGGAAATCGCTGAAAGGATTTGTGTAGAGGAGTGATAGATCCAACTAAGGTTTAGCAGGATCAGTCTGGTGCTGTTCAGTCTCAAATTAACTCCATGGGACAAGAGAAGAGGCAGAACCAATCTGGAAGCTCCTACATGATCAAGGCGACGTTGATGATGGCATGGAGCAGAGTAACGGCAGTGGAGAGGACGTTAAGTGGTCAAATTCTGGATGCATTTTTGAGTAGAGCCAACAGAGTTTGCTGGCAGCTTGGATGTAGCGTGAAAGAGAAAAAAGAACCAAGGGTAACTCAAGGATTCTGGCCATTGCTCATGGAAGAATGAGGTTACCATCAACTCAAATAGAAAACTATATAAAGAAGCAGATACGGGTGGGAATATGCAGGAGCTCCATTTTGGGTGTGTTAATTCTGAGATGCCTATTAATCATCAAAATTAATATGGTGACTGTTGGTGGGAGTGTAAATTAGTTCAACCATTGTGGAAGACAGTGTGGTGATTCCTCAAGGATCTAGAAATAGAAATTCCATTTGACCCAGCAATCCCATTACTGGGTATATACCCAAAGGATTATAAATTGTTCTATTATAAAGACACATGTTCATTGTGGCACTGTTTACAATAGCAAAGACCTGGAACCAACCCAAATGCCCATCGATGATAGACTGGATAAGGAAAATGTGGCACATATACACCATGGAATACTATGCAGCCATAAAAAAACGATGAGTTCATGTCCTTTGTAGGGACATGGATGAATCTGAAAACCATCATTCTCAGCAAACTGATAGAAGAACAGAAAATCTAACACCGCATGTTCTCACTGATAGGTGGGTGTTGAACAATGAGAACACATGGACAGAGGGAGGGGAGCATCACACACTGAGGTCTGTTGGGGGGGACTAGGGGAGGGACAGCTGGGGGGGTGGAGAGGTTGGGCAGGGATAACATGGGGAGAAATGCCAGATATAAGCGATGAGGGGATGGAGGCAGCAAACCACCTTGCCATGTATGTACCTATGCAACGATCCTGCATGATCTGCACATGTACCCCAGAACCTAAAGTACAATAAAAAAAATTAATATGGTGAGTAAATATTTGAGTATCTGTTTGAACTCTAGAATTTAGGGTGCCAGATGGGTCTAGAGACAGACATTTTGAAGTCATCACCATATAGATGGTATTTAAAGCTGTGGTGGTAGACAAAACCATGTAGGAATGGGTATATAGAACATGTTTAGTACTAGAATATATGAGAAGGTACTAGCAAAAATGACTGAGGTGAAGAAAAATCAAGAGAATGTGGTGTCTTGAAGTTACAAGAGAATGAAACAAAGTGTGATAAACTATCAGTTGCTGCTGAGAGTTCAGGTAGGACAAGGGGGCAAACATTGCTCATTGGATTTAACAAAGTGAAGCGATGGTAAAAGCGGTTTTAGGAAAGAAGTATCAGCAAAAGTCTAATTTAGTGGGTTCACAAAAAAAAAACAAGGGAGAATTTTTGGAGAATTTCTTAGAGTTCTGCTGCAGAAGATAGAGGAGAAATGGGGTAGTGAGTAGAAGAAAAAGGAAGTTCAAGAGAGGGTTTTTTTTTAATTTTTGTTTTGTGTTTTAAGATGGGGAAAATATTACTTTGTGTAGGGAGCAGAGGATAATGGATAATGGCAAGTAAGGAGACATGATGGGCAGTAAAACTGTTCCAGTAATGATGAGTGATGGTGATGATGATGTGTATGTCTCTGTGTTTACATTGTGAGGAGGGAGAAAACATGTCTATGAGAGGCAAAGACGAGTAAGAACAACAGTCCGCACCCACCAAGCCAGTGGTTCAAGGAATGCAAGTGAGACACCCCAGAGTTTCGGACATAGCAGATTGGAGTGTGGTCTGAGAACGGGCATTTCTAACAAACTTCCAGGTTCAAGCTCATCTTCGTGGAGAATAAATTCATTGCATTAATACAAAAAACAGAAGTTCGAAATACTATTCACAGAAAAGATTCTTTAAGTTTGCGGCTTTTACGATTTGGAATCAGCTAAAATCTGGTCCATGTAAAATTACCTCCAATTTTCATCAACTTTTAAAACAACGTTTAAAAATTGATGTCTAGAAGATAGGCAGAGTGGCTCACTTCTATAATCCCAGCCCTTTGGGAAGTTGAGGTAGGAAGATCACTTGAGCCCAAGAGTTCAAGAACAGCCTAGGCAACATGATGAGAACCTGTCTCTCCAAAAAATTTAAAAAATTAGCCAGGCATGGTGGCATAAGCTTGTGGTCCCAGCTACTGGAGAGGCTAAAGCAGGAGCATCACTTGAGCCCACGAGGTTGAGGCTACAGTGAGCTGTGATCACACCACTACACTCCAGCCTGGATTACAGGGTGAGACCCTGACTCTTTAAATAAAAAATCACTAAACAAAATTATTTTTATTTTTCATGTCCCTTTATACTACTTGTTTGTAAGAATGTTTATTAAATAGTGTAGATATAACTATATGTTATTTCAAATTGAGAGAAGAAATATATGCCTTCTTAACCATATTCTTAATATTCTTCAGCACTTCGCTTGTTTTATTCACTTCTTTTAATCTATTCCATTCATCTTTAACATTTTACTTGAAGCTGATGTATTTGTTCAAATACAATTTATTCAGCAGATATTTACTGAGCACCTACTAAGTATCAGCAACCATTCTAAAACTTAGGGTGTAGCAACAAACAAAAACTTCTGGCCTTTGGAAGACTACACCCCAGTTTGCATAGAAAGAGACAATAAACAAATAAGTAAATTTATATAGTAATTCAGGTAGTGATCATATTGACAAAGGTTAAATAAAAAGGAGGGAAGGGGGATAGGGATGCAAAGAAAACTAAGATGGGTGGTAAGGGAAGGCTTCACCAAGAAGGTGATATTTCAGGAAGAACCGGAAGGAGGTAGGGAGGTGATACACTCAGGGGAAGAGAATCCAGGCAGGAAATACAAAGCCTCAGAGCTGGGAGCATACCTCTCTCATGCTTGAAGAAAAGCAAGGTGTCCACTGGAGTGAACAGAGGAGAAAGGGGGAATAGACAAGATCAGAGAGGCAATGGAGGTCACTGCAAGGGATCAGGTAAAGTTTTGCCAGCCATTGAGATGGTTTTGGCTGCTACACTTAGGAAGCTGGTGGAGGGTTTAAAGCATCTGATCTGGTTTACCTTTTAAGACGATCCTTCTGGCAGTTGCCTTGTGAATAGAACCTGAGAAGCAAAGTGCACACACAGGGTGACTGTGAGGAGAAGGCTGTGATAATTCCAGCAGATGATAATGGCTTAGAGTGTAATAGCAGTAGAGATGCTAAGAAACATTCAGACCCTGGATAGTTTTTAGGGTGCAGCCAACAAGATTTGCTGAGGAGTTAGAAGTGAGGTGTGGAAGAAGGAGTCAGGGATGGCTGTACATTTGAAAGCCTTGCTGAATGAGGTTGTCACTTACTGAAAGCTTCTGTAGTTGTGTTTTGGACGTGTCAAGAGAGTGCTATCTAGATGCCCACCAAACAAACAGGAGGCAGACAGTTGGATAAACAAGTCTAAAATTTGAGGAACATTCTGAAATGAAAATATTAATTTTGGATGATTCTTTATTGAGATGGTATCAAAAGCCATGAGATGAGATGAAATCACCCAGGAGGTGAGTATAGAATGATGAGTACAGATAGAAAAAAGAAGCAATATATGAATTGAGTCCTGGATCTTCCATCATTTTAGAGAATGAAACAAGAAGGAACCAGCAAATGAGTCTGAGAAGGAGTGGCTATGAGGTACTAGGACAACCAGGAAGGCATGGTGTTCTTGAAGCAAAGTCAAAATTATACTTCAGTGGTAAGAGCGTAATAGGCTGCCAATAAGAATATGGATCATTTTGAGAACACATGGACACAAAGAGGGAAAAAACAGACAAGGGGCCACCTGAGGGTGGAGGTTTGAAGAAGGGAGAGGATTAGAAAAAATAATCTATTGGGTACAAAATAATCAGTACAACAAACAAAATAATCTGTACAACAAACCCCCGTGACACAAATTTATTTATGTAACAAACCTGCACATGTACCCTTGATCCTAAAATAAAAGTTTAAAAAAATGTTGGATCATTTGCTTTTCACATATATTGCATGTAGTGTTTTTTTCTGGGATGCACAGAAAACACACCATTACTCAATGACTGGGGTCCAAAAAACTGCAATCACATAACATATAGGATTGCATTACTATACGGAAAATGAAAAATACTCCATATCAACTTGTGTGTACTTTCATAAAACACACAAGAGTTGAGGTAGTATAATTTACTTGGTATGAAATTGACTAAACACAGAACTCAAGAAGTCCCTAAAGATCTAGAGGCCTTCACTTCCTAACTGTTCCCCTTTCCCACATTAAGAGAAGAAATATATCTGCCCACATTTAGGGGTGGGGAATCTAGAACCAATCCCCAACGTCATTATTATAGAAATGTGCTTTATTTTCATTGAGTCCCTAAGTTAGATCCACTGATTCTTGTTCCCACTTTTTTTGGTTGTTTTTTAGTTACTTGTTTGCATTTTCTGGAGAACATTCTAAGCGAAGTCTCCAGGATATAAACTTTCTGATTACTTACCTGTATGTCTGAAAAGGACACCTGATTATTAATTTGTCATACCCTATTCTTATTTTACAGGTCATCACATTTTAAATTTCAAATAATTCTTCAGAACCTGGAGGACTGCTGCTGCCAGTGAGAAAGATGAGGTACTTTTTATTTTTTTTATGTTATGTTTTACTTTCCTTCCTCAGGTACCTTGTCACTTCTCTCATCCTTGTTGTTGTGTCTAGATGTCTCCCCCTCATTCCACATGGCCCTCAATGGTCCTTTTTCAAATTAAAACTTCACGTCATTCTTGCATCTTAAGAAATTGTCTTCTATTATTTCCTCAATCATTTTCTCCCTTTACTTTTCTATGTTCCATTTTTCAGGAATTCCTATGAATTGGATATTGAAGTTCAATGCTGATCCTCTATACCTCTTATCTTTACCCATTACTATATTTCCTATTTCTCTATGCTTCTTACTTTCTGGGTGATTTTTGTGCTTTTTATGTAAATGAGCTCAATATGGCATTTTGGGTAGATTGCCTTCATCAAGGTAGAGGTGATTTCACAGAATTGAGACAAATTATTGTCAATCACAAATGATAATCTAACTCATTTCCCTGTGAACACATTTTGTAGATACTTGGTAAACTCCCTGGGAGAAAACATGACTCTATACACATTTAACGTGGTTTTCAGATACACCATGACTGTTTTGCTCATATTTCATCATATAAACAAAACATATCTCTTCTTTAAAAATATTTAAAGTAAAGCTAAAAAATGGCAAACAATTGACTCTCACCTTGAAAGGGAGGGTGAAAATAAAAGACAGAAAATACCCACAAAATAGATGATTGCCAAGAATACACTTTAACAAACTCTAATTATACCCTAAATCTTGGCATCCATTTCTTTTTAAGAGAACCTAGGAAAATTCCATTTCTATTTCCATGGCTCCCAGAAATTCGTGTTTCTACAAGGACAACCTGATACATACACACACACACACACACACACACACACACACATACACACACACATCACTCTCTCTCATTCTGCTGCTCCACTGATGTTTCAGGAGGGTTTTCCAGTTTCCTGCAAAGTCTTCTACATTAAGGTATCTTGCTGCCTTTTTGGTAATTATTTGTAGATTATTTGCAGTGTCAACCAGAGTTTTTGCATCAGACAATGTTCAACATTCAAATATAGAAACAATTGTCCCACTTGTGAAGAAATGTGTCCCAGCTCCTTCCCTGAAGGTCCTGAGGCTCTTTTATGTAGGTATCCAGTGAGCTCAGGAAAAGGCACTTTCATCTCCAGGGCATCCTGCAGCTGTTTGTCACCAGCCCTCCGAAGTCCCGCTACCACTGACAGTACCATGCTACATATGGTTTGCATTTGTCACAACTCATTTTTTTTAACTCAGTTCTAGTCCCAATTAGCTAGAGTAAGAATTCTGTCTTCTTTCCTCTATAAATTTACAGAAGATAATTGAAAGCAGGGCCCCTGAGCCTGTATATTTTAGTTACATATAGTGAGGTCATGAATCCACAGCTAGAAGAAGAGAGAAACATAATTCATTTCCCAAGCACATGTCAGTGAGATCCCTGAATGGCAGGACAGTTCCTGTTCAGTAGTAAAAACTACCTTGTGGGAACAAATGGGCTTTATCTTGGTTTTTTCATGATAGTGTATTAGTCTGTTTTCACACTGCTGATAAAGACATACCTGAGACTGGGAAGAAAAAGAGATTTAATTGGACTTATGGTTCCACATGGCTAGGGAGACCTGAGAATCATGGTGGGAAGCTAAAGGCATTTCTTACATGACAGCAGCAAGAGAAAATGAGGAGGATGCAAAAGCAGAAACCCCAGATATAACCTTCAGTTCTCATGAGATCTATTCACTACCACAAGGACAGTATGGGGAAAATCACTGCCATGATTCAAATTATCTCCCACCAGGTCCTTTGCACAACACGTGGGAATTATGGGAGTACAATTCAAGATGAGATTTGGGTGGGGACACAGAGCGAAACCATAGCACTCTGCCCTTGGCCCCTCCAAATCTCATGTTCTCCATTTCAAAAGCAATCATGCCTTCCCAATCCCCAACAGTCTCCCAAAGTCTTAACTCATTTCAGCATTAATCCAAAAGTCCATAGTCCAAAGTCTCATCTGAGACAAGGCAGGTCCCTTCCACCTATGAGCCTGTGAAATCAAAAGTGAGCTAGTTACTTCCTAGATACAATGCAGGTACAGGTATTGGGTCAATACAGCCATTTCAAATGGGAGAAACTGGCCAAAACAAAAAGGTTATAGGGCTCATGCAAGTCTGAAACCCGGCAGTGCAGTCAAATTCTAAAGCTCCAAAAGACTCCAGGTCTCACATCCACGTCATGCTGACACAAGAGGTGGGTTCCCATGGTTTGGGCAGATCTGCCCCTCTGGCTTTGCAGGGTATAATCCCCCTCCTGGCTGTTTTCACAGGTTGGCACTGAGTGTCTGCAGCTTTCCAGGCACACAGTGCAAGCTGTGAATGGATCTACCATTCGTGGGTCTGTGACCCTCTTCTCATAGCTCCACTAGACAGTGCCTCTGTGGGGGGGGGGGCTCCGACTCCACATTTCCGTTCTGCACTTCCCTAGAGGAGGTTCTCCAGGAGGGCCCTGCCCTGCAGCAAACTTTTGCCTAGGCATCCAGGTATTTCCATACATCTTCTGAAATCTAGGTGGAGGTTCTAAACCTCAATTCTTGACTTCTGTGCACCCTCAGGCTTAACACCATGTGGAAGCTCCCAATGCTTGGGGCTTCCACCCTCTGAAACAATAGTCAGAGCTGTACCTTTGTCCCTTTTAGTCATGGCTGGAGTGGCTGGGACGCAGGGCACCAAGTCGCTAGACTTCACACGGCATGGGGACCCTGGGCCCAATCCACAAAACCATGTTATCCTAGGCCTCCAGACCCGTGATGGGAGAGGCTATCATGAAGACCTCTGACATGCCCTGGAGATATTTTCCCCATTGTCTTGGGGCCTAACATTCGTTACTTATGTGAATTTCTGTAGTCAACTTGAATTTCTCCTCAGAAAATTGATTTTTATTTTCTATCACATTGTCAGGCTGCAAATTTTCCAAACTTTTATGCTCTGCTTCCCTTTTATAACTGTATGTCCTTAAAAGCACCCAAGTCACCTCTTGAATGCTTTACTGTTTAGAAATTTCTTCTCCAGATACCTAAATTATCTCTCTCAAGTTCAAAGTTCCACAAATATCTAGGGAAGGGGCAAAATGCCACAAATCTCTTTGTTAAAACATAACAAGAGTCATCTTTGCTCTAGTTCCCAACAAGTTCCTCATCTCTATCTGAGACCACCTCAGCCTGGACTTTATTGTCCATATCACTATCAGCATTTTTGGGAAAGCCATTCAACAAGTCTCTAGGAAGTTCTAAACTTTCCCACATTTTTCTGTCTTTTTCTGAGCCCTCTAAACTGTTCCAATCTCTGCCTGTTATGCACTTCCAAAGTCACTTCCACATTTTCATGTATCTTTTCAGCAGTGTCCCACTCTACTGGTACCAATTTACTGTATTAGTCCATTTTCACACTGCTGATAAAGACATACCTCAGACTGGGAAGAAAAAGAGGTTTAATTGGACTTTCACTTCCACGTGGCTGAGGAGGCCTCAGAATCATGGTGGGAGGTGAAAGGCACTGCTTACATGGTGGCAGCAAGAGAAAATGAGGAAGATGCAAAAGTAGAAATTCCTATAAAACCATCAGATCACATGAGACTTATTCAATACCATAAGGACAGTATGGGGGAAACCATCCCATGATTCAAATTACCTCCAACCAGGTCTCTCTCACAACATGTGGGAATCATGGGAGTATAATTCAAGATGAGATTTGGGTGGGAAACAGCCAAACCATAGCAGATAATATGGGTTAGAGAGAATGGGGCCCAAGTGATCTCTTTCCAGGACTGACCATTTGAGTCATATGACTTGTCTGAGCCTCAGTTTCCCATCTGAGAGAAATGAAACTCATAAGTTTGTTTTAAAGCCTTATTGGCAAGCTTTAGCTTAGCTTTTAGCTTAGTTTTAGCTTTAGTTTATTAGCTTGCTAATAAGGCTTTAAAACAAACTTATGAGTTCATTATATCTATTACTTATCTACTTATCTCTATTACTATACAGATGATAAAACTAATGTTTCAGGATATAAAAAGAGCTTTGTACACTGAGAAATGCTTTACAATTTTAAGTTCTTACTATTTATCTAAAATAACTAGGATCTCCACTCCTCTTCCTTTCATCTGAAACCACAGAAATTTGGAACGTCTACCCTGATGACAACACAAAAGGATATTTAACATTGCAACTTGGGATAAAGACATTTCAACTTCAGTCAAGGAAAAATAACTTCCAGGGAAACCAATAGCCAATGCTCCTATTTTGATGGAAGGATGATTTGAGAACTCAGTTTTCTGTCACCATACCTTTGAACCTACTGTCGATTTCCCTGTACTAAAGCAGTTGAAGGATATTGGAATGAAAGGATGACATGTCACTTGGGGAGGAACTCCAAGATTCAGATACGGAAGAGTCTTTGTAGGCAGAAATGATTGTGCGGAGAACAAAGAAAAGAATACCTGATAATTAAAGACACCATTACTAGAGTCTTAAATTTGAGTGTGCATCAGAATCCCCAGGAAGTCTTATTAAACATGTAGATTTCTGGGCTCTATCCCTAGAGTTTCTGATTCAGCAGGTCTGAGGGAGAGTCTGAGAATCTGCATTTCTAATAAGTTCCCTGGTGATGGTGATGCTGCTGGCCCAGGGACCACACATTGAGAACCACTATGTTAAAACACTGTGTACTGCAGGAATGATGAAAACCTAGGGAAGGGGAAAGGACAGGACTTCCCTCAAAGTTCCCTTCATGATTTCTAGTGTGGTATAAGGAGAGTTAAGGCCAGTACAAGAAAGAAAGAATAGAAAAAGGAAGGGATGTAGAATAAGTAAAAAGAAGGACTGGATAAATCAGAAGACACGCACCTATTCCCACTTAGAGGATGGTGTACTTAATATGAAGGCCAATGTATTAATTTGCTATGGCTGCCATAACCAAATAGCACAGACTGGGTGATTTAAACAGCAGTAATCTATTGGCTCTCAGTTCTGGAGGCTGGAAGTCTGAGATCAAGCTGTCAAAGAGTTGGTTTCCTCTGAGGCCTCTCTCCTTTGCTTATAGATGGCCATCTTCTCTCTGTGTCTCCACATGGTCTTCTCTCAGTGTGTTTGTGTCCTAATCCCCTCTTCTTATAAGGACACCAATCATATTAATTAGGGCCCACCCATCTGACCTCATTTTAACTTAATTACCTCTTGAAAGACCCTGGCTCCAAATACAGTCACATACTGAGGTACTAGAGGTTAGGACTGCAGCATATGAATTGCGAGGGGTTTGGCAATTCAGCCCATACTAGACCAGTAAACTGTGGGTGGTGAGTAAACTCTTCCAACAAAATGACACCATAATTACAGCAAGTCAGGAGCCAGAAGGCAGATCCCACTCGAGCAGACACCCCACACATCACACCATGGAGAGTGTCCAGGGATGAGCTTTGGTATGAGGAGATATTCTGGAGGATTTTGTGAGACTATAAGAAGATGGCACAGGCTTCAGTTCTGAGGAATACTATGGCTCTTTGAATCACTAAAACAGAGTTATTGCAGAACATGCAAACTTAAACCTTAGTTTCACCTAATTTTAAAAGATTAAAGCCCAAATCCTTTTTAAATGGGGAATACTGGTTGGCTGGTGGATTTCCAAAGAAACCCACCATTCCCTTTATTTAAAGAGAATGAGGCTGTAAACTTTCTAGAAATTAAACCCATGAGCTTCTGCACAGGGCTAGAGCACGAGTGGTCTCCAGCAGGGTTTCTCAGCCTCGGCACTACTCACGTTGAGGTGGGCACTTCTTTCTTATAAGGAGGTGACCTGTGCATTGTAGGATACTAAGCAGCATCTCTAGTCTCTACCCTCTAGACGCCAGCAGCACCCACCTCCAGTTCTGACAGACAAAAATGTCTCTAGACATTGCCAAACACCCCCAGAGTGAGGTGTTACAAAATTGTTCCAGTTGAGAACCACGGCTCTATGAGATCCATTTCATAAACTCCAGTCTTGTTACCTTCAGTCTCACAACAATTCTGTGAAACAAGTGTCATACACACTTCTTATTGACAGACTCAGGAATGCATTGATATTTGCTTACTTTCACACACCTAAAAGTGTCTCTCTGATTCTCAAATCTGTATCTCTTTTAGTAGGCTGTCTCCAGGCAGTAGAATTTAAGGACAGGCAAGTTCCTATCACTGCAAGTGTCTCTAAATCCCAGAGACCTACCTTTCTAACAAATCGAGATAATGAAAATATCTCAGGTTTCAGGCCCAGAGAAAAAGATCACGTCACAGTGAAAGCAAGGCCAATTTTCATATCCAGCTGGGCTTTTGGGAACAGCACTGGGTCTCTCTGGGGCCCATTCTTCTTGCTGCAGCTTGACAGACAGCTGTCAGGTAGAAGCTTAGAACTGGCAGGGTATGAAAAACACACCCAGTCCTCTGTGATTTATCAGGCAAAGCATGGCTTGTTAGCCTGTCAATTATTGTCACTAAGGTGCCAGACTTATTTTAGTTCTCTCCTCACACACATGAAACACTTTGTGTTAGCAGAGAAATCCTTTTGGGAATCAAAGTCTTGGGATTTTGTATTACGTTTTTTTTTTTTTTTAATATTTCTTGGATATCAGAGGTAATTCACTCATTCGGAGCACACAAAAGAAGCAGCAGACTGTCTAAAATGTACTCAAGGAAGTGGGTTGAAAGCATGATTGGTCAGGCAAAAGGGACACCCATTTATTGATTCACATGACAATTTTTGCCTAACACCTAATTCATGCCCAGTCTTGAGCCAGGCACAGGACACTCAACATGACATGTTTCATGCCCTCAAAGTTCTCACTGGCAAGCTGCAATGAGATGCTTAATCCATTTACTATAATACAATGGTGCTCAACATCAGAAAAAAGGCTAAGAAGCCATTATAGGAACATAAAGGACAGGAAATAAAAATGCAGTGATGCCTTAGCTAATTAAATTATCTGAGCTCTTCTATCTGCTGGTAATTCAAAATAAAAGTAAACCACTGGAATTCATAATTCCAATTGATTCTTCCTCCTATAATCAATCCCTTAGGCTCAATAGTTTCTATCTCATTCAATTCAGAAAAGACATTCCCCAATATTGGTTTACCATTGTCCTTTCAACAATTCTTTACGATTTGTCTTACTTGTGGACTGTTCACCTACCATGAATGAATCTTTTTTCCTAATTTTTGTTTTTGTTCTTTTGTTTTACAGAATACATTCACTTTCTTCCTGCTTTGGTTATTTCTATTACAACTATCAAATGCTGTACTCCAACTGATAAATTCTCAGCTTTTCTTTCTTAGATTTTCTGAGATGAGTTTGCATTATTTTAGCAAAGAGACATTAAGAAGTAAACAGAACCAGACATATTACTTCTGGTTCTGATCGTGCTAATATCACTTTATTGTACCTCCAACAGCAACTTGGGTGAGATTTCAACAAGGATTTGTTTGAAGCCTATGTATGAAGAATCTAAATTAAAGAGAACTGCAGGTGTTGATCTGTTTTGTCCTTTCAGTGTAAAATGTCATTGTCACTTTGAAGTTGTAGTTTATATGGCACTACAATTGATTTTGAGGTTAAAGTGATTGGAATGAAACAGATTAGAAGCCAACAGTAAGACCGAGCAAGTTGAATCAGTCAGTAAAGTTTATTTTGCTACAAATAAATGGCAAGACAAAATTGGAGCAAATAAAGCTGAGTGTTTAGAAATTGGTGTTTTAAGAGGGGAAGGAGAAACACAGAACCCTGTTTATTAATAGCTTTTTAAATTCAAGTGACTCAACTTGATGTTCTGACGTGACAGTGACATGGTCAGATCACCTCAAAATCTACAATAGTCCCCCCTCCTCAATGCCCCCAGCTTTGCAAGGCAAGGAAAGGGCATTGGGAGAAAAGGAATCTTCTCCCTCAGCCTCCAGTTTGTCCAGGATTTGTCTTGTCCTGTGCACAAACAGAATCAGCCTCAGTAATTCAAGCTCTCAACACATGAGAGGTTGAAATAAGTTAAAGAAAATAGTTTTCCTTCATTTATTTTTCATCTGATTTTTTTTCTCCCCTTGTGGAAAACAAAGCAGAGAGTATTTCTTAGTCATTCTCACCCACTCAACAGCAATGGGTAAACTCTGAAAAAGAAATACAAAATGAGTAATACGCCTTTTACCCTGCATGCATCATCTGCTCCCCCAAACTGGCAATACCTATAAGTTTTTGAACACTTACTATATTCTAGACACTAATATTTGTGTTTTATCTCTGTTTATGGACTTTGTACTCTTAGAATCCTTGTGAAACTCATGAAGGAGGTCTTGATATCCTTATTTTACAGATGAGGAAATTGAGGCTCAGAGAATTTAATAAAATAACCTAAGGTCATGCACCCATACAAGTGGTCAAACTTAAGATTTGACTCAAGGTCAGTGTGACTCCATATGCCCTGACATTCTTCCTGGCATGTATGTGTGATATACCACACCTCTCTTCTTGGACCCGCCATATGCATTCTTCCTGGAATGCCATTCCTGTTCATTTCCAGTCATCTAGTCTTCTCATTTCCTGAAGTCTCAACTCAATTATCTTCTCCTTCACAGAGTGTAGTCTAGCCTTTCCAGTAATCAATTGTTTCTCTGCGATCCTATGGTGTCTCCTACTTTGACGTTTAATAAATGCAACCTTGTGTTGTTCATCTATTCTGCAGCAGAGGTTAGAAGCCAACATAAGCTGTTTATCCAAGAACTATTCAGACATTTTGGGCTATAATCTTTCCTGCTAAGATACACGATGTCAGAAACTGAGACTCTTTCATCAACACCATATTCCCAAGCCCTGGAGTGGTAACTGACATGCAGTAGGTACTCAATATAATTTTATTGAATAAATAGATCTGTAGAGAGTCATTGAGGTAAGACAGCAGGAGACCTATATGCCTAAAAGGCAAGGAAGCAGCTATGAAAGTAATTTATTATTTACAAAGATTCATTCAAGCCCAGTGGGTCCATGTGGGAGAGGAGGATAGTTTTAAGTGCCTTCTGAAGTATGTTATTCTCATTGTCCTCTGGCCCACCTGTCCAATAACTCCAGCAGAACTTATCCAAAAATTTGGGGACTTAGAGTTTATAAAGTAAATAAATAAAAGCACTGCTCCAATAGGATCTCTGTAACACACAGAGTATACAAAGTGATGCTTCTGTTTAGCCTAGGCAATAAATCATAGCAACAAGTGGGCATGGAAAGCATTTTCCTCTTTTGAGCAAGAGGCAGGGATCCATGAGACATGAAAGAGAGAGAATCACAGAAGCCTGATTAGGAAGCTAGAGTGATCTACACATGGAAAGAAGAAGAGAGGATGACATTACAGATAAATGCTGACAAGACATCCAGGAAAAACCAAAAGCAAAAGAGAGAACATGTTAGGCTTTCAAAGTGGCCAGAAGGCCTTCCCCAGTAAGGCATGATGAGACCCTTGAACTCTACTTAATAAACAAAAAGTCTATGTTGGTTAGTACAAGTGAGATCCTCTCTCAGGGATTCCTAAACTAGTTGTGAGAAATTTAAGGTGGAAATAGTAAGCCACTATCCATAGTAGATGAGCTAGAGTAAATATTGCTAGTTTGGGTATTTGCTTTTTACTATTACTGTAAACTGTTTTTCCTTTGTAGCCTGTGGATATTCTGGTTATATCAAATTGTGTCCTGATTTCTGTATAGGACTGTAATTCCCTAGAAGTTGAGAAAAATATTCATTTTGGTATCCTCAAATCTTGGCAAAATATTCTTTATTAGACCCTACTAAATAAATGTTTGATGCAAAGCTGATAATGATAATATAAATCTTAAGAGATCATTGAAAGACATCCTAGTATTCTCTCATGGATTATTAATGCTGGATTGTTTTAATGTTTTGCTTTTACTTCAAAATGTTCCAGTAACAGTATGTTCACTCTGGCAAATAATTACCCTTTAGCCAATCAAAGGCCTCCTGAAAGCTTTTGTGTTTTAAAAGAGTCTTCAGTAGATACTCTGTTGCTTCAGAGAACGACACTTTGAGGAATTCAGGGTCAAGCAAACTTGCCAAAAACCACATAAACACAGTACCCCTAGACATCACAAAACAAAGTAGAGGGTGCAACCTTTTCCAAAAGAAAACAGATAAAACATGAAAACAATCTGGCCACCTCAGGGGTCCTTTTGTCCCCCCTGTAGAATGCCAGATGCACCTAAAGCAACAAGAGCCTATTGGACCCTGAGTTGCCAGGAAACAGATTCTCTTTTCTACACTCTAAAATCCTTTTTTTTATTACCACACTGAGAAAGCTGATATTCAGACCCAGTGCAAGAAGATGACTCTTAATGACGCTGCACTTCTAGAAGTTGAGGGACTGGTGTTCTAATGTAGACCATCCTAACAATGGTTGGGCATTCTTTTGAATCAGAGACATTGATAATAGTAGAAACTAACAACTGATTAGCCCTCATTTTAGTCTCTTAAAAATAATGTAAATTCCCTTGTATCATTCTGTGAATCTTAAGTCATTGAGCTAGCCAGGTCAGCTTCTGCTGCAAATGACAGAAACCCAACTTAACCTTGCATAGCAAAAGGGAGAATTTTTTGTCCAAGAAGTCAGTTGCGGATAGTGCCAGGCTGCAGCTGGATTTAAAGAAAATGGGTGGGGCTCATTGCCATGAGAATGAGCATGACCAGGATGCTCTGCAATCTCTCACGTCTTCTCTCTGGAGTTCCAGCTTCTTTGTTCAGACTACCCTTGTTTAGACGGTCAGAAACAGGTCATTTGACTGCTCCTCATTTCTTGTCTCACAGCTTCCCGCACCACCAAAAGGAATTACCTCTCTTCCCTTAGTCCATTTTGAAAAGAACCTGGAATGAAGTGGCTCAGCCTGGGTCCCATGTCCACCCCAATGTCCAGACAAGGGGTTACTAATAATCAAACCTTCCACCAAAAACACAGGGTACAAGTGGGGATTGGAAAGGCTTCCAAAAGGAAGGGGAATGAAGCCAGGAGGGCAGTTAGGGAGACATTAATCATGGTTCACTTTAACAGCTTAACTAAAATTCTGCTTTACAACAAGAAACACCATGCATTTAAAATTAATTTAATGCAATCTCCAAGTGATTCTATTGGAACTTTAATTTTCTTGGCTTTTCCTACTGCCTGCCGTTAATCCAGGCAATCAAGAAATTGCTGACCAAGTACCTTATAAGCACACAATCTTCAAATATCTTTCAAAACTAAATATAAGCAAGCACATTAAGCATTTTGAAATATTAAATATGCTCCTACCTAAAGTTTCATCAATTTGTTTCTCATGCCCTAAGCATAATTCTGACCTCTGCATAGAACTGCTTTTCCTGGGATGTTTTTCTCCTTGCTTCAACTTGTCATTCTTCACCTGTCTCTCTTTGAAAATCTGGCTTGAAGCTCACTTTCTCCATGAAGCTTTCTATGACCAATCTGACTTCTTTACTCAGCTCCTCAGTGCTTTTGCCACCGCGTTTGCTCTATTATATTAAGTTTGTTCTTATCATCCAGTAGCTTACCCCTCTACAAATATCAGAATCCCCCACCTTGAAAATGCTAAGTATAGAGTCTAGATGATTAGCGTGAATGAATAAATTACACATAGCTTTCACCTGTGGTTCAAAAGAAAAGAAGCTATTAAGGCAAAAATCTAAAAGTGCACTAGGGGGAAATAACAAATACATTATTTGTCAGTAACAAATGCCATTTATTATGCATTTGTTACATAATTTACAATGTGCACTGTGTACTGAACATCCTTCAATAGCAAATACATTTCCTACCTTTTGCTTATTTCAGGGAAAATTAGGTATAATGTTCTAATTAAATCAAGGGTTGCTGTGTGCCACCAAGTGCCCAGTACCGTGTTAGGCAGTGCTGGGATTACAAAGATGAGAAAGAAGAACCTGCTAATCAAGAAGCTCACAATCTAGCAGAGGTAAAAGAATATGCTCATTGAGCAGCTGAATTAAAGCATGCATTGGAAAAGGAAAGGGGAAGATGGAGCTTTCCCCCAACTTTCTTGGAAGAATTTGTCCACCATTTCCACTATATCTTTTGCATGTATCCACATATCTTCCCCCTCTGCCTATTTCTCACTTATGCCACCGCTCCCACCTGGACTGAAACTGTGTCCATTTATATTTGTCTATATTTCCATAAAGCACTGAATAAATATCTATTGAATGAGTGAATGAATTAATACATATCTGCATGCTGACACAGGTTGGACACAAAAGAAAACTGCTTGCACACCTTGCTCAGAGATTTGGCATTTTACTCTGTAAATGGCAGAGAGTGATCACAGTTTCTAAGGGAGGGAGTAAATATCAGGTTTGTATTTTACAAAGAATACCGGGTATAAGTAGAGGATGGACTGGGTGAAGCAGGAAGACTCAGGTGGCTATTATAATATTTTACTCAAGAGATGATAAAGGTTTAAAGTAAGGTAGCATTAAAGTGGATGGAAAAGCCAGGACAAATATTTGGAGATAGAATTTGGTTTCTGCTTGAATGTGGAAATGAGGGATGAGTCCAGGAAGAGACCATTTAAAAGAGGTCAGAAAAATCTGGACAATTCCTTGAGGATCGTGCAACGGGGGTTTTTCTTGTGCATACAGGGACGATTGATGGTGTAAGCTGCACAAGCCCATGTAATCAGCATCCCTTGTCAATGCTAACTTTTTCTTACCCTTGAATTCCCAACACCTGCGCTAAGACAGAGTTGGTTCAGGTATTTCATGAACTGCCACAGTACTTGTTAATTTTATAAGTTACATAACCATTCCCTTTTATTTGCCTTAAATGTCAAGGTTCCTGAATAACAGAGCAGCACATTAAGTAACTTTTGCTAAATTTATAATGTCCTAAGTATTTAGGCAAATTTTCAACATCAGCAACTTCTATAAAATATTATGAATTCTTGATAATTCCCCCCCCCAAAAGGATGTCTCTAACATGGTGTCATTATTTCACTTAAATTGGAAAATGACATGCAAGCATTAACCGTACTGTTCTGTCCCTACCTCTCACGGAAGTGGCCCTCCCCCTACTTAGACTGGGATCTCAGAGGCCATTTTGCCCTAAGAGGGAGTTTCACAAAGAAACAACTGTACAAGCAATTTCAAAAGCTTTTAGATCCACAAATAAGACCAAAAAATTAGGAAATAGATGTGGTCAGACTGAGTCTCCACCTGGACTCCAGTCTAGACAGAGAATGCTGTGAGAATTAACAATTCATGAGAGGGGTTGAGGGTAAGGAGGCTATTTCCCAATTCCTTGCTTCCTCAGGCTCAGGCCCCATGGGGGAGCCAAAAATGCTTTCAGCTCTTCAATTAAATGTTTGAATCCAAAGTCAGTAGGACCAGGGCTTCCATTTTCAGGAGAAGTCCTTGGAAAGCAGTTGGCTATGCCAATGGGATGTGGCCATCACAGAGTAGAAAAGGGAGATCTGGGGCACCTAGGGGATTCCTTCAGCCCCAAAAGCAGTGGGAAAGCATGCAAAGGTTGCTGAGTTTCCCTAGACTGGGCATAGCAGTTGTCTGAAAGACAGAGAGCTAGTGGGCTGCAGGAAATTACAACAGGAGTGCTGATGCAGGGACGGCAGGGTGGCCTGTGCAGTAGGGATTCAGCTGAAAATGCTGTCAAAATGTCACAGGCACCATTACAGTAGAAACAAGCCTGCCAAATGAATGGGCCTCAACAGGCCACCAAGACAAATCCAAATCATGAAATAAACATCTCTCCACCATTTGCATAGTCTTCTGAGCACAGCATTCACTCCAGGGAAAAGAAAGGTGCAGTCAAACAATTTCAAACCTGAAACAACAGACAACAAACGTAAACATGACTGAGATTCCCTGATGATGACTAAATTTAAATGTTTGCATCAGAAGGGAGGGCTTGAGATAGAAAATTAAGTTTTTACAGACAAGCTAATACATTTACATATTTGCTCACCAGTAAAAGTAACTGATATTTGTACAGAAATTCATAACATAGAGATCAAGGGCAGGCGCTCTAGTGTAAGACAGATACATATTTCAGACCAGTTCTGCCAATTACTAGCTATGTGGCCACTGACACATATGTTATTTTCTCAAAGCCTCAGTTTCCTCATCTGATGTCCTCATCTGACTCACATTTTAGATGTTTGCTGGTTTACCAAACTTAATTCCTTGCCCGTATATCCAACTGTGGTTGGCAAACAGATCCTATCTTATGCTTCTGATTGCTTTTCCTGTTATTTTCCAATTTCCAGTTCTAATTTCCAATTGCTCCTTTTCTAGGCCTTCCTAATCCAGAGCCATGCTTTCACAGCAATTAACCCAAGCAAGCCAGCTCAGCCAAGTCCTATACTTAAAAATGCATTCCTTGATATCACTGCTGAGTATCCTTCCTGGAGAGGATGCGCTTTCAATTTAGTTGATTCTGCTCTGATTCTGAAAATAGAATCCACAAAAAGTTTAGGAGAAAATAAAGATATTTAAGTAGTGATTGAATTAGATGATGCTTGTAAAAGCATTTGGTGTTAACAACTTTAGATGTCAAAGCTGTTAATAGAATCTTTGTATGTACACCAAGTTCCCAGAAAATAAAATAATGACAGAAAATATTCATATCAGCAAGGAACATTAGCACTATCAGAAGGTTCAAGCTGAAGCACAGAGAACAAATCACACATGCAGAAGCCAACTGTGCTTCAGAGTCCTCATCACCTTTGGATTGATCATATTAGTATTGTTAGCCAACATTTATACCAACTTTCCCAGGATCATGCAAAGTGGAAATCATGTCATTTTATCTAAGCCTACATTCCACTGATTTTTCCATATCCACTCAAAACATTACCAAGATAGCTAAAGTCCTCTGTATTCTCTTTCCCAAATTCCCTTTCTTTCCCCTAGGAAGAAATCAGCATCCTGAATTTGCCATTTTTCACTGACATGAATTTCTTTATTCTTTGACACCAGTAGCATATATTCTTTTTCTTTTTCTTTATTTTTTATTTTATTTTATTTTTTCTGAGATGGAGTCTTGCTCTGTCACCAAGGCTGGAATGCAGTGGCATGATTTTGGCTTGCTGTATTTTAACCTACGCCTCCCAATTCAAGTGATTCTCCTGTCCTGGCCTCCAGAGTAGCTGGGAAACGGGTGCCCGCAACCACTCCCGGCTAATTTTTGTATTTTTATTAGAGATAGGGTTTTACCATGTAAGCCAGGCTGGTCTCAAACTCCTGACTTCAAATGATCCACCCACCTCGGCCTCCCAAAGTGCTGGGATTACAGGTGTGAGCCACCAATCCTGGCCACATATATTCTTAAACAATATATATAACTATGTTTTACATGTTTTTAAACTATGTATACTTCATTTGTTTATATCCTTACTTCTTTCACAAAGAATTTTAAATAACTTATAAGAAGACTAGGAACTACAAAGTCATAGTAAAATATAAATTAGAAACTTAAAAATCAGTAACAGAAGGAATACAAATAAGATCAGTTATACATAATGAAATACTATAAAACTAAATTCCTATTAGAATATTTTAAATGAGGCATGTCAGGTTATTCAGATTTCGGTTTAAACCACGGGGGATTTACTGTAACATAGAAAATGTAAAATAGCCCATGCTTTCTCGTGGACTGATGAGAATCTCCTCTCTCCCCCAGTCCGCCGCCCCAGTGGCCCATGACTGGCCGACACCTCTAGAAGATGTGTGGCTGAGGTGAGGAAGACATAGAGTGCAGGGCTCTAACAACAATAATTACCAAGACTTACGAACTATGAATCAGTTGCTGCACTGAGCTCCCTACATGTAATCTTGGATATAATCCTCACAACAACCCTAGAGCCGTCCTACTTTACAGAAGAAGAAACAGGCTTGGAAAGTTTAGGCACTTGCCTGAAATGAAACAGTTATGTGCACCCTGAATTTCAAGGTTTGTTGGGTTTTTGGGGGTTGACTGACATCCAAGTACGTCTGTTAAGTCACTGTGCCACCCTGCCTGGAATCTCTGAATTCTCTCCTGCCCTATCTCAGGTCATTTGTAGCCTCCGTCTCGGTAGTCAAATCCTAGCATCATTATGCCAACATATTTCATTAATATTTTTGAATTCTAGACTTCTCCAACTTCTGAATGAAACCAGATGGCTCATAAAAGGTGACAAAGTGCATTCAGGCCTGAACCACTAGTGGCAAAGCTCTGGCAGTCATTTTTCTCAATCTCCCTCAGATCCCCAAGACAAACTTTCCGGACAGAAACTGGAACCCCTTCTGTGGCTTTACAACCAATTATACTAGGTTTAAAATACATTTTTCTAAAGATCTGGACCTCAAAATCCAATGACTTGCCCCTGCAAACAAAATGTATCCTTTAAAAACCCTTCTGAGCTTTTGCTTCTTTTGCTTTTTTTAAGCTTCAAAGTATTAAGGATTCTATCCATTTTACCAGAAAATATTTAACATTGAAAGTGCCTCAGGAGGCACATCTGAAAAATCCAGAAATAGATGTTTTACATTTTATATTCAGCCTATTTTCCTGTAGCTAATTGATTCCATTATTCATGTTTCCACACCCAAAATCTTCCTGATTTTTGTTGGTGCTTATGCACTTCAAGAATGCATGGTTATTAATCACGGATCTATGTTCACTTAGCCAAGCTATCCATGTTAAAAAATCTTTTCATCTTCCCTCATAAATCAGCTTTTCCACCTCCTTCATCATTTTCATCACTCACGTCTAAGTTCTTTTTAATTTATCTGAGATGCTTAAAACTTCCCATTGTTAAAAAATTCACAGAAAGGTACACCTCACTTCCAAAATAATGTCATTATGATTCTGTGATTAAAGTTACAGTGACATGGACATTTTTTGCTTTCTGTTGATCAAATGACATTTAATTCGCTAGCTTTCAAGATGGCAGCTTATCAGGATTTGATTTCATCAGTAGGAGTCTCTTTCTAGTTACTCGTTGTCTGAATAAGGATAATGAGACCCTAGTAATCAGATTCAAGCTGGATGGTTAAGAGCCAAAAAGAGCTAGAGATATGAAAGATTTGATTAAACTTATTCACTGTAGTCCACCTGAACACAAGGGCAGTAACCCTAGAACATCCAGGTCCCTGCCTTCTCAGCACAAATGTATAAACAAATTAAAAGACTGTTTTCAGACTGCATTAACTCAGGCATCCTTGTACAGTCATGTTCTCATCTCCAGTTATTTTCAGAAACCTAGGCCCCAATGGTTTTTACAGAATTCAAGTGTTGGTGGCAAAAATATTTTTATGTGAAAGGCTAGTAGAATACCCTTGGCAAAATTTGGCTAGCAGTGCCAAACTGTATATAATTGTTAGTTAGTCCTCCACTATTTAGACATTGATTGTTCAATGGATATACCATCCAGATTATTTTCTCCTTCTTGCTCTTCTTTCCTTGTCCTGATGTATACACATTATTATCTGTACGAAAGGATGGGGATGAGAAACAAAAGGTATTGAAACAGGAAATCGCTCTTTCTCGAGTTTCTCCTCTGTTTCTGAGTCCTATGCCAATAGATAGTATCCCTTATTACCAGTCCTGGTTTCAAATATTGAAGCCAGCTTTCGCTGTTTCTGCATCTAACACAAGGCACTCTGCAAAGCACAAAGAAAACTCTGTAGGTGACAGCAAACAAACTATGGTTTGATGTCAGTTATATATTTTATCTGTTAAAGTTAGTATTACAGTGCTTGGCTATGTACAATCAAGAATGAAGTGTAAACTGGCAGAACAGAGAATTAAGTATCATCTCCTAGAATCAACCTAAGAAAAGAACCACAGTGGCTTAGGAATGAATGTTGTCTTAATTCATTTTGTGCTGCTATAGTAAAATACCTGAGACTGAGTAATTTATAATGAACAGAAATTTACTGGCTCACAGTTCTAGAGACTGGGAAGTCAGATATCAAGATGCTGGCATCTTATAAAGGCCTTCTTGCTCCTTCCTGACCTGATGGAAGGCAGGAAGGTAAGAGTGAAAAAGGGCAAACCCACTCCCATGAGCCCTTTATATAAGAGTATTAACATATTCATGAGAGCTCTGCCTTCATGACCTAAACACCTCCCATTAGGCCCCACGTCCCAACATGGTCACTCGGGGATTAAGTTGCCAATGCATCAATTTTGAAGGACACAAGCAAATCATAGCAGACATTTTCTATTGATACTTCATATAGAAGTCTAATTGCTACTAAATATGCTAAATTTTGAGGCAGAACTTTGGTCTCTTATTGATAAATTTGCCACTCCTTTGGAAATCATTATAGATACACCCTGATGAAATCCCGCCATCTCAGAAAACATAAGACTTAGCATTATAATTCTTGGATAAATTGACTCTCCACTGAATTGGAAATAACATAGCAAGGCAGCAGTGATCATGCAGACATAGTTTCATCTTTTCATCTATTATCTTACTGTTTCATATATTTTAACACTAAATTACTAAAAATTATAACCAAATTACTAACACTTATATTTAAATCAGAAAGATATTTAAATGAAGCTAAAATTTCTAATGGGATCTTGGGTGTAATTAGCTGTTACTTTCTGACTAGAAGCTTCTGGATTTTTTTTTTCATTGTGACCTTGAAATTAGTTATATGAGAGTCAGCATCCACCTCTGGCAACCAGTCTTCATCTCTAAGTGAAGCAGTAATTACTAGTGCTAATTGGACACTTATTTAACCAAACATTGGTTAACTGGAAGTTCAAGAATTTGGAATCCTCTGATCATCAGAATCATCTAAGCCAATCAAACATGAGAGTGAATAATGAACGTGGTATTTATTTGGTAATTAGGAATCTAAGCGTGTTCAGAGTCAATACACAAAACATTCACTGGTGACCCCAGTACAATAGTATGCATACAACTGAGATCATTCAGAACACAAGCTCTCAGTATATGCCTTAAAATACCCTTCTCATTTCAGCTGATATGACAATCATTTGCTAATTCTTTCATTTGTCTTGTTCTACAAAAGCATGAGGCTGAAAAAAAATCTAGTTAGTTAACAGGTCTTGTTAGCTTTTTACTGGACAACGCAATTCAGCACCATCTCCCCTAGCATGACACATACAGAAAACAGATGGTGGAGTCATTCCTAAAGATGACAAATTGCAATCTTTCTAAACACAAAGAGAAAGGAACTCAAATTTCTTGAGTGCCTAAGACATGTCAAGTGATTTCCCACCATTATTTTATGTACTCTTCTATCTATGTGAGATAGAAGATATTCCCATTTTTGAGATGCTAAAACTGAGGCTTAGCAAAACTGATTAAGCCCCAAGTGCAGAGTTGGGAATCAAATCCAGGACTGCATAATTGCAAAGCTATCCATTACTTTGGTCTCTTTGGGGGAACCTCAGTATAACCTGAAGGAGAAGATGGGTAACTTTACCTGCAGATAAATGAGAATCAATATCAGCTTGTAAAAATGTTTTAAATGCCCAGTTAAATGTGGTATCCTGTATGAAAGCAGATCTCCTGATGAAAGCAAGGAAATCTGGTTGAAGGGGAGAAATATAAGCTGTTCAGGAGGGGGAAGAGAAGGTGGGCAGTTCAGTGGTGTAGCTGTAAGAAAGGAGCATCTCTGCTCCCGAATGAGCTCTTCATGCAGCTGCCTTGGCCGTGACTGAATATTTAGAAAGTTAGAAGTCTCAGGTAGTGATCTGAATACCTGAAGCCTTTCTGAGGGCGCCTAACTCAGAGGAACTCCAGAAGAACTCCAAGGAAGCCCCCTCCTTCACAAGCAAAAGAAGCCACTTGAGCCAGGCCATATCCACTGCTGTGGTTTGAATGTGTTCCCTAAAGTTCAAGTGTTGGAAACTTAGTCTCTGTGCAACAATGTTGACAGGTGGAGCCTTTAAGACGTTATTACACCATGAGAGTTCTGTCCTCGTGAATGGAATAATGTCGTTATCCTAGAGCAGGTTTGTTATCAAAGTGAGTTTGCCGGCGGGGGAGGGGGTGTGGGGGAGGGAAGCAAAATCAAAAACAAAAGCAAAAACAAAAAGTGAGATCCACAACAGTGAGTTTGGCTCCCTCTTGCTGCCTCTCTCTCACTCTTTGAACCTCTTGCCTTCCACCATGAGATGACATCACAAAAAGGTCCTGGCCACATGCTAGCATTTGATATGGGACTTCCCAGTCTCCAGAATGGGGGAAATACATTTTTTTTCTTTGTAAATTACTCAGTCTGTGGTATTCTGTAATAGCAGCCCCCAAACAGACCAAAACATCCATGCTATTTGAGTTGAAGCTCCATGAACAGCAAATATTCCCACTCACAGAACTAATGACATACACGTAGGTTTGTGCCTGATGCTATGGCGCAAGACTTCCCTTGCTGTTCTTTAACAGCTTATGTTTTATTAGAATTCCAGAAAGAAGATGAGGAATCTCATCCCCAACAGAACATTTCTCACAAGAGATTGTCAAGAAAGCTGAAATAGCCTGAGCAAAATTGTACTAAGAAAAAGTCATAAGAGTGCAGTGAAGCACTGCTGTGACAAAGCTGTCTCAGAATGCTGGGAGACAGCACTAACAATAGCAGCCTGGCAGGAGGAGCTGAGAGCTGGCCCTGGTCAAGCAAAGGCTTCCAGCCATCATTACACAATGATAAGCCCTAGGAATAGCTCAGGCCACACAACAAAGCACAGGCAAATCCCCTTCTCGAAGACAAGTTCATGTAACACACACGTCTATCAACCACTCAGACTCAAAGGGGTTTCTCAAGATAATATCGGCTTTTCAATGTTCCCAGCTCTTTAATACTTTCACCTTGTAACTGCTACTCCTTCTTGATGTATGTGCGGGTTTAGATTTGGCAACTGCAAGCTATAGGACGGTAGCAAATTGTTCCTGTGTTTTAGGGGAAAAGATAGAAAGGGAGTGCTGATCCATACTGCATGTGTAGTGTTGCTGCTCAGAAGCAGAAAACAAAGACACAAATACAGGATTGCTCCTCCTTTTAGGCCATCCCTCACTTCCCATGCCACCTTCCCTCCCACCCCTAAGAAACAAATTTAAGCCTATGTAGTCCCAATTCTTTATAATCTGAATCTTCTCTCCCTGTATTCCCAGTCCTGCTGTTCTCATAAAAAGATTCTGAAGATTCTGCTCCGTAATAAAAATTTAAAACGATAAGTTTGGGTTCATTTGTTAACATTATGAGAGCCATTAAAGGCCCCAGGCTCAGGGCTTGCTGGAAGCCTCCTAATCCAGCCTTAACCTAATCCTATAAGCCTGACTCTCAGTTGCCAAACCCACTGGACCTACATAAACTGGAATGTTGCATCTGTTGAGTACTGTATCACTCGAGGTTTCAGATTCAAATAACAGAAGCTGACTTGGACTGAGTAGGCAGAAAATAAGATTAAAGGTATCAAGTAGCTCTCAGAATCAGCGGGAGGGGTAGAGAACCAAGCTGAAGGTGTTTCCAGAAATGATCACCAAAACTGTGCTGCAGGACTGATGTGATGAGGAAAGCATTGCTGCCACCATCAAGCTTTGGACACTACACTGTCACTTCTGTACCAAGACCGATGTCTCATAATCATGGCTACTGACCACATCAACAGAAAGAGGGGGCAGAGAGGAAGCACATTGTGTCACTAGTGACTGTATTGTGTCACTAATTACAGAATCAAAAACTGCGATGGGTGAACCTGCCTGGCAAATCCTGTTACATGACTGTGCTCTCGCATGAGGGTAATCTCCCACTTTCCAGGGGAAGGAGGTCTCCACCACCCTCCAAAACACAACGTAAAGAATTTCCCCAACATTAAACCAAAGGATGTTGTGTTTCCCAAACAAATGACAAATGCTCATTTCCTGGCACAATAAAATAGGTATAATACCACTATTTTTGAGTTGAAAAAAATGAGAGGTACAACTTGCCTGAATTCACAATGACCAAGGCAAAATTATAATCCTAGTATTTCCAATCCAAAGCCCATTCACTTTCAACAAAGCTAAGACACACATTAAACTAAAAACAGCTTAAGCTGAATATTTTAAACAATGTAGTTATAAATAAAACAATTTAACAATGTCAGATACATAATTAAATTAAAACAACTAAGTTATTGGTCACATTTATTTGATAAAGATTTGATAACCTCAAATCAAACAATTGCGGGCTGTCCTACTTTTCCATTTTTGGTGTTAAGTATGGATGAAACACTGAATCAAAATGATATCATTTTAGATTTTTTTATTCATTTATCTCTTTTCTTACAGGACATTAGGAAATGAGCTGCAAAAGTAGTTTACTCTCTAAGACTGCTTTAATACGGAGTTTTAGATCTGTATTGATAAAAGTACATATTCACTAAGCTGCTACTCCGTGCAAGGCATTATTGTAGCCACCAGGAAAGAAATGATGACTCTGCTGTGGAGAAGCTTCAAATCTAGTATACAATTCAGAGAAGTAAAGATATCATTGAAATTATGCAGGGAGCGCAATGCTAGGAGGCTTCCCAAAGGAGGCTCTAAGCCATTAGGGAGGCCTCAATCATGTTCCTTTCTCATTCAGTAGGCTTCTATGGTACAGCTCAAATATGCTTTGTGAAGAATTAGGTGTTTACGACACAAAGTAAATATGGTCTCTATTGACATGTAATTTAGAACCAGTGAGGAAGATAGAAATTAAACAAATAATTGTACTAACACTTTCCTAAATATAATTGTAGTAAGTGCTATCAAGAAATTAACAGTTTTGTAAGAGTTTATTACAAGGTAAACCTACCGTAATATAGACAGTGTAGTGGAGAGCGTTTGGAAGACAGGGAGTAGTACAATAAAGACAATGCCTCCTTTCAGGGAAAAGTGTCCATGTGTCCTTACAAATGGACATATTCGCTGGCATTCCCTTCCAGAATATCAGGGTTTCTTAACTCAAGGTTCCTCAGCTTTGATGCAAACCCATTGTGTGCAGCTTTGACCTGGGCTGCTCTGCATCCCCCTTCAGGGACAAGGTGAACTGATGAGAACTTACACCTCGGCTGCCTGCTGTACTGTGAATAATAAAGTTGTATCTGAGCCAGGAGTCTCATGTCTTCTGCCAGCATCTATGAGACTAGCAGACTAACTTGTTAGCTTACGCATAAGGTAAAAGCTCAAACCATTCAAGGCACTGAGGGGCTGGTGGGAAGTCAGAAATTTTCCTAAAGAACATAGGTTGAAGCTGGGACCTGAAGACTAAGGAGTCAAGGGTGGAGGTTGATTACTTCTGGGCAGAGAAAACCCTGTGGCAGAACTCTGAAGGAATGGAGCATGGAACAACTCAAGAGCTGAAAAAGGACTAAAGTACCCAGAGCACAGCAAGTCTGTTGCAAGGATATCTAAATGAGGCTGCAGAGGTAAGGAGCAGCTTGTTTATGTAAATATATAAGGGGTTGAGTATATATTCTGAGACTGTTCTCAATGAATTGTCTTTGAGTTGCAAGTACACATCTTGCAAGCTGCCTAACTGTCCTTTGTTCTGGACTATTATTTCAAGGATGTTTGTAAGTAAACAACTTTGGAAGATAGAGATAGCATCTCCCTCTGGGGCAAAGAACAGGCATGCTTACTGCCCACCATAAAAGATTTGGGTAATCTGCATAGTATTCCATTGTGTATATGTACCACATTTTCTTTATCCAGTCTATCATTGATGGGCATTTGGGTTGGTTCCAGGTCTTTGCTATTGTAAACAGTGCTGCAATGAACATACATGTGCATGTGTCTCTATAATAGAATGATTTATAATCCTTTGGCTATATACCCAGTAATGCGATTGCTGGGTCAAATGGAATTTCTATTTCTAGATCCTTGAGGAATCGCTACACTGTCTTCCACAATGGTTGAACTAATTTACACTCCCACCAACAGTGTAAAAGTGTTCCTATTTCTCCACATTCTCTCCAGCATCTGTTGTCTCCAGATTTTTTAATGATTGCCATTCTAACTGGTGTGAGATGGTATCTCAATGTGGTTTTGATTTGCATTTCTCTAATGACCAGTGATGACGAGCATTTTTTCATATGTTTGTTGGCTGCATAAATGTCTTCTTTTGAAAAGCGTCTGTTCATATCCTTCACCTACTTTTTGATGGGGTTGTTTGGCTTTTTCTTGTAAATTTGCTTTAGTTCTTTGCAGATTCTGGATATTAGCCCTTTGTCAGATGGGTATCTTGCAAAAATGTCTTCCCATTCTGTTGGTTGCCAGTTCATTCTAATGATTGTTTCTTTTGCTGTGCAAAAGCTCTGAAGTTTAATTAGATCCCATTTGTCTATTTTGGCTTTTGTTGCCATTGCTTTTGGTGTTTTAGTCATGAAGTCCTTGCCTATGCCTATGTCCTGAATGGTATTGCCTAGGTTTTCTTCTAGGATTTTTATGGTGTTAGGTCTTATGTTTAAATATTTAATCCATCCGGAGTTAATTTTTGTATACGGTGTAAGGAAGGGGTCCAGTTCCAGCTTTCTGCACCTGGCTAGCCAGGTTTCCCTCACCATTTATTAAACAGGGAATCCTTTCCCCATTTCTTGTTTTTGTCAGGTTTGTCAAAGATCAGATGGTTATAGATGTGTGGCATTATTTCATGTCCTTTGCAGGGACATGGATAAATCTAGAAACCATCATTCTCAGCAAACTGACTCAAGAACAGAGAACCAAACACGGCATGTTCTCACTCATAGGCGGGTGTTGAACAATGAGAACACATGGACACAGGGAAGGGAACATCACACAATGGAGTCTGTTGGGGGTGGGAGACTAGGGGAGGGGGTAGCAGGGGGTGGGGAGATTGTGGAGGGATAACATTGGGAGAAATACCTATTGTAGGGAACAGGGGGATGGAGGCAGCAAACCACCATGGCAAGTGTATACCTATGTAACAATCCTGCAAGATCTGTACATGTACCCCAGAAATTAAAGTATAATTTAAAAGTAATAACTACAGAGTTTCTTTTGGGGATCTCAAAAATGTTCTAAAATTAGATTGTGATGATGGTTACCTAACTGTGAATATACCAAATCATTTAATGTACACTTTAAATGGGCGAACTATATGGCATGTGGTTTACATAGCAATAAAGCTGTTAAAGATTTGGTAAACAAAAAGATTTCGGTAATCTTTGGCTCAGGGTACCCCTTCCGCAATGCAGCCCATTACATGTGCAGTTGTTATCTCGACCTCTTGGCAGCACTCTTAGGAATTGAGGCTCAGGGAAGTACCATGAGAAATGCTGATACTTTGGCTACTGTTATTGTCCTAAGAAATCTGTGTCTTCTACCAGCTTCCAGGAAGCTGTGATAGACTAACTTGATAGCTTACAAGTAAAATGAAATCTCAGGCCCTTCACAGTTCTTGACAGTACTTTATTCAAAGAACACAAGATGTTAGACTGAGCTTTTATAGTTTTATATTTTGACTTTTTTTTTGGTATAGTAACCTACAAATCCTTAGAAAGTAGTGTCATAAATTGAGGAAATCAAACCATCCACTCCCAGAGTGGTATCTGGCACAAAATGAAACATAAATGTTAAAAATAATCGTTGTTTTTAAGGAGCCTAGAATATTCTTGGCACAACCATAGACTGGTAGAATGGAAACCACATGGAGTTAGTGTATTCATTCCTGGTTCTGCCCCCCATGCCAGCTGCCTGAGATTATACAAACTACCTGATCTCATTTGCTGAATTTTACATTTATACAATTATCAGATTATACAAACTATCTGATCTCATTTAGTGAATCAATCATTCACTAAACATAGATAATGGAACCTTTGTCACGTAATTCACATAAAGGTGGAATTAGATGGTAACAGTTTAATACAAATGATACATTTCTCCACCAAACACCCTTTAAATCTGCTAACAGTGTGTCTCTTTGAGAAACTTAGCTGTTGATGGGGACTGATAAAAATATTCAAAATAAATTTACTCTTGATCTAAAACTTTTTATCGTGGAGTCACTGGCAAGCCATCTGTCTATTTGTGACAATTTTGGTTTTCTCTCTCTAAAAGCTTTGACAAACTCAGGAAAAATGGTAAGACCAAACATATTAGATGTATAAAAATATGACCCACTTCCCAATTTCAGGTACTCGAAACTTGAAAAACTATTGCAGTAAAACCACAGGGACTGTCTGCCTCTCCAGAGGTACAGCTGTTGAAAATGAAGCCATTTGTCAATTCCCCAAAACATGTTGAATGCCGGTTTCTTAAAATGCAAGGAGCAGGTAAGGTTTTTGTTTCAGCTTTTAAAAGCAGTGAAACATCCTCATTCTCAAATTGATGAAGCCTAAGTACTCACCAAAGCCAGGTCTAAGATGCTTCTTTGAATTCTGCGCAAAGAAATTTGCTTTCCATTCTACTATGATGTTTTCGGACATTTGCTTAAGATTATAATAAATGATAAAGACCTGATTAATTGAAGCCTCAATCTGGAGATAACCGAACACTTTGGGGTGATTGTTTCTTTGCTCTTTTGTGGATGAGAATGATAAATCCAAGAGAAGATAAGGAACTTTGTTAAGGGAAGCAAGTCTGGCCTGACACCAGCATTGGAGCCAGTACAAAATGGGCTTTGAAACTGACTTACAGGACTTTCAAAACTCATCCAAAAGTCATTTAAACTGTAGTATCTGATCCTTCTCCGTTTTGCCTCCACTTTATCCTATACATATTTTTCTCACAGCCTCTGTAGCACTTTATGCCACTTAGTGATTCACCTGATGGTTTTCCTCCTTAAAAGCAGAGATTGAATTGTATTTTACTATATACCCTCAGCAATTAGCATAGTTGCTTAATGTTTTTATTTTTAAATTGAATTACTTAATGACTAAAATATAGTAACTAGACTGATATATCAGAGTCCAAAATAGAAGTAAAGAAATTGTCATAAGAAGTCCATGGGATAGCATTCAGACAGGAAACTAAAACATTAAGGCAATATTGCAGCAAGTTGAGGTTGCATTTCAAAACTCTAATTAAAATTCCTTTCTCTTTCTTCCAAAAGAGACAGTGTGGCCCCCCAATGCTATTTAGGAGAGTGAAGAACAAAAAGCTAAAGCTTTTAGGAATGAATTAACAGCATTTGCTGTGACCTGGATGAGACTGGAGACTATTATTCTAAGTGATGTAACTTAGGAATGGAAAACCAAACACGGTGTGTCCTCACTGATACGTGGGAGCTAAGCTATGAGGACGCAAAGGCATAAGAATGATACAATGGACTTTGAGGATTTGGAGGGGAAGAGTGGGAGGCTGGCAAGGGATAAAAGACTACAAATATGGTGCAGTTTATACTGTTTCGGTGATAAGTGCACAAAATCTCACAAATCACCACTAAAGAACTTACTCATGTAACCAAATACCACCTGTACCCCAAAACCCCCAAAACTTATGGAAAAATAATAATAATACAATAATAAAAAAGCTAAAGCTTCTTCCTTCTACCTCTAATTATGGGGAGTGCAACACGGCTTTAGAATTGTGAAAGGTCAGAGAAGCCCCAAGGGTTTTAAGACAGGTTCTAGCAGGGCAGAGTTACTGGACTCTAGGCAAATACGAAATGGCAGGCTTGTTCCTCACAGAATTCTAAGAGGTTTTCTCAAAGTATTTACTCATTCCTGTGGGTTCAGCAGTCAGAGTTTGTGTCTGGGCTGAGTATTACTTGCTCTTTGTGTGCCCCTGTGCCCAACTGTCCCCATCTTCTCAGTGTTCTGGAGCCCCCTCCCTTGACAGGTGGTTCTAACACCCAATTTATTTTCAACCTTGTCCACTAGCTTCTTTTCCTATATCATCTTAGACAGTTCAAGAGGTAATCTTAGCAAACATATTATCTGACCAATGGTTTGCATACACAGTGATCATTAATCCTAGCTAATATTTCTACAACCCCACTGCTATGTTCTGAACGTTTGTGACCCCAAAAAATTAATATGTTGAAATCTTACCCCCAAGGTAATGGTATTAGGAGGTGGGGCCTTTGGGAGGTGAGTAGATCATAGCCATGGAGCCCTCATGAATAGGAGGCTGAGAGAGACCCCCCATCCCTTCTACCATGTGAGGTTTGAGTGAAATTATGGCTGTCTATGAGGAAGGGCCCTCACTAAACACCAAATCTGCAGCATCTTGATCTTGAATTCCCCAGACTCCAGAACAGTGAGAAACAAACGTCTATAGTTGTAAGCCACCCAGTCTACGGTAGTTCATAATAGCAGCCTAAACTGACTATGACAGCCACAGAACCAGAATTAGCATAATTGCAAACTGAATACAAAAGCAAGAAGGTCACTGATGAGTCAAGAATTATCCCTCAAATCCCTCTTTACCAAACAAGGGCAGAAATGTAGGCAGCATTCCATATTAGTGAGGAAAAGTAGGATGTAAGGAGGCCATTCCGACATACAAAAAACCCACAGCTGAGATGCAGTGAGCATCAGGGGAACCTCATGGGAGGAAATAATCGCCAGTTATAGGAACTGGTTCAAAGGGGGATAGGAGGAAAGAGTCCCAGGAGTAGGCTAAGATCCGATAAACTGAAATACTAGACAAGTGTTAAATCTAGGCCCTCATTACAAGTAAGGGTTTGGACACAAGAGACAAGGAAGAAGCCTATTTAACCAAAAAGGCACAGGTGAAGACTGACTTCTTCTCCGTAAGCGAGAAGCCTGGGTTTTAGGACCTGAGCTGTACTCAATCTGCAACTGAGTATTAAGAAGTTTCAGCAGGAGACATTTGAGCTCTTGCAGAGAGAGGATATTGCACAACTTGCCAAATGGTACTCAAAATATGCGTCACTATCTTGCCAAAGGCCAAACACCACAGGCAAACGAAAAACACATACCCATCTGTCTTAGTCTGTTCATGCTGCTGTCACAAATACCTGAGACTGAATAATTTATAAGGAAGAGAATTTTATTGCTCACAGTTCTGGAAGTCTGGAAGTCCAAGATCAAGGCACCAGTAGATTCTGGGTCTGATGAAGACTTGCTCTCTGCTTTCAGAAGGGCACTTTGCTGCTGTGTCTTCAATGGCCAAGGTGGAAGGGCCTGGTCAGTTCCCTTGACCCCTTTTATAAGAGCACTAATCTTCAGACTTAATCACCTCCTAAAGATCCTCCTCTTAATACTATCACATTGGGTCTTAGGTTGCAGCATATGATTTTTAGGGGGACACATACATTTAAACCAAAGCACCATCTGTTTTCAACATACACGCCCACACACACACCAACCATGCACTTCTTCACAGAACCTCTCGCTCGCTGATCATTTACCTCTCCCTTGAGCTTTGATTCATTTCATTCTGTTATGCACTTTTTCAGACCTGTGCTCCTCCTCAGCATACTAGGACTCGGTGCATAAGAAATGGACCCTGTACCTAAGCCACCACTGAAAGCAAGATGTTTTGCTTACCTCTAATGTGCCCTAGTAAGCTCTGTCTTAAAACTTCCTGAAATGTTAAGGCAAGGAAAACAGGAATGTTGTTCATAGTTGCTGATGGTATTAAAATAAATGCTTCTCCTCTTCCACCCTTCAAGAATAGTAGCAAACCTCAGAGAACAGTGAAAACTCCCTGCTGAATTTAATGAGGTAAAGCCTCAGAATTTGGAAGCAGCAATTTAATTGGGGACCTCTGTCTATTGGTTAGAATATTCATGAAGATGATGAAGTTTCTGAAAGCCTGTAAGATAAATAAAGCCAACAACAGTCTCAATCTTATCTACAGAAGCATGGTGAATGTCTACACAGTGCCTCAAACACCATACATACTTAAAAAATAATAGTTAAATGAATTAAATGGCCAAATGGTTAAATGAGACAATGAATGATCTACCTTTATTAACATTTTCCTGGATTTTGCAACTTTAAAGTTGGGAAATTTCTTTACAACTAATTAAAACCTGCAATTTAAACACATCACTAATTCAGCTACTTCAGAAACAGTATTGTGAAGGAATAAGGTGAGCAAATCTTGTTCCTTCATAATACTGTTTTTTATACTGCTCTCTTCTGTTTCATTGTTAACCAAGTAAGCCAAAACCTTCATATTCTTAAGAATCTTGAAATATTGAGCTCCTGGTCCAGAATCCCAAGACTCAAATCATTTCTACATTCTCTCCCATTTCATTCCTCATAATTTTCTTCACTTTCATTTTATACCTTCCTCCCCATGGTCTTTGGTCAAGTATACAGTCATTGCATTAATGTGTACTTTTCAAATTCCTGATTAAAGTTTAATTACTATTAAGATAATAGTAAAGTGGCAACAGATATTTTCGGCATTGCTTTTAAAGAAAGGTGAAGTAATTTATGGAACTTGGAGTTCACATAAATAACTTACTTTGTTATAAAGTTAATTATTCATCTTGTTATAAAAAAAATCTAAAAATAAAATATGCCAGAAAACATGACAAATAGACTTGATTAATTTTGCAATTTATTCAATTTCAATGAGTCAAGATTTTTTTTAAATTTTTTGCTCACTAGTACAATTATATGCAAAACCCAAACCACAGCACGTGGAATTAATTTCCACCATTTCACTGTCATTCTGATTATCATCATCGAAATTATTAGATTGGTCATTTTCCTTTCTGGAAAGGAAAGCATGAAATATGAAAAATAAATTTGAAATATGAAAAAAAGTCTACACCCACTGAAATTCTTTCCTATCCCAGTAGCTTATATGCCCACTGGCTCTGTCATTTATTGGTATTGTTTTATAAGGAGTATAGAACAAGGGGCAAGAGATACTGAAATACAAAGTAAGTGTTACTCCTCTCAAAGAAGTGGGATAAAACTTAGAAGTCAGAATGGCCCAGTCTCTGCTCCATTTAGTGTGAGGAGGAGAGACTTTTGCTTTCATCTTGCCCTACCCTTAAAAGCCTTAAGACCAAAAGCAGTAATATAAGGTTCATTAATTCTTCACTGAGTACCTTACAGCAACAAGAGGACTCTACCAAGGATGTCAGTGATTATTACTATGCCAATCAGGCCGCCATGTTACTCTTTTGATATTCTTCTTTCATTAACTATAAGCATATACATCATTAAAACCATATAATACACTTAAACACTTCTACTCAATTTAAATTGAAGATAGTTACTGTTACAGTTAGAGCTTGGGTCTTTGAGACAGACATTCCTGCCTTCTATTCTTGTCAATACTACCAATGGCCAAGTGACCTTATGCACCTGACCTATATTCTGCAGGTCAGCTTGCTCTTGCATGCACTGACACAGTCAGTCCCTAGTTAATCAAGGTCATTAATTTTAGGAAGTGCCAAGCACAAGTATAGGATCAGTAAAGTACTGCTTAAAATAGTAACATGTGTGCTTTTCTTTATGTATAATCTTACCAATTAAATCACTTCCCTCAAGGAAAATTAGGATTTTTCTACAACAAAGACAGAGAAAGAGAAACACTAAATGTGCTGGTTTTTAACAACTCTCAAATCGGCTCCTAAAGCCCAAAGAACCAAGATGCAGAGTGTATCATAAATCAGTGGGGCTGATTTATGCCCCAACACCACCAATTCATTTGTTAAAGTCCTAACCCTCAGTACACAGCATGTGACTATATGTGGAGGTAGGATCTTTAAAGAGGTAATTTTAGGCTGAATGAGGTCATTAAAGTGGATCCAGTATGACTGACATCCTTACAAAAAGGAGAGATTAGGACATAGACAAGCCCAGAGGAAAAGATCATGTGAAGAAACACAGAGGGAGAAAATGACCATCTACAAGCCAAGAATAGAGGCCTTAGAAGAAATCCCCCCCTACTGACACCTTGATCTTGGACTCCAGAATCATGAGAAAATAAATTTCTGTTTTCTGGAGAAAATAATTTCTCCAGAATTGTGAGAAAATAAATTTCTGTTATTTAAGCCACTCGGTCTGTGGTATTTTATGCCATCCCTAACAAACTAATATGTAGGATTTATGCTGTATTACAAAATTTAAAAGAATGGAGAAAGCCTCAGATTTCTTTGCCTCCCAGAAGAAGTGTTGAGGGCCATTCATTCAGGTGGGGACTGGAAGTGTGAGGCAAAATGGAGTAGAGCCCTGGAGGAGTCTGAAATGAAGAGACCAGATTCTAAGGGAACCACATGGAAGGCAGTCCTTTTACAGAGATATTCAACAGAAGCTAACCCTTTTAACCCTCTCTCACCATTACTGCTCCCTCCACATGCATTCATTTCAGCGCCAGCAAAGAACAATTTCAATCAAGGAAGTTCACTGCAGATTTGACTTAATATTCATTTTTATCATAAATAGCAAGAAAAGCTTTTGAGTAAAAATTCCAAACAACTATTAATTGAAAGAGGAAGAACAGACATTGTCTAGGCAGACGAATTGTGTAGTAACAAAATCCTGGGAGGAAGTGGAAGTTCCATTTAAAGACTGAAAAGAATAATTCCCAAGGAAAGGTAAGTTTATTAGAGCAGATTCTGCTAGACATCCAGAGGAAAGCTCTGCAGATTAAGCTGCTGTTCAAATATAGAAGATTTAACATACTTTCTGAGAGGAAATCCTGGGAGAGGGCCTGTTTGAGAAGTAAAATCTCTAAACACTTTAATATCATTCAATTAAAACAAAAATTGTAGAAACTGTTGAAATTTGAATGGGAATATTAAACCTCTCTGCAAATCAAAAGTCAGTCTGCTGGTTTTAACATATGAAAACACAGTATGTGCTTCTTTGTGATTAATAAATCATATCAGATACATTATATTTTAAAGTGCTTTTAATGGCATTCCACTTTAAAACATTCAGACTAGTATTACCACTTCACTAACTGATTTTTCAAATATTTTTCATATGGTTTCATGGCAGATCTTCCTTATCATGTGTGCTATATTAAAATTATCTACTATGTGAACTTTTTTTAAAATGAGAAATACGCTCCACTTTCCTTTTAATGTATGTTCAGGTAGAAAATAAAGGCAAAAAATACCTAAAAGATCCATGTGTAATGAGAAATACTGTGTGTAGTATGATACAAACAATACAGATTCCGAGTTGGCCACGAGGTGGTCAAAACTAGAGAGAATAATTCTGAGTAGACTTCCTCCTATTTTGGGTTTTAAATTGTGTTGAAAAAGCAAAATATTTTAACAAAGATGGCGGAGGTGGGATGGGGGCAGAGAATCACACTCCAAGAAGGGTGACAGGAATAGAGGAAGACCTGGCAGAGGGACCGAGAGGACAATGACACGCAGATGATCGATAGCGGGGGCTGCCCTTTTGAGACAGAAGCCAGAATCTCTTCTCAGGAGAAGCAATGCTGTTCGTAGTCACATAGACACTGCCTGCTCTACCGTCTCCAGACCACTGAAAAAGGCAAAGCCGGAGAGGAGGAGTAGTGAGAGAGAACCTACACTGACTTCATCTGAGGGATACCAAGAGTATCAAACCACGATGTTCCCTCACTTTTCTCAAGAGATGGAAGCAAATTAGGAACCTGAGCCTGCCATATTGCTGGTCCTCGGAGCTGAGCTCTGTAAGACTACAGTCTTTGCTCAGGGAATTAGGTGGCCTATGCTGATTTGATAGGGAGAATTGCAAATAACTTTTCTCTCAAAATTTTATGAAAATAAAATGGGATTGTGTGCATCCACATAGTAGCATAATGTAAATGTTTATAATTATCATTTGAGTAAAACTAAGAATAATGAACTGAAACACTGATTTTCCTCTTGATTAATTCTCAATAGAAAATAGAGTCATTGCTGTTTGTCTTAATCCATTCAGGCTGCTGTAACAAAGTACCATAGACAGGATGGCTTATAAGCAACAGAAATTTATTTCTCACAGTTCTGGAGGCTGGAAAGTCCAAGATCAAGGCACTAGCAGATCCATGTCTAGTGAGGACTCACTTCCTCATAGACAGCCATTTAACCTCACACAATGGAAGAAGCAAGGGGGGAAGTTTCTGAGGTCTCTTTTATAAGGACACTAATTCCATTCATGGACTCGACATGACTTAATCACCCCTAATTACCCCAGCTCCTAAATGCCATCACCTTGGGAGTAAGGATTTCAACATATGAATGTGCCAGGGACATAAACTGTCAGATCATAGCACTGTTTCACCTAAGCCTTTAATTTATTATGCAGGTACCTAGATTACCTAATTTCATGTCCCTCTTCTTTGTCTGATAACAGCTTCCTTCAGTTTCTTGATTTCTATTTATTTCATTGATTATTGATTTCCTTCCTTTTTGATGTCAGTCACATTTTATTAGTTCCTGGCCTTTGGAGTTAAATTATCTATATAAAAATATAAAAAAGGGCTTATTTAGAACTTCCTTTTTTTTTGTTTTTTTTTGACACAGAGTCTAACTCTGTCACCCAGGCTGGAGTGCAGTGGCACAATCTGGACTCACTGCAACCTCCACCTCCTAGGTTCAAGCAATTCTTGTAACTCAGCCTCCCAAGTAGTTAGGACTACAGGGGTGTGCCACCACAACTGGCTACTTTTTATATTTTTATTATAAGTTGGAGTTTCACCATGTTGGTCAGGCTAGCCTTGAACTCTTGACCTCAGGTGATCTGCCCACCTCGGTCTCCCAAAGTGCTGGTATTACAGGCGTGACCGCTGTGCCCAGCCTTAGAACCTGCATTTTTTTACAAGGTCAACAATTGATGTGTACACAGGTTAAATGTCTGGGAAGACTTTTATCACATATGACAGGACCATTGACATAAGCAAGCTCAATTAAGGTCTACTCTCAGAATTGGTATGTGCATTTGAGAAAGCGGTGTTTTTTTCCCTTTAGATCTCAAGACATAAGGATTTAAGCCTGAAATTGCCAGTGCCATCTTCTCTACCACATGGAGGAAAGGCAGCCAGAAAAGTGTATCCAAGCCAAATAAAAAGGAAGGATTAAGAGCCATAAAAGGGTCAGAGACAGAGTCATATAGAACCCAAATAACAATACTTAAGTCCCTGCTATGCCTGGAGCCAGAACACCCTTGAAATTCCCAGTTAAACAAGTTAATAATTTCCCTTCTTTGCTTAAACTATTTGGAGTTGGGTGATTGTCATTTGAAACAATCACCCTGAAATATAAAATACCAGTATTAACCACCAAACACCATTGAGACATATTCACCATTCTGGAGCATCTTTCAGGAAGTACATTTAATTTACTTTCCAGTCTATTTCTAGCCACAAGTTTCTTGGAGGAAGTAATCATTGGCAAATGGATATTATATCTCATTGTCAGGAAGTTCTCTTGTTCTCTTTCATATCATGCTAGTTTCCCCTTCTGTTCTTTCTTACAAGTACCTCCCAAATCCAAGATTTCAAATTAGTTAATAAACTGGCTCCAGCTGTTTCTCCTGTTGTGCAAAATTCAATAGAAGGAAGAAAATCAATTAGCATGCACCTGAACACATTTAGACAAGATTTTTCAAGAGGCTTTTTACTATGGAAATCTAGGCAGCCCTATAAAAATAAATCAACAAGCTTTGGAAATACAGTGAGACTGGAAAAGAGAGACTTTCATTTTTTTACCTGGGTTAACAATATTGAATGTCATATCTCCCTGACATTATGCAAATGATCAGAGTAATACACAACTGCTAAAGAAAGAGGGGGAGTTCTCTATATAAATTGGGGCATATCATTTTATAGTGTTAAGAACAGGCTTTATTTTCTGGAAGGACAAGAATAAGAAAGTCCCTTTGCTACATGATCATGTGAAGCAGAAGAAAAAAATGCTTGTTTTTAATTTTCTTGAAGGGAGTTCTTCCAGAAGCATCCTCTTAAAGAACCAATTAATTTTCAGTGGGTGTCACACTGTTTTATCTCGAGTACTTTATCCAGCTTCATGTAGGAAATACTGAGAAGGATATGTTTGCTCTTGTGGTCTTATAAAAAAAAAAAAGTAACACTGCTAAGACAAAGCAGAGAATTTGACAATAATTTAATATTCATGAGTCCGCAAAAATCTTATCTATCTTAATCTGACCTGTAAATATGCCTTAGGATAAGTAAGATATTTTAATTACTTAAAATCCAAACTAAAACACACTTTCCATAAGTAAAATAAAATGCAACTGTTGCCTTAAACAAGCTCTATGTTTCTTCGTATCTGTGCTTTGGTCATTGTTGGAGATCACAATGTCCTTCCTCTTATTTTTGAAACATACAAAATAATTATTGCCTTAATATCTAAGCATCCAAAATGCACACCACTGATTAGAATTTGCCATTCCACTTAAAGAATAATCCTAGTACCTAACATTTATGTAGTCTCAAGCATTGTTGTGATTTGTTTGCCCATATTAATTCACTTAATTATCAGAACCTGATAATGCAGATTATAACTATTTTATGGATATTATAAGTATTTTACATCATCCCTATTTTACAGGTGAGGAAACAGAGGGATAGTAATTTACCCAAGATCACATAGTGACTAAGCAGCAGACCAGCAGTTCACACTGCTACACTGACTCTCTAGCCTGGTAAGGTACTTTTCTCAATAAAGACAAATCTACCTTTCAGAGAACATTTTGCAAAGTTGTTACATAATAAATAGATTTATACCAACACACCACATACACACTTTATTTTTCCCACAAAACTTAATGTGAAAGCCCTCTCTTCATGATCCTTCTCAGATTTCCCTCATCCTTATCTCCAATCCTCACTTGGAAATAACCTATAAATTCCTATATAATTCTAAAATTTTATGTAAATCTTATGTGTTTTATATATATCTTATATAATTTTAAGATTACTTTTCTCAGAAGTCCTTGGATTATAATTGTGTATATGATGTACTGGCCTGACTAAACTACAGATACTTGAAAGTTGGAGCATTTTAAAATTCTTATTATGAGGCACTTAATGCAGCATTTTGCATGGAAAAGATGCTTAATAATCACTGGTTTGCTGAATTAATTAATACTTCAGGCCAAAATTAACTTTTGCCTGAGGTATTGGATGCAGGCAGTTTTCTCAAATCTTTTGGGAAAAAAAACAAAGATGACGATCAGGATGATGATGAATCATTATAGGTAAACAGAAAGAAAAAGGGACTCTGAATACTGGGTAGTTTTATAGAAAATAACTGTTTTCCAAAAGAATTTTGATAGTTAATTACCTGCAAATATAGACCACCAATAATTGCGTAGCCAATTCAATCTTCCCTACTTACACTAGAAGGACAATTTTGACTTCTTTCAATCTCTTAGTGAGAAAATTTGAGGTAAAATAACGAGATGATATATTCAACACCTCCTGAGCTCATTAGAAAAACAAGAATTAAGAATGCATAATTCTAATGCATATTTGTTACTGTACATTTAGAATAATAAGAGCAAGAAGGAAACATGATGATAATGATCTCAACAGCAATGCTTATCTCTCCATTTAACAACTTGCCAATGATATTTTCTTATATCTTTCTTGGAGATGGCACAATGTTGAAAAATATGATCTCTAGCATTAAATGTTTGGGCTGAGCTCCTGGCTCAGCTTTCTGGGCGGCCTCAGGTGAAGCACTCTTACTCTCTGGTTCCTGTCCTGTAAGACTGAAATCAATCCTTACAAAAATTATAACCGAGAAAATTACGATGGTAAAAGAGATCTGACCTAACTGATTCCATCTTGCTTCTAACCTCCAAGCTGTCCTTGTTCATTTCTGGGTGAAGGCCAAACTAACTTTGGGAGGAACTTAGTTTATAGTTTTACTCTGAAACAAAGACAACAGCCCTTTCTCAAAACAAACCCCCTTCCTGCTTGGGGGACTAGACTGCTCTTACAGGTCTAACAAATTAGCCACAAGATTAGAACTTATGGTTTAGGAGTCAGGTAGCTGGAAGCTGCAAGATTCTAAACCTCCCAAATTGCTCCTCAGGATAACTTCACTATTGTAAAACCTAAGATCAGCGCTTGAGATATTTTGCAGACCCTGCACTGGATGGACCAACTGGAGTCATCCATATTGATAAACTGGCTCATCTGGTCTTGTGGACCCCACCCAGGAACTGACTCAGCACAAGAGAACAGCTTCAACTCCCTATGATTTCATCTCTGACCCAACAAATCAGCACTCCCTATTTTCCCACCCCCCTACCCACCAAATTAGCCTTAAAAACCCCAATCCACATGCTTTCAGGGAGACTGATTTGAGTAATAATAAAACTCCAGTCTCCCATACAGCTGGGCTTTGCATGAATTACTCTTTCTCTATTGCAATTCTCCTGCGTTGATATATTGGCTCTGTCTAGACAGCGGGCAAGGAGAGCCCGTTGGGCAGTTATAAGATTGCAGTCCCAATTTCACAGAGCCATTGTGAGGCTCAGATGACATGCTAAGGGCCTAGAATAGCACATTGTATATAGAAGGCACTCAGTGAGTCTTAGACACTATTTAAAAGTTGTTTTGTTGACAATATTCATATCTCCCTGACATTATGCAGTCATTAGAGAAAGCTATTTAAAACCTAACTGTAACACAGAATTTACTTGCATGAGTACAGAGTTGTCTGTTTAGTAATGTTCTCAAAATGACCTTAGTCCTTTATTTCCCTGTGAACATTTCTAAGAAGGAAATGGCAATGAAAATTATTTACTTTTTGATGTAATTATTCTGTTACAAATTCATATTTATGTATATTGTTATTTGCCTCATCAGGTCTTTTGTCAATATGGCTATCATGTTTAATATCCTTCTATTAGTATCCTGATGTAATGCATTTAAGTCAGGCATCTTCATTTGTTTTGGTACTTCTAGGCAAGGAGATAATAAAATGAACCATAGAAGAAAAATCACATAAAGTTTGAGAATCTGTAGATGGCAAAACAATATCTTTTTTAATTTCTGAAGGCTGTATTTTTCAATTCATTTCTCCTGAGATTTTTAATGTGATATAATTTGCATATTAATTGTTGCATCTCAAAGGATTAATTGGTTACTTCAAATAAATTTGGTTGGATTTTCTAATGAATTGTCCTAAGTGATGCACTGGGGGTGGTGGGGGGGGAGAAAAACACAGTAATGAAAATGAGCTACAGCCCACACAAGAAAGTTTCTAAAAGAACTCTTGCATGTTTAATGGAAATTAATCCATGGTTTTAAAAGAAATAAGCCTTATTTAGGAGCAGACTCTCAGACACAGTCCAGGATATTTAATACTTCTCTGTGTCAACTCAGATGCTTAGAGAAGTCTCAGAGGCTGGCAGGGCCTCATAAAAGGTCTGAATCAAACTATTAGAAGATTCAGACCTTGACCTTAGTTGTCATCTGGTTAAACACAGATTTGTAATTTGGATTACAGCTAAATACAAGGCTATATTCCAAGACTATGTGAAAAACTGCTAACATGGATCCTTTCTCCCTAGTAGTTTCATGTGTCCTGATAAATCAACATTTTCCCTCTTGAAAACTCTAATTTTTTTCTCTGAATTTCATTGAGTGTGCTACCAGCAAAGTTTAAATTCATCTTTCTAATCTGGACTTCCTTACCCAAACTGCAACAGGTTTTTACAAATCTCAAATCACCTTGCATTCATCAAACAAACAAGTGTATATTTGAATTGAGGCTCTTCATAATTTTGTTAATTAATGGATAATACTCATTTTCTTTCTTCTTAATCAAGAAACAAAATGTAACTGCTTTTGCTGCAATTACCAATATGCCATATCTCCGAGCTTTTTGACAAATGATTCCATAAAGTACAAACTGATTTTGCCATTATAATTGGTAGCATAAACACTTGATCAAAATAATTACCTCTGTATTTCTGGCATTTTCATGTTTCTTCCTTGCAAAAATAAATTTTTTCCTAGTTAAGACCTTCCCAAAAATGTGGAATCACTGAGTGAACAGATTTTTGCTCTAAAACACCTGCAAAAATAGTTATACTTGTGGTCGTCTTCCAAAGAATTTTCATCCTGTACAGCACTATTTGGCATTTAACACATCAAAGTCATGTCAAATTTTCCAATCTTCTAATCTTTCTTTTACCAGAGGTAGGTGGAATATTGAGTGGCATCATTACAATTCTTTCCTAAATCAGAGACACTCAAACCTGCAAATGCCATACATATGTAATAAGTCTTTCTTTTTCACCCCTGTCTTTAGTAAAAGGCTAAAATTGCATCTGCACAGGCAAAGCTAAATCCCCCAAAAATGAAAAGGTTTAAAAAAAAATTGCTTCTGGGCGAGGTGGCTCACACCTGTAATCCCAACACTTTGGGAGACTGAGGCGGGTGGATCATGAAGTCAAGAGATCAAGACTGTCTGGCCAACATGGTGAAACCCCGTCTCTACTAAAAATACAAAAATTAGCCAGGCATGGTGGTGCGCGCCTATAGTCCCAGCTACTCGGGAGGCTGAGGCAGGAAAATCGCTTGAACCCGGGAGGCAAAGGTTGCAATGAGCCAAGATCATGCCATTGCACTCCAGCCTGGCAACAGCGCGAGACTCTGTCTCAAAAAAAAGAAAAAAAAAATAAAAGAAAGGAAAAGAAAAAACAAAACTGCATACTTAAAAAAAAAAAAAAAGCATGGTTTTTTGAACCAAATGAGGCATGGGTCCTTTGTCAAAAGTCATAGCTTAACTTTTTGAGCCTCTGACTTTTTATCTATGAAATGTGAAATATTAATATGATTTTATAATATCTAACTTCAGGATTATGATGAGGATTAAAACAACAGAAGATAGGTGCCTTATAAACATTCAGTAAATGGCGGCTGTTTTTGTCAAAAGTATTTCATGGACAGAATTCATCGGTTTCTTCAAGGCCATTTAATTTGGACAGTATACACAAAAACAGGACCCCACGTGACAAAAATAAAATAGCTTCATCTCAGCTGAACCAGATCACACAAAACAAGAAAGGACTATTTAGAGGAAGGAAATCGAGACTGGAGTTGATTACTCTCTGGATTGAATCCTACAGAGAGTCATTTGGATAATTATTTGTTTCATACATCACTGAGTCAGCAATTCAGCCAGTCCACTTAGCTACTTGCCTTAGTTCCATCACTTCCTATATTTTCCAACTCCATAGGTATGTTTACATGAAAGCCAATCAACACCATAGGAAATATCTTTTAATGTCATGTCAGTTATTTTGAGTTAGGCTGGTTTAAAATCAAGTAAAAGGATGTGGTTTGCAAATAACTGCTGAAAGCCATACCTATGGTATACATCTTAGATTTCTTGACTTTTATATCTTTTAATTTCATAGATGTCTTCTTATGTTAGGTTTTTTTTTTTCATCTCATTCTATTTATATTTTCTACTTCTCTCATGTTATTTTCTTTCCCCAGCTCTAGCAATGATGGCTTTCATTCTATTTCTTTCTGAATATTTTATTTCTTTGCCAATCTTTATTGGCTTTTCTTATCTTCCTGAGACAGTTTATTGGAACTATTGGTATTTTAGACATATTATGTTCTAGTCTTATGCAGCTTTAATTTAAACAGAATTTTCATATTTTCTATAGCCAAAGATTAATTTGGACAATAAATATGGATGTGATTCAGAACATACTATCCCCCAATAATGAAACCTTGGCATATTGAATATTTTATGGTGAAGGAATTTGAGAAAAAGGCAGAAGCAGTAAAGTCTCACTGAGTTTCCTTGCCCAAGATCTCCCCTGAAGCAGGTCATAAAACCTAGGAAGAATTTTCTGACCTTCCTCTGAAGCAGGCCATAGGAATCTCATGTGCAAAGTGCCCTCCCTATACCTGAAGGAAAAGAACATCCTAAAGGAAAAGTCATCCCAAAAGACACAGGGGCACAGAGAGGAATCTGAATGAATAGGCCTTGCTGCGTTTCCCCCAGTTTATTACCATCTGATAAGGCCCTTTCCACCCAACCGTATTTCTCCACAACTCTCCACTCTTCATCAAAATGACCATAAAAAATACTCAGGTTTAATTGTTCCTCTGAGTCTTCATTTCCTTATGAAATCTCCCATGTTATAGGCAACTTACACTAAGTAAATTTGTGCACTTTTCTCCAATCTGTCATTTATTACATGGTCCAACCAATTAACCAAGTCAATTAATCCAAAATGAAAGAAAGAAAGGATATCTTTTCCTCCTCTAAAATAACATGTTCTTCAAATATTTTTTTTCTGAAAAGTTAGATACAGTAGCCGTATCTAATGCTTTAAAATTAAGCAAAAGAGGGAGAAAATTAAGTACATTTTTCCTGAATTAACTAGGTAATGACTGTGAAGATCAGAACTGGATCCTGAAGTATCTAGATTGCCAGCTTATAATGCCTACGTAAGCCAATGCCAAATACTTGCTCTAATACTTAACCAGGAAATAGTTACTTCCTACTTGATTGCAAAACTATGTGGGAGATCAAATGGATGATAATCCTAAACCCATCTGCTTTGGTTATTTAGAAGCGAGTTCATATAAGAACTCTTCCTATCAGAACTCTGCATTGTTAAACGTGAGACCGGGCCTATTAGATTGCCTGGAGTATCTGAATGGTGATGGCATGACTGGGCTGGAGGTAATTGCAAGAGTCTTCAGCAATCTGAGGACAACTGGAATATTTTGCAGAGGCAAATATCATCAACAGGCTATCAGCTCCTTCTATTAAACCTAGAATGCCATCCACCACTGTTGACTGAACTATGACCAGGCTCATGTTTTGCTGCCGGTGTGGCCAGCGTCTTTAGAAACTACGTTGGACAGAGATTGAAGGTCCACTTTCTCTCTAAACCAAACTGCAACCAAGCATGGAAAACAGTCCTCTCAAATCTCAAAGCTACTGCCCAACTGTGATGCTCTGGTTTTAATAGATACCAAATTTCCTTGTATTCTGTGGCTTCCTCTCCCTATTAATTCTGCAAACCTCTGATTACTTGAAAGATAACACCACCTATCAGACCCATAGTGAAGGCCTTACTGTAGTCATCCGTGATCAACCAAGAGAACTCTTATATCTACTTTATTTAGATTGTGCCAGTACCTGAATTAATAATTTTTAATACTCTTATGAAGACTTCAAAATTAGATGTATTTACTATATCATATTCCATAGAAGCTAAGAAGCAACCACTCCTCTACAGCTAGTCATTTAGATTGCTTTGTCTTTTCCCGTATGTTAAATAAAAGGCAATCATGATTTTTTAATATAAATTATGTTTTTCCAAAATTTTCCTTTTAATAAATAAATTCTAGAGAAAGGATTTCTGAATCTAAGGTAGTAACTTACTATAGTTTTGATGCACAACACTAACATTTTTTTCTAACAGTGTTGAGCAAGTTTATACTACCAAGAAGAATTTAAAGTATCAGTTTCACTCTGTGTTCTACCATGTTGGATTCACTTAAATATTTTGCTAATAGTTTTTAAAATCTATTTTACTTTCATTATTAATAATACTGTTTTCTTCTTTTATTTATTAATCTTATTGCCTTACGTGAATGAAAATCATTGTTCAATGAATGATTTAAATCTACAATTTGAAACACAAAAACCACCACCACAAAATAAAAAGCTTAGGGAAAAAGATTTTCAGCCTATATAACAAGTAAAAAATGTTAGTCTTTTTAAAAATGAAGATCTGTATAAATTGATAGGAAAACCATTAAGAGTCCAACAAATAAATGGAAAAAAATGGCCTTATCATTTACTAAGAGGACTGAGGGTAGAAATAGGAGAGAAATCAAGAGTTCAGTTTAAAATTAAAACTTCTATGAAATGAGCCATACAAATGAAGCAATCAAGTAAGTAGTTTGGAATATAAACCAGAACTAAAGGAAAAATCTAAACCTATAGATGTGGCAATCAGCAGAATATAGATAACATTTAAAGGCATGAGTACCAATAAGATCATGTATACAGAAAGTATGCAAACAAAAATAGAAACCCAAGACAAGGCAATAAAAATATTTAGCAAGAAAAAGAAGGAAGCAAAGAGACTGAGAGGGAGACTGATACAGGACAAAAGCCAGGAGATTCTGGTGTCGTGGGAAGCCACAGGAAGAGTGTTTTCAAAAAAAGGAAGAGACAGCTCTTAACAAAGCCCATGGAAAATAAAGCAAGAGGAAAATAAAAGTGGATCAATTGGATCTGTGTATTTTTTTCCAGTAGCCTTGTGATATCAATCTTATCTTCCTACTGTGATTAGATTGTATGTGCCTTGGGGACAAAAGCAATGTCCAATTGTCAATAAAGTCTATCAGAGGACTAGCTCAATAAATGCACAGAGGCACAGAACACAGCAGTGATAGAAGCCTTAGAAGTTACCTGATTAAATCTCCTCGCTTCTACAAATAAGCTTTTCCATAGTCACCCTGCAAATTAGTGGCTACTTGTAAGAAAACCCAATCTAGGTATTTTTCACTGTATTATACACTAGTTTTCTTTTCATTTTCAAACATGGACATGGAAGGAACATGAAAACATTTTCTCTTCTATAACCAAACCCATCTTCCTATAGCTAAGCCAAAATTTTAGGTCTCAATTAAAGGGAAAATGAAGAGAAACGAAACGTTGACAATGGATATCTCTGTACTGGATCCATGTTGATCTAGATAACACATACTTCTATACAATAAAATATGGATGGCTCAATAACAATGATTACAGGAAGAGAGAGAGAGAGGAAGAGAAATATAGTCCTTGTTTCAGTCATACTATCTAGTAAATTAAACTACTTGCTCACTTATTTGATTGCTTCCCAGTCAATCTGAGCCAGTTCAAAAGCTATCTAAAGTTGAAGACTTTAGCAAGACAACTTTAATATCTTACCTTGATGTGGTTTCACACATCCCCAGCTCCCAGTCCTAAGAGATACCAAGGAAGAAATTGTTCACAAGTTAGTGCAACACTATTGTGAAGTAAATGCCACATTTAAGAGTTTGTGATTTCAGCTTTAGATGTGAAACAGTGTTTCATTGTGTTTTGCCAATATTTCAATTGCTAACCTAAAATGATAAGCTACTTGTGAGCAAGTAAAATGTTGTTTTTTTTTTGAGAAGACGAAGTCTTGCTCTGTGCCCCAGGCTGGAGTGCAGTGGCGCAATCTCAGTTCACTGCAACCTCCGCCTCCTGGGTTCAAGTGATTCTCCTGCCTCAGCCCCCCGAGCAGCTGGGACTACAGGCACGTGCCACCATGTCCAGCTCATTTTGTACCTTTAGTAGAGACGGGGTTTCACCATATTGGCCAGGCTAATCTTGAACTCCTGACCTTGTGATCCACCCGCCTCAGCCTCTCAAAGTGCTGGGATTACAGGTGTGAGCCACCACACCCAGCCAACAGTTGAGAGTTTATCAAACTTTTTATTCTTGAGTAAAAGACAATTTAGTGTTTACATGTATCTGCTATGGAGTCAGAATGCCTGGACTCAAACTATGGTTCTACTGCAGAGCTTCACAAAGTTAGGTGCCTTTGGGCCAGTGCTCAATCTCTGGGAAATTTGTTTCTTCATCCGCAAAATGGGATTACACTGAAGGCTCACTAGGAGAATTAACGGAGAAAACATAGGTAAATTATTTGGCACAGTGCTTAACGCATAATGAACATGCAGAAAGTTGTTAGTAGAGGCAAAACGAGCTACTAATTAATTGCATGTTTGGGCTCCACAGCTAACTAATGTCAGAAGTAGAGCATGTCTCTGTTTAATGTTCTCTCCTTTGTTTGATTTCCTGCAAATAAAAACTCAAGAAACAGACAAGTGACATGATTAAATTCTTCAGTGTGCACCAGAACAGCCAGGATAAGAATAGTATAGATATAAGTTCATGTTCAGGGCTACATTCAATTACTAGCAGAAGTTCATAAGAACAGAAATTACAATGCTTATTATCATCCAACTTTCTGTTTGTCAAACCACATTTCATCCTTATGATCAGAAAATGTAGAATTTAAGTTTAAGTAACAAAAGGGATATTTTGAGGTCAGATGTTTTCTAATTTAAAACAAAAATGTTAATGTCCCAAAACCCACATTTATTTTCCATGATTGTAAATGTAGATATCCAAAAAGCACAGACTAAAGCACTATGAAAAATCAAAGCTGAAACTCAACAACCCACAGTAAAAACAATAGGAGTATACTTTAAATATAACATAGGCCAGGTGTGGGGGCTCACACCTATAATCTCAGTGGATCGCTTGAGCCCAGGAGTTTGAGACCAGCCTGGGCAACACAGGGAAAAATTCATCCCTAGAAAAACTATAAAAAACTGGGAGGTCGAGGCGGGCAGATCACCAGGTCAGGAGTTCAAGACCAGCCTGGCTAACATGATGAAACCCCACCTGTACTAAAAATACAAAAATTAGCTGGGCTTGGAGGCACATGCCTGTAATCCCAGCTACCAGGGAGATTGAGGCAAGAGAATTGCTTGAACCCAGGAGGCGGAAGTTGCAGTGAGCTGAGATTGCACCACAGCATGGCAACCTGGGTGACAGAGCAAGACTCCATCTCAAAAAATAAATAAATAAAATTAAAAAGTATTTAAAAAATGCAATGCATGTATATGTGTGTATATATATACACACACACACACACACAGGTATATATGTATATATGTTTATACCTTATAAATTCATGTTTTATAATTCAAACTGTTTAAAATGTTATAAAAATATAGATAGGATTAAAGAAAGTTAGGAAAAATAGAAAGCTTCATTTGCTGAAAGAGAAGATTGCAAGTAAACAGAGTGATTTTTAAAAATTTTCCACCGTTAATTATAATGTTGTTTAGATGGTATTTTAAGCTATGCACAAACTGTAACGACTTAAATGCTTTGAAAAAACTAGCTATTTGACTGTGAAAAGTTGCTAATTATTTTTTGTCATACAAGAAAAAAAGCATATAAGTAATCTCATTCTCCGAAGAATTCCTCTATAATAGTTTATAAAACCCCATTAATAACAAATTCTCAAATAGCTAAAAATGCCTATTACTAGGATTACTAATGGCAGATAAATGATTGCTTATTAAATGTTGTGGAGAGTCAATGTAAAAGTAATCATAAAAAGTAATATAAAATAAGCCAATCAGAATGCCTAGTTTCCCTAAAATTGGCTCTGCAACACACACACATGGGTGCACTCGCACTTAAGATTATCTGTTGTTAGCAATGTTAAGTCATATGAATCTTTAATGTAGAAAGTTTACTAAACACTAAAAGTGATAGTCTCATTAAGAAGGTATTTTTTAATGTAACTATTTCTATTGAAATTTTTTCAATATGGGTTAGGTTTTTATAAGTGCACATTAAGTGTATTTGGGAAATTACCTATTACAATTTACTGAACTTTTGAAATGCACTTATACCTAGTTATTTATAAGAATAAAGCAAAATGCATCTTTGGCATTGAAAATTACAGTCAAATACATTTAACACTATCAAAGACATGTAAGAGACCTTCAAATAGAGATATAAATTAATATTGGTCACCTAATAATCTAAGTACATTAGCTGCATGATCAATAATATTATTTGGGAGACTGTAGACAGTTTTGTTTTCATTGTTAATAGTTTCTCCTCACCTCAACTCTGCCATGAATTTCGATCCATGTATGCAAAACTATCGAAAGAAAAAGAGTACAAAAATGATTGGCTGAACAGAGATTCAGCCATGTGGTGTTCCCCTCTGCGTGTAAGATGTGACTTGCTGAACATTTTCCTAGGGGTGCCAGAGTGTCACGTGACTCTCAGGGTAGCTACTTTTACACAGATTTGGACTACACTAAGCATTCAGTGAAGAAAATTACGGTGATAAATCAAGGAACAAAAAACATTCTCTTCCAAGGTCCTGCCTATTTAGGTGAAAGTTTTTCAGGTCTAGATTATTCAGCAAAGCATCTTAAATCTGCACTTCACTTTGCATATTTAGTTAATATAACATCTTTAGCTAAGACTCTTTACGTTATCTTTCTACCAAAAAAAGACACTTTAAATATTGGTGTGTAAACTATTCTCTAAATCAGGTATGTTTTTAAAACCTATTTTTATTTAATAAGGGGGTGCAGCATAATTGTTGGGTCAACAAGAAGTTAAATAGGCAATATTTTAAAGGGAAAACGATTAGGACATTGGAGTATTTTGGTATTTGACTATTTTCACATAGATTATGTGTGAAAATGAAGACCAGCTAAGAGAAAGTTCCTGAAACTCTGAAAAGTTTTATCCACGGCAACACTAACCTGTCTTGCTTGCTGTTCTTTTTGAAAGTGCTCCTTAATGTTGTTCTGTTTGTTCTTTCAGAATGTTGATGGGGGGTGGGGTGGGAAACTCAAGCTGATTGATAATGTTTTTCTTTGAGTTTGTTTTTTTGAGTCCCACAGTTCATTATTTACATAAATGGATGCCCTGCTGCTGTCAAATCATTCATCTATGTTTGTCTAGAAACTCTTTCCTATAAAGCTAAACCCATATGCTTTGCAAGGATTTTCTCCCTCTTAAAAATAGCCTGATTTTCTCCTTTCCACACCATTGATAAGTAGTCTAGAATTGATTTTTGTAAAGTCTCCCAGCAAAGGTACACTAGAAAATGAGTAATAATAATTAACATAACATGGCTACAGTTAGTTTATTATCAGATTCCAATTTCTCTTCATTTCCTTGAAGCTTCATCTGTTTATGATAAGGGGAAAAAAAAAGCCCTCAGTGTCTTGACTGCAAAAATAAAAATACATGGCTATTACAGTCAGAGTTTAGACTATAAAATTGTAACTTGTCTCTTTTTTTTCCAAGTATCATAAATGCATAACTTTTATTTTTACTAGTTTTGGGAAATATGAGGACAGACACTTTTTTAAAAACAAAATTCTTTTAAAAGCTTGATCATAAATTTATAAGGTTGAAGCCCAAGCTACTGAATTCATTTGTGAAAAAGTCATTGTCCTGTCTTTTCAATCTTGCCAAAAGACAGAAAAGAAAGAAAACTTACTTGTAAGAGGTACAGTAAATTTTTGTGACTTTTTCAAGTCATCAATAATACCATCTCCCAAATAAAACCCCAAGGGAATTAATCTTCCTAAAATAAGGAAGAAGCTTAGGTTTTGCCAGTGGAGAAAATGTTGAGATCAATGCTGATACACTTTATAGATCCTATTACTATATTAGCAGTGGATGGGAGGCACAAAGGCAAATGGCTTGAATAATTTCAGTTCTCTTTTCCTACCTTCCCAATTCATTATGCTTTAGAGTATTTGATTTAAAAACAAGCTGTGTTTTTACTTGATTATTTTCCACCTCAAGTTTGGATGACAGGAACAGACCTCTATTTTGTCGGGCAGCACTCCCCCACGGACCTTGCCTGTTCACCACTTTTCTTTTCAAAAGAGATAAACACGTTCTTGTCATCCACAGCTGCTCCTCCAGATGTTCCTGAACCAGGACCAAAATCAGCTCATCTGTGCTTTAAACGTGGTCTTCTTAGGAATTCTTGAGAGAGTTGCTGTCTTCTCTAGGTGATATCTTTCACAATTCCAGTGCACAGCAGGACAGAGGCCATTTCTTCTTAAGAACATGTGCCTGCCAAGAGCAGGAAGAGGCTCCCTGACCAACTTGGCTAGGGAAAGCAGCCCACAGTCAAGTGGGCCATCCAGGAAAAGCAAGAACCATAGCTATCAGCTGGGAGCCAGGCAGAGGAGCTAAAGTAAGAGGGTCTGTTGTGGATAAAATCTGAGAGCTTGTTTGTTGTTGAATTCAGAATTCATTTATTGTGGACTGTGTAGTTTACATATACAATTTAGTTTTAACAAAATCTTACTCGATGGCATAATTAATCTATCCTCACTTTATAAATTAGAAGACTGAAGCTTAGGGAATACACAAATAAGGAGTTTTTGGGTGTAATTCCCAAAAATTTAACTTAATTTACTTGGTTCATATACCTGGGAAGTCTACAGGGCTGCCTTCAGTTCTGGCTGAGTCCACAAATTCAAGATTATCACTATATTTCTAAAGCTTCAGCTTCATCTTCAGCTCTCTTTCCCAAGTGTTGGTGTTATTCTCAGATAGGCTCTCTCTGTGTGTATCAAAAATGACCACTAGAGCTCCATGCTAACATTGCTCTTACAGCTGGCAATCCCAGTGGGGGGGAAAGGGTGCCTTTTTCCTGAGTAATTCTAGAGAAAGGTCTTGAGGATTAGTTTGGCTTGGATCATATACTTATACCTGGACTGATCACTTGAACTGGGTACTCTGGCAAGGCCTGGGTCACATGCCACCCCCACGGTAAGAGGGTAATGCAGACTCAACAAAGTCACATGAAAAGAGTTTCCTACAGAAAAGAAGAGTTCAGTTATCACACTAAGTGGGAAAAACATATATGTGTGTGTATACGTGTGTGTGTGTATATATATAGCAAATATATACACATATATATGTAAACACACATACATATACATATATACATATGTATGTATGTAGCTACCACACTCTAGTAAAGTGAAGTGAAAATTCTGCCCAAGGCCACAGTGCTGAGATTCATATTCACCTGAACTACTCCAAATCCCATATACTCTCTAGAGAAGAGAGGACCATGCAATCAAACCAACTAAAGAAAGAAAACTGACATTACATCCACTAACTACTCCAAAATACTTTGGAAGTAAATTAAGTGGTAGATTCCGATGTTCGTGGGGTTTGATACACCCTACCAGAGCAAAGCAAGGACCCCTTGGAGACTATGTGTTTTTAAATGATGGATTTCTAACTTTGGGTTTATTCTCACAATCACAAAAATGTTTACTATTCAATCTAATTTGTAACCAAATCATTTAAAAATATATTTAAAATGTTCTTACTGTTTTAAAGAGAGCATTTATATGGAACACAATGGCTCAAAATCATCCATATAAACAGCAGACATAATGTACTACAATACAATCACACACTAGAGTCTCCTAAGATTGATAGAACTATTTACTTATTTGCCAAATTTACGTTTTTGTGTCAGCTTCTGTTACTTTTTCTGTTACCTTCCTCGCTTGTCAAGAAAATATAAAAACTAAAATAAACTTTTTTGAGTAGAATAAAAGAGTTGTTATCTACCACTTCCAGCCTCCCTCAATGTGCTTTCACATCTAGTCTGCTGCTTCAAAAATACAGGGAGCATAGAAATCAGATAACCAATCCCATTAAGGGCCTGTCTAGGGGTGAATGTCTAGGGGAGGGATAGCATTAGGAGAAATACCTAATGTAGATGACGGGTTGATGGGTGCAGCAAACCAGCATGGCACGTGTATACCTATGTAACAAACCTGCATGTTCTGCACATGTATCCCAGAACTTAAAAGTATGTTAAAAAAAAAAAAAAGTGTATCTTAATGATTTGAGAAATTGATTTTTTTGTAAGTGAACTTGTAAATAAATTTATTGCTGATGATAGTTCTGCTGGATGACTGAAGTATTGAGACATAACATTTCTAAGAAAAAAACATTTGATCAGTAACTACATAGGCAATGACTCAAATATTTAAAGAAAAAAATAAAACATAAGGTTCATTATATGAAGTAGGCTTCACAAAATACTGAGGACAAGAGACATAGAGATTTGGGTAAGATAACAGCTCTGCATAACTCTTTTACTCCCAGAGTGGAAAACTCATCATCTTTTTAAAGCTTTGGATATGAGTCTGACAGATTTAGGTGTAATTCAAAGACCGACCATCTATTTGCTATGTATCCACAGACAAGTTCCTTGCCTTCTCTGAGTTTCCATTTACTCACTTATAAAACACAGATAGTAGCAGGTTTTCTGAGGGTACTTATGAGATTTAATAAGATAATATTTTGAAGTGCTAGTCACAAGTACTTGGAAAACGATGTTCAAATTGTTATTGTTGTTACCACTACTTTGATCCAATAAAAGCTAATTACATGATAGGGATAGATGGACTGGATTTTAATAAAATAGCAACATAGACAGAAAGGCACTAGAGACTGAAAAACCAAGATTTAGTACTTCAGTCTCTAAATCTTCCTTAACTACTTTCTAATTCTGTTGGAAAAGGGATCAAGGAAATATTTATCTATCTTCAAAATTTTTTAATGAAATTTATAAATGGGCAGAATTAATTTATACTTATTATTTCATTCATCATGATTTTAGTGGGATGGGGTGGACAGATGATGAGACGTTAATACAGTAATGTCCAACAAAGAAATTAGTACCCTATGTCAATGAGTATCACAAAAGCCAGTGCAAATGTCCAGTCATTTACCAGACCTGCTAGGGCTGCACATAGAAATCTAGCAGGCCTAAATAGCAAATCCTATGAGAGGGATCTCCAGCCACTGGGCTGTAAGAATCTTGTGCTGCATGATTAGAGAAGCATGCCATTTCTCTGGCTGATCAAAGGCAATGCAGTAGCAATATGAATTGACAGACCCTTGACTGCAAAATTGTATTTCCCTCATAAGCATTCATTGTTGAAGGTAACTCTAGCATCTCCCTAACATGATGGTGTGGGGATAGGAGGCTGATGTCCATGCTTGCAGTTGACTAGGATTGATCTTAAGCATCAATCCAAAGCTGGTTTGCATGGACATTCAAAGAAGAACAGTTTTGTTTTTTTTTTTAGATTGGCGCAGTGACCTGGAAGAACAATTTTTTTTTAATTGAAGGCCAGATTGTAGAAGATCAGGGTTGAGCAAGTTAATTATTACCTTTCAGAAGGTAAGGCCATAATGGTGTATAATCAAAACTGCCCTTGAAAAATCCCTTGAATTTACCTAAAGCATAATATAAATGAATAATATACACAATTCTGCATGGTAGTCTTATGTACACAAAAATGGAAAATCCCTAAGCTACACTAAAGGGGCAGGGAAAACAAGAGGAAAGTCTATAGGCAAATATCAAAGCATTCAAATCATTTGGCTTTGAAATCAATATTGACATCTCTAGGTGGATGAAGCTCAGGGGATAATTCTAGATTGTTCCAACTCATGTACAGAGCTTACTCCATTCTCTTACAGCAGAAAAGATAGCATTAATTAATAGATTAGTTTGTTGTCAGATGAATTACATCAGTTCCTAAGTTAACTGGGCTTTATTCAGTTTCCACAGGTAACAGTTGATGCAATAAAAACTAATAAATTATTTTTGTTTCTATATGGTTTTTGAGCTTTGTTTTATTTTTTTGGTCAAGAGGTAGTTTGTAATCAAATGAAAAACAACATGCAAGGCATTACAGTAAAAGAGGAAAGTTTACAATTAATGAGAAATAAAGACTCAAACATACCAGTTTTCCTCTGTCACCTTACTAAAGAAAAACTACTGTGTGCCAAGAACATTTCTATTCATAATTCAGTTTAATTCTTATAACAATTTTACGATATGTATCCTACTTTATAGATGAGAAAACTGGGACTTCAAGAGTTGATGTGACTTACCTTAGTTCATGCAGCTTGTAAATGGCAATGCTGGAAGTAAATCATTGCTTTTTTAAATCTAAAGCTCTCTGTAGTTCTCTTGCCTCTACATCATACCCTAAAAAGTAATCTAGTATTTAGGTACCATCATTGAACTTTAAACAGTATATAAATTCACTTGCCTCTTGAGTTAAATACACTTGCTAAAAATAAGCATAAAATCAGCCCACCAAGTATTCAGCTAATGCATAAATACTTCGTTGTATCTATGCATGCCAAATTATTGGCATCACCTTGTTCTAAATATTGTTAGAAATATTATGGCACTGCTTGGTTCTAGATATCATTAGAAATATAATTGTTAAACTCTATCTGACCAGATTACTCATGTGCTTTGGAAGTTCAGATTGCTTAAATCTATGTCAAATAAATAGTTGCCCAGCCAAGAGTTTCCATCCTTGGCTTTTCTTAACAGCCTTGGAAATGAGTCTCACTGTGAATTTTTACAATAGCAAAGAGGCATTTTATCGTATTCCAATTATTGTGTAGATAATCCTACAATGTTATGACAAAGGATAACATTTTAATGTAAGAAACTATAATATATATTTAGCAAATTAAGAATATCATTTACTGAATATTATTTTAAAATATTTATTTGAGATTATTACTGAGTCCTTATTATGTTCAAGACACTCTTCTTGGTGCTGAAGATACCATGAACAAGGCAGAGAAGATCCTGCCTCTATTAATCATCATGAGAGAAGCAAGAGACAAACGGTAAGCAAGTAAACAAGTAAATATGGATTACAGATTGTAAGGTAGGCACTGAAGGGAACAGAGAGACGTTACACCTGAAGGTGAGAAAGAGCCTGTCATATTAAGAGCAGCAATAAAAGCTTTCCAAATAGAGACAATGGCCAATTCCTCAGGCAAGAAAGAATGTGGTTGTTGGAGCAACAGAAAGTCACCCAGTGAAACACAGCAGACTAGGATGACCAAAGCAAGTGAGCAGGTTCTAGGGTACACAGGGGCTTGTAGGCCACAGGAAAGAGTTTGGATGTAATTCCAACAGCAATGAGAATCCATTGAAGGCAGATTCAGCAGGGGAGGGACACAGGTGGGTCTGTGTGTAGCCTGCCTGCTGATGAGGAATGCTCACTTTGTGCCAGGCGTTGTACAGAGACCTCTCCTTTTTATCTCATTAGGCAGTCTTATCACTATTGTGACATGAGAAAACAGAGCCACACAACCTAGTTATTTAGTATCACTCAACTGTTGGGTTTGAAACTCACACATCTGACTCCCAAGACCAAGTGCCTAACCACAATGCATGGCTCTGGTAATGACTAAACAGCCTCATCAATGACACATTTACATTTCTGATACCTTCAGCATTTGATGTTCCATTTCTTGAGACAGAATGGGATCTGAAGTAAATGAATGATCTCTAAGGAATGATAGCACTATTCATTTAAAAATAAAATTGTGCTGGAATAAAGATTCTTACTCAAAAGGTGAGTGTTACAACTCAAGAATATAAAAATATGTGTGGTTTTGGTGCTAAATAGGAGTCTTTATTTTCACAGAGGAGCAAATAGAATTAAATTAATAAAAAGCATTTAAGAAATCATGTGGAAGCTCACTAGTTAGTAATTAATAAAACTTTATACAACACAAGAATAGACAAGTTACTGTTCTAAAAATGAAAACTCATTTGACTGATACCTAAACGGTTTCAGTTCAATCCAACTGGACATAGATGTGTTGACTTTCAGAGTATTTTTAGTCTCAGAATCTAATTCTGACATGTCATGCTCCTCTGACTGCTTGCACATACTGGGACTTTCCAGGAAAAAAATGAAATACGTCCTGGGTCTTGGGCCTTCCTTGACTCTTCAACTACATTATTTTCTCGTTTCTTATTCTTTATTTTATTCTTTTCCAAAACTGCTTGTTATTTCCTTGTAGCTTGTAGCATCTTTTCAACAATGATGTATACAAAGACTCAGGCCCACGTTGCTAAAGAGCATAGAATTAAGGTAACAGCATGTTGTATAAATTACCTGTTTCCCATAGAGAATTACAGAGAAGGATTTTAACTGTTTTTAGTTATAAATTAATAGGAGCAGTAAACAGTTACACAGTGTTTACTATAAGCATTAGGCACTGCTCTAAGTGCTTCATGAATGTTAACTCATTTAATCCTATCAGGTTGTACTATTACTACCTCCATTTCACAGATAGGAAAAGTAAAGTAAACATAGATTAAGTAACTGGCCCAGGACACCTGAGCAAGTAAGTGGTGGAGCTTTGACTGAAGCCCAGTGATCTGGCTCCAAGAATGTGTTCTTAGAGATTTCTTTCCATGCTGCTTTGATGGCAAGATCGGGAAATATGTGGAGCCATGAAACTCCTGATCTTTTAATAAATGTCTAAAACTTAATAGAGTACTTGAGCACCTTAAAGTCAGGTGCACTAATAGCTCTGATTGGAAGCAGAGTTTTCTACCAACCTAGAATGATCGACCAGAGATACACAAAATAGGTGTTTTAGTACAAAGGCACTGAGAAGAACATGAGATAAGCCCTTTCAAAGAGTTTCTGGAATAAAAATCTAAACTGTTACTGAATGCAAACCTGCTAAAACTGTAGACATTGATGGATGAGTTCTCTTAGTATCAACCTATAAAAATGAAAAGATTCCTGCAGCTCCATTTCATTTCTGCCCACCAAGACTGGACCCTTGGCAGAAAATGTGAAGATTTCATCTTATCTATGTGCTCACTTTCACAGTGTGGTTCAAATATTTGTACTCCCTGAATGATGGGATTAATCTTGGAGTGTTATCGCAATTCTTAGAAAATAAGGAGCACAAAGTATGAATAATAGCTAAACTGTGGTGGGTCTTTCCCATACTCCTAGCAGGAGTTTACCTGCATTAATGCAATCAAACCTTACAACTGTTCCCTGAGGTTGTAATAGCATTATTCATTTAAAAATAAAATTGTGCTGGAATAAAGATTCTTACTCAAAAGGTGAGTGAAATAATTAGAACTCAAGAGTATAAAAACATATATGGTTTTGGTGCTAAACAGGAGTCTTTATTTTCACAGAGGAGCAAATAGAAGTAGATTAATAAATTAATTGACTGCTCTGACCCATAAAGCGGCTCCTTAGTTCCCATTTTGGCTATTTTCCTTATTGTATAAACATCTTGGTCAGAAATCCCATGGGGAATTGGAATGAGTGGAAATTTACTAAACCCACCCTCCTCCCATCCCCCTAGTAGTAAATAATTTTCCCATCTTCAGGATACAAATAAGGAACTGAATGGTTCAGCTGGGTTAGGTAAAGTACCACTGGAACACAGTTAAAAGACAGACCACACTGGAGCAAGAACTGCTTAATCAAAATCTTGTTTTTAATAGAAGAAATTTAAAACCCTCAGTTCATTGCCTGCAAAGATTTAGAACAAACTTTAGAACTCAGAGTATGCCTTTCCCTAATGGGAAGTAGAGGAAGGGCGGGAGGAATTGTTTCAGTTGATAAGGCTGTATTGTTCAATAAAGGGCACAGAATCAGAACTAGGGAGAGGTGGTTCTGGTCCCAGATCTTTACCTGTTAATGTCTCTAGAGTGGGCTTCCTGTGCTGCAAGAAAAAAATATCAACCTAAATGACCTCCAGCTACTTGCTCAGCTCCAGAATTTCATGACCTTTGCAAAGAGCTGCTAGGAGACTCAAATAAGGTAATCGATGTGAAATCATTTTAAAGATTTTACTATCTGCTCTGGAAATGTATTATTATATGGAAAAATGTAGCAAAAAAGTTCAAAGTGTTCGAAGGCCAAAGGATCCAGGAGATTGTTCCGCTTTGGCCCCACTCTGAGGGCCGTCCCACACAAGGAGTACCTGAGGAACAGCCAAAGGGCCTGGAACATTTTTCAGAGCAAATGTCTCTGCTTTTGTTTTCTTCCTGATGTTCTTCTCTTCCCCAGCTGGGGTTCCCTTCAATTGATTTCAAAGGAAGAGCTCCCATTGTTACAAATGAAAGTTGCACCTGCACTCTGCAGAGAAGCAAATGGAACTCACCAGGAGGATGATAAAATAGACACGTTTTCCTTAAATCAGAGAACCGAAAAACAGATAAATATTAATTTGAAATTATACTTTATCACAGCAGTCATAATAGAAGTCTAAGAAGTAGGCATTGTCCTTAGAGAAATGAGCAGGTATCTGTGTATGAGAAAAAGATACAGTGATTGAGTGAGGCCAGGAGAGGTGGGGGTGGGCATTTTTAATATGGCAGTTGGGCACAGCCAGGACAGGCTCATATACTAAGAAAGCAAACATCTATCCATAAGGGTCTTTACCTAAATTAATTTAAAACAAAATAGCTATTAGAATTCCCACTTCATAGAAGAAAGCAGGCCTGGGAGAGATGACGTGCCCAGGTCACATAGGTGAGTGAAAGCTGACCTGTCAATGGTACCTCTAAAACCTTTGAGTCCTCAAATCCTCCTTCTCTACATTTCTATATTTATTATTAAACCCTCTGTTTTAACTGCAGTGAAGGGATTGGCTGGAAAAATTGTCGAGTTCTGGACACAACTGAGTGTTTACGTATATGTCAACGTTAGTGGGGCTGTCACTGCTGGCCCAGGAGCAGAAGCTATAGTCACTGACCCAGACACAGTTGACTCTCATCCATCTTAATAGTGGTGGCAAGCAGATAAACCAAGCAGATAAGTCTTCTCTTTGCACTCTCTTGCAGCTTGACCATACTGCCAAGTTAATCAAGTACAAAATGCAAGCTAACCAGACAGGTCTCCTTTGAGTTTCTGCTCAGTGTAATGGAAACCAGGTGATTCCAAGGATTAGGATTGAGGAAGCTGACATTTCAATGGTGGGTAAAGCATTTGCTTGTGCAGCTTTGCCTCACTGCTTTGTAATGAGCCAAATGTGGAAAGGGGACCAAATCCACTCTGGAAAAGGCAAAGGTCAGCTGGTATGTGCAAGTTACTATCATATCAACAAATGCCATTCTTCATCTGGCCCTTAAGGTACAAAGTAGGTTCTCACGTACAGATTTTCCGAGCTTTTCCCGGCACCAACATCGATTTTCTTGTATTTCCACAGAGACCTCACGTTTTCAAAGATTTTTCTGTTTACCAAACTTCATTTAAGTAAATTAATTCATTTATTGAGTCTTATTCATCAAAGATATAACTGCCAATCAAAGCTTCTAATCAGCCTGGGATAACTGATATTTCCACAGTGTGTTAATTGTAATTCCAGGCTAAAGCAAAAACTTGACATTTTAATTAGCATGGGCAGCTCTGCCATACTAAATGAGTCGCTTCTATTGGCTTCTGCAAATACTGAAAATAACTTCCCGTGTCCTATGAATCCAAGGTCCTAGGGTTCAGGAATAGTGGAGTTCTCTGGCCCCTAAAAATAGGTCAAGGTCCTTTTTGTAATCCCTTGAGATCACCTGAAAACCCTTTCCAACATACCATCCACGTTGCATTGTAATTGCCTTTTTAAATATACATAATTAGAGTTTGATTACTGAGGTACCATCCTAATTACATAAGCATACCTACTGAGTTTCTTCCAAACATGTGCTTTCCCCAAGAATTCCAATGAATGTTATTTTCTCCAACTCACATCACTGATGTCTGTTTTGTTACATATCCATTCAGATATTCTGACACATACACAATTAAATATTACTCAAAGAAATAAAAATCCACTTCCTCCAACTCCCAATTTGACGAATCAGCAGAAGATAATTCACATATCAGGTGAACAAAAAAGGAGGAAGGGCACAGGAAGAGTGAAAGGATAGAAAAAACATTTTTACATTTATCAAAATATGGCCTTATCCAGACAAAAAGAGGAGGTGGGCATCTGTGCACAGAGAATCAAGCTTAGGACATGTTCATTAGCTATACCGAGTGACAGTTTAGAGATTGAGGGGAAAATGGCAAGAGATAATGGCGCAGAAAGCTGATCATGTGTTCACTGATAAGAAATTTAGATTCTATCCTGACGCTACAGGGAGTCAATGAAGATTTTTGTAAAAGATGTATTTGTGCTTTAGAAAGCACAATGGCTGTGACTATGTGAACGAAGTGTAACTCAGGTATCAGCAGCATTGACTCTGCCTAGTGACGCAACAGAAATCCCCTTGAACCACCTCTTCTACCCCACAAAGTCCATGTTCTTTCCAAAGAGTTATGGGAGACAAGAATATGCCACCCCAAAATTTGAAGGGTTGTTAGCTAAAGACAATTAAGAGGAAGCAGATACAGGACAGCTCTCTGCCCTTTCTCGGTTTGCCCAAAAGCATGAATCCTAAAAGGAAGTCCAATTTTCTCCTCAGTTTCAAACAAACACACACAATTTTTTTTCATTAATACCAAGTCTTTTGTTTTTGGATTTTTGCTTTGTTTTATATATTTGATCAATTTTGTTTAGAAAGCTACACTGAAGATTTCTTAGGGAAGACATATTAGGTTAGCACAAAAGTAATTGCGGTTTTTGCCATTATCAATCTAATAAAGGGTTATACCCCTGTGATGCAAATTGATGGCAATGGGAAACTCTTTTTTTTGTCAACTGGCCATTCACTTATGTCTTGCCCTTGCTCTCTTTTACCCCATTGTACCACTGAAACTTCCACACTTCTTGGAATAGCCTTGAGAGCTATGAAAGGCTTCCCCCTCTATCAGACAGAACAAAGTGTCCACATCCATGCTCTGACGTCAAGTTTCTGCCTCCCTGGCCTGGGGTGATTCTGCTGCCCACAAGCAGGCATATCAAGCCTTATTTCCGTAAAAGTATTTCTTCCTCCAGTGAAATTTTTCCATCAACTGTAAAGAGAATTAGATATTTTTCATCTTGCCGAAAATTATTGAAAGAAGGCACACTTTCAAAAAAAAAAATAGTTGTTGGTGCAGAAATGTAGCGGAAAATGGTAAAACTGAAATAGTAGCAGTGTAAATAATGAAAGGATTGCTTTAAGAGATAATAAGGAGATAGAATCAACAGTGCCTGATGATTGATTATATAACAGCTTTGTGGAGGGAGAGATAGAGTCAAGGTTAATTTTGTTTTCTTACTTGAACAGCTGGGACTACCACATAAATGGTAATGATATTCACCAAGGTAGAGAATAATGGAGGATTATATTATTATTCATTTTCATGTTCTTTTTCACATTGAGATGTCTGTAGAACATGCAGTGAAGATGTCCACAAGGTAATTGGATTTATAGGTCTGAAACTTTGGTGAAACGTATTTAGACACCACGAGAATGTCAGTAGATTTAAGCTGCAAAAATAGATTACATCACCCTGGACCAGTGTGATATGAATGAAGAAGAGACACGACAACAAACCAGGAGACATCTATGCATAAGAAGTGCAGAGAGAAAGAAAAGGCCTCTTAGGGGCTGGAGGAGCCACCGGAATGGAGAAGGAGAATCAGGAAGGAATTGGTATCTTGAGAGCTGACGGAGGAGAGTCCCAGGACAGACTAATGACAGTGTTAATGTTGTGCAGAAACTAACATGGGACCTCAATCCTCCACTGGATTTTCTCCTATTTTGTCGAGGAAAGAAAACCACTGTGAGATTTGCCAGATTTGAAATTAAACCGTTGTTTTAATTTCTTATGAGTTCTAATAATTTACTTGTCTTTAACCCACTTCTTATCACCAACAGGTAAATATATTCAAAATATTCCAGAATTTGATATTCTTTTATTCACAGCTATGGAATAACGATAATGACAGGTATACACGAGAGGCCATACATCACCACCATTTTAATTGATAAGGCTGAGCATCCCAAGGAAACCAATCCAACATAAGCAAGGCAATTATCAAGCCGAAGCCATTGCCTAGTGAAAATTAGGCATATTCAGTAGCTGCAGGAAATCTTTCAGGTCATTGGATCAAATATTATAGTAAATTATTACAAATGGTATAGGAAAATAAATAATGGATTACTGAATATTTAGAGACATATCTATTAGGATAATCTGCCCAAGGACAGTGGTAATTTAATTTTTTTAATCTTGTTTTCTTCCTCTCTATACTATTCTCAGATAATCATAACAAGATCTCCTTCAGTATGACATGCTTCACTGCCTAATGTTAGCAGACATCATTCTTTAGAAGAAAAACATAACATCAAGAAATATCATTCTGCTTAAGAGAAAGTATTTTCTAGAAACTGGTATGTTAGGTGCCGTGGTTTCTGCTTCAGGCTGCAGACATCCATTCCACAGTCTGCTGGCCACTCAGAGCTGAGACTTTCCCTGAGCCAGAGGGAGCTGCCTCATCCAAGTTGATACCCCATTGACAAGGAAAGTCCACATCCAATGACTGCTATGTATGGGGACAAAGCCAGATGCCTTGCCTTGGCTCTTGCCCTAATTCTGGAAAATGCTATAGGGTCAAACCAACTCCATTCCTTTAAAATGGGGTGAAGCCTCTGTGGCAATTGCTTCAAGTTCAACTTCTTCCTTTGTCCCAACCTGTTTCCATCACTCCCCCATGGGCACTCTTCCTGAGAGCACTCCCTGCTACTTCTTGCTTACACATAGATCTCAGTGTCTCAGTGTCTGTTTTCCAGGGAACTTAATCTAAGACAACTGATAGTACATGTCTATTTAGATGCTCAAGATTAGGGATGGTCAGACTCCTAAAAGATCTAGTATTGTAGATCTCTGTTTCTAAAACTCTAAAATGCAAAAAGACAAAGTGGTTATAATATATATCTGTAACTTTCAATCATCTCTGTTGTGTGTGCTAACAGTTCCATAATAACAAATACATAATTATGGTGTTCTCCATCGTGTCTGTATAAATGCCATATTGAGCATAGTGTTTTTCATCTCTATTTATTTACATTTTTTAGAGACAGAGTCTTGTTCTGTCACCCAGGCTGGAGTGCAGTGGTGTGATCATAGCTCACTATAGCCTCAACCTCCTGGGCTCCAGCAATCCCTTGTCTCAGCGTCCCAAATTGCTGAGATGACAAACATGAGCCACTGCACTCAGTCTGTTTTTTATCTCTAACTCTTACCTCTCCACCTTCCCTTCCTGAAAATTTTAGGAACTGTGTTATTGCTTTTTTTGATGGTGGTGTTGTTGACTATTTCTATCTTCCTTCTAATAACTTTGATTCTTATTTATTCTCAGATTTTGCTGCCTATTTACAATGATTTGACTTTTTTCTCTATCTTATAATCTTCACTGACTGCATAGGCTTTTAGAAATGTCTACCATGTTCCTTAAAGTTGCTATGACTTTTTCTTCACCTTATTACTTCTCTCCAAGTTTGAAGCATATTCTTTGTCACTTCTGTAATTTTGTAAGAGAAGAAAGATTTTCTTTACTGTAATCAATCGTCTTATGTTTTAAAGTTTATCCTATTTGTTAGCAGTTAGAATGATATTTTAATGATATTAGAGAACTTAGAGATGCCCTAAGTATGCCTCATCAATTGGTTTTTAGAGAAGAGCCATGAGTTCATCTCTAAAAACATTCTAAGAACAAAACAAACATCTAAAGAATGAAACACGAAGAATGAGAAACAAGATACCATTTCAAATCAGGAAAAGACGGAATCAAAACAATTCACCTAGACTAAAAGCTTTTCAGAACGTTACCTAAGCTCTTACCATCCTCTAATTGGTTAAGTGGTACAAAACCCCTTAAGAAATAGCTAGTGTACTTAGGCCCAGAAGCCCAGAGAAAAGGAGAAAGAGCTGCTGTCCTATGTCTGCTTGCCTGATGGAGGTTGGAATAGGACCAACTTGCAGGTAGCTGCACTACCTTTTCACAGGGTGATTTCTACATTCCCCCACATCAAAAGCATTCCAGGAGAAGGTCTTCCTGTGGAGGAGTAAGGAAGAAGGTAGGCAGAAGAGGCAGTCAGAGAAAAGCAGTACCCCGCCCCCCCCCCACACACACACGCACAGAGAGAGAGAGAGAGAGATGTACAGGAAATTTGTTATTGTCCTTAAATGTCCACTTCTGCTAAATTTCCCTGCTTTTGAAGAATTAAGTTAACTAGGCAAAAAGAAATACCCTTACTGCCTACTTCTACAGGGGTGCTATTTACCTGATTTGCCAACTCTGAAAGTCAGAATTTTTGTTCTAAATTCATGTAGAATCCACAGGGACCTCAAAACCATAGCTAGTGCCCACTCTATTTATCACTGCAAGTAGTAAATCAGGTGTTAGATATTTTGAGTATCAGGCCCAAGTACATAAAGCAATAATTAGAGGAGTTACTTAGGAATTTGTAAAGATGAGAATGACCAAATTATTATAATACCAACAGGTAATATTTCCTATGTGCTGACACTCTTCTAAGAGCTTTGCATGCTCAATGGACTCACGAGGTGCACCTTATTATTATCTACATTTTACAGCTGAAGAAATCGAGGCTTAGAATGGATTAGTATCACTACCAAAACTGTAGTGTTAGCAGCTAAAATGAAGAATGTATACGATTTTCATGCAGTGAATTCCGATAACAATTTCTCATGTCTTTGTGCCCATGTGGTTAAGGGGAGTAGAATGGGTCTCACTGGATCCCCCATAGCGTCTCCGCCTTGTTCCTGTCCCACATGGTCTAATCAGCCCGAAGATGCAGGCTTCTTCCTTTAAGTCCTCCTTACTAATCCTCAGTCTTATTCTTTACTTAGACACTTAGCAACTATTGTTTTGAAGATCCCAATGTTTCACAGTTTATTTTCACTCTTCTCTAGTTCGCTTTACATACATGCTCTTATTTTTCCCATCTTCAAATAATTTTTCTTGAAAGCACTTTACTTGGCAGCTACTGCCTCTACTTTGTAGCAAAATTCATCCAAACAATTACCTATACCCATTGTCTCCAATCTTTCTCCTAAACCCACCTGAGCAGGATTTTGTTCCTGCTACTGTGTTGAAACTGATCTTGTAAAGGTCTTCAATAACATCACATTAATAAATCTAGTAGTCAATTCTCAGTCTGCACCTAATTGAATATCCAGCAGTGTTTGATACATTGGATCACTATATTATCTGTGACACTTCATTATCTATGATTTCATTTGGAACTTCCAAGTGACCACACTTCTCTGGCTGTCCTGCCATTCACTGGTTGCCCCTTCTGTTTCTTCTGCTGGTAGCTGTTTTTCTGTCAGTGCTTTTAATTGTTGGAGTACTTCCAGGGCTCAGTCCTCAGTCATCTTCACTTCTGTATCTACACTCGGCCCTCTGGTGATATCAACCAGTCTTGTGGCTTTAAATACCATTTACATTTCAACAACTCCCAAATTTATACATTCGAGCTCAGACCTCTCTCCTGAGCTTCACCTTCATATATGTAACAGCCTGCATGACATCTCCATTTGGCTATCTAAAAGACATCTTACACCTAACATGTCCAAAATTCTATCCCTGATCTTCCCTCCCAAACCTACCCCCACCTTGGTTGGTTCATGGTCACTCGTCTTTCCAGTTTTCAGCTGAACACTTTCGAGTCATCCCTGACTTTTTTCTTCTCTCACACAGTATAGCTAACCCAGCACCCAAATCCTGTCAGCTCCATCTGCGACATACATCCAGAATCTGACTACATCCTCATCTCTACTCTTGCCATCCTGGTTTCACATACTTTCATCTCCCACCAGAGCAACTGCAGGAGACACCTAACTGGTCTCCCTGTTTTCATCGCTGTCCTTTGTTAGTCTGTTTCTGATTTAGCAGCCAGAGTCATCTTTATAAAACATAAAGTCAGGTCATCCATTCCTCTACTCCACTGCAAGAACTTCTCATGTGACACATAGTGAGAGTCCAAATCTTATAGTGGTCTATGGGACACCATAGGCTTTGACCTCCCTGTTACCTTCTGACCACCCCTCCTGCTGTTCACTCCCTATCCCTTTCCAGCATCCTTGCTGTTCACAGACGATACTAAGTACAGTCTTTCTTTTTGGAACACTCTTTCCCCAGATTTCTACACAGTTAACATCTCATCCCCTTTAAACCTTTGCTCAAATGCCATCTGTTTAGTAAGACTTACCCCAGCTTCAGATTACAAACTCCCCCAGTACTCCTGCTCTAGGTTTTAGTTGTTGTCGTTCTTTATAGCACTTAACACCTTTGACTGTCCTACATACATTTTCTCTTATTATATGTCTCGCTCCATTAGAACATAAATTTCATACGAGGGAGGGGTCTTGCCTTGTTGAATTATAAGAGTTCTTTAGATATTCTGAGCAGTAGACCTTTATCAGATATATTATCTGCAAGTAATTTCTCCCATTCTGTGGGTTTTTTCACCTTCTGATGATGTCTTTTGGTGCATACAAGTTTTAATTTTGATGAAGTCCAATGTACATATATATTTTTTGTTGTTCCTTGTACTTTTAGTAAAAGGGAAGTTTTAAAGCCACATTAGTGGAAAGAGTTTCCTCCTGCTTGGAGTCCAAACCTTAATCCATTACTAAATGTGAACAGCACTATGATACATAACTGCATCCAGCTTTGCCCGGACAGCAGTAAATCTGGACATCACCACCCATGATCATTGGACATTTATTCTTAGCTCCTGGCGTTACTAACTTTGTGAGGAAAGTTTACTGTCTAACACTCCTGGGCTCTGCCAGGCCCCTCACTCACTGTTCCTCCTAATCAGTAAGTAGATTTGGGAGTGATGAACTAGCAGAGTTAGCACTGCTCCTCCCTGTGCCTCTTGACAGCCGGTCTGCCTACAGAGACAATGTGTAATGTTCTGCTCTCTATCACATGGGGAAGGAGGTTCACAGCTGAGTGTATAAGTTTACTCAGCTCATGGATATAATCTTACATCTGTAATGAAGTTGACATTTTTACTTTAATATGCCTTGCCCATTCACTGACGTATGCATTCATCCACAAGCAAATAATTATCGAATGCCTATTTGAAACCAGGTACTATCTTATGTGCTGATGACACAACTGGAACAAAATAGACAAAAAAAAATCCTTGTGTTCATGGAGTTATGGTGCTATTAATAAGATTGAAACAAGATAAATAAGTAAAATTATATTGGTCAGAACTTGGGCAAAAAATACAGAGATACCCATTATTGGCACCTTAGAGCCTAACAATGACCAGTTTGATAGGATTTCTAATCACACGGCTCAAACAGTTTACCCTTGTCTCTGGTCTGCATTCTTGCTTGCAAGCAGTAGACAGGAACTTCAATTCTTTTACATATAGATGAAATTACCATGTAGAGGAGCAGGTTTGAAACGTAAGTAGGAAACAAAGGTGCTCTGGAAACCAATTGCAGGGTGGAATCCCTGACCATACCTTGCCACAGCCATCCCTTTAAACTTCACAGCTCCACATCTGCTGCTGAAGGGGCAACTTCCCAGGCAGGAGTCTCCTAATGGTAGAGCTGAAATCATGTGCACACACTCTGGCTGCCATAGATAGGGTGAAGAAATAACTGGCTTTCCTCAATTTCCATAGTGAGAGGTATGGATCGGCTTCTTACTGGCAGCCACCTAATGAGATCCTCTAAAAATAAAACATGTTGGATGTTAGCCAAAGGAGATACATATCCATTATATTAGCACCTATTACTACACACACCCTAAGTCCTACTTATCTTACTTTTTCTACTTCCCTTTTTATAAGAAATGTTTGGTCACATTTTTTTTTTCTTTCTTTTAATCTTATGGCCTGAAACTGAAAAAAAATACTGTCATTTTAAAACTGCAAGTACTTTTGTCTCCCGACAGATGGAGAATTGAATCAATCTTTGAGGCAAATTGCTCCTTCATTTTGGGGGTAAAAAACCCTACCACTGTTTAACAACACAGCAGCCATCCTGAGTACAGATGTTTCTAGCAGAGCTATGCCTCTGAAGATTTAGTCAGCTTGTTGAGATAAATGTTTCTTAAGGATAGAAACTGCCCTATGTGGGGGGGAAGTTTGCATTATTGTTTGTTTTTGTGGAGGGTGTGTGTGTGTGTGTGTGTGTGTACACAAAAATTCAAGCACTTGCTCATAGGAAATTTGTGAACAAAGACTCTCAAGACTCAAGAAAGATGATATTTACTGCCAGCAGACAAGAAACAGTAAAAAGGAACTGGAAATAAAATATTGCACACATGTTATTGTTCAAAAGAGAATAACACAGTTTGGAAAATATACTTATTTTGGATAATGTTCAGATGTGATTATCTTTTGGAAGCCCTAGGACAAAACCATCATGGGGTGGATTGTGAGTAGGCTCCCCTCAGGAGAAGGAACATCCCATCATCACCAATTCGGTACCCACTTCATATTGCTGCCCTTGCTTCCATAGCTTCATGCCCTTCTGCATTCAGGAGGCTGAACTCACTACTGCCGCTGTCTCTGCCATGACCACAGTGAGAACTGCTCAACCCCTTGCCTCGTGACGCCCTGGCTGCTAGACAGCCCGACATGAGGGTTGCTAAGTGGTGGAGACTGGACAATGTGCCTATATTCTAACTGCAAGGCAGAGGAAGAGGCAGACTCAGCAAGCCACTAAGGAGCGTTTACACCTCCGTTAGAGGAAGAAGGTCTTTGCCAACACTCCCTCCCCAAGGTGCTAGGAAAGAGTTTGAGTAGGCAAAGTAATAACAAATGCCCACTACACGTTCCAACATCATTTTAAATATGGTATTGTTTTGTAATACAATAAAATGTTAATTAGGTTTGGTACCATTGCCCTCATTTTGTACCTCAGAACCAATAAATAATTATTACTTGATAAATAGGAATTTAAATTTGTTGGTGCCCAAAATTTTTAAAAATGTATTCATTCATTTCACTCAATAAGTAAGTATCTATTGAATACCACATCTTTCTTTTGTGTGTGTGGTTTTTTTAAAGACAGGGTCTCACTCTGTCATTCAAACTGTGGTGTGATCATAGCTCTCTATAGCCTTGAACTCCTGGGCTAAAGCAATCTTCCTGCTTCAACCTCCCAAGTAGGGAGGACTACAGTGCATGCTACCATGACAGGCTAATTAAAAAAAAAAAAAAAGATGTAGGGTCTCAGCATTTTGCCCAGGCTGGTCTCAAACTCATGGGCTCAAGCCATCCTCCCCACTTGGCCTCCCAAAGTACTGGGATAACAGGCATGAGCCAATATGCCTTGCTAAATTCTATGTAGTATTTAGAAATAACTTGAGGTTACAAAAGCTGGAAAGTTCTGTAGAATGCCTTATCTTAAATATATTATTAAATATTCTAAAATTATTCATGAAAATGTTTTGTTCTTTAGAAAAAAAATTACAGTTCTACCTTCTCCCCTGAAATTTTCCATATTTACTTTTCTATGTCAACTCTTTCTATATACCTGATTTTTTAATCTTAAATTCTTATGGAATTGTATATGAAATATCACAAATCTAAAAACTGAGGTAATAGAAAAATATTAAAGTGTTGCTTTTTTAAAAAGAGCTCTAGAAATGGAAAGATATCTCCCCCTGAATCTCAAATCATATTTCCAAACATTATGTAATGAGCATATACTATGTAGCAGGAAACAGTCTAGTTTTGAGACAGACTTAATGAATAATTACAAAATAGGGAATATATTTTACCTTTAGCACTTATACAGTTAACCTATCTCAAACTAAATGTTGCTTATAAAGTGAAGTAGGACACATTTTCATTTCCCTCAATATGGAAAATTGTCCCAGAACCATTTATTGAGGCATCTATGCCTCCCTCTCTGATGTACAAGGGTCACCTCATCATATATTGAGCTGAAATTAAGGCATGATTCTCCATTATGCTCCACTGTACAGTTCAACTTTCCCTGTATTCATTCCAGGCTCTCCAAGCACAGTAACCCCGCTCCAGGACAGTCTTATCTGGAGGAGGTCGAGATGGGCTTTACCACTCTATCCCAGCAATGTAGGCAGGGGAGACCATCTGAAGACATCCCCCACAGGGTGGATCTATTTCTGGGTGGGTTCTGTGAGTCCTGAAAGCGGTCACCTCTAAAACTAATTATAAATTACTTTCTGTGTTGTGCTTCCCTTCCACTACCCCTAAACCTCCATTAAAATCTTCCTAAGTGTTATAGCCTCATCATGTCTTTCACCAAGGGAGACAAGAGAAGGTATAAGGATGTAGTGAGATGAAATGGTGTGAAGAAGGGCAGCTGTTGGGAGATAATGCTCTGTAAATAGTTTCATGTTTCTGCAGTCAGCTATCCGAGCAAAGAGCACTCGCACCTGGGCTAAAGGATAATTGAAGAGAAACCCTGAAGGTAGATACCTCTGAGGAGATGTAGAGATTCATCTCCCTGGAGCTATTTATTTACGTTCCAGGGTGGTGGAGTAGAGAATTTTCCTCTCCTCTCTGGAAAGTATCTGTTTACATTTCAGAATAAAAACCTCTCTCTTCCTCCCTCCCTTCCTCTCACTCCATGTAAGCACCTAGAGGGGAGAATAGACAGATATGTCAGTGACACCTGTATAGACTCTGAGTTTCATAACTGGGGGGGGGTTCCTCCTCTGTGGTGCAAACCTCTGAATGCGTAGGTACCTCTAGCACTCACTGCACTACCCCATGGAGAGCTAGGGCTTGAGAAACTCGATGCAAGCCCTAGCTCTGTGAATAAAAGGTGCTCTGTTTCCTGATCTTGAGATCTTGATAGATGATAGAGATAGATGATGGAGATGGAGATGGAGATGAGAGATAGAGATAGGGATAGAGATAGAGAGATAGATACTATGGTAGGATGACTAGTTAGCTTGCAAACAGGGTAACATGTCCGCTAACCTTTCACAGCTTCAGACGTAGACAGCAGCTGCAGTCCAAGTAAAACTAATCTGAAGACCATAGAAGATGATCCTGAGTGGATGAAACAGTAGTTCCTAGACCGGTGGAGACCAGAAATCTAGGACTGGATGGTGCTGCATCTGCAAGGCATTCAGGACAGATCTGTTTTCAAGTGTTTCAGAAATTCTGTGGGAGGAGAAAATTAGTAGTAAGACTGTATTTTCTATAATTAAGGGAGTTGGAAGAGATGAGGTTAGAAAGGCAGGCTGGAGTCACAGGTCCAAAAGGACAAATGTTACATCAGAGAATTTGGACTTTATCCTATAGGTAATAAATATTTTTTAAGCAATGGTCGGGGGGAGAGGGGAGAGAGAGAGAGAGAGAATGAGAGAGAGAGAGAGAGAGACAGAGACTTTTAAGATAACTGACAGCAAAGCTCAGTTTAAATTATAAAACATTACACAAGTCTAGGTGACAGATGATGAGGTCTTCAAACAAGAAAGATCTAGCAATTCTAGTTTTCTTTTTCTTAAATTGAAGTTAAAATTAAGATTAGCTTCTCTGCTGATCTAAAATGCATTTGTTCCTGGCTCCAGAATTTGGATTACAGCAAATATACTTCTTTTACTCATCCAAACTGAATATGTAATCAGTTCTCCATTACATATTCTCTTGCTGCATTGTTCCTTATAAGTAAATGTTCAGCAGATTCTTGAGTCAGAACTTTCCCTGAAAGGGTCTTCATACACAGAAGCCATGTATGCCTTCTTTCCTCCTTCCTCCTTCTCTTCCTCCTGTCATTCTGCAGCCCTTGCAGAAAACAAAATGGGAATACCAGAAATGTCTGTTTTCTTCCCTTGTGCATTTCTTTCCTCCTCTTTCTTCTTACTCTCCACCCCCAGCTTCTCAGTTTCTTCCTGTCATTCCATCCCTGAAATCTCCCCTTTGTACCTGATAGTTGACACTGACAAAAGCCCTGACTAAAGCCAAGGATACAACATTTTGAGCTTCTGATGCCTAAACTCCTACATGTCTGTGTTTCTATCACCTGCTGCTGTTGTCCTTCATTTCTTCCTCCAGCAAGTTCTGTATAATTTGAGCCCACATCTTCTCTGTTCCCTGACTCCTGATCCTCTTGGTGTCTGTTTGAGACCCTGTGGGTTCTCACGTTCATTCGAGTTTCCTTCTTCTCACTGCTGGTATCCACAGAGGCTTCACTCCAGGAAGCACTCAACCCTCAGAGAGAAGATCAGCTTACCCCTCATAATGACCATGCCAGGTAGGCATAAAAAGACTCTTATCTCCAACTTACAGATGGAAAAACTAAGTCACAAAGACATGAAGTGCCTTATTTCAGAGCTGCATCATTAATTAGTGACAGTGCCAGGACAAACACTGCACTGATATTTTTAAATGGCCACCTATTTCTGGTGTACTGATAGCTCTAAATTGACATCCTAACCAGTTAGAAATATTTTTCCTAACCAAAGTCTTCCATTTATACCCAAGGATTTAATTCAAGCTTTCCACAATACTTACAGGAAAAAAATGACATCCAAACCAGTTAAAAATATTTTTTCTAACCAAAGTCTTCCATTCATACCCAAGGATTTAATTGAAGCTTTCCACAATACTCACAGAAAAGTTTAGACTTGCCTACAATACCATGATTCAGATTGCCTTTCTATTAAAAAATAATAATAATAAGCCAAAAGCTTTGTTAAAACACTTGAGCTACATTTTTCAGACACAACTGGGGGAATTTAAACAGTGAGTAGAGTTCAAGATAATGCTTTTTAAAATTTATTTCCAACTGTCCAGATAATAGAGGGAAAGTGTTTAATGACTGTACTAGTACAATGGAAATAGCTCAATTTCCATATGATTATACATATACAAGAACTGAGAAAACTAAAGCTAAAGAATATTTGAATCATATTATTATACAATTATATTATTTACTCCTCAAAACATAAATACTTGAATCAATAATTTAAGAGATGAGCAAATGCCTAAGAGACAACTTTATGCTTTTCCCAAAGGCATTAAATGCTATTGAAATTCAACCAAAAAGAATTTAAGTTGAATTTACATTAACAGTTTCAGTTGCTCACATGATCTCTCTAAATAAAAATAGATGCCCTTCTTTCTACACCCACCATAGAAATTCTTTCAGTTACTTTCATAAAATGATTCTTGTATTTTAAATGTTACATATGTATTCAAATAAGAAATAGAAGATAGATGAAATAGAAACAGAACAGAAACAGAATAGATGAAGAATTTTTAGTAGCCCTCTAAGATATAATTTCAATATTCAATTAATGTTTACATTTTACATGTTTTGATGATATAAATTGGCTTAATGTACCTTGAATGTAAGAACTGTCAACTGTCTTCAGAGTATTTTTAATTCCAGTCTGTATTTGATCATTAAGTGTTCATACTCATTCCTTCACCCCCATGTTCATCCACTAGATTATGCAAAATGATGAAGCTTTATGTGATGTCAGTAAATTCAAGTTCAGCACGGTTTTTTTGTGTATGGTGGTTTTCCTATTTGTGGCTTTTCTTTCTGCTACACATGATGCCACGATTGAACAGCTGTCGGACACTGCTTCTCAGGGCAAACTAGAGAGATGCCCCTCATGAAGGAAGTCTGCACAGTCTGCCAACTTGGCCACATCAGACCTGCAGCATCCATAAGCCACACTCAGCGCCTTCTGAAGAGCTGTGCTGGTCTCCGTCATCGATGGAAGCCATTTCTCATTAACTCAGTCCAGTGGAATAGATCCCTCCTTAGTGCACTCTCTTCTTCTTTCCAAGAATCAACCTCTCTCCCCTCATTTTCTCTCTTCTGGAGCCACTGTTACTCCATCTTTCATTGAGCTTAACTTCCCCTACAAAGGCTGTATGTCTAAAACTGAAGGTGATACAAAGGAAAAAGGAAAGGGATCATTGATTAGTTGGTCTCAAAACACGCTGTCCATGACAATCACTGGACATGCCCTTTTAACATACATGTCTTATCTAGTCAGTTTTGAGTGGATGTGAGAAATTTGTAGGAGGGGCCCTGGAAAAATCTGAAGCAGGTGGTTCTAGGACCACACTTGGAGAAACATTGGCCTAGGTCCCACAACACAAATGCCTGGCTGACCCCCAGGAGAGACAGGAAGGGAAAAGCGCCACTCAGTCTTTCATGATAAATTTACAATCAGCCTTCAATCGGGAAAATAAGAGAGTTGATTTCTCAATCTGCTTATCTTGCAGCATGTTTTGTGAATTTTTTCTATGATATAGAGATTCTGGGGTGTCAGAATGAGAATCTGTCCCTCTAAACTGACAATAGCTGATAGGTCAAGTCAACTAAAAGGCAAAAAGCAGAAGAGGTATTAACATGATACATATTGGAATATTTTACATGTATGTATAAATTATACATTCATATTTTAGGATTTTGCTTTTGCAAATGGTTTTATCATCGGCTAATTTTTTTCTCATAGAAAATTTTTTGCTTATTTTACTTTTACCTCACAGTGTAAGTCTAGTCTTATAATAACCATTTCTACCTAAGAAAAAGAAAGATTAAAAAGCATAGTAATACAGAACTTTTCAAAGTTGCAACTTTGAAAGTGAATTATTACTTTTTCCCCCCCCCTCAATAAATGCTTCAAGACATCCATTAGCTATTCCTAAAAAAAAATACCTTTGTGAAATATGAAAGATTGAAAGCTAGATAAATGTAAAATAATTATAAAAATATGAGCAGTAGCCTCTGGAGAGAAAAAGATGTATCCAATAGTTTCATGATTTTCCTACCTTCACTATAGATAAAATATAAGGCCTCATAGTAACAGCAAAACCCCCAATTACTTTTGCACCAACCTAATACCTTTAATTCTGGTTAGATAATTTTGCTCTTTAAACATCTATCCGAGGATTTTTTTGTGTTATGCTATTTACAGAAAAGGGGAAAAAACATTGTGAATTAAATGTAAAATACAATTGCATCTAATAACTTTAAAATTGTTTTATCTTTTGTGATATAACACATTATTATTACTATTTACCAGATTAAAAAAAAATCAAGATCTACTTGCCTTAAGGACTACCACATTTAAGGTACTTTGAGTCTTTTAATTACAAGAAGAGAAAAATTTCAGAACGCCTAGATGCAAAGACTGGCCAAAAGTTTTTATTCTCCCTTCACTCCCTATCAGATACAGTACAAGTATACTCAGATAATTAAATTCTACACAGCTGCTGCCTTCTGTTAGGAGGAGGATCTCTTCAACTACCTCAGTGGTCTCAGAATCTATAGCAGGATAGCTTTCTGAATAGTGGGGCAGATACCAGAGGGGCTGCTTTAGAAGTAACAAAGGATTTGTGAAGTGTGCCCATGTGACCATTATATGTGACAGAGGTATAATATTAATCTCCCAATAGAATTTATGATCCTTTGTGATATTCTGTGTTTCACATGTTTTACTGTGTTTCATATTATTTTAAGACACTGATGAGTAGGTTTATCTTATTTTTTATTAAAAAAAATGAAAATAAAATAAGATTTCCAAAGAGAACATTTAACAAAGGATTATCAGATCCTATGTAGTCTCTTTCCTTTATTTCTTTATATATAGTCACCAATCATTTATTCATTGGCTTCTTGTGAGAATAAAGATGGTTATAGGTAGTATAAAGAACCTTGGGTCTCAAGTAGGGTATTTTCTCAGCAGTGTCATAGAACTATACTCAAAAAAGAAGATGAAAAAACTTTGTAAAACATTGGATTCAACAGCAGAGGAAAAATGAAAAAGAACTTATTGAAAGATATATTTCTGAAAACATGTGAAACCTATTAATAAAACTTACATTGTATTGCCTAATAGCTATAACATTAGTTCCATTTCCAAATGATTTTGTTTAGCAATGGCTCCTAAAGGTATAAGTTTCAGAATTTCTACCTTTCTTCCATTTCACTTTTGCAAAGCAGTTACTTGTTACCCAAGATTTACATGTATCAGGGAAACAGTTAATGATTTTGCAAAATGAGGTGACACTTTTTTGAAATGTGAATACTAACAGTTTATGTAATTGTTTAGCCAATTTATGTTTACTTAACATCAATATGACTATCCAGAAATGTAATTTACCTTTTATTCATTTCAGATACCATAATCTTAAAATTATACTTCAAGTGTTTTACTAAAATGAATTTGGTATTTCCAAAAAATTTAATATCTAGACAGCTGCTGATGCTAGCCTCTAATGTATGGAAACAATTTCTATGAACAGCTCATTTCAGATCCATTTTATTTCTCTTGAGATCTTAATATATATGACATAAGTTACTTTAGTATCTTCCTAATTTTATTCTATTATTAAAAAAACAATTAAGTCTTCTCTCCTATGTGGAGCCCATTAGTATCTTTAATGTTTGTGAGTTTCTGGGGGATGTTTGTATGTGTGTCAGTTTGCATTTCAGAAAGAATTAGGGAAGCAGAAAAGTGCATGTACTAAAAATAATTTTAGAAATAGAACATTCACTTCTGGATTATGGGCAAAGAGATGATGTGTGGAAAACAGACAATAAGATTTTAAGCAAGTTGTGTCTGATTTTGTTTTTAAAAACTCTTAACTTTTCTCCTGCTAGATATAATTTTTAAGAGCTTTGCTCAAGGGAAGTTTAGGAATATGAAAAAATACACTATCAAGGCAACAGCATGTATAAATTATATTGTATTATTTCAAGGTGTACAAAAAGCTAATATTTTTATCTTGTTAGCCTTAGCAGCGGAGTATGTGCTGTTTTCTTTGGAAACTTCAGCACAGAAAAATCTTTAAATATCATACCAAATAGCAATTTGCAGTCAATCCATCCTAACTTTTATTGCTTGTTGGGTTGTTTGTTGTTGTCGAAAGGCCATTGTATTATGATGTCAACGGTATTCCTCACTAGCACTTACATTGTCATAAGAAAAAAACATCATCTAAGAATAATGGCCAAAGGAATCACAGACATACAGAAAGACTTTGTTTTAGACATAGAGAAGTCATAGCTTAATTTCCCAAAGAAACTGAATTGGTTCTTTAATTCTGAGACAGATCTAGTTTGACTAAAAATCAAAAACATAATTCAGAAGAGCAAGTGAATTTAATATTACAGTATAATATCACTATATTTTTGTACTTTTATTTTTCACTTAGTTTTTTAAAATCCTAAGAGCTGGACAACTAATTATTTGTGTACTTTCTCATGTGCAAATGTTGATCACTTTTACCCCATTTTTGTTAACATATCAGATAATTGGCCAATGTCTAAGTCCATTTGTACTTCTATAACAAAATACTTGAGACTAGGTAATTTACAAAAAACAGAAATTTATTTCTTGCAGTTCTGGAAGCTGGGAAATAGAAGATCCAGGCACCTGCAGAATTGGTGTCTGGTGTAGGTTAATTCTCTGCTTCCAAGAAGGTGCTTTATTGCTGAGTTCTCACATATTAGAAGGCAGAAGAGCAAAAGGGACTACGGTACTCCCTTCAATCCATTCATAAGGTCACTAATATCATTCATAAGGGTTCTAACCTCATTACTTAATAGTCTTAAAGGACCCACCTTTTAATATTGTCATACTGGTGATTAAGTTTCAACATATGAACTTTGGGGTGCACATTCAGATCACAGCATTGAATCTTATACCATATATTTTCACATATCATGAATAGCCACTGAATTGTTGAGAAAATAGCCATTGACTATGATGGGGATGTCCTAATTGACAGAATTTGTTTTCAAGCACAAGGAATCCTTGACTTGGATCTGGTCTGTCCTAGCCAACCAGCTGAGTCAACTCTGACTATTTAGCCTCTTTAAGTCACAGCTTCTATATTGCACAAATTAAACAGTGCAAACTAGTCAGGAAAATGAATTCAAAATTCTAGGTGAATTTCATGGAGTTTTGGGTTGTTTATTTTTCTGGTGTTTGTTGGTGTTAGTGTTATTGTTGTTTTGATGTATCTTCCAAAACAAATCTCCTTAAGACAATTCTTACCTTTTCTCTTTTCACAGTATGTCTATGAGTGTGTTAGATGGCAGACACAAGATACTTCATATTTGTTATCAGAGCTATGCATTTCAATGATGAGTAACACAACTTCAAGAACATGATTTCCTCTTTTAAGCAGGGAAATTTTTACCTGTGTTTTCCCATCCTAGACATCAAACCACTTTATCTACAAGCATTTTCTCTTCCTTTATTCATTGGTGATATCTTCTTTGAATGTTGTTTGCTGAGTTTGGTGATGGTTTTTCTTCTACCTATAAAAATTATAAGAGTTTTCTTCAGAAAAATAGGTTAAGACATTGAATAGAACATTGAAGGCATTGATTTCTATAAATCTTACAAAGTAATTTCAAGAATACAAGAACTTCTACTAAATTTCATCCTTTCCTTCCAGGAATCATCAAAACTTCAAAATCAGTTAATGGCAAACTAAAAAATAAATCAGAAGAAAAGAATTAAAATATATGCTACCCAAAGCCATTTTAATTTATTGTGCTTCTGTTTCATTATATTTTTTCCTAATACCAATTTTTACATAATAGTAAAGAGATAAATTTTGCCATTAAAATTTATTTTAATATTTTCTAATTAATTGCATTTATTGTAATCAATTACAGTAATCACTATCCAGCCTTTATTTCTCACCAGTATTTGTTTCTACAACAATCTATGAAAATCCCAAGGTATGATACAATGTTGGAATTTTATCACCATATTCCTTTCTTGGTCTCTAGTCAGTAGGAAAAAAATCCACAGAATGGAGCTGAATGGAACAAATTATCAGCTTTACTTAGGAATCTCTGGAAACAGCTAGACTTAACACTACATCAGTGCTGCCGCTTTTCACTCAAGTTTTGGAATTCAAAACATTGTAAGGACTCAAACATTAAGTCACAAGTGAGGAAGTTACAACTGAGACAATAAAAATCTGACTTGGTTTACTCATTTCATGATATAGAAATACAGAAATGTTTGAGCGCACGTATTTCCAAGAGACTGACAGAAAGCTAAGAAAGAACTGGCAAAGTTACCCTGCTTTGGCCCCACCCTCTGATTAATGCAGTTGATATGCAAGTCAAACTTCTCTCACTCTTAAACAGATTAAGACACTTCTATGGGGAGGAGGAGGGAGAGTTAGAGAGAGAAATCTCAACCCTCCTAACTTGTCCTCTTCCTCCACTTCCCTAGCTGCATGATGGAATGTATTTCCTCTAATGAAAAACATTTGGTCAGTTAAATAATTCATATATGCTTCCACACACACAAAGACACACATACACACTATTATGCTTAGTTTCAAAAGGTAGTTCCTAGGTGTAAATAAGTGGAGGCTTGATTTGAAAGATTAACAAGTAAATATCCCTTTTATTAACTCAAGCAGCATACACTAAGAGTTCCAAGACAAAGTTCTCAGTACTCTGGAGCAGAGAAAAGCAGAAAGGGAGAAAATGATGCACAGCTAAATAACACACAAATGACTTCAAAAAGATTATAGAGTTTCAAGTACAGTAACACTGACGAATTAGTCCTTTGTTTGATTTTTAGTGCCTAGGGCTTGTTGAGGTAAATTCTTAATTATGAATAGCATCACAGGAAGAAGTAAATAATCGTGAGCAAGTCAAATGTACATCTAATGAAAATTTTTGAAGGAAAGAAAATAAGAAGGAGGCAATATTTGAAAAGAACATATTGCTAAAAAGTAATGAAAGTCACCAATTCAACAGATTTAATAATATACTGAATCCTGTGCAGGCAAAATAAAAAGAATTCCTATTTACTCATATTATAATGAAATTTTAGAACACCACAAAAGTGAGAAGGGGTAAAAGCAACCATGAGAAAAGAATGCAAATAAGACTGCCAATTACCTGTCAAAAAGAACAGCAGAATGTGGAAGATGTTATAATAGCATTTTCAATGTTGAGAGAAAATAATTGGCAATCTATTATATCCAACAAAAATACCTATAAATAACAAGGATAAAATTAAAAATATTTTTTTCTTTTCTTTTTTTTTTTTTTTTTTAGACGGAATCTTACTCTGTTGCCTAGACTGGAGTACAATGGTGTGATCTCGGCTCACTGCAATCTTTGCCTCCCGGTTCAAGTGATTCTCCTGCCTCAGCCTCCTGAGTAACTGGGATTACATGTGTGTGCCACCATGCCCGGCTAATTTTTGTATTTTTAGTAGAGACGGGGTTTCACCACATTGGCCAGGCTGGTCTCAAACTCCTGACCTGAAGTGACCTGCCCGCCTTGGCCACCCAAAGTGCTGGGATTATGGGCATGAGCCACCACACCCAGCCTAAAAAATATTTTCTAATAAGTAAAACTAAAAATTTACCTTAAGCAAGGTAATTAGACCTTCACTAAGAACATTCTTTTAGGAGTTCTTCAGGCAGCTGGACATCCTTATAAAAAGGAAAGTCTGAAAACCAAAAAGGTAGAAAGAAAAATCTAATTTATAATAATAAAAGGTTTAATTCTCCAGGAAAATATTCAAATTCTAAACTTGTATGCATAACATATCTTGAAAATACATAAAGTAAAATTTGACAGAATTGCAAAGGAAAAAAGAATCTACCACTGTGAGAGCAATTTTAGTACAACTTTCTCTGTAACTGATAAATCAAACAATGATAGATTTCAAAATTGGCCAGATTCCCCTTATTCCAGGATGCATATCCCTTTGCAATGTGATTTTGCAACTTCTCCCATGAAAATGTGAAGTTTATTTCTCCATCATTTGAATGGAGTTTGGGTATATAATTTACTTTAGTCAAGGAGTCATTAGCAAATTGAATATGTAAGCTTACAGTTTTGGGCTTGCTATCTTGCTGGTCTTGGGAACCTTGAAACAACCACCAGATGAATTAGCCTGGGCCAACCTGCTGGATAAAGAATGCCTTTGGGCTTAAGGTGGCCGTCACTCCTGCTGCTTACAATATATGGTCACTATAGTGACCATTAAAGTAGCTAACCATTAATGCATGAGTGCATTTAGATAACCCCTTGGAGCAGAGATGAGCCTTTCTAGCTGAACTCAGGCCAAACTGTTGACCTAAAAAAATTATGAGCAAATAATTATTATTTTAAACCAGTACACTTTTAGAGTGGTTTGTTTTGCAGCACGAGCCAACTGATAGTTTCCAGTTATAAAAAGTTCAAAGGTAAAATTAAATAATATATTGCTTATAGACATATAATACAAAATTAGTAAAACTATTTCAAAAAGCAAGAGAATTATTAAAACAAAAATCAAAGCAATGCCTAGGATGAAGATAGAATTGGGAAAGGGCATATAGAGAATTCCTAAAGTTGCTGTGATACTCTATTTTTGACTTGGGTCATTAGTATACATTAATTGGCTTTTTAAAATTATTATCCTTTAAAAGGTACATATCTGTATGTTTATACAGACTTCTAGAAATATATTTCTTGTTTTTACAAAAACGAAGAGTAAAAAAGGACAAACAGCAAAACCAAAAGCATGTACAGGGGAGAGGCTATAGGGAATAAATTGGATGGGGAAAAAAGGCCTCTATAAGAGGTTGGAAATTATATTCAATCTACCAGTAAAGAAACAGAGCCAAAGACATCTGACTAAATGGAAAAAGTTGGTATCTGAAAGTAAGGAAAAGAATTTCCCTGGTCTTTGAAATATTTGTGAATTGCACCCGATTGGAGAATCACAGGCTATGGAGAAAGTGATGCAGACCAGTTAAACAATTCCAAAAATTCCTGGTATTACCAAAAGATCCTACAGGTAAAGAGCAGAACATTACAGAAAATCAAACTACGAGCATCAGGAAGGCTAAAGTGGAAAAATGTAAGGAAGCAAAAATGCAAAGTTTCCCCATATGTTTATCTATCTTACATGTAAACTGAACAAAGAAATAATTTATTACCAGTTGGAACTTCAAGCTCAAATCTCAGTGCAGGACCTTGATAAACTAAACTAACCCATATGGAAAGTTATTTTTGCACAAGCTTACTTATATCAGTCCAGAAGAAAGAATAGGGTATTTGGACTATACTCCTGAGCTCACAACTCCCTCTTGGACCTCTGGTGAGTAAAGCCCTGTTTAGAACACATGTGTCAGCAAAAAAGAGAATAGTTTACAGAGAGAGCTCTCAGCCCAAGACTGGGAGAGCTACTCCTTTAAATGACCACACTAATCCAGAGCATTTACAGAGGCAGAAGGAGATAAAGAAAACAAAGGAAAGGAGATGGTTGGGGTTTCTCTTAAAAGGGAGCAGCTCTGGCCAGCGTCTCAGTAAGAGGGAGCAGCTCTGGCCAGCCTCTCACTAGCTTCTGTGCTATGAGAGAAACAGTGGAAACAAAGATGGGATATTCACCCTCTGGGGGAGCAAGTGCAGGACTGAGAATACTGATCAGATTCTAATGGTATCTGCAAGAGACAATGGAGATGCTAATCACAGGAGGTTGTGCTCACAGCCACAGGGACCTAGAGGTAGAGTGGGGCCATTCATTCATGTTTCCCAAGGAAAGTCGGATTGATACCATTGTTCTGGCATGATTATTAATAGCACTCACTCTTGCTTTTTTTTTTTTTTTTTTTTTTGAGACGGAGTTTTGCTCTTGTCGCTCAGGCTGCAGTCCAACGACACAATCTCAGCTCACTGCAACCTCCGCCTCCTGATTTCAGGCAATTCTCCCACCTCAGCCTCCCAAGCAGCTGGGATTACAGGCACCCGCCACCATGCCTAGCTAATTTTTTGTATTTTTAGTAGAGACGGGGTTTCACCATTTTGGGCAGGTTGGTCTCGAACTCTTGACCTTATGTGATCCACCTGCCTCAGCTTCTTAAAGTGCCAGGATTACAGGCATGAGCCACTGCATCCTCCCACTCTTAAGTGTTTCAGTGTCAACAATAAATTACACAGTCATCCTAATTATAAGGAAAATCTTTTGAGGGAAGTTCAGGGCAATAAAGCAGAAAGCAAGCACCTGTTTTTTGGTACCATCCCTTGCTAATACCCATTGTTGGTAAGCACGTCTTTTCCAGGACATGAAATCCAATCCCTGGATCCTGCACAGTCAGTTCTCATTTCCTTCCCTTCTCCCTGTTTCTCTAACAATAGAAATCATGGCATCACTATCTTTATTTCAAATGAATGAAAATCTCTAAACATTTTGGTAGAGTGATTCAATGAGTCACAGGAATTATAGGAAGCCCTAAATTATAAGATTCAAACTGGGGGAGAAAGATGGAACAATGGAATAAAAGAGAACTTGAAAATGGGCATGTCTTGATTTTCATTTTAGTCCTCTCTTTTATTATAAAGTGCCAGCTCCAAAATCAATAGATGCTATTTTCAATAGTGTTAGACGTTTACATTTTTCCTCAGGGGAGTATATTAAACCACATTTTCAGCTCAATGACTTTCATATCATTTGCTTATACTTACTTTCATTCAACCTTGTGTGCTAGGTGTATTTTCAGCAACTAGATGTTTTTTCTCTTCTTTCTGAATTTAGAGATTATACAGCTCTCCATTTATAAAATTTATAGACTTGCCACTGAAGATGATTGACAAGTTCAGTTGTCGTTGTGCAGAACTGTAAAATATCTACAATGCATCTCCTAGATCCCAGCTTTGCTTCCTTAATTTCCATTCTTATGTGATTTTAGCAGCAGGCTTCTAAAATCTCCTGTTTGCATTTTTTAAAAAAAGGTGCAAACTCTACCATCTGTCTCTACAATGATTAAATTTTTCCATAAAATAAATATAGTACCAAACTGATTTTCTAATTTAAAATTTTAGTCTTATTAAGGTAGTTGGTATTTTATAATTCAAGCAGAGACCAATTATTTGAGAGAGATGCTTTAGAAGGAAGACAAATTATTTGAGAGAGATGCTTTAGAAGGTTGTGAGCTGGACAGGAGGTATTGATTGATTCAACAGACATTTATGGAGTGAATACATGGTCCATAATAAATACAGAGCCAAATTTTATTGCTGTTTAGAGGAAATAAAGGCAATGATAGTGGAATGTCCCAATAATTCTGTGCTACGCACCTCTCCTCCCTAAAGGATTTCATATCAATAGCCCTATACCCAAGGAATAGCAGAACAAGAGTCAAAATATCAATGTACTGATTGTTTAATGTACTTTAGTCAAAAGTTATCAAGTCTCAAGCATAGCCTAAGCTGGGGTATTTTACTTTTTATTCCCACCCCTATTTCTAATCTAAATTTAGGGTTCATGATGTATTAGTTGCCTTCAGAGAAAAGAGATGGCCAGGTTACAAGAGGGGTCTTGAATCCACTCAGCCATCTAGCTATAAATAATAGGAGAACAACGAATGAGGAACTTTCAATTATGACCATGACCACCCTAGGAAAGAGATAAGAAGGCAATTTAAAAAAAAAAAAAAAAGAGAGAGAATTAATCAGTGAGTGCTGGGTTTTCATGTTCTTTAACTCAAGCATGTAATAAGAGGTGGCTCTGACCAATTGATTTACCATTGGTTCCTCCATTTTTGAAGCAAAATCAGACTGAACTGAAGAAGTTCTCTCCCAGAAAGGTACCAGCCACTGTACTGGGCATTGGTGATACAGAGATCATCATTACAACCCCCAAAAAGTTCATATTGTTGCAGAGAATAGCAAATGAGTCAACTATTAGGCTTCACCAAAGACTATGACTCCATGGTTCTACTAAATATGCTTTAATCTAATTAATAGCTAGATAAATCATTTTAAAATTTTGATCAATATAATTACAGGGCTCTGTGAGGCCACTCTATCAATTCACTAAAATTAAACATCCTGTTCAACTTCTTTGATTCTAACAGTTTCAGAGCATATCCAATCTCCAGACAAGGATAGATTTAGGCTTCTGATCAATGAAAAGCAACACATAAAGGAAACATGGCTTCAAAAAGATGTGAATAACCTAGACTTTCATTCATTCAATAAATACTCATTGAACACCTAATATATGCAGGCAGTAGGAGATAGCAGTGAATAAGAAGGCCAAAGGCTTTCAAGGGATTTTATAATCCCTTTTATGCACACACATGTGCATAAAAAGTATATATAACTCACAAAATTAGTTTTGAAATAAGGATAAATCTCATATAAGTTTCCTAGACTTGGATAAATTTATGCCATAAATTAAAAAGCACTAGAAAGAGAAACTGCTTTTAAAAATCAGATAAGGGATTCAAAAGCAAAAAATGAATTGTACACATTATTAATCTGTTTGTTAGCATAAATATGTGGCCTTCCCGTGCCTAAATGCAAATGTCACTTATCCAATCGTCACATACTTTCCAACTGAGCCCAGATGCAACCTCAGAATCATTCTCACAGTCCTCTGGGCAGCCGTTACCAATCAATTGTGGTGATCACTCAAGGTGAAAGCTTTGTCCTCATTGAAGTGGGGCATCTATCACAAAGTGTTTAGCTAGCAGCCACCAGGTACTTCCAATTCTTGCTAAATGCTAAAAGGAAACAACACAGCCAGAAGACATGTACATTGACTAGGAGTCTTGTACATATAAACAATTACTTAACAAGATTTTAATTGGTGTGGGAAGAGTTCCAAAGTTGCAGTTGATGTTCTTTTCTGGTCTGAGCACTCGCTAGCTGTGTAATCTCAGGCTTGCTTCTATGCTTCTGTATCTCAACTTTATCAATGAAATGAGAAAAATGAACACCTGTTCTGTAAGAATAAAACAAGATACTACAAAAGCAAGCACTGCAAAAAATGTAAAATGCCACACAGTATTATTACACTGCTAAATGAATGAGCTAAAGTTTTAAGACTTGGACTAATTTTGTGAGTTATATATACTTTTCATGCACGTGTGTGTGCATGAAACAGTATCTAATAAGGCATCAAACCATAAAATGTATGAAGAATAGATTGAGTATACCAAATTTTAAAACTTTAATGTGAAAATGTATGTATATGAAATAAGGGCCAAAAGACAAACTGGGTGGGATGGGGGGATATTTATAACTTACTAAAGTCAAAGGTTGATATGTTTTCTATGTAAAACACTCATAGTAATGCAAACAAACCAGAAAAATCACCACCACAATGGAAATATGAGCAAATACTCTAAAGTGGCCAAGGAATAAATCCTAATTTACCACCATCAACTGAAAAATAATATGTAAAGAGGAAATGTAACATATTTTTCACTAATTACATGAGCTACTACCATAAAATAAAATGCTCGCAAGAATTTAGAGAAATGGGCACTCTTACATTCTACCAATAGGAATATAGATTGGTACAATGTTTCTGAAGGATAATTTGTCACTTGAAATCACAATTTTTATTATATAGAATATCCTTTAATATGGTTGTCCACAACACTGATTATAATGGGAAAAATAGGAAATAGTTAAAACGTCCATCAATAGGAGATTTGCTAAATAAATGATTTTCCTACCAGTGCAATCCTCTGCAGCCAATATAATAAATAAAATGATCTTACTTATTAGCTTAGGGAAATGTCCATAATCCATTATGGCTTTTGTCATTCTGCTGTATTTCCACCTTTGTTAAAAAAAAAAAATTTGAGTATGTGTGTATGTGTATGTACATGTACATGCACAGAAAAAAATCTTGAAATATAATCATCAAAATTTTCATTGTGATTATCTCTATGACAGAAGTGGTAGAACTTTTCTCCTTAACTACACACACACACACACACACACACACACAAACACACACACATATTATTTTTTATTTTTGTGGCTACATAGTAGGTGTATATGTTTATAGAGTACATGAGATGTTTCCATATAGGCATGCAATGCATAATAATCACATTATGGGAAATGAGGTATCCATTCCCTCAAACACTTATCCTTTGAGTTACCAACAACCCAATTATACTCTTTTAGTTACTTTAAAATGTACCATTAAGTTATTATTGACTATAGTCTCCTTATTGTGCTATCAAATAGTAGGTCTTCCTCGTTTTTTCTATTTATTTTTTATTTTTTTGGACCAATTAACCAACCCCACCTCCTCCCTACCCCACCCAGCCCACTACCCTTCCTGGCCTCTGTAACCATCTTTCTATTATCTATGTCCATTAGTTCAATTGTTTTGATTTTTAGATAACACAAACAAGTGAGAACATATCATGTTTATCTTTCTGTGCCTGGCTTATTTCACTTAATATAATGATCTCAAGTTCCATCCATGTTGTTGCAAATGACTGAATCTCATTTTTTATGGCTGAATAGTACTCCATTTTGTATATGTACCAAATTTTCTTTATCCATTCATCTGCTGATGAACACTTAGGTTGCTTCCAAATCTTGGCTATTGTGAACAGTGCTGCAACAAACAAGGGAATGCAGATATCTCTTTGATAAACTGATATTCTGTCTTTTTGATATATACATAGCAGTGGGATTTGATTTTTGTATATGGCGAGAAATAAGAGTCTAAGTTCATTCTTCTGCATATGGCTATCCAGTTTTCCCAGCACCATTTATTGAAGAAACTATCTTTCCCCAGTGCATGTTCTTGGCACCTTTGTTGAAAATGTGTTCCCTGTAGGTGTGTAGATTTGTATCTGGGTTCTCGATTCTGTTCCATCGGTTTATGTGTCTGTTTTTATGCTAGTACCATGACATTTTGGTTAGGATAGCTCAGTAGCATAATTTGAAGTCAGGTAATGTGATTCCTCCAGTTCTGTTCTTTTTGCTTAGGATAGCTTTGGCTTTTCTAGGTCTTTCATAATCTCAAACAAATTTTAAGATTGTTTTTTCTATTTCTGTGAAGAAAGACATTAGTATTTTGATAGGGATTGAATCTGTAGATTGCTTTAGGTAGTATGGATATTTTAACAATATTGATTCTTCCAATCCATGAATGTAAAACATCTTTTCATTTTTTTGGTGTCCTCTTCAATTTCTTTCAACATTGTTTTACAGTTTTCATTATAGAGATCTTTTACTTCTTTGGTTAATTCCTAGGTATTTAATTTCATGTGTGGCTATTGTAAATGGGATTATGTTTTTATGTCTTTTTCAGATTGTTCAGTGTTGGCCTATAGAACTACTACTGATTTTTGTATGTTGATTTTGTATCCTGTAACTTTACTCAATTTGTTTATCAGTTCTAACAGTTTTTTGGTGGAGTCTTTAGTTTTTTCTCCTCCTTATATTTTTACATTAAGTAAATTTTACAATGGGGGTTGTGTTTCATTTTAGAATCAGGAAAATCAATAGAACTTTTAAAATATACAATTCAAAAAAAGCACAAGTATATGGTTCAGACTGTTATGTGAAAAAGAATACTGACTTTTAAAACAATGGAATTGAATTCTATATATCTTAGTGATTTAAAAATAAGTTTTATACATTTTCTCCAAAAAAAAAAAAATAAGAAGAGAAGATATCATATTCTCTTTATTTCCTGAACACAGTAACTGCCATGCGTGTGGTATGACATAAAAACATGGACCCTGAATAAGAAAGACCTGGCTTCGAATTCAGATTTCACCATTCACTGCTTTACACCCTTTGCGAATCACAAATGCTTTTCAGGTTCCTTTTGCATTCTTGGGAAAGGGTCCACTTTCATTTTCATTTTTTAAATTGAACTAATTTTAAGAGTTTCTACTTCCAATTCTTAAAGTAAAAAAGATGAGCCTTTAGAAAAGGTTTATTTTGAAGTCTAATTGCATCTAAAATATCTGAAACCCTTTATTTTTATACACATATATATATATATATATAATTTTTTTTTTTTTTTTTTTTTTGCATTTTAGGTTTGGGGGTACATGTGAAGAACATGGAAGACTGTTGCATAAGTACACACATGGCAGTGTGATTTGCTGCCTTCCTCCCCATCACCTATATCTGGCATTTCTCCCCATGCTATCCCTCCCCAACTCCCCACCCCCCCGCTGTCCCTCCCCTTTTTCCCCCTGACAGACCCCAGTGTGTGATGCTCCCCTCCCTGTGTCCATGTGTTCGCATTGTTCAACACCTACCTATGAGTGAGAACATGCGGTGTTTGATTTTCTGTTCTTGTGTCAGTTTGCTGAGAATGATGGTTTCCAGGTTCATCCATGTCCCTACAAAGGACACGAACTCATCGTTTTTTATGGCTGCATAATATTCCATAGTGTATATGTGCCACATTTTCCCTGTCCAGTCTATCATGGATGGGCATTTGGGTTGGTTCCAGGTCTTTGCTATTGTAAACAGTGCTGCAATGAACATTCATGTGCATGTATCCTTATAGTAGAACAATTTATAGTCCTTTGGATATATACCCAGTAATGAGATTGCTGGATCAAATGGAATTTCTATTTCTAGGTCCTTGAGGAATCGCCACACTGTCTTCCACAATGGTTGAACTAATTTACACTCCCACCAACAGTGTAAAAGCGTTCCTATTTCTCCACATCCTCTCCAGCATCTGTTGTCTCCAGATTTTTTAATGATCACCATTCTAACTGGCGTGAGATGGTATCTCAATGTAGTTTTGATTTGCATTTCTCTAATGACCAGTGATGATGAGCATTTTTTCATATGTTTGTTGGCTTCATGTATGTCTTCTTTTGTAAAGTGTCTGTTCATATCCTTCGCCCACTTTTGAATGGGCTTGTTTTTTTCTTGTAAATCTGTTTCAGTTCTTTGTAGATTCTGGATATCAGCCCTTTGTCAGATGGGTAGACTGCAAAAATTTTTTCCCATTCTGTTGGTTGCCGATTCACTCTAATGACTGTTTCTTTTGCTGTGCAGAAGCTGTGGAGTTTAATTAGGTCCCATTTGTCTATTTTGGCTTTTGTTGCCAATGCTTTTGGTGTTTCGGTCATGAAGTCCTTGCCTACTCCTATGTCCTGAATGGTTTTGCCTAGATTTTCTTCTAGGGTTTTTATGGTGTTAGATCTTATGTTTAAGTCTTTAATCCATCTGGAGTTAATTTTAGTGTAAGGTGTCAGGAAGGGGTCCAGTTTCTGCTTTCTGCACATGACTAGCCAGTTTTCCCAACACCATTTATTAAACAGGGACTCATTTCCACATTGTTTGTTTTTGTCAGGTTTGTCAAAGATCGGATGGTTGTAGATGTGTTGTGTTGCCTCGGAGGACTCTGTTCTGTTCCATTGGTCTATATCTCTGTTTTGGTACCAGTACCATGCTGTTTTGATTACTGTAGCTTTGTAGTACAAATTTGAAGTCCGGGAGTGTGATGCCTCCAGCTTTGTTCTTTTTGCTTAGAATTGACTTGGTTATGCGGGCTCTCTTTGGTTCCATATGAAGTTTAAAGTGGTTTTTTCCAGTTCTGCGAAGAAGGTCATTGGTAGCTTGATAGGGATAGCATTGACTGAAACCCTTTAAATAATTATGTTACGTATACTAAATTTTCAAAAGAATCCTTAGCTCTTGGAATAAAATTAGCTCCTGACATACATCCTTCTCATCACTTGAAATTTTCCTGTGTGATATTAGACAGCCTCATTGGAAATTGAAGAACATATTATTTAATGCTTACCAGAATAAAAACAGTGATTAAAAAAAGAAAATCCTGTGATGTCTTCCAATCTCCTGGCTTTAAACACCAGCTAATCATGATGGCTCCTAAATTCCCATCTCCAGCCCTGACATATGCATGCAACTATCTTACTGACATGTCCACTTTTTGTCTAATAGGCATCTCATGTTAACATATCCCAAACCAGACCTTCTCTTTCCTCCCCCAAACCCTGTGCTCTCCATTTCAGTAAATGACTCCTCCTTTCATCCAGCTGTTGAGGCCAATTATATTGGAGTCACGTTTGACTTCTCTTTCTCTTGCACTTCTAGTCCGATCCCTCAGCAAATTTGATGGCTGCCACTAAAATACATCCAGATGTTACAGTGAACCCCAAGTTTCCCTTAAAAGAATCTGCATGTTAGTATGTTCAGCTCTCTTATTCTTTAAATCTCTATTTTAAAGTTTAACTTCCTCATAATTCCAGTAAATAACCTTCTCCACCAATTCATCAGTAGTTCACATCTGCTCCCCTCCCCAATCCTGACTCATTCCTGTCATGTGGTCACCCCTGGCTACCTGCTCTGACATGCCCATAACCATTCTTCCTGCCAAAACACCCACCCTGCCACTCCAGCTCAGACCCCTGCTCTTTTTAAAATAGCCAGTAGGTATTAGTCTAGTTTGTGCTGTCTAACCCTAGCCAATAGGGAACAACACAGCAGTAGGATGACCCCCCGTCAGGCATACGTATCCCTTCCCGCCTTGTCCAAGTATGCTGCGGCCATCATTGCTCCATCTGGGTGGCCGGCACCCTTCTACAGAAGTAAACTGCCTTGCTGAGAGGACACATCTTGGAGTGCTATTTCTTTTGTGGCATCAAAATTTTACTTATAACACAGACTTGCAGACATGGTTCCAGACACTTCCTACCATGCCCATCTTCTCAGGCCATGCCATCATTGTTTCTTACCTGAAATATTTTAATAGCTTCCTACTTGTATCCCTGCTTGCTCTCTCACCCAGCTCCTCCACTGTTGGTGCCACACAACACCTAGAGCAATCTTTCTAAAACGTGCACATTATTTCATCCTGACCCTGCTCAAAATCATCTAGGTGCTTCCCATAACCCCCTTGAAAGTAAAATTCAAATTCCTCACCATGACTGACAAGGCCTGACATGATCTGGACCCTGAATACTCTACAAAATATTTTACCTACCACTCTTCCCCTCACTTATTCAACTCAGCTACACTAATCTCTTAGCTCTTCTTTTAATATATTGGCCCACTCAGCTCAGGGCCTTATACTTGCTCTGCCCTCTGCCCAAGTTAAGCCTCAGCTCAAATGTCTTCTCATCAAAGAAGTACTCCCTGAACAACCTATCTATAATAACACCTTCACTGCTCGCCCATCATTCATTATCCATTTACATGACAGAGTTTTTTGCAAAGCACATTTCACTATATTATGTTTTATAATGTGTTTGTCTGAATATTGTTTTCTATCTGTTTCAAACCAATTCCCATTCCATGCAAGATCTATGAATTCATGCACTTTGGTGATTACTATACCTCCAGGACCCAGAATAATGCCCAGCACATGTTGACATTTTGTTAAAAATGTATTAAGTGAAAACATGGTAAATGAGTAAAGTGCTCCTGGACTCCATTCTGCTCCACATTTCTGTGAGTTTTTTCCTACAGTCTTTCATAGAGAGACTTCCATTTTTAATCCAATTTATGTTTTCCTTCAGTAATAAATGATAGTATTAGGACCATAAAATACTAGGCAGCAGTGTCATGACATTCAAAAGAATATTTCTCTTTAATCAAAAGAGAAATGAGCTATGCTTCGTATCTTCTGCATATAGACCACAGATATTGTACTGTGTTTTAAAAAAAAACTTCACATGAGCAAGTTACAATAAAACTGAATTTATGACTTGAAATATTCTATTTTTTTTATGCACAGCTTTCCAGGGATATTCAAATTTATAAACAGGTTCCATCAACATAGTCTAATTTTTCATTAGCTCTGAAGGAGTTTTGTAAATCACCTTTTAATTGAAAAAGAAAACATTATTATTTTTTACCAAAGTGATTTTTCCACTGTCATGTTCTTTTTTAAATGGCAGATATCTGTATATGCTGTTAGGTTTTTGCCATTACTTTTAACTGCAATTACTTTTGCACCAACCTAATAATAGAATACAGTCCTGTATTTTCATACCTCTAGGTGTATGAAATGTATACACTGTAGTATATTTTTACAGTTTATATCAAAAGAAATGTCTTATGTCAAAATAACATTATTATTCCAATTACCTTTTTATAACAGAATAAGTTTTGTTAATAAAAATGATATAATTCAATACATGATTTAATATTTCAATAATTGAAAAAGAGAGCAGTAGTGTATATGTATACATGTTATATCAGAAATACGTTAAGAATTTCTTAAAATATAGCAATAATTCATCAGAAGGAATATTTTAATTCAGATAACATTTAATACCTAATAGATGCTCAGTGTGCTACCAGATATCTTTGCATATAATATCTTTAATTGTTGCAAAACCACAAATAGTAGCTATTATTTCTATTTTACATCTACCACACTTGAGGCCTGGAGTTTATGACCCAAGTCACTGCTTCTGAACTGTGTTTAGAGCCCAGATTGTGTTGATGCTCTTAAATCTATATAAAAGATTTCTGAAGTATGTGTTGAAGATGGAGTGTGAAGAAAAAATGATAACTTCTGTTTATTTTGATAATTCATCTTATTTTGTATTGTTTATTGTAGCTTATGTTGCATGCATATTTGTATTCAAATGTTTGTGTTTTTATATACACATACATATACAAATATATGTACTCAAAATCTTTTTACAAATGAAATACATAATCAAAAATGTTCAAGGACTTTTTCTTCTTAAGAATTTGATGCCTCTCACACTACCTGACTTCAGACTATACTACATAGCTACAGTAATCAAAACAGCATAGAACTGGTATAAAAACAGACTCATAGACCAATGGAACAGAATAGAAAACTCAGAAATAAGTTCGCACATCTACAACCATCTGATCTTTGACAAACCTGCTGAAAAAAACAAGCAATGGGGAAAGGATTCCCTATTTAACACATGATGCTGGGAGAACTGGCTAGCCATATGCAGAAAACAGAAACTGGACTCCTTTCTTGCACCTTATATAAAAATTAACTCAAGATGGATTGAAGACTTATATGCAAAACCCAAAACTATTAAAAAAAAAAAAAAAAAACCCCTAGAAGAAAATCTAGGCAATACCCTTGAGGACATAGGCACAGGCAAAGATTTCATGACAAAAATGTCAGAAGTAATTGCAACAAAAGCAAAAATTGACAAATGGGATCTAATTAAACTAAAGAGCTTCTGGACAGCCAAATAAACTATCAGCAGAGTAAACAGACAACCTACAGAATGGGAGAAAATTTTTGCAATCTATCCATTTGACAAAGGTCTAATATCCAGAATTTAAAGGGAACTTAAACAAATTTACAAGAAAAAAAACAACCCCATTAAAAAGTGAGCAAAGAACATGACAGACACTTCTCAAAAGAAGACATTCATGCAGCCAACAAACATGAAAGAAAAGGTCAACATCACTGAGTTGTACAAACATCACATGTGATTTTAGAACAGTTCATCCACCCCCTAAAAAAACCCCATACCAATTAGCAGTTGCTCCCCCGTTTCCCCTTTTCCCCAATCTCCTGGCAATCATTAATCTACCTTTTATCTCTGTGAATATCCTGTGAATAAATGGAATCACACAATACGTGACCTTTTGTGACTGACTTCTTTCACTTAGTGTAATGCTTTCTATTTTTCAGTAGCTTCTACTTTTGGCCGCAATAAACATTTCTGTACAAGTTTTTGAGTGTCATGTGCCTTCAATTATCTTGTGAATAAACTTAGAAGTAGAATTGCTGGGACATAATGTTACTCTATGTTTAACATTTTGAGGAAGTGCCAAAGTGTTGTACAAAATAGCCATCCCATTTTACAGTCTCCCCAGCAATGTACAAGGGTTCTAGTTTCTCCACAACTCCACCGACACTTGATAATGTCTTCTTTGTTATTTCAGCTGTCCTAGTGCGTGTGAAGTTGTATCTCATTGTGGTTTTGATCTGCACTTCTTGATGATTAATGATGCTAATTATCTTTCCAGGTGCATATATATTATTCGTACACTTTCTTTAAAGAAATGTATATTCAAATCCTTTGCCTATTTTAAAAGTTAGTCTGTTCTTTTGGTTATTGAATTGTAAAGAGTTCCTATATATTCTAAATGTAAGTCTCCTGTCAGATATATGATTAGCAAATGTTTTCTTCCATTATGTCAGTTATCTTCTTAGTCTTTTGATGGTGTCATAGTAGCACAAAATGTTTTACTTTGATTAAGCCCAATTTATCTATTTCTTCTTTTGTTGTTTATGCTTTGGGGTCATATCCATGAAATCATTGCCTAATTCAAGATCATAAAGGTTTACTCCTGCATTTCCTTCCAAGAGTTTAACAGTTTTAACACTTACATTTAAATATATGATACATTTTGAGGTAATTTTTATATATAGTGTGAGTTAGGAATTCAATTTCATTCTTTTAATGTGAATATTTAGTTTTTCCAGCATTGTTTGTTGAAAATACTTTCTTTCTCCTCACTAATTATCTTGGCACTCTTACGGAAAAAGCAAACTAAGTTTTCACTTGATTTATAAAATCAAAAATATCAAAATCTGGCAAAAAAAAAAAAAAACTGAAATCAGCCACCACAATAGAAAAGAGTGACCTACACTCTGTTGCAAGATATAAGCGTTTCCAAGAATCAAGTCTATTCATTGAAGTAGAAGCTGAATTCCTTAAGGAAGGACCTTGAAATACCTCCACAAAGATACACAGTGTATATTATTTCCATCTTTTCTCGTTGCGATCTGTAATTATTCCTTAGCATGAACTAGGTCAAGGGAAATTCACAGATTTTCTTTTAGAACTATTAGATATAAGATATAAGAGAACATGATATCAAGAGATTTCAAATGCAATGCCATCCTTGTTTAAATGAGAGTTTATGGAATCCAAATGATAAGTTGTGTTTTAACCAAAATCTGTTGCACATCATCCAAAGGTCCACAAACCACCCCATATATTCCCAATAAGGTTATTTCGCCAGTTTCCTTTGTATAATTGAGATGTATATACTTAGCACTTGACAGAACCCTCAGCTGGTTTCCTAACCTGTGAAGTAATGGCAGGAAGAAATGACAACAGAAGCTCCTTAACTGCCACATCCTCCACACTAAGAAGCAATACACCTAAAAGAATTACAAATTTTAGAGCCACCACAAAAGATTTGAAAGATATAATCTTGATGATCTTTGTCATATCTCCAGTGAATGCAAACCCCAGATGGGTTATGTAGGATGGCAGATTAGCCGACACTCAAGCAGGTGATATCCATAATCAAAGCTGCTGTGCCAGGTGGGTATCTTTACTGAAATAAATCAACACAGATTCTGGCAGACGGTGTGTGTTTATTATGTTGGCATATGATTTCTTCATGATTATCATCCACAGGGAAGATCAAAGTAATTCACTTTTACAGGGCAAGGACAGTAGTATACCTTCACCATCTTAACTCAAGAGTAGGTCAACAATCTTGCTGTAAGTTATAATGTAGCCCACAAGAACCTTAATTATCCTGACCTCATACTAGTCTACAATATTAATGACAACATACTACTTCGCACCTGGTGACAAGTCCAGAAATTACAAGGACCCATAATGCACCTAATGAGACATATACACACAAAACAACTGGAGTAAAATCCCACAAGGTTCAGGGGCCTGACAATTCTGTGAAATTTCTAGGAATACAATGATTAGGGGCATGCCGGAATAACTCCTCAAAAAAAGACAAAAAGATAAGCCAACATTTGGTAGACTCTTTTGGACTCTGGAGAAAGCATACGCCATACTTGGGGATAACTCATTTATCAGATGACCTAGAAGGATGCCAGTTTTGAGTAGTCCACAAAGAGATTTGTTTCCTCAGTTTGTATAAGAGGCTTAACTTTGAAGCAGAGAGGGACCAAGACTATATTATTTTTAGTCTCACTATGAGAAAACCCTCCTGAAAACTATCCATTAATGCTACCAAAATTAAATCTATAAATTTAAAACTATACATATGATCAATAAATAATCTTTCATTAAATTAAATCATCAATATTTTGGTTTTCCCTAAGCCCAACAATGCCTGATTTTTAAGGATTCCTTGCTAGCTTGGAAGAGAACCCAAAATCTTTTTTAATATTTATACTAAATCAATTTGGATTTGACATACTCAACAATATGAATGTCAATTGGTATTTCAAAAACTGTATTTAAAGAAAGTTACTTAGGAAATATTCCATTATAAAATAGATTGTTATTCTGACAACTAGACTATTTTCCAAGAATAAAGCAATGTAGAATGGATCTTTGCCATTAGAAGGAAATATGTCACATCATTATGTCATTATGACATGACAGCAGTAATACAACAGGATTCATTTTCAATTTTTTATTTTTTCCAAATACCTAAAATTTATTAAGCATTTATTTATAAAGAATATTTGTTATAAATGATAACATAAGGTTTTACCACCTTCAAGTAACTTTAAAATTCAGCTCATTTGGTTCTCACCATCATTCTGTAAGGTTATACAACTATTACTATCCTAAGTTTACATAATAGAAATCAAAAGTTTAAACTATTTAAGCAATTGTCCAGAAAAAAAAATGTTTCAATGATAAGATTAGAATCCAGACCATCTGGCTTCAGATTTTGTTCTGTGATCACCTACTTTAAAGACATTAATGACAAAGCCTTTTCTAATCTTCCAACTGACATGGTATCTTCCTCCTGCACATTTTTAATAGCTACCAAGTACATAATATCCATTTACTTAACATTATTTCCCTTACATTCAGTCTTTGTTGGTCTACAGTGCTTTGATTATATACTTCTTTTGAAAACTGTAATGGGCTATCATTTTTAATACTGTCTTATTTCCTCTACTAGACTCCTAAGTACTGAAACCTGACTTGAGATCTCCTTGTTTCCTCAGAAATTTATATACTTCCATCTGATGGGTCATTTAATCTTTTGGACTAAAACTTCTCCCAGAGGGTGAACACTTGTCTGACCTTGGTCATTATCTTTGATCTTTCATTTCTCAGTCCTCTAAATGTCATGAGGAATCCTTTTCTTGATAGTGGAGTCCTGAGATTACCATTTCTTACCTGCTATTTTAATATCTGAGTGACTTCCAAACACCAAGTAATTGTCTTTCAGATCTGGGAACCCCGCTACTCTTATCTTAGACCAGATCCAGACTCCACCTCTGTTTTAATCCTCATTCATACATTTCTCTTTATCACCACCATCCTAATGTCTAATGGTGGGGCTCAGAAAACAACACCCCAGAATATACCGCCTTGGCATACTGAGTATTTTAGGCTAAAGGAAATTGAGAAAACAATGAAAACAGAAAAGTCACTCACTGACCTTCTCCCACCTTTCTCCACTGAAGCAGGCCATGAAAGAATTATCTGACCTATCCCCCTGAGAGAAGGTCATAAGACCTTCATTCCAGAGAGGTTCTGCCCTATAACCAGAAGGCCAAGAAGAATCTGAAAGAACAGGCCTTACTAAGCTCCCCCACACCAAAAAGTTATTACCATTAAATAATACCTTTTGGTTTTACCATTACATTTCTGCATGACTGTCTACAAAAATACGATTTTCCCTGGATCACTGGGTCTTCATTTCTGAAGGCGTCTGTGCCAAATAAAATATTAAATGTGTGTGTAAAGGGTATTGTTAGCATAGGTGAGAAAAAGTAATATCTTTTTCTTGCCCATTGCAAGGCTCATGGATGACACCCCTAAACAAAAGACACCTAGCAGAAAGAGAGTACTTCTACAATACACACATGAACTGATTTATAATGTGGTCTAGAGACCCCAATTTTATTGTCCCAGTGATTTAGCTGCTGTTCTACATCAATCAATCAAACATGAGCTGCTTGTGAAACACTAGCTTGATTGGATCACACAGTGCCAGTCACTCTAATAATTATCTATATGCCAATTGATACTAGAACTTAATATCTTTTTATTCTTTTTAAATTTCTTTAAGGTTGTTATCTCTTTTGTGGAGTAATACACTACGGTGATGTATGGTAGGGTCATCTCAAAAGTTTAGTTATATCATACCACCTTGTTAAAATTCTGCTTATTTTTATGTGGGTTGTTACTGCTACCTGACACAACAGGGAAGTATCAAAGTATAAGATGACATCATGCTTCTCTGCAGTCACACATCATGTATTTGAAGAGGCAACTTGAAATACAACTGATATAATTAGATTAATTCCAGTCTATATGTTCTTCTATTAGGAAGTAAGCTCTTTAAGATCAGTTACTAGGCCTTATGCATTTGTGTCTCCTACATATAACCATTTGTTGAATCAACTAGACAATAATATAAAACTGAAGCACTAAAGTAGGTAGTATAAAATAATTCTTATGGAATTTGGATGAGGAATACATTCTAACTTTTAGCACTGATTATTGGAAACTTGCCATTTTCCTTTTGTCACGACATTAAGGTAACATGGAATAGGACTCAAAAATAGTAAAAACGAACAACACACAAAACTTCTCCTTGCTTTAAAGTTACTCCATGTCCCTTAGAATTGTTAAACATTGGTTTAAGTTCAGTATTTCTTTTTGTACCCCAAACTTATATTGTGTCTGTTTTGGAAGATATTTCATGGAAGTTTACCTCAAGGAAATTACTTGCCTTTCTTTCACATATCAACATGGTTTATGTCCAGATGGCTCTGTTCTAAGTAATTTAGTAATATTATTTGAAATATAGGAATGTTTATTCTCTTTCCATCTGAAGTTCCAATTATTCAGTTCACCTTACATTACATTTCAAAAAAAAAAAAGCATTACAATCAGCTTGGTAGCAAAATGATGAATATTTCTTCAATTGGTAGGGATCTAGACTTACTCTGCCTCTTATATCTTCTTCAGATTGGTTCTTTTTATACTTCCTAAATGTCAAAATGCAAAGAAAAGTTAAAAAAAGTTTTATTTCTATTAGTAAGAGCCTCATACAAATGTATTTGTAATACCCTTCCTTCTCAGAAAGGATTTGAAATGTTTTACTAAAAAATGAAAGAAAGGCATGAAATACAATTAATATAATAGAAATAAAAATTGGAAGTTAGAATTGAAAACAGTAAGGGAAGCATGGAGCCAACACAGTACGTGAGGTTATACTGCATGTGAAGTTACAATACGTGAAGTTACAGTACTTCCTTCATTAAAGCCTTCCTGGCAACCAAGCCTAAAAGGAATACCCAGTACGATACATGATTTTAAAAGTCAGAGAAGAGGAAATAAACAAATTCTTCAAGGACATCTAATGACTGGTCCAAAACCCAATCATTTTCCAAAGTACATTAAGGGAGAAGTCATGTTTGGTCATTGCTTTAGCTCAACAATTACTTATGAAGCATTATTAAGAATTTAATTTGTTCAAGGATTTACACTAAGAACTGTATTGAGTATCAAGATGTCAAAAATTCTAGTTCCAACTGCAGAATAAGATTAACCCAACTGGGCAGACAAGACATGTGTTTTTAAGGGTAACTGATGACACAAGTCTAAGTATGATAAATGTGAAATGAATTGTGCAGACATTCAGAGTTGGAGGAATTGAGGAAAAGAAGAGACTTCTGTGTCAGACTCAAGATAACCATAAGACAAGAAATTCTGGAGAAATTAGGCCTGGGATGTGGGCAGGCAGGGAAGAATGGCATTGGGAGTCCTGTAAACAAAAATAAGGTCAGTATCCAGCATATCAGGGAAAACTGGTTGTCACAAATGAGTGTTAGTATCCAAGAAACCTAACAAAATATAGCATTCAAAGATCCAAGTCAGGCAGAAAGACACAGTGGAAGTAAAATCCAAAAATACATGCCCCTGTCAGGTTTCAGTCTTTCAGCCTGCTATCTAGAAACAAGTGAAGAATGAAGTTTCATCCAAAAGGCTTGAAGCCTTGCCTGGTTTTGAATAGACCACTTGGAGTGAGTGGGTAAGAGGGAGTAAGAATGGGCTGCCTCCCAAAGTGAGGCAGTGCTCACCAGGAGCTGGGGACTGCTCAGAAAACCAACTCTGGGGCCACTTTTTGGGAACTAGTAACTTTCAAAATAATTCCAGAATATTCACAGAATAACAAATCAGTAAGCAAGGGAGCTGGAAGTCATTGCATGTGAAAACTTATTTAAAGATTTGAACATGTTTCTCTTAAAGGTAAGAGACCAAGGGGGAGCATGATAGTTGCCTTCAGATTTTCTAAGAGTCACCATGTAATATAAAGGTAAATTATTTTATTACACATTTGTATATAATTTATTGGGTTTCAGGTATCAAATACATCATTTCAGTTAAAATTTTTCTTACTGAAGATGTTTAAAAACAAGCGAATTTTCCATCCCAAGAGGTAGAAATTGGATGACCACCTTTCCAGAATATTGTTGGTGATAATCTGGCATTGATATGGTGCCTTATGCAGGAACTTCATTTTCTGATAGCTTCAGTTCTATCTTCTTGTAAGTCTCAAAGTTCAATACTACAGAACCAACCAAGTAGTATCTTGATACTTCTTAAGTACACCAACAAATAGTAGATCTGACAGTACTTTACACATGCGTCACAGAAAAGATGTGTAAAGATGTGACTGATCCTTCTGGCTTGAAACCCTTCTATTTCCAGAAAAACAAGTTTAAAAGAGATCAATTAACTTGTACAAAGTCAGAAGGGCACAAAATCAGTTAGTGACAGAGCCACAATTGCAACACTACAAAGCTTCAGCAATTTTCTCCATTCTATCATTCTGCCCTCCCTGCTGGAGTAGAAAGCCATCACAGAAGTATATGGTAAGATGAGTGCAAGGCTAGAAGGCATATTCTTGTTAAATAAGAACTGCGCAGGACACAAACTAGTCACCTTTTTGAAACTATGGTACTTCCTCAGAGAACACACAGACATCTGATTTCCTGTTTGCTCTGTTCATACATAAATGAATAGAGTTGTCACCAACGCTGGATACCTAAACCTTAAGTGACACACAAGACAGTCCATCAGGGCGGATGAAAATACTAGAATTTCTTTATATTAATTTTAATGTAATCTGTGTCTAATCATGTGTATATGTTTCTACATATATTCAGTGCATGATTAGAGAAGCATAGGTATATAGTCTGTAAATTAATATACATATATTGAAGATGAATGCTCTAGAAGAAATCAGAAATGTTTGCAGAGCACCATGTTTTTTTCTGTATACATTTTGTATCACAAGTATATTTCAAAGCAAAAACTGTTTCTATTACAGATTACGAGAAAGATTCTATTTTAGAGGTAAAAAACACTGGTTTTAAAATAAGCAATAAATAAGGCATAAATAGGCGTCTGTAAAAGTGACTATATCCCTGGGTTGTTGCATTCACATAATTTTTGTCTGGGTTACACAAAACAGAAGCAGCAAAGAGAAAAAAAACTACGTATCTCTGATCATCAGGTCTGATTGGCCAATTCTAAAGAGTTCCAAGGAAGAAAACACATGAGGGATTTTCCCCAAGGCGCCAAACTGCAGAGCAAAAGGAGAAAATCATAAGTAATGGCTCAATTTCCACCACAGAGGCAAGGGCCCTGGACCTATAGGGACTGCCCTTGGGAGATGCTGTTTGTGTGGAATCAACTCTTAAGTAACTCCACAGCCAGCTGGAATGACAAGCCTCAGTCATGGCTCTGCACACTCTTGGTAGCTGGGCTCTGCTGTTGATTGACCAAATGTGTCTGAGTAAAAGTGAAGTATCTAAGATATCTCCCAGATCTCCAGTTTGTGCAGCTAGGGAGATGGTGATACCAATCAGTAAGAGAAGAACCAGAGGAAAATGAGTTAATTTTTAGCAAGTTGAGTTGGAGGTATAAGTGGACCATTTGTGCCAGCTCTCTGAGCCCCCAAATCCACCCTTCTTGCTCTGAGATACTGAAGCCAGACCCTGTAAACATTTCTCCTTTGCTAGCTGGCTCAGTGTTAGGTTTTGTCAACAGAGAGCCCTGGAAGGATACTGCAAGGCCATAACAGCAGGAGAGCCCCCACTTCCTATTTCAGTGTGGCTTTTCTTTGGATATGACAGCCAGTAAATCAGCATGTGGAAAGCCAGGGACACTCACCTCAGAAACCCTCTCAGACCACCTCCAGCCTTGTGCCTTCTGGCAAGTTTTCCAGCACTGCATGTTCCTCTGGCAGTCACATCTTCTCCCAGGAGATCTGGACTTCTGTCTGAGAGAGAGGTGGAAAGGACAGCTCTTTTAAATTCTTATTACTCAATTTTTCATGCTTATCTAGCCCTAGAGGTTGTAGCTTTCAGCATTTACTATTTCTCTACCCCTACAGCCCTCTTTTCCTTCATTTTAGCACTTAATCATCTTCTGCTAGTTAATTTTGTACATTAAAAGTTTTCTATCTAAATTACTTGTGTGGTTTTTATCTCCTAATGGGACCATGATTGATATGCTACCCAAGTGGAGATGCCTTTAAAAAGCTAGAGATATAGTTTTAAAGAGACAGAGCTTTGAAAGGAAATTCTTATTTGGACGTCTCCAGAATATTGCTGGTATTTATTTTTATGTATTTATTTATCCATTATTTATTTAATATTTTTGGCTGAGTACAGGAGACTTTATTGCTGGCACATGACAAAGTGGGGGATCCCTGGGCTCCTCCCTCTTCAGGGGGTCTGCATGGAAACTGTGAGGAGGGGAGATTCTCAGTGTGGTGGGGGGACTGAGTGTAGCAGGAGCTCCATAGCAGCTGAAGGTCTCTCTCTTCCTCTCATGCTCTTGCTGGTGCTGGTGGTCTGGGTGTCTGATTCCTCAGAGGCCTTGTGAACCACGAAGTCCACCACTCTGTTGCTGTAGTTAATCGCATTGTAATACCAGGACATGAGCTTGACAAAGTGGTCATTGAGGGCAATGGCAGCCTCAGCATCAAAGTTGGAGGAGTAGGTGTCACTGTTAAAGTAGAAGGAGACATCCTGGTGCTCAGTGCAGCCCAGGATGTCCTTGAGGAGGTCCTCTGATGCCTGCTTCACCACATTCTTTGTGTCATATTTGGCAGGTTTATCCAGATGGCAGGTCAGGTCTCGTACCAACATGTTGGCAGTGGGGACATGGAAGGCCATGCCAGTGAACTTCTTGTTTGACTCAGGGATGACCATTCCCACAGCCTCAGCAGCATGAGCAGATGTAGGGATGATGCTCTGGAGAGCCCTATGGCCATCACACCACAGTTTCCCAGAGAGGGCATCCATGGTCTTCTGGGTGACGTGACAGTGATGGCATGGACTGTGGTCATGAGTCCCTCCATGACTTCCAAAGCTGTCCTGGATGACCTTGGCTAGGGGGACCACTGGGTGGTAAAGGTGACATTGCTGATTATCCTTTACACTTCTCATGCTTTATGACCATCATGAACAGGGGGAATCAGCAAAGGGAGCAGAGATAATGACGCTTTTGGCTCCCCACCCCATGGGCCGCGTCTTTCTCCATCATAGTGAAAATGCTGGTGGACTCCACAGCATAATCAGCACCAGTATTACGCCATTTGATTTTGATGGATCTCACTCCTGGAAGATAATGACGGGATTTCCATTGATGACAAACTTCCTGTTCTCAGCCCTGACAGTGCCACGGAACTTGCCATGGATGAAATCATACTGGAACATGTAGACCATGTAGTTGAGGTCAATGAAGGAATCACTGATGGTGACAATACCTACTCTGCCAGAATTAAAAGCAGCCCTGGTGGCCAGGTACCCAATATGGCCAAAACCATTTACTCCATCCTTCACTTTAACCACGGTGTCTCAGGGATGCAGCTGGCACTGCACAAGCAGATGTGGCTGTCTGCCAAATGGGAGGAGCAGAACCACTGATGGTATTTAAAACTAAAGAGTAGATGGTTACTATGAAGAACGTAAATAGTGAAACCATAAGGGAGCTAAGGAGGGAGCCCTGAGACACCATCATTTGTGGGACAGGTAGGAAAAGAACAAAATGGGAAATTCAGGGAATGGAGGAACAGGCACAGTGAAATGAGGAAAAGAAGCTGAGAAAGATTTGTCTTAGAAGTTAAAAAGGAAACCAGGGGAAGCCAGAGGCAGAGAGAATTTTAAAGAGTGTTAGATCAATAATGCAAATACTACAGGTAACTCAATTCAGTTAACTGAAAATTCAAAATGAAGTTAGGAGTAATGTTTTCAAGAACAATTTTAGTGCGGTGGTAAACCACTTTTTTTTGCTAAACTTGAAACAGAGAGAGTAGCACCTGGCACAAGGACTCCACAAAATCAGTGTCTCATATCTCTTCTAGTTTATGTTCACTGTAAATTGGGCTGATTTGGGTTACATGAATTACCTGTAGGTTCTTCTACCCTTACATGCCTCTTCAGGTATTTTGTTTTGATCTGCTCACTGCTCACTGCTCACTTAAATTATCATTAGAAAGTGAACAATAAAAAAGAAAAAACATAGGAAGCTAAAGGCAAGTTTTGTTTTAATCTGCCAGCTCTAGAAGCTAGCACTAGCTAAACTTAATTGTTTTGCATTAAACCATCTCAAAACTTTTTGGTTCATTCATTATAAAACTTAGATTTATCTACAGGTTTTATTTGGCTCTTATACACATATCTAATATCCTTAATATCATGCCATTGATTTCACTGACCACTCCACTATGGTTAATGCAGTGGTGCCATTGCAGACATTTAATAAATTCTGTGGACCAGTGAGAGTTTTCTATATCTGTTGCTTAAAATAGTAAAACGTTATTTTCAGTATGAATTTGATGGTGAAGTATACAAAATGGTTTCAATTATGATTCCATGTTCATATGTTCATAACTTGATTGAAAAAAATGCCTTTTGGACTGAAACTTTCCATTCCATGTTCTAGCTCCACCCAAATATAGTTATTTTTTCTCCTCTGGAAAATTTGAGGGAATCCGTATGATCACTTATGAATGTGGAAAAAATGCATTCTTTCAAATGTTTAATTAAATAAAAGGATCAACAATTACACAATATTTAATATAAACTTCCCATACATATTTATAAAGACCAAAATATAAATCTAGTAGGCCTCAGAAAAGAGAGTAGGTGTTTACCCATTTAGAGAAAACTCTAGTTTTGAATATTTGCTAATTTGAAACTCAAAACTGTTTTATGCAAACACAATAGTAATTTTCACATCAAAAGTGATACACTGAAGTGGCATTGCTGTCTGGGGTAAATACCTGGGGTTCATTGTCTCGTGCCAAGAAGATTAAGGACATGGACACACACACACATGGAGTGGGTTAAGGAGCAGAAGTTTAATAGGCAGAAGAAAGGAAAGAGCAGCTCTTTCTCTCTCTGTGAGAGAGAGGCATCTAAAAGGGAAAAGGTGGCCTGTGGTGGACCACAGCAGATTTTATAGGCAGGCTTGAGGAAGCAGTTTCTGATTTGCATAGGGCTTACAGATTCGTCTGACCAGGTGTGATGTTTACACAGCGCTCAGGGAAGGCTGGTCACCCCACCCAGTCTTATTATGCAAATGGACTTTTCACTTGACCAGCACCATCTTGTCTGCTCCTTACTGTACACATAGCTGGCAAAGGGAGAGAACCCATTTTGAAGATGTCTAGTCCCAGGTAGCTTTTTTTTTAGCCGGCATTCATAGGTGCAAGCTTCCAGCTTGCTTGTCTATGTTTGTAGCTCAATTTTACAGGCTGTTCTTTGTTAGAAAATGATAAACCTTACCAAGGACTCTGATACCCTCATTATTTGCCCTAGTAGTTTCCTTTTAACTCCTATATCATATTCAATTGCCTTTATAATATGACTACTATTAATTTTTGCTAAATAATACAAGATATACTTTGGATATTTGTCCCTGCCCAAATATCATTTTGAATTGTAATCCTCAGTGCTAGAGGTGGGGCCTGGTGGAATGCGTTTCAATCATGGGAGCAGATTCGTAATGTCTTGGTGCAGTCTTCACTATAGTGAGGGAGTTCTTGAGAGATGTGGTCATTGAAAAGTGTATGGCACCTTCCCTCCCTCTCTCTCTCTCTCTCTCTGTCTCTGTCTCTTTCTCTCTCTCTCATGGGCATTCTCTGTCTGGCTCCTGCTTACACTATGTGATGTACCTGTTTCCTCTTCGCCTTCCACCATGATTGAAAATATTCTAAGGCTTCACCAAAAGCCCAGCAGTTGTCAGCACCATGCTTCCTGTAAACCTCTTTTCTTTATAAATTATCCAGTCTCAGGAATTTCTTTACAGCAATGCAACAACATCCTAATACCACACATGATGAACCAAAGAACAGATCTGAGAATGAACATTGCTTTCTGAATTTGCCATGCTCTGTATATAGTGTATGCTCAGTAACTGTCTGCTACTCAAATACAATTTATGCAGAGAAGAAACAGGAGAGTGGCTTTCCAGAGACACCAATAGAAGAGAATGTTGTAAAAAAAGGGTGATTTCTCATTCAAGTGAGATATATTTTCATCTATCGATTAGAAAGTTATTGGTCATCCCAGAGGCAACAGTTTCAGGAAAATAGTGGGAATCATGAGCCAGAATGTGATGCTTTGCAAAATGAATTGGAGGGACAAGGAGTAAAAGCAGTGAAAAGATAATCTTCTTTAACCTCTGCTTCTACATTGTGTAACACATCATTCAGAGGAGGATATTTAACATATGTGAATTGTTAAAAGCAAACACACTGTATCTGCTTCCAAGCCCAAAACTTAAAGCATGACTAATGTCTTTGAATCCCTCTATGCACCTCCTTCAGCACGTGCACTCCATTCACCAAACGTAACCAATAACTGAATTATGAGTTAATCAACCCCTTGCTTTTCTTTCTACCTTTGCCATGCATGCATATACATATCTCTAAATAAAAATGTTATTTGTTTTGCCTAATTTGAAAGTTTATATAGGCAGAATCATAAATCACATATTCTTCTGAAAATTTCTTTTAATATAGTAATGATTTTGCAATTCAGTCAGGTTGATTTTTAAAGTGATAACTCACTTTTTACTGATTTTTGTATTCCTTTCAATTGAGGCACTAAAATTGATTTATCCATTCTCCTGTTAATGAATACTTGAGTTGTTCTCTATTTTTTGCTATTGGGAAAATGCTGATATTCAAGATATTATGCAAGTCCCTGGCACGTGTGCAAGACTTTCTCTTTAAACAAACCCAAGGGTGGAATGACTTTGTCATAAGATATGTGAACATTCAAATTTATTGTGAATTTTTCTTTTTTTTAACCAAACTGGTGACCAAATTAATAATCTTACCATTTGCCCAAAGCTTCTCCAATACTTAGCTTTATCCAATCTAGTGCACTTTTAGTTTGCATTCTCTTGAATACACATTTGTTTAATATATTTTCTCGTTTTGCCATTCAAGATGGCCTCTTTGGTTCAATCCTAATTTCCTCTTTTCTATTTTTTGTTCATACTGTTTACTCTTTTTTGTTCAATCCTAATTCATGTTTATTTTGCCCTTTGGGGGCAGTTGCATTTATTCAATAAATTTGTAGCTATTTTATGTACTTGGTATACTAACTTTTTATTAATACTACCTGTTTCAAATATTTTCTACCAGGTTGCAGTCTCTCTTTTTATTCTCTTTATGGCCTCTTTTGAGTAAGAGAAATTTAAGGTTGATGTAGTCAAATTTATTAATCTTTTGTGTTACAGTTTGTGCTTTTTCTCTTTTTAAGGACCACTCCTTTTGTTAGCCAATTGTTAGCCCACGTTTTCTTCTGAAAGTTTTGATTTTTTTTCATTCAAGGTCTTAATCCATTTCAGAATGGTTTTAGTATATAGTATAAAGTAGGGATTCATTTTCGTGTTTCTTTTTTCTCCATACAGAAAACCAATTGTTCTAGTAATATACTGTATTCTGAGTAGACATATCCTTTCTGCATAATCTACAATCCCACCTTCATTATAAATCAGACTTTCAGCTATATCTGTGATTGTTTCTAGGCTCTCTGTTCTGTTTCGCTGGTATCTTATTTTACCCCCAACGCTACACTTCCTGTAACTTTATATGAAAAATTTTGATATCTTGCTAGGAAACTCTACTAATACTGTTTTTCAAGAGTGTTTTAGTTATTCCTGGTCTTTTTCACTTCCATGTATTGTCTTTTAAAGTTCCACTAGAAAATCCTACCACAATTTTTATTGCAATTGCATTGAATATAAATACAAATACATACAGATGTGTGTATATATACACACACATATATAAATATACATATATCCACATGTAAATATATAAACTAGGAGAGAATTGACTTTTATTTAGTATTACTTCTTCCTATCCATGAGAATTATCTGTATCATTTTATTTAGCTTATAATTAATATATTTCAATCATGTTTTATTATTTTGTCTATACAGCTCTCGTATTTGGTAATTTGCTTTCTCAAAGTATCTTTTTTGTTTATAATTATAAATACTTTTTTATAATTAGATTTTCTAGCTCTAGTTTGCTTAATATTTGCATATTACTTGTGTACCCAGTAAACTTAATTAATTCTTTTATTGATTCTTTAGATTGTTTTATTCTTTTATTTTTTCTTCAGATTGTTTTGAGTATCTGATAAAGGTAGTGACCTAATCCATAAAACTCAGTCTTTTTTGGTCTTTCTAGGTGTTATATAACTTATTTTTTGTTTTTGCCTTATTTCTTTAAGACTCTCAGTTAAATGTTAAATAGATGTGAATTATGGTGGTCACTACTGATATTAAAGAAAATTATTTTAATACTTTATCATTGAATATGATGTTTTTGTACAACTTTTTAAAATATACTTTATTGAGTATATTTTACTTCTAGTTTTTCTTAACTAGAAGTAAAAAGCTAGGAGAAATGAAAAGGCAGATGTATAGGTAGTGGTTTCAGAAGGAAATTTCAGAATACTAATTGTTGGAGGTGGCAATGTACTGAGTGAAGTTCAACTTAAGAGCATAAGGGGCTTTTCTTAGCTAGAAAAATAGAAGTAAAAAATACCTTCTCCTTAACTAGATACTTCTAGTTAAGGAGATTCTCCGCCTATTATTAGTTAAAGTTTTACGTGCTGTAACAGAGATCCAACTTTTAAAATGCCTTATATAAGACAGGAGTTCATTTCTCTGTCACATTAAAGTCTAAACTATTAAGGAAGTCACTTTGTATAAAGCCATCAGGAATCTAGCTTCTTTCTTTTCTTCCACCATTCCTATGATGTTTCCTCCTCCACAGAGTCTGAGATGGCTCAACATCAGGTTCCTTCTCCAATCAGATGAAGAGAGAGGCTATGCTCCCTCCCATTAAAGGTACAACTCTGCAATTCCACAGACAACTCCAAATTATGTCCCATTAAAAAGGCCTTCATCATAGTAACAGCTAGCTTCAAGGGAAGCTCAGTTCTTACCTTGAGCAACTAAATGCCCAGCATCTAATAAGGTGTTGTGTTATTACAAAGAGAAAGAATACAGTGATGTAAGAGAAAAAATGGCAGACCCTGCTGCATCCTCTTTTTCTATTTGCTAGAGATATTTTTAATAATAAATGTGCATTAAATTGTATCAGATCTCTTTATGCATCCAAAGTGAACATATGTTTTTTTCTCTTTAAATTCACTAATCAGAAAATTTACACTAACAGATTTTTCACATTTTTGAGCCACAGTTGTATTTCTGAGAAAATAAAAATAATTTGGCCATGATTTTTTTATTCTTATACATTATTTAATTTGGATTGCTAGTATTTTGTTTGCTATATTTGCAGCTATATTTGCTATATTTATAAGTCATATTGGCCTGTAAATTTTCTTACAAATCATCCTTGTCTAGGTTTTGTCTCAAGGTTATATTAGCCACATTAAATAAGTTAGTCATTCTTCTGACTTGTTTGGTTCTCTGAAAGATTTCGTATAAGATTGCAGTTCTGTTTCTTGAATGTCTGGCAGAACTCACTGGGTAAAAAATGTCTGGGGCTGATGTTTTCTTTGTAGGAAGATCTTTTAAATAATGATCCTATTTCTTAAATGTTTAAAACTAATTTATTTTTTAAGGAATGTATCCATTTCACCTATGTGTCCTCACTTTCTAAAATGACTTATTTACTCACTTCGGGGGATTGGCAAAACATGGGATAAGAAATTGCAAAAAGATATAGAAATCTAACTTTTAAGAAAGAATAATGTTGATAGGATAAGTTCTGGAATCCATACTGGATAGAGAAGCAAATGACACTTGCTAAAAGACAAAACAGCTAGAAGAATGAAACTGTTTTTGCAACAGGATATCATATTGAACACAGAGAAAACATTCTAGGAGAAATGAAAAAGGCAAATGCATAGGTAATGGTTTCAAAAGGAAATTTCAGAATATTAAATATTGGAGGTGGCAATGTACTGAGTGAAGTCCAACTTATAGTGAGCATAAGGGGCTTGGAAATAGAATAGATAGAAGTAAAGACTGTTAATGTAAAAAGGGTTGAGACACTGAAACTGAGGGGCCAGTTGTCACAGTACCATATGTTAAATATGTGCTAATTCAGAGAGTCCCTACTCTGATGGAGCTTAAATTCAGCAAGGAAGACAGAATTTAATTATAAATTGAAATATGAGTACAGAAATATGAGACAGTTTCTGAGGGCAGAAACCTGATATATACTTGAGAGTGTGAGATGAGATGGCTTCTATAAAGAAGAGATAGTTGTGTTAAGAGCCAAAGGATGAGTTAACCAAAGATAGAAAAGAAAGCATTCCAGACATAGACAACAGCACAAGCAAAGACCCTTTGGTACAGACTCTTGCAGTAAACCGGGTGAGATCCTATATAAACATGGCTTAAGCTGAAAAGCATAGTGGAGAAAAGTGAATATTAAAGACATTTTTCTGATGTAAAATCAACAGTATTTGGTGGCACACTGGATACAAGGAGTAGAATTTGTGTCTGGGGCAATTGGGTAAATAGTAACAACTAATCACTGAATTAGGAAATGCTGGGAAAAGTTTTTCAGGATTTCAGTCTTGCCATGTTACATTTGAGATTGCTTTAGCTAACTCCACTGGGAAGTTTCCAGTAGGCAGCATGTCTGAAGATCAGATATGAAAACTATCATGAAAGATATTAAATCGTGTAGTGGATGGTATATTAAGCAGTGAAAATTAGCAAATTTTAGCAGTGGAAGAATTTCAATTCAATATAGAAAAACTGCATATTTAGGAAGTTTTCAAATTATGTAAGAATGGAAAGTGGTCTCAGATTGGACTGGGTAGTCAAAAGTGCCTTACTCTTATCTATAATGTTTGCAATCATGTGTTATATGTGCAATTTAAACATTATTTTTAAATTAAGGACCAGAAAGACTCTTTAGATTAAATGCAGTGGCTGAGAGCATGGAAAAACAAGAGCATATAATGCAAGGAGAAAATAAAGGCAATTAAAGTCTTTAGGAAACACAAAGAAATACCATACAAAATTGTCATAGGCCAAATATGAAGAAAATAAAACATGAATAATTTTAAGAAAGGATAGTGTTAACAAAAGAGACTCCGTTTATACCTGAAGCTCACAACATTCTCCTCTGAGTGGCCATAAGATTGTGGCAACAGACTCTTACTTGGCCCAGACAGGAAACTTTTTATGTAATCAGAGTAATGTAAGCTCTGTTTATTGGTTTTCAAGTTTTACACTAAACTACAAAGTACAGAAATCTTAGTTATAGATGTAGCACATAGTATTACTGTTAACATTATCTCCGTATAAAAGTTTAAAAAGTATTCAAAGAAGGTATGATAGGGAACAGGAAAAGTTCAGGGAAATATATAGGAGCAAGTATTTTCATCTTATAACAAGAAGTTATTGGACAAATAATGAAGATTTATGTATACTATTTTCAGAGTTATAAAAGCAACCAACAGAAGAACTCAAAATGATGATAAAAGAAAGAAAGATATGAGAGAAAGGAAAAGAAGTAGAATTATTTAATTCTTGTTTTTCATACTAAGAAGTCAGAAATAGATAAAGGTAAATTATCTAGAGATATGAAAATTACCAGCAGAAGAAACAAAAGTAGGAAAAACGTGAAAGGTTGTCTCTGACAACTGAAATTGGGGATAGGAGAAGATGCACCAGGAGACTCACTTTTTGATAAAACGAGCATGCACCATCACCTGCATGATTTTTAATGAATAGACTGCTTCAGCTGCAGGTGTTTGGGGATGGCAGTGAGAACAGGTTACAGAATCTCTGATGTTCAACCAAACCAGAGGCTCTATGGCCCCAGAAGATCACCTAGTTGATGTTAAACTTAGTTTGGACAAAACTCCGAGAGTCAGAGGTTGTGGAGGAAAAGTTAAATATTAAATTTGAACTCAACTGAACATGGACACATACAATGGCCACCAGGTCCTGGAATGGGTTGTGTGAGCCCCTTGAGGCATTCATCCAGCACTGTTTCAGAGAAATTTCTATTCCAATCTATTCCTATATGTTAGTTATTGAAAAATAACAGACAATCGCAAAAACAAGTTGACCTTTTTGTGTTCCTTGAGCTCAGTTATGAAGGAACCTCATGACTGGGCCTCATGCTAAATAACTCGTTACAAAAAGAGCTAGAGGCCCAGATCACTCCAAAGCTTCACAAGACCTCTCCTCATCTGTGCATGGACGAGTGGCCGACTCTGGAGCCCAGGCTGTTGCTTCCCCGAATGGTGATGAATCCCCCTTAGTCTGGTGAGGGTATATATACATATACACCTAGATCCCTCACATGCATAGTTCACAATACAGTTCCCACTCTTATGAGAATCTAATGCAGCTGCTGATCTGACAGGAGATGGAGCTCAGAATAATGCTGACTCTCTGGCTACCCACCTATAATAATCAAATTGCAATGGGGAGAGAATATATATGTATCTTTTCTCTTCTCCCCCTCCCATTGCAATTAGGTTATTATATCAATTTTCTTATTATATCAATATACTATAAGAATATATATATATATATATATATATATATATATATCTTTTCTCTCCCTCCCATTGCAATTTGGTTATTATATCAATTTTCTTATATCAATATACAATAAGAATATATATATATATCTTTTCTCTTCTCCCCCTTCCCATTGCAATTTGGTTATTATATCAGTTTTCTTATTATATCAATTTGCTTACTATCTCACTTGCTTATTTATTATATTGGCATTGTCATTTACCTGGGATAAAAGTTGTTTATCCTTAACGGTATTGTGTGTGTGTGTTTTCTTCTCCTCTTGCACATTTCCCACACAGAAAGGAGGTCCACAATCATCATCCGAGAGCTTAATTTCTCTAGTAGCTTAAATTCAGATGCACACTCCACTCAGCAAATAACACAGAGATAAAAAGACCTGGAGGCCAATGTAAAAGAATACAAAATACTTTTTACACCTTTTTTATCTTTAATAAGACTAATAATATTATAACCACTTTGGCTTTTTGCCTTCTTACACTGGGCCAGGCATTTGGCTAAGTACTTTGTGAAAATTGTCTTTACAACAATCCTATTTAAAAGGTATTTTTCCATTTCATAAGTGAGGAAAATGAGGTCTAGAGAGTCACATAACTAGTAAGAGTCACGGGTGAGATTTTGACATGACTCTATCCCATCCTCCAGCTGATGCTCTTAACCAACCGCTCAGTTCCACAGTCCTCCTCTGCAATCCTGAAACCTCCATTGTACTACAAACCCAAAGTCCTTCTTCAGGTGTTGAAAAATTTTCACCAGATAGTCAAGTCTGACCTAAACTGAGGTGAGACTCCTTAGAATCTTTAATTATCTGACTTAATGTGGATATTTATACTTTTATTGCATAAAACTATACAAACAATGGACACAAACAATGGTCACCAAGTCCTGGAACAGGCTGTGTGAGCCCCTTGAGGCATTCATCCAGCACTGTTCGGGAGAAATTTCTATTTCAATCTATTCCTATATGTTAGTTATTGAAAAACAACAAACAATAGTACTACATGAAAATTACCTAATTGATGTTAAACTAATTTGGGCAAAACCTGCTTTCCTACATGCCACTGAGGACATTATGTGGTATAGAAAGGGGTACTCAACCCCCAGGCCACAGCCTATATGGTCTGTGGGCTGTTAGGAACCCAGCCGTACAGCAGGAGGTGAGTAGCCAGAGAGTGAGCTTTACTCTCAGCTCTGCCTCCTGTCAGATCAGCAGCTGCATTAGATTCTCATAGGAGCGGGAACTGTATTGTGAACTACGCATGTGAGGGATCTAGGTTGTGCACTCCTATGAGAATCTAATGCCTGATGATCTGAGGTAGAACAGTTTCATCCCAAAACTATCACCCCTTCACCCCCACATCACCCAACAGCCCAATGTCCATTGAAAAATTGTCTTCCATGAAGCCAGTTCCTGGTGACAAAAAGTTGGAAACCACTGTTATAGACTATATAAATAGCAGTACTGTCCTAAAACCTGAAATATTCACAATTCCAAGAAACACCTAACTGCAAGGATTTCAGAGAAGAGATCATGGGCCTATAGATACAGCCTATTTTAATCTTTTAAAAATATTTTAGAAGTCACTGGATCGAACTTCAAAAGACAAACATTTGGTCATGTGCGGGGGCTCACGCCTGTGAGCCAGCTCACGCCAGCACTTTGGGAGGCCAAGGTGGGCAGATCATGAGGTCAGGAGATCAAGACCATTCTGGCCAACAGGGTAAAACCCTGTCTCTACTAAAATACAAAAAATTAGCCAGGCATGGTGGTGTGTGCCTGTAGTCCCAGCTACTCAGGAGACTGAGGCAGGGGGAATCACTTGAGACCAGGAAGTGGAGATTGGAGTGAGCCAAGATGACACCACTGCACTCCAGCCTGATGACACAGCAAGAAGACTCCGTCAAAAAAAAAAAAAAAAAGAAAGAAAGAAAGAAAGAAAAGAAAGACATTTACAGGTAAAGAAAATAAAAAGGACTGGCCAAAATATCAATTAATTTACGTGATATAGCTAGAAATACACCACTCAATACAGAAAGAGCTTTTATCAAATGTCTGGTTTTCATTTATCTCTTTCTCATAAAACTTGATCTATGAGTGTGGGAGAAAAAGATTTTTTTAAGTTTGGACTGAAATTAAATGGGGAAATCCTTGCAAATATATTTGCCTCCTACTTGAAAAGTGAAAATTTGTCTTCTCACAAAGTTTAAAGGAGCAGAACAAGTGATTATGACTTTCCTCTAGTGTGGAAGTGACATGCTGATTTTGCTCAAGCCAGGAAGTGTTTATGTTTTGAATTAGCCAATAAAGCAAATAATGCTAAAAATAAATGTTGAGCTACAACACATTAAAACAATTACACAAGCATTATTTCTAGTAAACAAACAGACTTAGATGATATTATTGCCTTTCTACATTTTTTTTTTTCCCAGAAAGCACTAACACATGAAAAGTAAACAGGGCAATTTTGTGGGTTGAAATGACACGTCCATGTAAATTGCTCAGTGCTATTACCGTTCCTCTGTACTTACCACATTCATTTGTCACATATGGATATTGGCATTGCCGTTGGGCTTCTGGGAACTTAAGAACTGTTTCTTTTTTCGAATTTTCATTATGAAAATAGTTTATACACTAAGCAAAAGAAACAGTACAAAAAACCAACAAACGTCCATCTCCCAGACTAGATGACCATCAGCATTTTCCCAACTTCTTTTCATGCTTTCTCTCTCTCTTTTCTCCTCTTTCACACTTTCACTTTCTTGCTTTTTTTCTCCTCATAAACTATTTCAAAGCAAATCCAAGATATCATGACATGTTACTCCCAAACACTTCTCAGTTAATTTCTTTTAAAAAGATGTATTTTTATATAACAATATTATCAAAACACCAAAAATAACTATAATTCTTTAATGTCATCTAGTACCTAGTCAGCATTCTAATTGTATTCATAATCTCAAAATGCTTTGTTTTCCTGTCCTTTTCATACCACTGACTTGCCAAATGATTGTTTTATTATTTTGAATTGAAATAATCTGTCTGAACATATTAAAATGAAATAATATATTCCTTATCACATGAGACCAATGCAATGTGTATCTTGATTAAGTACATGGTCATTGGATTCCACTTCCAGCTCCTCCACTTACTCTCTGTGTGACCTTAGACAGATTATGTATTTCCCAAGTGCCTAACTTTTCTCTTCTGTAAAATGGCAAACTATAAGCACGACCTCATAGGATTGTTGTGAGGAGTGAATAAATCTTTGCATAAAAAGCACTTACTACAAATCTGCCAGACAGGAAGCCCTGAATGGAGTTTATTATTTTTCTACATTGTGCTTTTTTTTTGTTTGTTTTTGCATATACTATTTGCCTACTTTGTGGATTTCTGCAATTTGTATGGCATTTCTAACAGTTTGAATCTGTGTGTTTATATACTTAAAGAGATGCCTATAGTATAGACACTAAAGTGCAGCCAGAGATTCCTGTACCAAACATGAAATTGTGCTTAGCTCTTTCTTGGGCTGAACCAGCCTCTCTGAACAACTATCAGAATCTGCAAAGATCCTTGTCCAATTGTAAAAGTTATCATATATAGACAGAGGGTATCAAATTTGTCCTATACTTGCATCCTTGCTGAGCTAGTACAGTATGGAGAAGGGGGAAATGAATTCAGGGGCCTTCAGACAACACATGCTTTCCCTCTGTACTCCAGCTCCCACTTACATTACTCTCTTCTTCAATGGATTTCTATTTTTCATTTTCTTTTATTGGCCTCTAATAGACAGTTACATGATGATTTTGACCTCTCTGGTCATCAGTTTCCTCACCTGCAAAATTGTTCTAGTAAAACGTACCTCATGAAATAGTTGTGAATGTCTAATGAAACATCACACTTAAGCACCTTTTTCCTTGTAAGTGCTTCTTCAATGTTAGTCTGTTTCCACTTTGAATAAATTAGGATTGCTCTATTTGTTGTAGAAATGGTATCTTATCCCTTTTGTTGATTTTTTTCAATTCTCTCACTCTGCCTCAGACACATTATTTTCTCTCCCCACTCACTTTCTTCTTTTTTTCTTTTCTTTGCTCTGCTCTGACATTGCCTTTAGGCCTTCAGTCAGTCCAACGTGCAGTACGACTTAAGAAGGACAAGGTATAAACATGACCACCATTACTGCAAACTTACAAAACTACTACCACCATCCTACCTCAACCAAAAACAGTAACAGCAACAACAATAACTGCTTATACTCATATAGTACTTTAAAATCTTAAATGGGTTTTCACATCTCATTATAGTTAATCCTGCTCACAACCCTGTGAACATATTATCTCCCATTTTACAGTCAAGGTAGCCAAGGAGCAGAGATTCATTTTGAGGGTCCAAAGAAGACATTTTATCAGTATTCTCAACCAGTTTTTAGCCACATCTCAATTAACAATGCAAGATAATGAATTTTTAGTTAGTTGTTTCTTCCAACTTGAAACTGATATTGAACATCAGGAAGAACCTGTTTGTGGCTCTGTGTTAGTTTCTTTCTAATTGTTGGTTAAAATTACTTAAACTTGAAGGAATATTGCACCCTTTAGAAAATGATTTCTGATTTGAACAAATATTGCCTCTCCAAATTCTGTCATGGCAGCAAATTTTAAAAGAAGCTATTGCTGAAGTCATTTGAGCATTCTACTTTGGTTCATACAAAGCCCACTCATGGAATGAAAGTTAGGGACAGAAGAAAAGAACCATAGTTTGTGTGTGTTAACTTCTCTGTTTCTGTGACAGAGGGCAAAAAGAAGAGGACTGTAGAAAGCAAAAGAAATTTCTTCCACTGATGATTAGTAAGCAGTTGTCCAAGTATCCATCTTCACTCAAGCAGGGAGTCAGCTGAGAAAAGCTACCTACAAGGACCTGACTATGGCAACCCTGAGTCTATAATACTGCCCTATAATGGGCTTTTAAGCTGGTAACTAATAGAATACAGGAGAACTCCTCAAAAATAAGAATAGTAAAGTTATTCTTTATGTAATTTCAAAGATTTATGAGAGATGAACAGAATGTACACTGTTACAGGATGATGAGAAAGATATCTAATTAGGATAACTTGCTCTTTGTACTGTACTCTCTCTAATGTATAACTTTGACACTAGTTATTCTTAAAAGAATTTACTTAAATTACATAAATCCCCAAAATTATACCTTTTCTAGCTTTTTTATAAAATTAAAAAAAAAAACAAAACACCTTCAATTGGAAATTTTGACTATAAGTCATTGTTTAAAATGTCCTTGTCAGAAAGGTGATTAGGATGAAATCAACTAGCCAAATATTCATATGATTAATACATATTGATTATCAAATTCAACTGTTTTTTTCCATTCTCTTCCCAAAGGTAAGATAGGCCAGGGCACTGTAAAGGTGCATGAAGAATAATAATGTTTGTAATGGCAAAAACTCTGACAGTGCCATGTTTAAAAAAATTGATTGAGGAAAATATACAAAGGAAAAGGATATGAAAAAGGAAACAATTAAAACTTTAGCCAAAAGGAGCAGCTGTGGGAGAAATGTGGAAATGGAAGTGATATTTTAAAAGGAAACAAATACCATTTGTTAGAGATATCAAAGTTCTCTATAAACCGTAGAAGCAGACAAAATTCTTGACTAGAAAAAGAAAATTAAAAACCCAAGAGTGCTAATATGTAGAAACTCATTACTTTGACTATATTAGTTCATAAAACAGGGATAGCTCAAGAGTTGAAGTTTGTTTTTTATCCTCTCTCTGTATTATAACTGCTGTTACAATTCAATTGTGCTTTGTATTTTAGCTCTCATCATACTTTATTGAAATAGCTTGCTGACATCTTGCCACCTCCACTGGATTATGCCTTGAAGGCGGGGACTATACTTGCATTCATTTTTGGCATCCTTAGGCCCTGGTGATGCATCCACATCTGTGTCCCAAACTCAGAGTGGACTCAGCCTGGAACAGTCTCAAATGCCGTTTACCACCAGTCCCTCCCTGCCTGCTCCTTTTCCTGTCTTCTCTCTCCAAATTAATGGAGTCACTCTCCAGTGTTTCTCAGTATAGAAATATAGTGGCTATCTTTAATTTTTTCCTCTTTTTTGCACCATATATCAAACTAGTCAACAAACAAATCAATTACTTTTTCCCCTAAAAATGTCTCTTAATCTGACTTTTCCTCTCCATCCTCACTGCCATGCCTGATTTTGCTGTCTCACTTGAAGAGTTTCAACAGCCTCTTAACTGGCTTCCAAGCCACACATTTCTCCCCCACTCCTATGTAATCCTTCACTGGAAAGATGAACTGGAAAAGTTCAGATTATGATATTGAACAAACAAATAATTTAATTATTTCATTCATTCATTCAAAGGTTTCCCATCACTCATGAGAAAGTTCAGTCATTTCTCCATGACACCTGGCTGCTCCATGACCCAGTCCCAGCATCTTCCCCGCAAACTCGTTTCCCATCCCTCCTCTTCCTACCCACATTCCCCAAAACTGAATTTCTTCCTGTCCCTCAAATACTTAACACTTAACACTTTCATTACCTTACGCATGCCATTTCTTCTTCATAGAATGTATACTGTTTTAATCAAGGAAAAGATCTATTCATCAAGACTGTGCAGCAATATTTTCTTCCCTGAAAAAAATTTCCCAATCTCCAGAGTTTGCTGCTCTAACTCCACCTTCTCACAGCACGCTCTATTACAGTGTTAATCGTGTGGTATCATCATTGCTTGCTCATAGCCTGATCTTCCCATCAATGGGTTCTGAGTGTCCTTGAAGACCAGGACTTTGCTATATCCTTCAACACAACTGTCCTCAACACATGTTCTATAAATGCTTGAATTAAAAAAAGAATTGATTAATTAAGAAATGAATACAGTATTAGAAAGAATGTTTAGATAACAAGAGAAAAAGTGTTCTCAAGCAGTTTTAAGCACCATTTACATGAATAGAACTATAAACTGTTTTGATCAATATAGCTAAGGTAGATCTCTACACACCAGTAATTTAAGAGCATTAGGTTATGGCATTACTTGATGTGGGAACCACTACTATTAAGGCAGTAACTACTCTTTGTTGTTATCATCATTATTTCATTTCACCACACTGCCTTATCTTCTAGAATACGGTTAGCACATGTTTTCTTAAAGGCCAGATGGTAAATTTCTTTCTTTTGGCGGGGTGGGTGGAGACAGAGTTTTACTCTGTAACCCAAGCTGGAGTGCAGTGGCACCATTATAGCCCACTGCTGCTTCAACCTCCTGGGCTCAAGCAATCCTCCTACCTTAGCTTCCAAAGTAGCTGAGACCACAGGCATGCACCACCACGTCTAGCTAAGTTTGTTATTTTTAGTAGAAAAGAGATCTCATTATGTCACCCAGGCTGGTCTCAAACTCCAAGTCTCAAGTGATTCTCCTGCCTCGGCCTCCCCAAGTGCTGAGATTTCACAGGTGTGAGCCAACATGCCCAGACACATAGTGAATATTTTAGGCACCGTGAACTCAGAGGCAACATCACATCTATTATGTAGTTACTTACATAAAATGTAACCATTTTAAAAACATGAAAAACATTCTTCTTAGTTAACAGGCATTAAAAACAAAACAATGACAACAGTAACAAAACAGGTGGCTGGCCAGACATGGCTCACACGCCTTAGTTTGCTGACCTTATTCTACAACAACACTCTCCAACAGAAAATTAAAACAAGCCTCCAATATGAACCACACATGTAATTTAAAAATTTCTAGTGGTCGTACATTTGAAACTAGGTGAAATTAATTTTAATAATATATTTCCTTCAATCCAACATACTTAAAATATTTTCATTATGAAATGTAATCGATATAAAAATATACATTTTGGAGATACTAAGTCTTTGAAATCTGGTGTGAGTTTTATACCTACAGCATATCTCAATTCAGAAGAGCCACATTTCAAGTGTTCAGTAGATACATGTGATTGGGGAGTGCCAATTTGAACAGTATAGTTCTACAACTATAAAATAAAAAACTAAGGTGAAATAATACACAAGTTTCCTTTTGTTCAAAATAGTATTCAATTGTGAAGCTTATCTAACTTTCTAATATCTCACCAACACTCATTTATGTTTTCATTTATTTATGCAAGAATTTGAGATTGCATGTTTCATAAGTGTCAGGTACTGTATTAAGCTCCAAAAAAAGGTGGACAGCTTAGGAATGGTTCTGTCTCCAAGAGTTCACCCCCTAACACAAGAATAACAATTTATAAGCCTGTAAGAACATAACAGAATAAGAAAGCAAGTAACACAGAGACATATACATGTGAGATTGGGGGCACGGTGTAGGCACCAAAAAGAAAATGGCCAGTTCCATCTGAGAAGAGGGCCAGGACAGCATCCCTGCGGTGGTGATGCTTGAATTGGGTTAGCAGAGTGGTGACAGCTTTCAACTCCTGCAGAGGGGACAGCATGGTGAAAGGCAGGGAGGCATGGCACAGCATGGCCCCACCAGGGACCTGCAGGTCACTCTGACCGAGCAGACTTTAGGGTGCTAAGAAGGAAAGTCATAGCTGCACAGCCCATTGAGGAGCCTTGGAAGGCTTTAGTAGCAATAATACTAAGAAGTTTGTACTTTACCCTGTAGGTTATAGAAAGGCTTACCTGGTGAGAGGCAATGGTTGGTATGATCAGTTTTGCATTTTGAAAAGACCATTTAGTTGTAGTGTGGGTCCTGCGTTGAAGGGACAGACACAGGGACAAGGAGACATGTTGGGATTTCATCCTAGACAAGTGATGATGAAGGACAAGAGGCTGAAGCAGGCAGATCACCTGAGGTCGGGAGTTCAAGACCAGTCTGGCCAACATGGTGAAACACCATTGTTACTAAAAATACAAAAATTAGCCAGGCATGGGGGAAGCGCCTATAATCCCAGCTACTCAGGAGGCTGAGGCAGGAGAATCACTTGAACCCGGGAGGAGGAGGTTGCAGTGAGCTGAGATTGCGCCACTGCACTCCAGCCTGGGGAACAGGAGAAAGATTTCGTCCCAAAAGAAAAAAAAAAAAAAGATGATGTAAGACAAAACCAGGACAGAAACAAAGGAGGGTACAGGCACAGAACATGGCAAAGGCAACAAGTAGCTGTGCAGTGAGTGGAAGAAAAGAGGCAGAGGTGCAGGTTTCTGACTCACATAACTGGAAAGATAGCTGGGCTTCTATTGGCCACTCTAACAGGAAAGACAGGAGAAGGCCCTTCAAAAAGAAAAAAAAAAGTCTCTTCTAGACGTTTCCAGAGAGACCCATCTTTCACAGAATGCTTCTCTATGGCATGTTTGCCCTGGACGAGGAAAGTATAATGGGACCTGATCAGTTTGTCCTTTTAGAAAAAGCTCAGGGAAAGAAAGAAGTATTTTTTAAAGGGTTCTTAGTGAATTTCCAGCTCTACATTGGAACAATCATACCAGTGTATCATCTGATGCTTGTTTTCTGACAGAGCGTCTTGAGTTCATGATCTAATGTTCCTGAATCCACCACAAAGTCCCCCACAGAAAACTAAATTTGCCTCAACTGCAAACTCAATGCTTTTTTTTTTTAATGCTTTGATGATGGAATTATATCCCGTTTCTCTTTGCCTCAAGCACTCATTAGTTGTTATCTGGTCAGTCTGTCTCACCACACATTTCAGTCTCTTATCATCATAGATTTCACCATCATAATTAACTGTCTTGCTGTACAGCTCCAAGTGTTACATCCTCTCTTAACTTTGTCCAAGGCAAACTGAAAGAGACAAGATTTCTTACCTTAATGAATCCTTTTATTAGGGAGCAAAATTCTTACCAGAGAGCCTTCTCACCCAGCAACCTTTCTCTTATGACTCACTGAGTGGAACTGAGTCACATGTCTACCCTTAAACCACCAGCAAAGGGCAACAGGATTATCATGCCCTTGCCTAGAACAAAAATGGCTCATTCCATGGGACAATATTGGGGGGATGGAGGAGGGCAACGAACAAGGCCACTTTTCCAATTCATCTATTACCAAAATAATAATAATAATCAGTACATTGTTGCTGTAACAAATTACCACAAATTAGCAGCTTAAAAACAACACAAATTTATTATCTTATTTTCTGGGGTCAGATATTCAAAAAGGGTTTCACTGGCTCAGATCAAGGCATCAGCAGGGCTGCAAGGCCCTCTGGAGGCTCTAGAGACAAATCTGTTTCCTTACCTTCTCCATCTTGTAGAGGGCACCTGCATTCCTTGGCTTGTGGCCCCATCCTCTATCTTCAAAGGCAACAATCTAGCATCTCTCTCTCTCTCTCTCTCTATATATATATATAGATAGTAGATAGATATAGATATAGATCCATATATCCATATATATATCCTTCTCTCTTTCTCTCTCTCTCTCTCTCTATATATATATACATACATACATCCTTCATCACCTTCTCTCTTCATCCCTCTTATAAGGACTCTTATGATTACATTGGGCCCACCCAGATAATCCAAGATAATCTCCTCATCTCAAAATCTTTTGCTTGACCACATCTACAAAAGTCTCTTTTCCCATGCAACGTAACATATTCCCATGTTCCAGGGATTTGGGTATGGATACCTTTGGAGGGCCATTATTCAGCCTACCACAGTTAGGCTTCTATAATCCAAGAACAATAAATGATTCCCTTGACAGCAAATCACTTAGTGTCTTATCATTTGTCAAGCCCTGAACTGGGGCACTTTACATGGTTATCCAGTGAAAGATTAACACTAAAATTGTGGAAGAGGTAGTCTGCCTGTTTTACAGATGAAGAGAAAGATATCCAGAGTGTGTTTGTTCATGGAGCCAGTAATCAGCCTCAGTTCAAACCCAGGTCCACCTATCTTCTTAGCCCATCTCTCTGGTACTCCTTTCTGCTTGGAAAAATCCATTGGAAACCAAGGGAGGGCGATATTTTGAATACCCAAAGTTTAGTGATTTCTTCAAGTGCACACCTTATCAGTGGCAAATATATATCTAGACTCTATTTTTCTGAATTCCCAGTGAAATACACAATGTTGCATTTTTTTTTAAAAGAAAGCTAACAATTTAATTTTAATTTACTTCTGAGGACTTATTCCCTACAGGAGTGGTCAACCCATATCCCCTATTTCCATTTTCTGCCTATGCCTTTCAAGGTTATTAAAGCAAAGATTTTTAGAAAATAAACATCTTAACATAGTGTTAGCCATAATAAGTGGGTTTACTGTTTCATTTCCCTTTTGTTTTAAAGTTCCACAACAGTCTTTAGTTACATTTAAATAATTATAATAGGTTATCTCTCTGGGAAGAATTCGATCCACTCGAGGTGGACACACAATAAAAAATAAAAATAATTAATGTATATGGTAAACAAAGTATTAAAATGAGTTTTTAGTTTTTGAAAGTTGACAAGATTCACACATAGGTTTTAACACATATATTAGGGGGGCAAAGACATGTTCCACCTTAACAGCACACACTTGCTGAAAGGCAGAAGGAAGATGGGGCAGAGAGACTATCTTTGATTTTCATATGTAATGAATTCCTAAGAAGACACGCTAACACCAAACAGAAACGTTGAACAATATCTTACCTATTACAAGGAAGCTACCTTTTCCAAGAAAGCTCAAATGTAAAGTAAAACCCCGAATTACCCTTAGCCTTTGAGGTCATCTTCAGCAGCAAATTCCCAACTTATTCTTCATCGTTTTTCTCTTCTTTACAATTGAACACTATAGTCAGCTCTTAGGCCTGATGTGTGTCCCACTGAAGTTGTAAAAAACACTCCGAGGGCCTCAATCATTGCCTCAGTAGTTCCATCATTAGTATCAACACTTTAGTTTTTCTGTTTTCCATTCACATTGAAGTATTAAGGATGAAATACAAAGGAATATTTATATAAATAGCTACAGAGGCAAATACTACTTGCTATTCAGCCAACACTGAGCTGCTGGCTCACAAGAAATAGCAATAGCCAGTGAACCATCACTCTAAATTTAGCATAAGAAAGGCAGTTTGGATGTATTATTGTATAGTATACAAAAAAAAATTTAAATATCAGACAAAAGAGAAGAAATGCCCATAGCCCTGTTGTCAAATGCTAAGTTTCCAATCTCATCTGGTTCATACAATGGTTTCATGTGTCTGTGGTGGGGCGGGGGAGGGTATGTGGAATTGGGGAGAATTTGTCTATCTTTCTGTCTCTCTGGAAAACAAGTTTGGTTTTTTTGTGCCAAGTTCAGACAATTCTTCAATTAAAATGCTCCCAGCAGAATGCAGGTCCAACAATCATTCATCCTTTTTCAGTTTCTCCATCTGCCCATGTCTCCCCTTCTCCCCACCAGAGTCAGACCTGAGGACCCAGCCAGCTTCAGGTGCAATGGCTATGTGGCATCCAGCACAAGCCTTCCCTGAAGCCATCAGCGCCACTGTTTTCCAGATGTGCACTCATTCACTGCGTGCCAGTGTTGCTGCTGCAAATTTGGAAGTTTACACGTGAGTCACGAAGTAAAAATGTCTAGGAAACTCCAGCACCAGCCATTACATAAAAGCTGAAATTTGGACTATTCACTGACTTCTCCTTCAAAAGTATTGATGAAGAGGATTCCCTTACAACCAGAGCCGCATTCAATATTGGAAAGAAACTGTGGATAATGCTTCTCAGGCATTTGAGAAAGTCAGAAGGTTCTTATTAAAATAAACACTGAGTAATAAACTTTAATGGTCTCCCAGAGGTTCGTAATGCCAAAGAATAATACATAAAAAATGCTGATTTAATAAGAGTACTTATAAACTCCTCATAAATCGTTTATTGCAAAGCATAATTTTGAATTATTCAAAAGACACTAAAACCATGATGAATTATAACTCATGCTGAACTAAGCCTTATGTTTCCAGTATCAAACAAATAGATAAATTATTGTCCTTAATTAGCAGCTGATGAGGAGAATCACACATAGCTTTAAAAGAATCCTATAATGTCTGTGAAATTTCCAAGTCTGCTGGCTAAAATAAGCTTTTCCCTTTCACATCTTTTTTTTTTTCCTGGATTTCCCCCTGCAAGTTGTCAACCCCATATATTATGCAGCACTGTATGGCTGCCCATCACAGGAAATTGCTGTCTGACAAAGGTATTTTCAATCAGTAATAATTACTGTGTCTGTCAAGCAGATAGTTAAAGTAATATAATAAAACCAAGAAAACCTGACACTTCCCCATATGTCTGGGTAACCAGTATTCTTCCTCTCACACATGCACTAAACAGATGCACTCTATTTGTTAGCAGAATACAAAGTAAAACATAACAAAGCCCATTTTCTCCAATTTGCATAAGCAGCACCCATGTAGGAGGGGGAAGCTGGAATTAAAGACTCTGGGCTTCTTCCAATTGTATCTTCTAGTTGTCAAAAATCTGAAAAGGTATAATCACTCTGACAAGAAAGAGTCAGCGGTTTCTATGGCAATATTGAGAAGGGAATGCCAAAGATAGGCCAAAGGAGGGTAGGAAAGGGGTCAAGATTATTACTACAATCCCCGTTCCTGCTACATCTTGTTATTTTCGACAGCTGGTTTGAAAAAATCCAATTTTAGTACTTTCTTGATATCTATGGGTAAGTGTTAAACTGCAACTTATGGAAGAGAATGTCTGAGAGGAAGGGAGTAGGAAGGAAATTCTCCTGAGGGAATCAGACCACTGAGATTTAAGTTGACAGGCAAGCTTCAGGACTTTCACTGACGTCCCCCAAAGTAAGGCAAACCTCAGACTTGAAATCAAAGCCCTCCAGAGAAAATGAGTGGGATGGGGTGGGGAGCATTTTGACTGTTTTTTGAAACACATTTTTCAAGCATGGGCAAGATACAGCAGCAATCTACCAGCTCCCCTGAAGATCATACCTTATCCCAGATATTTCACTGTCTGCCATTTAGTTTGTTCTGGAGTTACAGCATTTGGAAACTGTGAATCTGGGAAAAGTTCCTGACATGTGGGCTACCCATGGTCTAAGGCCTCTTTGTGTAAGAAATGGCTGCCAAAGGCCAGTCTTTCACTTTTGTTTCCCTTTCCTTGTACTCAACAATGAGTATTCAGAATGCCTATCTTTTTTCTGACTATTGCCATTATCTAATGGAAGAACTGAGCAGGAGTTGCTGGAACAGGTCACGCTGACGGGAGCTGACCCAAAACTGAACCTGGCTGTTGAGGTGAGACAGACACCAGAGAAGCGAACGTCTGGGGTGTGTCTGGGTTGAGGCGGAGGCTGCCCAGATGACAATACTACAGGGCACAGTCAAACGTGATGAAGGCAAAAGCGTGTATTAGGATGGAATAGTGCACAGTAACAGGGTCTTCCAACAACCACCATTGAGGATACTGGGGAACAATACAGGAATATTAGTCAACATGCATTTTTTTTTTCTTTTTTTTTTTTTTGAGACGGAGTCTTGCTTTGTTGCCCAGGCTGGAGTACAGTGATGCAATCTCGGCTCACTTTAATTTCTGCCTCCTAGGTTCAAGTGATCCTCCCACCTCAGTCTCCCAAGTTGCTGGGATTACAAGTATGTGCCACCACACCAAGCTAATTTTTGTATTTTTAGTATAGATGGGGTTTCACCATGTTGGCCAGGCTGGTCTCGAACTCCTGACCTCAAGTCATCCACCCTCCTTGTACTCCAAAAATGCTGGGATTACAGGCATAGCCACTGTGCCTGGCCTAGTCAATATACTTTTATTAAGCACCTGTTATGTGCCAGGCACTGTGCCATGCATTAGGAATCATGAGCCAACTAGAAAGTGTCTCTTCCCAACAGATGCTGGAGAGGATGTGGAGAAATAGGAACGTTTTTACACTGTTGGTGGGAGTGTAAATTAGTTCAACCATTGTGGAAGACAGTGTGGCGACTCCTCAAGGACCTAGAAATGGAAATTCCATTTGATCCAGCAATCCCATTACTGGGTATATATCCAAAGGACTATAAATCGTTCTACTATAAGGACATATGCACACGAATGTTCATTGCAGCACAGTTTACAATACCAAAGACCTGGAACCAACCCAAATGCCCATTGATGATAGACTGGACAGGGAAAATGTGGCACATATACACCATGGAATATTATGCAGCCACCAAAAACGATGAGTTCGCGTCCTTTGTAGGGACATGGATGAACCTGGAAACCATCATTCTCAGCAAACTGACACAAGAACAGAAAATCAAACACTGCATGTTCTCACTCATAGGCGGGTGTTGAACAATGCGAACACATGGACACAGGGAGGGGGAGCATCACACACTGGGGTCTGTCGGGGGGAAAAGGGGAGGGACAGTGAGGGGGTGGGGAGTTGGGGGAGGGATAGCATGGGGAGAAGTGCCAGATATGGGTGATGGGGGAGGAAGGCAGCGAATCACACTGCCATGTGTGTACCTATGCAACAATCTTGCATGTTCTTCACATGTACCCCCAAACCTAAAATGCAATAAAAAATAATATATATATATAAAATAAATAAATAAATAAATAAAAGTAAAAAGTCAAAAAAAAAAAAGAAAGAAAATGAAAATCATCACTATCAGCATATATGCCCATCTACTTGTCTACAAATTTTCAAAGCTGGTTTACTAACACAGAAAGGAATGGAATGTCAGGTGTCTCTGGGTATACCACAACACAGTAAGGACCTCTTGTTTTCCATCTTTGGTTGTAAGTCTTCACAGGTTAGAGAATCAAAAGTAGCATTAAAATTACATAGTAATGATGAATAGTGGTCTTTGGCTTATTAAAAAAGAAAATCACACCATTCCAGACAACTGGCTACAGCTTTGTAAAAGAAAAAGGAATATAAGTGTGAACTTACCTAATTCTCACATAAATAAAAGTAAACTTGAATATGAAAAAAAAAAAAAAAAGAAGAAGAAAGTGTCTCTTCCCTAGGGGACTTCACATCTAGTAGGGATGGGAGTTGTGACAGAGAAAGTACCATCTATCTGAGGAGGATCTAGTAAAAGTCCCTAATTCAGGCTGGGAGAATGGGAAAGACTTTCTAGAAGCAATGCCACTCCAGTCAACCTAAAAGATGAATAGGAGCCAGCAAAGTGAGGAGGGGGAAAATGAGGATTGTAGGCTGAGGGATTTTCCAAGTTCTTAAGAAAGAGGGTCCGTGCTAGTTGATGAACTGAAACAAGTCCACTGTCTTACAATTTAGAATACTTGGATTGGAAGAAATGGTAAGTGGTTCAAAAGGAGTAAATGATAAGGGCAAACTCTTGAAGGTTCTCTAACTCAAGTAAAGACTTTACCTAAGAGCCAAGAAAAATTATTTAGGGATATGAGCAGAGGAAAAACATGATTTCATTGGCACCTGTGAGCATCACTGGCTTTGGGGTAGAAGATCCATTTAAGGATAACTTAAGCCTTCAGGATGCTGCTGAAGTTGTCCAGGAAAATGAAGCTGCTGATGTGGACTAGGGCAGTGATGGTAGAGGTAGAGAGAAATGGAAGAGTCCAGAGCCATTTGGGAAGTAAGTTTAACACATTAGGGAGGCTGATTACATTGGGAATGTGGGAGAGGAAAGAAAGAACTCAGGATGAAGTCTAAGTTTCCTACTTCAGCTACAGGATAGGGAAGAGGGATGTTTTAATAGTTGTTAAGCAGCCTTCATTACAGGTTCACCCTGTATGCAGGCAGTGGGACCCATTAGATTCAGAAATAAAACTTCAGATCCGGAATGGCCATGGTAGAAGGAAGATGAGCCCTAAACCACCCTCTGTTCTTTCCTTTGGGTTGTAACTTTTGCATTTGCTCTCCAACTGTTTACCATCCATTTCATCAGCAGAGGGGATTGATAGCCTGTGCCTCAGTTCTGTAAACAGATCCCTGCTTTCCCCCTGACCACTAACCCATGAATCTGTCTTGTAGTCTGACACATTGGGCAGTTGAAAGTTAATCAGTTAAGGCTGAATAATATTTCGTTGTGGCGTGTATGTATGTAGATGTATGTACAGATGCTCCTTGACTTATAGGGGGTTATGTTCTGATAACCCCACTGTAAGCTGAAAATATAATAAATCCAAAATGCATTTAATAGCCTAATAAACTCATCATAAAGTCAAAAAACATAAAAGTTGGGGACTGTGTGTGTGTCTGTGTGTGTATGTTTTTCACATTTTCTTTATCTATCAGTCTATCAACAGACATGCCGTTTCCACATCTTGGTTACTGTACATAATTCTGCAATAAACATAAATATGCAGATATGGATTTCCATTCCTTTGGCTATATACACAAAACTGGGATTGCTGGATCATATAGTAGTTCTATTTTCAGTTTTTAAGGAACCTGCATACTGTTTTTCATAATGGTTGCACAAATTTACAGTTTCACCAAAAGTATACAAGGGTTCCCTTTTCTTCACATCCTGGCCAACACTTGTTATCATTTGACTTTATGGTAATAGCCATCTTAAGGTGTTACTTAAATGTTCTCACCACAAAAAAATAAAAGGTAACTATATGAGATAGTGGATATATTAATAGCTTCATTGTGGTAATCACTTCACAATGTATATGTATATCAAAGCACCACATTGTACATCTTAAGTACATACAATTTGCATTTGCCAATTATACCTCAATAAAGCTGTGGGATATGGAGGTGTGGAAGTTAATTAGTTAACATTTGTGAAAAAATTTTACCTCCCTGGAGAGATATTATCCACTACTTAAAATTGTTACCATTATCTGATCCAAGACACTCCAGTTTTTTCAATTTCATATACAATTCTGAAAAATAAGACATTTCTCAGTAGTGACCCAAAAAAGCTAGCTGAGGATTACAGCTAAACCATCATAAAACAACTTACTGAGATGTCAAACCAAAGACTAGGAAAGTGCAGCTTCTTTTAGTCACTCATTCATTCGTTCATTCCACTCATATTTGTTGTCATTCAACAAACATTTTATAAACTCCTTTGAATGTCTATGCTGTGTTGGACACAGCTATGAATAAGGCAAGTTATCTGCCCTCACAGTGTGTATATTATTGTGGGAAAAACAATAAATAAATAAGTACTAATTGTAGGAAGTGCTACAAAGAAAATAAATGGAGTGAGGAGCAGAGTACCTGACGAGGGCCCTTTTAATGGAATGGCCAGGGAAGACCTGTCTTCTATCTGAGAATGGGAGCAGCCACTCAGTGAACCAGAGAAAGAGCATTCCAGGCAGATGGAACAGCAAAGGGAAAGGCTGAGAGTGAGGAAGCGCTTTGCATGTGGAAAAACAGAAAGTTTGCTCACGAATGTTATAGGAAAATAGGCAAATGTTTTAGATTGAAGGTGGATAAATGGGCAGAGCCCTGTGACTCAAGACCTCATAAGCCATGATAAAATGTTAGGTTTCATGAAAACCAAAACCACAGTGTGATGTCATCTCACATCTATAGAATGGCTACTATTTAAAAAGAAAAAAAGGTAACAATTGTGGGAAAGGAGGTGAAATGATGAGAACCCTTGTATACTGTTGGTGGAAATGTAAATCGGTGCAGCTACTATATGGAGGTTCTCAAAAATTAAAAATAAAACCACCATTTCATCCAACAATGTCACTGCTGGGTATATATCCAAAGGAGATGAAATCAACATATGGAAGAGACATCCACACCCCCATGTTCATTGCAGCATTATTTATAAAAGTCAAGACATGGAAGCAGCCTAAGTGTCCTTCAACAAATGAATAGAGAAAATGTGATACATACAGACAATGGAGTATTATTCAGCCTTTAAAAAAGAATCCTGCCATTGCAACGATATGGATGAAACTGGAGGACATATTAAGTGAAATAAGCCAGCCACTGAAGGACAAATACTACATAACGCCACTTCTATAAAGACTCTAAAAGAACCAAACTCATAGAAGCAGAGTAGGATGGTGGTTGCCAGGGGCTGGAGGAAAGGGGAAACAGGGAGGTATTAGTCAAAGGGTATAAAGTTTTGGTCACACAAGATGAATAAGTTCTGGAGATCTACTGTATGGCACAGTGCCCACAGATAGTAATATTCTATTATATACTTAAAATTTTGCTCAGAGGGTAGATCTTATATTGTGTTCTTGTCATAAAATAATAAGAGCAATGAATAATAAGGGCAGGGGAAAACCTTTGGAGTAATGGACAGGTTTATGGCATGGATCATGGTGATGGTTTCACAGATGTATACTTACCTCCAAAGTTATCAAGCTGTAGACAGCTTTTGGATGCCAATAACACCTCAACAAAGTGGTTTTTATAAAAGGAATGTTGGGTTTTATTCTAAGTGCAAAGGAAATCACTGGATGCCTTAAGCAGGGAGTGACAAAATCTAGCATATTAGTTACAAGAAAATCACTCTGGCCACCCTGTGGGAAACAGACTAGAGAAGAAGCAAGAAACTACAGTTGAGAAGTGGCCGCTGGAGCCCTAGTGAGAAATGGAGAAAGGAGTTGTGTCTCAGTAGAGATGGAATAAAGTTCAACAACCTTGAGAAAAATTGTGGGGAGAGGGAAGAATTAGGCACAAAGGAGATTCTCTACTCTGTGCAAGGCACACACTTCATCTTGTCTTTTCTATAAACACTTCCCATTTCATCTCAACAGAGGGCTTATGGAAACTATTTTTATGTGGAATCACAATTTTGCAAATATTGTTGGATTTAATTTGACTTAAGCCTATTTCCATTATTCTGGCCTGAATATCAGGTCACAAAAGAAGGTCACAAAAGAAGGGTTCTGTACCCAGTCATAACACTGGTACACTGCTTGGCCCCCGCTTACCTTCTTTTTCCTCAACCTAACCCTCCTGGAAAGCACTGCACTTGCAAAGCTGGAAGAGATGACTGTTAGGGGCCAGAGTACCATTTCTGCCCAGCAGGCCAGGAAACTGCTTTAAAAATAGAGTATTAAACCATTTAGCAGCTTAGTAAAAAGTTCAGATGCTGCCATTAGACGTGGGCTTTGCCTGGTTTGAGAACAATCAAGAAGGGTTTTGGGACCCTTCTAATCCTTTACTCCCCCCTGTTCCTTCTTAATCTCTACTTCAGATTAAGCTAATAAAGACAACTAGTTTAGCACTGCCTTCTATACACTAACTTTGAATGCCATGAAGTCATTTGTACTCAAGGGCATCATCACAAGCGTTATAGGCTCCCCGACGCGGATAACACAGCATCTATCTTAGCCTCTGACTAACAAAGCCCTGCAGGAAAAACATATTAACTGACCTCCACCTCACATGCCTTCCCAAATAAACCTACTCTTTTTTCCATTTAAAATTTGCACCCTGATGTTGGCATAATTGGCTAGTCATATGCAGAAAAATAAAACTGAATCCCTACTCTACCCTTTATCATATACTTTAAGACCTCAAACTATAAAAATCCTAGAAGAAAGCCTAGTAAATACCTTTCTGGATATTTGGTCTTCACAAAGAACTTACAATTAAGTCCTCAAAAGCAATTGCAACAGAAACGAAAATTGACAAATGAGACCTAATTCAACTAAAGAGCTTCTGCACAGCAAAAGAAACTACCAATGGAATAAGCAGACACCCTACAGAATGGAAGAAAATATGCACAAACTATTCATCTGACACAGGTCTAATATCCAGAATCTATAAGGAATTTAAGCAATTTAACAAGCAAAAAAACAAACAACCACATTAAAAAGTGAGCAAAGGACATGAACAAACAATCCCAAAGGAAGACATACATGTGGCCAACAAACATATGAAAAAATGTTCCACATCACTAATCATTAAAGAAGTGCAAATCAAAACCACAGTGAGATCACCATCTCACACCAGTCAGAACTGCTATTAATTAAAAGTCACAGATCCTGGTGAGGCTGTAGGGAAAAGGGAATGCTTAAACACTGTTGGTGGAAATGTAAATTATTTCAGCCACTGTGGAAAGCAGTTTAAAGAACTTAGGCTACCATTCTCCCCAGCAATGTCACTACTAGGCATGTAGCCAAGGAAAATAAATCATTCTATCAAAAGATACATGTACTTGTTTTTTCATCATGGCACTATTAAGAACAGCAAAGACATGGAATCAACCTAGACACCCATCAACAATGAACTGGATTAAAGAAAAGATGGTACATATACATGATAGAATACTACACATTTACAAAAAAGGAACAAAATCATGTCCTTTGCAGCAACATGGATGCAGGTGGAGGAGGAGGAGGAGATTATCCTAAGTGAATTAATGCAGTAACAGAAATCCAAATACCACATGTTCTCACTTACAAGTAGGAGCTAAACATTGAGTACCCATGGACATAATGATGGGAAAAATAGGCACTAGGGTCTACTAGATGGGTGAAGGAGGGAGTGGGAAAGGGTTGAAAAACTACCTATTGGGTACTATGCTCACTATCTGGGTGACAGGATCATTTCTATCCCAGACCTCAGCATTATGCACATTATGCCATATACTCATGTGACAAACCTGCACATGTCTCCCTGAACCTAAAAGTTAAAATTTTAAAAAGTTTACGCCTCATAAGGGCACAAAATCTGCTGCAGGTGGTTCATATTTTTGGTGTTGCCTTCTGTTGAACCAGAGCTCTCACCTCTGTCCTATAGAGAGAGCCAGAGCAGCTTAGGGCAAGGAAGGGACTTACCGGATGATTATTTTCTGTGTGAATTCAAGAGTGAGACTTTCTTAGCATGTCCCTAAAAAGAAAATTCATGGGCAGTAATTGGTGACAGGGAAAGAGACTCCGCAGAGCTGGCCATCTGGTGACCTGAGCCGGCTGCAGCTTTATTTCATTCAGATGCCACTGCTCTTCCTCCTTTTGTAGGATTTCAGCTGTCTCATTAGATTGCTCCTCGCCACTAAATATTCCTTCCAAATCATTTTCATTTCTAATAATAAAACTAATCTAGGATTTCAAAACTATTTTTATATTAAAACTTTTAAAACCATGTTTCTCGGTTTAAAGACATTTTGGGGGTGGGGAGGGGAACTTCCTGATATTTCATCCCTATGTTATCCCCATAACAACTGCTATGGTGAAATTCCTCTGGCATATTAACATTTATATACCAGGAAGGAAAAAAGCTAAACATACGGCTTATCTCTCCATCAGTTCTGACCCTCTTCAAATGTCTTCAGTAAGAGATATTAAGATGGGAAAAAAAATACACCAAAATCCAATTTCTCAGACTATCCTGTTCCCTACCTACATTGCCTTCCTAACATCATAAGAACTTCCTTTAAAAATGGGGCCAGGCACAGTGGTTCCCCACCTGTAATCCCAGCACTTAGCATTGTCATTTTTCTTAAATTTTAGCCATTCTGACAGGTGTAAGGAGGTACATCATTGTGCTTTTAAATTGTATTTTACGAGTAACGTCTCCTTCAATTCTAGCCATCATTCCCATCCTTTAGGCAGGAAAGGGGGAAACACTTTGGGAGGTTGAGGTGGGAGGATCGCTAGACTTTGGGATTTTGAGGCCAGCCCAGGCAACATAGCAAGACCCTACCTCTACAAAAAATAAAAAGTAAAAAATTAGCCAGGCATGGTAGCACATACCTGTAGTCCCAACTATTGAAGAGGATGAGGTGGACTGATTGCTTGAGTCCAGGAGGTTGAAGCTGCAATAAGGGGTGATGGTGTCACTGTGCTATACCCCCAGCCTGAGAGACAGAGTAAGAGCCTGTCTCAAAAAAATAAAAAAATTAAAAATAAATGGGAGCTAGGCTATTAATAAAGGAGAATTAAGCTACATTTCTTTTGAACCACACCACTGAACTTCAGGAATCAAGGTGTTTTTATTTCCTCACTTTGGGTTGTTTTTCTAGCAGAAGGGACAGCTTTACATGGATTATTTTCCTAGTCTTTTTTTTTCAGATTTTAAATTTTTTACATACTTTAAAATTTACTCCTGTGAACGTACAGTTCTACGGGTTTTAAGAAATGCTCAGAGATGTACATCCACCACAATCATGGTACGGAAGTTTTATTGCCCCTCCAAAATGCTCTAATGCTGTCCCTTTGGGATCAACCCATCTCTTTCCCTTACCCCCATGCTTCTCTGTTCTGTCACTATTGCTTGCCTTTCTTAGAAGTCATAGAAATAAAATGACGTAGTATATAGCCTTTTAGGCCTGGCTTTTCAGTTAGCAAAATGCATTTGGGATTCATGCAAGTTGTTGACCATATCAATCGTTTGTTCTTTTGTATTGCTGAGCACTATTGCATGGTACGGACACACCACAGTTTGTCAATCTGTTCATCCAAGGACATTTGGGTTGTTTTGTCTTTGGAGATTACATATAAGCCTTCTATAAACATTTGTATACAGATTTTTATATGATCATAGGTTTCTAATTCTCTTAGACAAATAGAGAGTGGTATAGTTAAATCATACAGTTAGATTAGGTTAAACCTTATAAGAAACTTTAAAAGTTCTCAAGGGAGTTGTAATATTTGTAATATGTTGCATTCTCACTTGCAATGCATGAGAATTTCTGTTGCCTCCCATCCTCATTAGCACTTAACATTGTCATTTTTCTTAAATTTTAGCCATTCTGATAGGTATGAGGAGGTGTACCACTGTTCTTTTAAACTGTATTTTCCTAATAATGTCTCCTTCAGTTCTAGCCATCATTCCCATCCTTAAGTCAGAAAAGAGGGAAAGACAATGGGTAGATGGCATACACTAGCCGAGGCAGCACTCTTTTTAAGTAGCATTCCTGGAAACCCCTCACAACAACTTCTGATTGCATATCATTGGCCAGAATTACTATAACCACAAGGCCTCCCTGCATGCAGGGAAGATTGAGAAATGGAGGCATTTTTTAACTGCATATATCAGCACCTCATTAAAATCAAGAATCTCTAAGTAAGAAAGGAGACGGGGCATGGAGTTGGCACCTCGCAGACTCTCCTGTCACACTGGTGTCCTTGCTTCCCTCCCATGCCTCTGTACAATTTATTCTTCACTTGCAGCCAGAGTGATCCCTATTAAAATTCATCACATCATGTCACTTTTGTGCTCAAAATAATTCAATGCTTCCCAACTCCCCCTGGAGTAAACTCAAAGTCCTTGCAATTGTAAGGCCTTTCCTGATCTGTGTCCACACCCACATTTTGCAGTGTACCTCCTACCAACCTTCCCCTTGCAACTGTCAGTAAGGCCCTTCCTGATCTGTGTCCACACCCACATTTTGGAATGTACCTCCTACCAACCTTCCCCTTGCAATTGTCAGTAAGGCCTTTCCTGATCTGTGTCCACACCCACATTTTGCAGTGTACCTCCTACCAACCTTCCCCTTGCAACTGTCAGTAAGGCCCTTCCTGATCTGTGTCCACACCCCACATTTTGCAATGTACCTCCTACCAACCTTCCCCTTGATCACTAAGTTGCAGCCACACTGCTGTCCTTCCTCTTCCGTGAATAAGCCAAACATACTCTGACTTCTGGCTCCTCTGGGTCTTACCATTCACCTTGCCTGGATAGTTCTTCTTTCAAAGAGGCTCACTACTTTACTTTCAACTCCCATAAGCTTACACACGTATGCCCCTGCAGCAAGTCAGAAAGACTTTTCCTCCTCTATAAAAATTACCTTATATAAAATAGAACTACCAACCCCTGCCATATGCTGTTTATATTGCACTTAGCACTTAACATATCACATATTTTGTTTATTTGTTAATATCTTGTGGCCTTTAGAATATAATAGAGCAAGAACTTTGTTTTGTTCATGGTTGTATCTAGAACATGGCCTGACAGTCAACAGATATTTGCCACCTGAATGAATGAAGAGAGGAAGGTCTTAACAGAGAACTCATAGAAAGAAAGAGTGCTGTGATATTCCTTCTTCCCTTTCTATAGATTCTTTTATCTCCATTTCTCAGCTCATTGAGGAAGACTCCAAGAGAATCAATCATAGAGCTTTGGGTTTTGCAAAAGGAGGATCTGACAACACATCTTTGGTTGCATATTTGCTGAAATAGATAATTCTCAGAAGAGTTAGGTGGGGTTTCCTGAAATTGCAGGGCATGAAAAAAGAGGAAAGGGGTAAGATCATGGAGGGGAAGGGAGGCAGGAGTCTTCCTGTTAACCAAGTAGACACCATGAAGGTAGACCGGCTAGGGCCATCTTGAAAAGGTCCCACCCAAGTGCTTCCACGGTGTATTAGTCTGCTAGGATTGCCATAACAAAGTGCCACAGATTGGGTAGCTTAAATAATAGAAATTTATTTTATCATAATCCTGGAGGCTATATGTTCAAAATCATGATGTTGGCAATGTCGTTTATTCTGAGGCCACTCTCCCTGGCTTCTTGATAGTCAACTCCCTGTCTTCAAATGGGCTTCCTTCTGCATGTCTGCATCCTCATCTCCCCCTTCTTATAAGGACACCAGTCATACTGGATTGGGGCCTACCCTAACGACCTCATTTTAGATTAATCATGTCTTGGAAAGACCCTATCTCTAAATATAATCATATTTGGAGGTACTAGAAATTAGGACTTTAAAATATGAACTTGGGTGGGGGGTGGAGGGGACACAATTCAGCCTGCAAAGCAAGACTAGGACTTCCCTGTAGAAAGAACCTGAGTAGGGCACGAGAGTCAAGATCTGGGGGCATACTAAGAGGCCTGCAAGAGCCATCACCAAGCCTGGGAATGGCACAATGCAGAGATCCCAAAGGGAGGTCTGAAGGAATCCACAAAAGCCTCAAGAGTCAAGAATTTGCAGTTGGACACCTGGCATTTAAAGGCAAGAGAACTATAATAAGCAAGAGTAGCTAAGAGAAAGACCTTCCTCCTCTTATTCTCTGTTCCTTCTTCTGCATGTTTGAACCACTGAACTTGGAGAGTGGGAGGAAGGTGGAGGAAGGAGAGTAAAAGAACAAATCACTGGACCTTTTCCTACTGCTGGCCGCAGAGCCCAGGGAAAGAGAAAAGGTTGAATTACATGAGATCAAAGTTTGATATCTGGATTTGGCCTGCTGTGAACTGGGCTGCTAGGAAGCAAAGCAGATCAGAAACGCGCAAGTCATGGGGTGTCACCAGAGGGTGGCATGAGACTGCTGGGAAGCCGTGTCACGCCAGACTCCTTGGAAGAACCATGGCTTTCTGGGAGAGGAAGCATTGCCTGCACCATCAAAACTGCTCTCAAAAATTAGGTTCATAGCTCTTCACCCTTCACTCCGCAATCCTTTCACAGTGATTTTTCCAGAAAAGTTCATAAGCACCCTATGATAGGACACCATGTTCAGCAATTTCAAGGCGATATTCTGTCTCCATCTAGTTCTGATGTAGCTGGCAAAGTCTCTGTATTAGGTTGCTAAGGCTGCCATAACAAAGTACCAAAAACTGAATCAACTGAACAACAGAAATTTATTGTTACACAGTTCCGGAGACTGGAAGATGTCAGCAGCATCGGTTCCCTCTCAGGGCTGTGAGAATCTGTTCCCCTGGCTTCTGCTGGTTTCCTGGCAAGATTTGGTGTTCCTTGGCTTGTAGAAGCATTGCCCTGACCCCGTCTTCATTTTCACATGGTGTCTCCCTGTTTGCATATCTCTGTGTCCAAAACTCCTTTCTTTATAAGGACACAAGTCATACTGGCATTAAGGCCCACCTTAATGACATCTTAACTTAAATAACTGCATCTGCCAAGACACTACTTCCAAATAAAGTATCATTCTGAGGTATGAAGGTTTGAACTTCAACTTATGAATTTGGGGGGTAGTGAGAAGGGGACATATGATTCAACCCATTATAGTCTCTCTCCGTGGAAAAACATTTACTCTCCAGCAGAGCACCTCACTGGCAGGGAATCTGTGATGGTTAATACCAAGTGTCAACTTGACTGTATTAAAGAATGCGAAGTATTGATCCTGGGTGTCTCTGTGAGGGTGTTGCCAAAGGAGAGTAACATTTGAGTCAGTGGGCTGGGGAAGGCAGACCCACCCTTAATCTGGGTGGACACCATCTAATCAGCTGCCAGTGAATATAAAGCAGGCAGAAAAATGTGAAAAGGCGAGACTGGCTTAACCTCACAGCCTACACCTTTCTCCTGTGCTGGAGGATATCTGCCCTTGAACACTGGACTCCAAGTTCTTTAGCTTTGGGACTTGGACTGGCTCTCCTTGCTCCTCAGCTTGCAGACAGCCTATTGTGGAACCTTGTGATCATGTGAGTTAATACTACTTAATAAACCCCCCTTTAAATATACATACATATACATATATACACACACACATATACATATATATATATAATAAACAATTATATATTATATTATATATAATACATATGTTTATATATAATAAACCCCCCTTATGTAGCTGTATATAAAGGGGGTTTATTAAAATACATATATGTACATACGTATATGTATATATATTTAAAGGGGAGTATATATTTATACATATAGGTGTATACATATCCTATTGTATATATGTATACATATCCTATTGTATATATGTATACACATATACATATATATATCCTATTGTATATATGTATACATATATACACATTTACATATATGTGTGTATATATATATCCTTTTAGTTCTGTCCCTCTAGAGAACGCTGAATAACACAGCATCCCAAACTATCCATGGCTATAATAAAAGAACATGTGAAAACCTGGCAGGAAGCTTCATTCAGGCCAATAATCCACAACTTCAGCAACTAAATAATCAACTCACATAGAGTAAGATTGAACATCAGTAACAAGATGCTCCTCTTACCCTAGTCAAATGATGATCTAATAATAATACCGAGTGGTAAAATTAAGAGCTTATTTTAAAAAGTGGAAAGCACCATTTAATATTCAAAAATCAATGACACCAACTTTTGCTAATCAAATAACGTATTTTCCATTAGTTGAGAGAAAAATACATGTTTTGGAGTTACATTCTTTGAATGGGAAAGGTTCATATTGAGATAGGAGGCTGCATATTTCATCTGTTAACTTATCTGCTAATCAAATAATGTATTTTCCATTAGTTGAGAGAAAAATACATGTTTTGGAGTTACATTCTTTGAAGGGAAAGGTTCATATTGAGATAGGAGGCTGCATATTTCATCTGTTAACTTAGCTGCTGTTGACTCATCTGCTCCCAAGAGTGTACACACGGGTATTAAATGTGAGTACAGCTTTGCTTTAACATCAAAAGTATGTTGGGGGCTTTTATTTGCTTTGTTTGGAAATATTTTTCTTGGACTGTCTTATTTGATTTTCTAGTATCCAGGGAATTTAGAGAAGGCAGAAACACATCAAAAGTTTTAAACTGCCCTCTATTATCAAATGACATTGGAGAAGGCTTAAAAGAACAGTTTCTTTATGGATCTGAGGCTTTTATCCAGGGATCTCAGAGTCTTTTACGGCAGATATTACTTACTTTATAGGGTTTCAAAGGTATTTAGAGGCTAGTCCAAAGCCTATGAGTACATCTGGGGAGAAAGGTCAAAGAATAAAATATTATGGTTGGATTTTTAGCCCTTAGCCTATACTTCTTAGAAAAATGTTCTCCCTTTATAACATGGTAGTCACCACCTGAAATATTATCTGAGCATCTGCCATCTAAATAAAATATAGCCTGATCAACTATAGGGATTATTTACTTAAGCATTATTAAATCCCACTAAGTGTTGCAGACTAATGCTACACAAGGGTTGCAGTAATGAGCAAAGTTCTCATGAATTTATACTTTGGAGACAGAGATGGACAATAAGTAAAATTACTAATTCATGTTTTAAGTTGAATAGTCCCCCCCAAAATTTCACATCTACCTGGAACCTGTGAAGGTGACACTATTTGGAAATATTATCTTTGCAGATCTCATCAAGTTAAAAAGAGGTTATGCTGGATAATGGTGGGCCTCAATCCAATATGATTAGCATTCTTATAAGAAGAAAGAAATGTGGACATAAAGATACAGAAACACAGGAAGAAGACCACACGATGATGGAGGCAAAAATTGGAGTGGTACAGTTCCAAATCAAAGAACACCAAGGATTGCTGCTGCCACCAGAAGGCAGGGGAGAAGCATGGAATGGGTTCTGGCTGAGAGCCTCCAGAAGGACCCAATCCTATAGACATCTTGATTTCAGAGTTCTGGCCTCCTGAGCTATGAAAGAATCAATCCCTGTTGTTTCCAACTACCTAGTTTGTGGTACATTTTTATGACAGTCTGAGGAATTAACACAATTTGTGAGTGATGGTAAGGGCTAAGGAGAAAAAAATAAAAGAAAAAAATAAAGTGAAGTGGAATAGAGAGACCTGGGGAGGGTTGCAATGTTAGACTGGCCAGAAGAATTTTCCATGAGAAGATGATATGGACAAGAGACTGAAGAAATGAGGGAGTGACACATGATGATACCCAGATAAAGTAAGTGTTCCAGACAAAAGGAAGAAAGAGCTTGTGCAAAGGCCCTGAGGTGTGAGCACGCCTGCATGGTCAGGGAATGACAAGGAGGAGAGTATGGCTGGAGTAGAGTGATACACGGGGAGAGTAGGAGAAGGTCAGGGAGGGAATGGGAAGCCAAATCATGGAAATGCCATGGACTGTTGCAAAGTCTCTTGCTGTTACTTTGACTCAGACAGAAAAGAAGCTCTTGAAGAGTTTGGAGCAGAGAAATGGAGCAGAGGACTGAAAAGATCTGACCTATATCGTAATAATATCTTTGATTGTTAGGAATATACTGAATAGAACAGGTAGCAGGTAGAACAGGAGCAGGTAGAACAGTTAGAAAACTGTTACAATAATCCAGGTGGGAAATGACGGTGACTTGGACCAGGGTGGTACTGGTAAAGCTGCTTACCTGGGGTCAGATTTAGGATTTTCTTTTTGTAGACCTGGCCAACAAGACTTATTATGAATCAGATGTGGAATATGAGTAAAAAAGAAGAATTAAATATAGTTTCAAGGTACTTTGTCAGAGGAATTAGAATAATGAACTGGCTATTTACTGAAAGAAACACATGAGAAGATTAGGTATGGTGAGGAAGTTCAGGAATCATCTTGGAGCATGTTAATTTTTAGATGCCATTTTATTTATTTATTTATTTATTTATTTATTTATGAGACAGAGTCTCATTCTGTTGCCCAGGCTGGAGTGCAGTCATGCAATCTCTACCTCCCAGGTTCAAGTGATTCTTGTGCCTCAGCCTCCCAAGGAGCTGGGATTGCCATGAGCCATCACACCTGGCTAATTTTTGTATTTTAGTAGAGACAGGGTTTCACCATGTTGGCCAGGCTGGTCTTGAACTTTTGACCTCAGGTGATCTGTCCACCTAAGCCTCCCAAAGTGCTGGGATTACAGGCATGAGCCACCATACCTGGCTCAGATGACAATTAGATATGTAAGTGAGAATATTGTGTAAGCAGTTGAGTATACAAGATGGAGTTAGTTAGGAAGAAGCGTTGGCAGGATATTCTAATTTAGAAGTTGTTGGACTAGAGATGATATCACATGTCTGTGTATTTATTATGTCCCTCCACAATGCTTCTTGTTTCTCTGTAGAAAGACTACATAATTTGGCAATGTTGGGAGAATGACCTTGCTTCTGCCTTGTGACAGTTCCACACCCTTCTTATGGAAAGAATTATAAAAATGGCTTCCCACAATCTGTTCAATGTTTCAGATTGTTATATATTTATTTTTGTACAGCTATGCTATTTTAAAGAAAAATGTGTTAGGCAATTTACAATGTTCAACACATAATAATAAGATCAAAATTTAAAAAGTAAAATTAGTAATTAGACAGAGAAGTTAAATAAGTAAGCAAAGCAACTGTGAGTGGACAATTTTTTTAAGTTCTGTTTATGATGATCACCTTTAGCAAGAGGAAAAAAGAAGCAGGTATCAGGCTCCATGGGAAATTTCTAAATAACATTTTCATTATTATCTAACTTTTGGAAAAATTTTGAATGCATTACTTTGAATCAATGAATGAAAGGTTTGTACTGATCATGAGATATAACCACACAATTGTTTTTGATTGCTGGTATTAACTAAGTATTGTATCCTAAGAAGATTTAGTAACTAAGCCATGACTACTTTGCAGAGATCCCTGGCCAATAACACTAAAGTAAATATATCAAGAAGAAGAAAGCCCCTTTTCTGATTGAAGAGCATAGAGGGAAGTGGAGGAATGATAAATTCAGATGGATCTGTGATGATGACCAGAACTCAGGTGGGAGCAAGAAAGAGGTTCAGAGCAGAGCATGAATTCACTGAATACCGAAGCCTCCAGGGCACTGAGATTACTGTGACTTTCTTATTTGTATTCAACTGATGCTTTGAGGTCTGACATGTCATCTATAGTTCCCGCTTTTAACAAGAAACTGAGTCAAGCCATGATCCTGGAGGGTTTCCTTCCTGCCCATCCGCTACTAATCCCAAAGAAGAATCCTGAGCTCAGAATATTCCATTTTGGATCCAAGGGCATGGAGTAGGTAAATTACATCACTCCCCCTCTAATTTAAGAATTAAGTGTTTGTTCAGCTAAATTGGGCCTCATATGGGCATCCATGAAAATGTTTTGATTAGTTATTTTCCTAATTATTCTAACCAATTCAGAGAAACTACTATTTAACAAATAGTATGATATTATAATTAAATGCTAAATTTAACTTTGAGTTTCATGGTAACTAAGTTAAAACAATCATTGGTTGATTCTCCCAGAAGATAAGGTTTTTTAAAGACCCATATATTAACATGGTGCCATTGACTGAAAAATTGTATCCCCTCCAGCTCTAGTATATATATGTTGAAATCCTAACCTCCAGGGTGAGGCTACTAGGAGGTGTAGCCTTTGGGAGGTGATTAGGTCATGAGCATCATCCCTTACAAATGGGATTAGTGCCCTTATAAAAGAGATTGAGGAGGACTCCCTCGCCCTTTCCCCAATGTGAGGTTACACAAAAAGACAGCCATCTATGAACTAGGAGACAGGCCTTCAGCATACACCAAATCTGCAGATCCCTTGATTTTGAACTTCCCAGCCTCCAGAACTGTGAGAAATAAATGTTTTTTATTTAGGCTCCCTAGTTTATGATATTTTGTTATAGCAGCCCAAACAAACTAAAACACATGGAAAAGCATATTTTTTCTAGTGTAAATCTAGAAAATATTTATTAACTGTATTTCAAATTCCAGGGATACTGAATGATAATAGAAAAATGCTTAGTATTGTGCTTTTACAAATGATACACACTGCAAATGATCACACAAAATATGTAGCACTGCATAGAAATCAAAAGATATCTTCAAAGAATTAGAGTTCACAAAAACTGCGCTTTGATTATATAACTTTAAAATGGAGAGGACTTAGGAAATGTAAGGGAATTAATAATTACTATGTCTTTTACACATTCCCTTTAAAGCAGCAGATATTTCAAAAATCAAAGGTTGGAAAGTACTAAACTGGTATCAATTTATCATGCCTAAAGTGTGGCTATTTTGTAATACTGATTAAAGAGATAATCATAAGACTTAAGCAGGGATTCCAATTTACATTGCCTACAGAGTCCAGGCAGAAAGATGTTTGACTCAGGTAGTGAATAAATACAAAGTGAAGGGGATTGTGCAAGCTAAGAGTACATAATTTGTCATATAAGAGAATCACTACCTAGTTTCAGCCCATTTTTATTTAAAAGAAACACAGACCCTTTATTATAAGATTTATCTGGATTTTCAGAGAAAATCAGAAATCCGGAGTTTATGTGAAATTTTGTCATCTTTAAGTTTTTTTTAGATCTTAGATGTTTGTAAAAGTTTACATGTAAAGGGACTTCCTCTTCTTGTCAGAATGTAGAAAATGAGAAGAGAATATCTCTCCCATCTAAGAGGTTGAATGGGCTGGATAAACACAAAAATTTTTCCCCCATGTGCAAGGCAGAAGCCAGCAAAGCCAGGGGACAGAGCAAGCATTGAGAAAAATCTTTCCAAAGCTCACCAGGCTTTTACTAAGTATACTACAACAGCTCTCGAAAGCCTAGGGACATCAGCAGAGCAAAAGGGAGGTATCATCAGCACAGAAAGCTGGAAGTAACTTGTAGAGCAAAGAGAATTCCTCCCCTAATCACCTACAAACTCAAAAATCTGGTAACAAAGCTATAAAGCATACCAAGAGGTTCAGGAGTACACAGATCCCAAACCTCACTGAAGACAAAGGGTTGTAAGATTCCATTCAAGTGTTGTACAATCCTTGTTGTAAGAGTCAATATTACTGTAGCATAGAACTATAATAAGTTAAAAGCTCATGTAGTAACCTCTATAGCAATTATTAAAATACACATTAAATAACATTTTAAAAGTTAATAGAATAAACAAAATGGAATATTACGAAATTTTTTATTCAGCCAAAAGAAGGCGGAAACAAAGAAATAGAAGAAAAAGAGATGAGACAAATAGAAAATCAATACTAAGATGTTATACTTAAAACCAAGTATCAATAATGTATTAAATGTAAATGGATTACACGTCATGTAAAAAGCAGAAATTGTGAAACTAGGCAAAAAAAGCCTAATCATTAACTGTTTACAAGTAATACACTCAAAATAGAAATATATAGCCTGATTGAAAGTAGAAGGGTGACAAAACATATACCATGGAAGCACTAAAGCATAGAAAACTAGTATTAGTGTCTTCGTATAAAATAAAGTCCTCTAAGATAAACAGTATAATCTAAGCTAAAGACAGACATTTGATAATGATAATATGGTCAATTTATCAAGAATCCAAATCACTCGTAAATAAGTATGTACCTAATTATGCAGCAAAAACTGTCAGAAATCAGAAAAGAAATTGAAGTATCTATACTTCACAGCTGGAGAAGTTAATATCCATCCCTTCCTTAGTAATTGATAGAAAGATAAGCCAAAAAATCAGAGTATAAAAGATTTAGATCACCATCATCAGCTAACATGACCTAATTTATATTTACAAAAAATACAATACCCTGAAATGAAGAATGCACATTCTTTTAAAAAATACACGCTGGTCATGGTAGCTCATGCCTGTAATCCTAGCACTATGGGAAGCGTATGCAGGCAGATCACTTGAGCTCAGCGGTTCAAGACCAGCTTGAGCAAAATGGTGAAACTGTGTCTCTACAAATAAAATAAATAAATAAATAAAAATTTAAAAATTAGAGGATAAAATGAAATCTTATTTATTTATTTATTTATTTAAAATAGATAAAATAATATTTTAAATAGATAAAGTTTTATCTATTTTATTTTATTTTTCAAAAGATCATTTAAGGCTACTATGAGGACCTTTATGCACATAAACTAGAAAACCTGGAAAAGATGGATAAATTACTCGAAAAATACAACCCTAGGCCAGGCGCAGTGGCTCACGCCTGTAATCCCAGCACACTGGGAGGCCAAGGCGGGGAGATCAACTGAGGTTAGGAGTTCAAGACCAGCCTGGCCAACATGGCGAGACCCCATCTCTACTAAACATACAAAAATTAGCCAGGTGTGGTGATGCACACCTGTAATCCCAGCTACTCCAGAGGCTGAGACAGGAGAACAGCTTGAACCTGGGAGCCAGAGATCACACCACTGCACTCCAGCCTGGGCAACAGCGAGACTTTGTCTCAAAAAAATAAAAACACAACCCTCCTTGCTTAAATCAGGAAGAATTAGATACCCTGAACAGACCAATAACAAGCAGTCAGATTGAAACGGTAATTTAAAAATTACCAACAGAAAAAAGTCCAGGACCAGAGGGATTCACAGCAGAATTCTTCCAGACATTCAAAGAAGAATTGGTACCAATCCTTTTGACACTATTCCATAAGACAGAGAAGAAGGAACCCTCCTTAACTCATTCTATGAAGCCCGCACCACCGTAATACCAAAACCAGGAAACGACATAACCAAAAAAAAAAAACTACAGATTGATATTCTTGATGACCATAGACGCTAAAATTCTTAACAAAATACTTGCTAACCAAATCCAACAACATATCAAAAAGATAATCCCCCATTATCAAGCGAATTTCATACAAGGGATCCAGGGATGGTTTAACATCTGCAAATCAATAAATGTGACACACTACATAAACAGAATTAAAAATAAAAATCACCTGATCATTTCAACAAATGCAGAAAAGTCATTTGATAAAATCCAACATCGCTTTATGATTATAACTCTCAGCAAAATTGGCATAAAAGGGACATATCTTAATGTAACAAAAGTCATCCATGGAAAACCCACCACCAACATAATACTGAATGGGGAAAAGTTGAAAGCATTCCCTCTGAGAACTGGAACAAAACAAGGATGCCCACTCTCACCACTCCTCTTCCACATAGTACTGGAAGTCCTAGCCAGAACAATCAGACAAGAGAAAGAAATAAAGGGCATCCAAATCAGTAAACAGGAAGTCAAACTGTCACTATTTGCTGATGATCTGATTGTTTACCTTGAAAACCCTCAGGACTCCTCCAGAAAGCTCCTAGAACTGATAAAAATAATTCGGCGAAGTTTTTGGTACACAAATCAGTATCTCTTCTATACAAGATTAATGTACAGAAATCAGTAGCTCTTCTACACACCATCAGCAACCAAGCACAGAATCAAATCAAGAACTCAATGCCTTTACAACATCTGCAAAAAAGATAAAATACTTAGGAATATACTTAACCAAGGAGTTGAAAGACCTTTATGAAGAAAACTACAAAACACTGCTGAAAGAAATCACAGATGACACAAACAAATGGAAACACATCCCATGCTCATAGATGGGTAGAATCAATATTGTGAAAATGACCATACTGCCAAACGCAATCTAAAAATTCAATGCAATCCCTATCAAATACCACCATCATTCTTCACAGAATTAGAAAAAACAATTCTAAAATTCATATGGAACCAAAAGAAGCCCGCATAGCCAAAGCAAGACTGAGCAAAAAGAAGAAATCTGAAGCCATCACACGACCTGATTTCAAACTAAGCTATAAGGCCATACTCACCAAAACAGCATGGCACTGGTACAAAAATAGGCACATAGACCAATGGAACAGAGTAGGGAACCCAGAAATAAACCCAAATACTTACAGCCAACTGATCTTCAACAAAGCAAACAAAAACAAAGTGGTGAAAGCACCTTTTCAACAAATGGTGCTGGGATAATTGGCTAGCCACATGCAGGAGAATGAAACTGGATCTTCATCTCTCACCTTATACAAAAATCAACTCGAGATGAATTAAGGACTTAAACCTAAGACCTGAAACCATAAAAAGTCTAGAAGATAACATTAGAGAAACCCTTCTAGACACTGGCTTAGGCAAGGATTTCATGACCAAGAACTCAAAAGCAAATGCAATAAAAACAAAGATAAGTAGCTGGCGCCTAATTAAACTAAAGAGCTTTTGCACAGCAAAAGGAACAGTCAGCAGAGTAAACAGACAACCCACAGATACGAAAAATCTTCACAATCTATATATCTGACAAAGGAATATCCAGAATCTACAATGAACTCAAACAAATCAGTAAGAAAAAAACAATTTCATCAAAAAGTGGGCTAAGGACATAAATAGACAATTCACAAAAGAAGATACACAAATGGCCAAAAAGCATATAAAAAATGCTTAACATCACTAGTGATCAAAAAAATGCAAGTCAAAACCACAATGCAATAACACCTCATTCCTGCAAGAATGGCCATATTCAAAAAAATCAAAAAACTGTAGATGCAGGCATGGATGCATGAACAAGGAATACTTCAACATTGCTGGTATGAATATAATACAGCCACTATGGAAAACAGTGTAGATTCCTTAAAGAACTAAAAGAACTATCATTTGATCCAGCAATCCCACTACTGGGAATCCACTCAGAGGAAAAGAAGTCATTGTTCAAAAAAGATACTTGCACACATATTTATAGCAGCACAATTTACAGTTGCAAAATTATGCAGCTAACCCAAATGCGCATCAATCAACAAGTGGATAAAGAAACTGTGATATATATATCCACACCATATTATATATGCATTAGTAGAAAAAGCATATATATATACATTAGTGGAATAATATATACAAACATAATATATACATACACATAATATATACATTAATACTTATATATAAAATTATATATCACCAATATATATTAATATATGTGTATGTGTATTTATATAAAATATATATTAATATATACCTAATATATACATTAGTGAAATAAGTGTACACACACACACACACACACACACATGATGGAATACTATGCAGCCATAAAAAGGAATGAATTAACAGCATTTGCACTGACCTGGATGAGGCTGGAGACTATTACTCTAAGTGAAGTAACTCAGGGATGGAAAACAAAACATCATATGTTCTCACTGATATGTGGGAGCTGAGCTATGAGGATGCAAAGGCATAAGAATGATACAATGGACTTTGGGGACTTGGAAGGAAGAGTGAGAATTGGGTGAAGGATAGAAGACTACAGATATGGTGCAGCGTATACTGCCCAGGTGATGGGTGCACCAAAATCTCACAAGTCACCACTAAAGAACTTACTCATGTAATGAAATACCATTTGTACCCCAATAACTTATGGAACAAAAAACACATAAGATATCACTGCACATCTGTTAGAATGGCTATTATAAAACAAAAATGAAAGATAACAAGCATTGGTGAGACTATAAAAAAAAATGGAACCACTGCACACTGTTGGTGGGAATGTCAAATGGTGCAGCCATGGAAGAGAATATGGCAGTTCCTCAAGAAATTAAAAATAGAACTACCACATGGTCCAGCAACATCACTTCTGGATGTACATCCAAGAAAATGGGAAGCAAAATCTTGAAGAGATACTTGTACTCCCATGTTCACTGCAGCATTATTCGCAATAGCCAAAGTATAGAAAAACCCCAAGTGTCCACTGACAGATAAATGGATAAAGAAAATGTAACACATACATTCAATGGAACATTACTCAGCCTTAAAACAGAAGGGAATCCTACCATTTGTGACAACATGGATGGGCCTGGACGACATCAGTGGAAGAAGTCAGTCACAGAAGAACAAATACTGCATGATTTCTCTTACATGAGGCATCTAAAATAGTCAAAGGTATAGAAGTAAACAATAGAATACTGGTTACCAGGGGATGGGAAGAGAGAAATATGTCAAGTTGTTGTTCAATAGCTATAAAGTTACAGTTATACAAGATAAGTAAGTTCCAGGGACCTGCTGTACAACATAGGATTAGAAATAAGATGCTGTGGCTCATGCCTGTAATCCCAGCACTGAGGGAGGTCTAGCCGGGTGGATTACCTGAGGTCAGGAGTTCAAGACCAGCCTGACCAACATGGAGAGACCCTGTCTCTGCTAAAAATACAAAATTATCCAGACGTGGTGGCTCATGCCTGTAATCCTAGCTACTTGGGAGGCTGAGGCAGGAGAATCACTTGGACCCAGGAGGCGAAGGTTGCAGTGAACTGAGATTGCGCCATTGCACTCCAGCCTGAGCAACAAGATTGAAACTCTGTCTCAAAAAAAAAAAAAATATTGTGCACCTAAAAATTCATCAAGAGAATAAATCTCATGTTAAGTGTTCTTACCAAAAAAAAAAAAAAAAACTTACAAGGAAACTTTTGGAGGTTATAAATTTATTACCTGGATTATCGTAATGGTAACATGAGTGTATGCACATATGTAAATTGTATATATTAAGTATGCACAGTTTTCAGTACACCAATTATACCTCATTAAAACTGAGAGGAAAATGAATAGAGAGTAACTTTGGGATGGCATTACTAAGTAAGCTACAGACTTCATGACAAACTCACCAGTTTTTCACTAATGTCCTTTATCTGCTCCAGGGTCCATATTGCATTCAGGAGTGATTTCTCTTCAGTTGCCTCCAATCCTTTTCATACTTTCTTAATCTTGCCTTGTCTTTCATGACCTTGATGGATGTTTATTTTGTATAAGTCTTATAAGAAGGAAAAGTATTTGGATTAAAGAATGTCTCACACACAAACACACGTATACACAAAAAATGCCATTAAGGAGCAGAAAACAAAATTATGTGAGAACCAATATTTGTAAAGGAAAATAAACAAGCAGTTTCGTCTTCCCCCTCCTGGTCTCCTAAGGCAGGTAGCTCCTGCAGCTTCATTAAGAAATCCAGTTGATCTTCAGAAGAGTTCAAGGGTCTCCAACAAAGAGCAAATAATGAACAACGTATGAGTTTAAAATTCAGCGTGTCCAATCTCTTGGCTTGCCTGGGCCACACTGGAAGAAGAAGAATTGTCTTGGGCCACACATAAAATATACGAGCACCAACAATAGCTGAAAGGCAAAACAAAACAAAACAAAACAAAAAAATTGCAAAAATAATCTCATGTTTTAAGAAAGTTTATGATTTTGTGTTGGGCCGCATTCAAAGCTATCCTGAGCTGCATGTGGCCCATGGGCTGCAGGTTGGACCAGCTTGATTTAAATGTTTTTAGAGAAGATTTGTTAGTCTCCCAATTAATGTGTTGTACTGCCAAATGGATTTTTTTTCCTCTAGTTATTTTGCTAAATCCTGTTAAAGGATGGCTGTAGGGGTGCATTCATTTAAATTTGGAGAAATTTCTAACCGAGATTATAAAGTTAGCTTTAATATAGCTGATGTTAAGCCAATCTTATTGACAATACTGAACCCACAGGCTCAGATATCTTAAGACTATCCTTGGTCCATAACAACAAACAATGTCATCAACACAGAAGAGGTCAATTGAGGTATGCAAGAGAGCATGCATCCAATTAATTAAATGGCCTTGCCAGATTATTAAAATTTATGCTAGTAAGAAGGCAGGCAATTTTGCAACGTTTAGAAATGAAATTCCTTTTGTAAGATAATTCTATTGCCAGTAGCATTATATACCGGAAGTTTTGAAAATGTGTTACAAGCAACACTTTGAAAACGTGTTACAAACGTTCAAACATGTTCTAGATAATATTCCTATTTCATTGACGTTTGTCAAGAAATAAAAGCAAAAATCATCTTTTTCCTCTATATTACTCTTGCGATTTTGCTTTAGCAATAAAGTAGCATATAGCAGTTATTAACAGTGAAATGGTTGTACCAAAACATTGATCAAGGAACTCTTCCACAGTGTTCATTTTGCTTCTTTCTTTAGAAAATCTGTCCAAAGTTTTGAAGGAATATACAAGATATCAGTAGGTCTGTAAATGGGACAATAGAGAGTTTCTATTTTATTAAAACTCAAAAGACATCACTTCAAATCCACTCTGAAAAACTTCTGCAAAGAATTATGCAAGGTAAAGCCTGTAAGAAAAAGTGATACTGCCTCCTGCTTCCAGTTCTGGTAGTGAAGAAAAAAATAAAAAAAACACATTTTACTATTATTTACAGCTGATTTTCACTGATATTTTAATATGGCAAATGAAAGTATCAATAAATAATAACAAAATTAAAATTCTATACAGTAAAATCCACCATAATCAAAGTCAAAATACAAATGGAAAATCACAGGAAAAGGTATTTGAAACTCCTATCATAGACAAAGGGATAATTTTCTCTTTAATGACCTCAGAAGAATCAATAACACAGACAATCCAAGAAAAGACAATCCAACAAAGAATAGGAACATATAAGCTACAAAAACTATAAACAGTTCTTAAATGCAAGAGAAGATGTCCAATCTTAAGCAGAAAAAGAGAAATAAAATTTAAATTAAAACTAAATGCCATTCTTTATCAAATTGCCAAATATCAAAAAGTTTTACAGTTCTCCACATTGGTGAAATTGTAGGGAACAAGCCATCCTCACACGTTGCTGATGGGAGTATAGAGACAGTGGGAGATAGTATAGACAATATGAAGATTGGTTGGAAAGTGTCTATCAAATGTACAACTGTTCGAGGATATTCGCTGCCATATTGTTTGCAACAGTAAAAGGTACCCATCAGTGGTTAAATAGATTATGGAAACATACGTAAGTGGAATGTGATACTGGAAATGATAAGGAAGTTTCATATGTAATGATTTTGGGGGGGGGGAAACCTCGCCTTTAAAGACTCTGAACCCTTGATCTCCTATCAAGGATCAGGTGTTAGGGCATGGGGAACAATGTAAAAATTATTCTCTACAGATAATTCTGGCATTCGAAGAGCTAAGGAGTACTAGGTTCATTTCCAACTGGAGGCTGTAAGGACAGGCAAAGTCCTTGTTTTAGCTTGAAAAAGAGGAAGGAAAAAAAGCAGAGCCTTAAGAAGGTCTACTTGTGACACTTTTTAGGGAGTGTAAAGAAGCAAGAGTGAGGGATTGGGGAGTGAGGCAGGGAAGGAAATGGTGATGCACTGTCAAGCTGGCCACAGTAAAACATGACGAATTGCTGCATCTTTCTGAATCAGTCTCTGAGAAGTCATATAAAATGAATCTCAAGACTGCCTGTTAGGGAGAGCAGAGGGAGGAAGATGGAAAACAAATACATCCATTGCCCATCAGTTCCTGTATTATACTAGTCAAAGCCTTACTGCAGGGAGCACTAACTACCCACTTCTACCAAGTTGTAAATTTATGGAACCAAGTAGAACTCTACATTTTCATGTCATCAGAGAGGCCCCAGGCAGGCACAGGTACTAGGTTAATCACCTTTGGGGGACTCAGTCAGAGCCCTGCAAAGCTTGTCATTAGAGCAAAGGAGGGAACAAAAGATGGGTGAGGCTGAGAGAAGCTGAAGCAATGCATGAGGGAATCTGATACAGTCCCTGGACCTATGGGAGTGGAGTAGAAGTGGTTGCATGGTGTATCTAGGGCAGAGAAGTTCTAAGGAAGCCTTCCTGTTTCTCCAGCAGCAACATAGCATCACAGGAGAACAAATTTGGAGGGCATCTGCAAAGGGCCATGGAAGAAAGCTGAGGAGAGAAAGAGCTATCCAGCAGATCCTGAACAAGTCTTGCCATTGTGACAGGTAGACTTAGAAGTGGAAAGGGTTGGGCGGTGCCACCAGAGGAGTCTGGTGACATGCCACTTCAGCAGAGAACACAACTATGGATTGCACTCCTCAGCAGGGGTGCTGCCCCACAGCTGTCCCCAAGCGATGCTCTCAGGCCCCACAAAACTTCTTTCCCTGGGAGAGAAGAAAAGCCCCAGAATGGACCTAATCTGAAAGACTTAAGAAAAACTAGAATAAAATGAGTAAATGTTCTGCCACTGAGCAGAACTGAGGCCCAAGAGAGATGAAATAGAATTATAGAAAAATAAAGTCACATTTCTAGCATTCCTGAGGATGTGTGTTTGAAGATACCAGTTTTGCTACTTGTGTATTGGCTGACAGTGGCAGCAGTATTGAGACTCAGAGCACATTCAAACTGGTCTAAAATAACCCTCTCAGGAGTGGCATTTGCAAAGAAATTCTGATCACTAATCACTAAGGCTGGTGTCTTAATGAAAGTAATATTTTCTTTAGACAACTGCATTACTTTGCTAGGACGGCCCTAACAAAGTACCACAGACTAGATTAAACAACAGAAATTTATTTTCTTACAGTTCTGGAGGCTAAAAGACCAAAATCAAGGCATCAGTTGGATTGGTTCCTTCTGAAGGCCATGGGGGTGGATCTCTTTTCCAAGTCTCTCACCTTGGCCTCTAGATGGCCATCTTCTCCCTCTGTCTTCACATCATCCTCCTTTTGTTCAGGTCTGTGTCTAAACTTAACTCTTCCTACAAGAACAAAAGTTACATCAGATTAGGGTCCATCCTAATGACCTCACTTTAATCACCCCCATAAAGTCTGTATTTCAAAAAAGAGTCACATTCTGAGGTAATAGGAGTTAAGACTTCAACATACGAATTTTTTTGAGGGGGAGTGTCCATTCAGCCCATAACAACAAGCTATCTTCCCTCTTGCCCCCACCATATGTGTGAAGTACTATGAGGCAAGCCAGAGAGAGCCAACTGGAAGAAACTCCAATGGCCAACACTGGAACAATTTGAGCAAATAGTAATAATGATATTATTGGATTATAAGTCATAAAATAAATGAGTCCCTATGAATACAAATAAACAGTTGAATAAATACATAAATTGGAGATAGATTGGGACATCTTTACAAAAGAATTCCAATTCATAAATGTAAAAGAAGAGAGGTAAATGAAAATCACTGTTAAGCAAGCACCACAGTGATAGCTGTTACAGAAAGTTCTATGAATGGATGCTAAATTTAGTGGGCAAAAGCTCAAGGAAAAATAAGACATTCATGTACTTTTAAAGCATCTCCCCCCACCATTCATTTAATATGTAAAAATAACTTTACAGCTGAAATACAGCAGATAACACCCAAACCAAGTGATCTAAATTAACATCACCAATAATAGGACATCTCACTCCCTGATATGATGTGCTGAGGACACAGCATCACCTATGGTATTCTCACCAGCATTCACATAAAAAATGCACAGCTTCAATCTAATCATGGGAAAACACCAGACAAGCCCAAATTGAGAGACAGTCTACAAATATAACTAAGTAGTACTCATCAAAAGTATCAAGATCATGAGACATAGCAATAATATTGAACTATCACAGTTGGGAAAGACTAAAGAGATAAGGCTAAATTCAAGGGACATCTTGGATAGAATCCTTGAACAGAAAAAGGACATTAGGGGAAAAGGAAAAAAGAAAACAAGTGAAATTTGAACAAAGTCTGTAGCCGAGTTAATAGAATTGTACCAATGTTAATTTCTTAGCTTTGACCATTGGTTTTGATCGTTATACTTTGGTTTGGTATGTTGTTTACATCAGGAGAAGCTTGGTGAAAGGCACGTGTAAACTAGATACTATTTTCGCAACTTTTCTGTAAACCTAAAATTAAAAAGTTTTTAAAAAGACATTGTAGAGAAGAAATTATCTCTTACAATGTCCTGCTACATTGAAAAGAAGTTTTAAAGGAGAATTCTGTGGTTAAAGAGGTTCCCAAAAAACAAAGTAAAAGGAACTTCAGACACAAAAAAGGAACTGCACATGGAAGACATCATTTAAATCCTGTTATTCTCTCAACAAAACCCCCACACCTAATCCAATGGCCCCTTGTATCCTTAAGCCATGTCAGAGGACCTCTTCTGAGGGGTGATGAGAGGGATTAGAGAGGTAACAGCCTCTAGAGATCAAAGCATGTGCCGGTGATACCTGCCCATAAGATTTTTTGAAGATGAAAAAATATGTGAGGAAGTCAAATTTGGTGATTGTTACATAAGGGGCTCCCAGTAAAGGTTAATTTCTGAAGGGAAAATGAGTCAGTGTTTAACCTCAATCTCATGTGTTCACAGAGGAGAGGGGGAGTTTTGTTACATTTCCAGAATTGCTGTGGGAATAAAACACTCAGTCTCTCTCCTCGTTTTCCACTCTTCTTTGGGAGGAAGAACATCTTCTCTGAGTTTTAAAGTCACATAATGACTAAAGAGACTGGGCCACTTAGCCAGTGAGCTGTTCAACATCAAGACAGACTCCTCGGCCACTCACTAACCATAAGCTGCCTGTCTTCAACGTCTGGGAGGAACCCTGGCTTCCTCCTGCAGAGTGCAAGTGAAGAGAGACCTGCTTAGCCATGCTCATCCTCCTCCCACTTTCCATCCACAAGTGAGTGGGTACGCCAGATTGCACGGTCCCAGGATCCTTTCTCAATGGACAGTCCTAGAAACAGATTAACAGACTACTCTCCAGCCCTTTGATAAAACATAGATTTTTACCTCTGGTCCTGTCTTTACAGACATTCTCTTTGGACTTTAGAAGAGAAGAGGAGTAATAGAATCTAGGCATCAAGCTTGACTCTGAACTTTCTGCAGTTCTATTTTCTTACCTTTATAGAAGACTTGAATTTAGTGTAATTATGATATGTTATGTGATCTTTGTCCAAGAGAGTTTCTGAATTCTAACCTTACCTGAATTGTCCATTTAAGATCTCTTTTACTAAAAAAAAATAAAAAATAAAATAAAATCCAAGGGCAGGGATTTTACTAAATCTAAAATATCTTGCTGGAATGACTTAAATTCTAATCAATTTTGACCGCCAGAGTGGAAAAGAGGAATTCAAAAATATATTAAAAGAATCCTTTGGCAGTTCTGTTTTAGAGATAAGTAGATCAGCGAAGTGATTGTCATCCTAGGACAGAACCTCAACTACATTTCCTTCCCCCAAAGACTGCCCCTATACAATATTTTAAATAGTATTGAACAGCCTGAATGTACACAGCAGTTGGTAAATGCTGTGAGAAATACTAAAGATGCATGAATCTCCTCAGGAACTCACAATCTTATGGAGGAAATGACAGAATGACAAAATATATACTCAGATTAGCAAAAACCATCAAGATTACTCAAGATCATGTGACAAAATGTAGCAGAACAAATAAGTGCCATAGAAAGTTAACAGAAGAAATGATCAACATTGCCAAGAATATTTGGGGAATGCTCCACAAGGACGTGAAAACTGAGATAGATTCTGAAGAACTGATATTTGCCATGGTCAAGACAAGCACATGTCAAAAAATGGTGTAGTAGGCAGAATAATGTCACCTCCTCCTCTCAAAGATCTCCATATCCCAGTCCCCAGAACCTGTGACTTACATTACCTTTCATGACAAGAGGGACTTTGCAGATGTGATTACTGCTTGGAGAATGGAAGATTATCCTAGAATATCTTTGTAGGCCCACTCTAATTACATGGGTCCTTAAAAGTAAAGAAAAGGCGGAAGGTTCGGTCAAGGAGACAGGAAGAGTGAAGAAGCAGCAGGAGAGATTTGGAGCTTGACAGCAACTTGACCCACTGTTGCTGCCTTTGAAGATGGAGAAAGAGACCACGAGCCAAGGAATACAGGCAGCCTCTAGACACTGGGAATAACCCTCAGCTGACAAACAGCAAGGAAACAGGACCTCAATCATCCAATGACAAGGAATTGAACTCTGTCAATGATCCTGGAAACAGAATCTCCCCTAGAGCCTCCATACAAGAATGTAGCCCTGCTGACAATGAGATTTCTGTCCATTGATACCCATGGAAGACTTCTGACCTGCAGAACTGTAAAATAACAAGTTATGGTGCTTTAACCCACCAAGTTCATGGTAATTTGTTACAGTAGAAATAAAAATCTGGTGCCAGGCACAGTGGCTCACGCCTGTAATCTCAACACTTTGGAAGGCCAAACTGGGCAGATTGCGAGGTCAGCAGTTTGAGACCAGACTGACCAACACAGTGAAACCCCCTCTCTACTAAAAATACAGAAATTAGCTGGGCATGGTGGTGCATGCCTGTAATCCCAGCTACTCAGGAGACTGAGGCAGGAGAATCGCTTGAACCCGGGAGGCAGAGGTTGCAGTGAGCCGAGATTGTGCCACTGCACTCCAGCCTGGGAGACAGAGTGAGCCTCCATCTCAAAATAAATAAATAATAAATATATAAATAAAAATTTAAAATAATAAAATAATAAAAATCTATACACATGGGCATAGTTCCCATAGCTTACAGTTCCCATTGCTTAGAGAACCTAAGGCAAAAACATTAATATCTTATTTCTTATACAGTATTTAATCTATGCAGACCCTTGGGAACACCATGAAATATGGCTGTAAATATACTGACTCTTCCTGACCATTGTCAAATGGCTACCACGGCCATAACTCACTTCTGAAAGTTTCCTGATATCCATGTCTCCACACACTGAACTATGTAGCCCTAATACCTTGGAAGTAAATAAACTAGGAAAGGACACCTGATCTAAGGCCATCAAAGTAGTTCACCTGAAGATTGCCTGGTGATAAGTGACCCAGGAGCATGCTATATTTTGACTCAATCAAATCCTCTATTTGACACTAAAAGAGTCATCAGACAGAGGGTTGTTGGAAGGAAAAGACAGAAAAAAATGATAAAAAAGAAGCCATTCAGAAGCTGACAGAAGGCATGAGCACAACACACAAGTTAGCAGAAAAGTCAATATTAAAATAAGGAAAAAATGAGGAAATCATTGGCAGTTATTTGATGATGGTAGGAGCAAAAGCAGCAGAGTGTCCACAAGTGTGCAACAGGAGAAGGAAGGAAAATCTCCTCTTATGGAGGAGGCATGAAAGAAAAGGACTACATGAACCATATTGTACTGGAATGAACTTCCGAGAAAGTTTCCCGTTGTTTATTTTCTTTCTTTGTAACCTTATGTCAAGGCTTTTTCTTGTTGGGTGACCTAACACCTCACTTATTTTGCAACCTGAAAGAACTGAACTAACACACAGGTTTACATGACTCTACTTGCTGAGTGTGACCTGCTCTGCTGAATGAAAAGACAGTTATTGCAAGGGACCCTCTTGACTTTTGACATCTGTGGATTTCATTTATTGTTGTCTGTTGAGTTACTTATTGAGAAGTTGGCTATGATTCCCCCAAAATTACTCTGATAACCAGCCATTCCAAACATCACAGAAATAAGAAGTTAGATTAGATAAACAGGAAATCAAAAACTAACTTTAATTCTAAGCAAATACATCATTTCACAATTAAACATATGCATAGTCATAGTCTACTATCCTTTTCAGTTGTCTCAGGGTGTTATTCCTCTTTCCTCTATTAAACTATAAATTGTTGAAGTGAGAGAATCTATATCTCATATCTCAATAATGTAGAATACTGAGCTATATACCTAATATGTACGTATTAGCCCATTGCCTTTTGGAACTTTTGACGAAATAACGTTGTTTCTGAGAATGATGATCAAAATTCTCATAGCATAATCCAAGACCATCTTTCCTCCCTTCCTACAATGAAATGCTGTCCCCCTTGACCCCTATTCATGAAAGAATCCTCTTCTAAATGTTTCAGTTACAAGAATAACACCCCACTGATGGCAGACATCAGATATACTACTTGGAAATGTCTTTCATTAAAAAAAAAAGGATCTAGAGTTACTTTAAGGTATATACATGGCTTCCTTACCTCTCTTTTAGATATGGATGAATATAGTTACCATTGGCTGAACAACTATTATATGCCAGTCATTGTATATACATTATAACTAAACAAGAACTGTTGTGAAAGGAAAGCACTGGTCACTTCACTTCAGAGGTGAGGAGCTGAACTTCAGAGGGATTACATTGCTTGGCCAAAAGCATTCAGCTCTAAATGGCTGATTCTAAAGTCAGTATGTTCCAAGTCCTCATGCCTTCCACTTTCTCATGCCTACCTTATATTCTTTGTTTACTGATTTGAAGTGCACAAGAAAGCAGACCCTGAATATTTCAGGAAGCAGGAAGCAGGGTTATGATTCCTATTTTAATCTGTCTAATTTAATTATCAAGTGTTTGGGGAAGGTCCGTAGTCTGTGCTATAGCTTTAAGGAGAAAAGGTTTGCATTAGGACTTGGTGCCACCTATTGGTTAATCCATGAGACTAGTGAGATAGTAGTCAGTTTCACTTCCACTCCCTACCCCGAAAATGAACCAATCTAGACATATGCACAAATTCTTTAAAAATAAAAGTCATGTCAACTTTTCTCTCAGTCTCATTCTTTCCCACCTCTAGTCTCCAAAATCTATGATCAGCCAGTTGCCGCCATGTAAAAATCACTGGATTAGAAATCAGTTCCAGTTCTCCAACTAATTACTGTAAACTCTGGAGAGGTGAATTAGTTTCCTTGAGTTTCCCGTCCACAAAATAAGATGATAACTGCCTTCCTTCATACCAAGTTTATTGTGAGGCTCATATGAGAGAATATACGGGAAAGTGCAGCATAAAGAAGATAGCACTTTATTGACCTAATGTTATTGCCACACTTCATTGCCACCTATCACTACTTTTGAAAGTTTGATTTCTGTGAAAGTGCTGCTCACATGCAGATTTCCTAAACTTATTCTTGTCTATGTCAGAGTTCATGATCTCTTCTTTTAAATTATAAATTCCAAAGAAAATGGGCAGAACATAGCAATCTTTATGTACTCATAGTACATACCACAAGGTTGCACATATACTGGTGGCTCAAAAATATGTTTAATTTTTTCAAATATTGTTTCCTCAATGAGCATGTGGTATCCAGTGAGAATCAACTTTGAAATGATTCATTGAGAGATGACTTTTAATGACAGGTAGTACTGAGATTCAAAGGGGTAAGGGAAGTAATGTGAATTTCAATTAGACATGGTCATAAACTCTTCTGTGAATGAACTGAGGGTGGAAAGGCTGAGCAAATGATCCCCTTCCATTTGTTTATAATGTTTTCTTTTTTAAAACTTTCTGCACAAACATTGTAATTATAGAGGCATTTTGGATAAATTACTTACCCAAAAGTTACAGTGTACAGGCATGCCTTGGAGATATTGCAGATTTAATCCCAGACCACGCCAATAAAGCATATATTGCAATAAAGTGAGTCATATAAATATTTTGGTTTTCCAGTGCACATGAAAGTTATGTTTACATTATTGTGTAGTCTATTAGGTACACGACATCATCTTGTCTAAAAAATGTACATACCTTAATTAAATATATTTTATTGCTAAAAAAAAAAAATGCTGACAATCATCTAAGCCTTCGGCAAGTCATAACCTGTTTGCTGGTAGAGGGTTTTGCCTCAGTGTTGATGGCTGCAGACTGACCCAGGTGGAGGCTGCTGCAGGTTCGGATGGCTATGTCAATTTCTTAAAATAAGACAACAATTAGATTGGCAATGTCAGTTGACCCTTCTTTTCACAAAAGATTTCTCTACAGCATGTGACACTGTTTTATAGCATTTTACCCACAGAAAAATGTCTTTCAAAATTGGCATCAAGCCTCTCAAACTCAGCCTCAGCTTTATCAACTTAGCTTAATATTCTAGATCCTTTGTTGTCATTTTTCACAGTATCATCTTCACCAGCAGTCGGGTCCATCTTAAGAAACCACTTTCTTTGTTCATCCATAATAAGCAACTCCTTATCCATTCAGGTTTTCTCATGAGATTGTGGCAATTCATTCCCATCCGAGGCTCCACTTCTAATTCTATTTCTCTTGTTATTTCCACCACATTTGTAGTTACTTTCTCTACTGAAGACTTGAACTCCTCAAAGTCATTCTTGAGGGTTGGAATCAATTTCTTCCAAACTCCTGTTAATGTTGACATTTAGACCTCCTCCCATGAATTATGAATGTTCTTAATGGCATCTGGAATGGCAAATCCTTTCCAGAAGGTTTTCAATTTCTTTTGCCCAGATCCTTCAGCGAAATCACTGTCTATGGTAGCTATAGTTCTTACAAAATGAATATCTTAAATAATAAGACTTGAGAGTCAAAATTTCTCCATGATCCATGAGCTGCAGAATACATGTTGTGTTAGCAGGCATGAATGCAACATTCATCTCCTTGTGCATCTCCAACAGAGCTCTTGTGACCAGTTGCATTGTTAATGAGCAATATTTTGAAAGAAATGTTTTTCTCAGTAGTAGGTCTCAACAGTGGGCTTAAAATATTCCGTAAAGAAATCTATAAGAAGATGTGCTGTCATCCAAGTTTTGTTGTTCCATTTCCATAGCACAGGCAGAGTAGATTTACCATAATTCTGAAGGGCCCTAGAATTTTCAGAATGGTCAGTAAGTACTGGCTTCAACTTAAAGTCACCAGCTTCATTAGCCCTTAACAAGAATCAGCCTGTTCTTTTAAGTTTTGAAGCCAGGCATTGACTTCTTCTCTCTAGCTATGAAAGTCCTAGAGTGACTTCCAATAGAAGGCTATTTTATTTACACTGAAAATGGTTGTTTTCTCACTCATAGGTGGGTGCTGAACAATTAGAACACGTGGACTAAGGGAGAGGAGCATCACACACTGGGGGCAGTTGGGGGGTGTAGGGGAGAGACAGCAGGGGGTGGAGAGAGTGGGGAGGGTGGGGGAGGGATAACATGGGGAGAAATGCCAGATATAGTATGCACCTAAAGTAAAATTTAAAATAAATAAATCAATAAGAAAAAAAAAGAAAATGTGTTGTTTAATGTAGCCATCTTTATCAGTGATCTTAGCTAGACCTTCTGAATAATGCTGCAGCTTCTACATCAGCACTTGTTGCTTCACCTTGCACTTTTATGTTATGGAGATGATTTCTTTCCTTAAATCTCATGAACTAAAAACTCTGTTAGCTTCCAACTTTTCTTCTGCAGCTTTCTCACCTTTTTCAGTCTTCATAGAACTGAAGAAAGAGTCAAGTCTGGACTGGGCTTTTGCTTAAGGGATGTGGTGGCTGGTTTGATTTTCTATCTATACTGCTAAAACTCTTCAAATCAGCAATTAGACTGCTTCACTTTCTTATAATTTGTGTTCACTGAAGTAGCTCTTTTTTTTTTCAAGAACTCTTCCTTTGCATTCACAGCATAGCTAAGTGTATGGCACAAGAGGCCTAGCTATTGGCTTATCTCAGCTTTTAACAGGCCATCCTCACTAAGCGTAAGCATTTCTAGCTTTTGATTTAAAGAAAGACATGTGACTCTTTCTCTCACTTGAACACTTACAGGTCATTGGAGGGTTGTTAATTGGCCTAATGTCAATATTGTTGCGTCTGAGAAAACAGGGAGGCCCAAAAAGAGGAAGAGAGACAAGTGTTTAGTCAGTCAGTGGAGCAGTCAGAACGCACACGACATTTATCAATTAAGTTCAGTCTTGTGTCAGCCCACAAAAATTACAATAGTAATATCAAAGACGACAGATATAATAATAATGAAAAACTTTGATATATTGCAAGAATTACCCTATGTGACACAGAGACATGAAGTGAGCACGTATTGTTGGAAAAATGGCACTGATGGACTTGACACGTTTGTCACGAACTAATTTGTAGAAAATGCAATATCTGCAAAGCACAATAAAGTGAAATGCATAAAATGAGGTATGCTTGTCCAAGTCAACACAGGAGCAAGGGTTTACTCACCAGTGTTCTTTCCACTAGATTGTGATATTACCTCACTGCATGGCCAGAGCTCAGGTTATTCTGATATACACATACTCCTATTCACCCCTCAAAACACAGCTGAAATGTCACTTCTTTGGAAAGTCTTTCATGGTGCCCTCACGTAGAGTTCATAGCATATCCTCTTTAATCACATGACGCACAGCAACCCTTTTATTCATTTTCAGGGTTTCTTCCCCACCCCACCCCAAAATCATCAATACCCTATCCCACCACTTAGCACAGTGCTTGACACATTTAGATGATCTATAATCAGGAATTCACATTGATTCACTGCTGTCCTGAGCAACAGCTGCATCTGGACACTCACCGTTAATAGATAAAAGGCTGAATGACTTCCTTCACCTAGTTATATCTAGGAAAGTATGAACAAAGAAACATGACAGAGAAATATATCTCATGATTTAAAAGGTTAACCAAGACTTTGAACAGCATTTAGAAATTGCCCATTTTAAAATGTTAACTATCAGTCAACAATGAAGAATCCTAATAGCATTGGGATGTATAGTATTATGTGGTAGGTGAAGGCTTTGGAGTCAAAGTCGAGTTCAAATCAAAATCTGTTTTCTCTAGACTTACACAAGTGGCTTCATTTCTCAAAGCCAAATCTATTGTCTTTGATCCCACTTTTTTGCATCTTTTTAGCAAACTATATCCAGTCCTATTCCATGTACCTTTGTTTGTATACAGTGCATTCTCAAGACAGTACTCAGTGATCCCTTAGAAATGTAAGATCTTCTGTTCCAAGGTCTTCAATTGCAATGTTCAACTGCATTCCCCCATGGGAATGAGGGTGATGGGATGAGAAGGCTGGGTGGGAACTCCTACAGATGAGACTCCAGGTGACAGCAGATCTTCATTACTCTAAAATGACAGATGTGAAAAAGATTGGATTTAAAATCTATCCATTTTCACATGAAACTTTACTATTACCCCTTTCAACAAAATAAAAGGAATCCTTCAATTTATTAAATAAAATTGAGCTGTTGCAAATGACTATTTAAGTGAATTCAGTTTTTTTCACCTGCTGACTTGTAAAAAGTTTCTAATTGATGATACTATCAAGAATTTGAAGCAACTGTCATTAAAAAGTCTTCTCAGAATTGTCTTTGTTTGAGGACTAAAATCTGATACAAAAATAAAATGTATGGTCATAGAAGTGAGTTAATGTCTCTTATTTAAAGTGAGACAAGATTTTATTTATAAGTTCTACAAAAAGTAAAAGTTTTAATATTTTCCCTCATACTTTATTCTTAAAGAAATCACATAACATAGAGAAAATATAATAATTTGTTTTTCACCAAACCTAATATAGGTTATTTCAAATCGCCTCCAGTTTTCCCAGTCTGACTACAAATAGCTTCACTTTCTTTGTTTATGATTACATGACACATTACTGGAAAGTACCAGAATAATGGTCAAGACAGAGACAGCAAACCAGTTCAGATCCACATTTCACTACTCACTGATCTCAAATGAAATCTTTCTGAACTTCATTTTCTTATTTATGAAATGAGGATAGCCTTATAAGCTCTTATGAGGTGCTTCCTGTAAAGCATTCAGCACAATGTCCAGCACATTGTAATTGTTTGGTGAATAACACCTGTGTCGTGACAATAGCGGTGATGCAAATGGTTGATGCTGATGCAAAACTTCACATTACAAAATTGATTTTACATGTCAGTTATTTAGGTTTCTTCAGATAACCAAAATTATGACTAACCTGTATCTGGAGCCTTAGGAAAGCATAGTAAGAATTGGCTGGGCGCAGTGGCTCATGCCTGTAATCCCAGCACATTGAGAGACCGAGGCGGGTGGATCACCTGAGGTCAGGAGTTTGAGATCAGCATGGTGAAAATGCCAAAACCCCGTCTCTACTAAAAAATACAAAACATTAGCCGTGCTTAGTGGCAGGCACCTGTAATCCCAGCAACTTGGGAGGTTGAGGCAGGAGAATTGCTTGAACCCGGGAGGCGGAGGTTGCAGTGAGCGAAGATCATGCCATTGCACTCAAGCCTGGGCAACAGAGCAAGACTCTGTCTCAAAAAAAAAAAAAAAAAGTATAGAAAGTATAGTAAGAATCACACATGCATCACACAAACAAGAGTTGAGAACCTTATTTCCCACACACTGTGCTGAAAATTTGCTAAAGTTTATTAAATGGGGCTTGGTATTTAAATTAAATGATCTCAGCAAGTGACACAAATTAGAGAGCACTAAATGAGAATTTCCTTAATTCAATCTTGAAATCATAAAATGTAGCCTAAAGAAGATATTTCACTGTGTTCTGTCATAGTGTTCACTTTCCCACTTTCTTCGGTTTTAAACAGATAAAAAATAAAAATGGCATCATTCCTCCAAGAAAGAATTTCATGCATTTTTCATACATGTGTGAAATTAATATACCTTGAGTATCCTGAGTCTGTTACTGGCTTTTGAGTTGTATTTACGACATTCTACCATCTGCAACTGAGGTTCCAACTAGAAGGAAATATTTATATACACTAGGGAGTCATACATAATTTAATGCAGGAACTAGAAAGAAGAAAGAAAATGTTTCTTTTCTTTGTGTAGTACAACATCCCTTACAAAGAGATATATCTGAGTAGGAGTCAAAGATCAAAGAAATTTCCTCTTAAGCAGCCCAGATATTGAGAATAAGAAAAAATTTAATTTGGATTTTTTCACTCACTATTCCTTAGAAAACCAGGGCTTGCTCTGAATTAAGATATAACACTGAAACTGTTCTTAGAATATTAACAGATAAATATTTAATATGGCACAAATATTTTTTCAGTTCCGAGAAAGCCAAACAAAAGAACAGGTTGGTAAATGTCATCTACATAATAATAAACTAAATCATATTCTGGTAATAATTTCTTTCTATTAATTGGCATTAGGTACATTTATTGTAACATTATATAATATATTTTCACTCTTAGTGCCTCATATTTATTGCTTTCTTGGAAATTAATTTTATCTGAGGATTTTACAGCTTCTTAAAAATCTTGATTCTGCAATTTATACTACATGCATCTTAACAGCATGAACATTTTACATTAAAACCTTTAGATTATGTGAAAATATATAAGGTAACAACTTAATAATGTAAATATGATGGCAGTATAAAAACACAAAGGCATGGTAATTAAATAATGTTGAAATGAAGAAAATAAAATGTTCTATAAACGGATAAAAAGATTATGTATATGTTACACAAAGACGTAATTGTTATTAATGTTATTCAAAAATAGCCCAACTTTTTTCCCTTTGGACACCTAGTAGATATACTAGCTTCTTGAGGCTGTCAGTAATAAAATACCACACACCAAGTGACTTAACACAACAGAAACGTATTGTCTCACGGTTCTGGAGGCTAGAAGTCCAAAATCAAGGTGTTGGAGGGTTAATTCTTTCTCAGGGCCGTGAGGGAGGATGTGTTTCAGGTTTTTCTTCTAGCTGCCGGTAGCCTCAGGCATTCTTTGTTGCAACCCCATTCCAAAACCCATATGATCTTCTCAATAGACACAGAAAAAGCATTCAATAAAATCTTCAATCCATGAATGACATTCTCCCTGTATTTTTACATCATCATCTCCCTTCTATGCCTGTCCCTGTGTGCTAACATTCCTTTTTCATAAGGACACTAGTCGTATTTGATTAGAGACTATCCTAATGTCCTCATTTTAACTTGATTGCCTCTATAATGACTATTTCCAAATAAGTTCACATTCACAGGTGCTGGGATTAGGACGTCAACATCTTTTGGGAATACACAATTCAACCCATAATAGTAGGATTGCACTTTCCTGCCCACTTTGAAATTAGGCCCAATTATATGAGTGGCTATGACAAACAAAATGTGAGCGGAACTAAAGTGTGTCATTTCAGTGCATGATCCTGCACATCTTTTCCCTGCCTGGTCAACCATCAAAACATGTGCTCAGATGGAGCTTCCATCAGCCTGAGTCCCTGAGTCATTATGATGAACTAAGCTTCTCTGGACATCATGAACAAGAACTAAATTTTCCTATCTTAAGCCATTGAGATGCTAAGGTTGTTTTTTATGGCACCATAAGCAAGAATGTTCACACAGATATAAAAACTAGTACCTAAAAATGGAGTGATACCATAATAAAAACTTAAACTATATGGCATGGGGGTAGTGGTCAATTGGTAGGCAACAAGAAAACTGTTAACAAAGCTTGGAAAGGTGACAGTCATGTTACACAGTGACAAAACACTTGGGAAAATGTGTCACCTGTGACAACTTGGGAAGCAGATTATGCATTGACAGAACTTGTACCTCTAAGGCAAGCTGTGGGGGAAACAAACTCTTAATACTGTGTACTTGTTGCAATTGTGGCATTTGGCAAGGTTTACAAGAAGCAGATAAGCTCAGAAACAGATTGGTCTGTTTGAAAGTAAGAAAGAGAGGTAACAGAGTCATCATAATTGCAATATTAATAGAGCAATAGAGTGGAAAGTGGCAACCGCTTCTCAGGACCAAACAGAAAATATAAAATTTAGAAATGCTTAGAGGAACAAGGCTGATTAAAACCCAGCCTTGATGCAATGATCAAATCAAAAGGATCACATTCTTTTTAAAACCTCTAAATGGATTGTAAGATTTGTGAGTAATGGTCAGCTAAGAGTGTGGTGTCTCATAAAGCCTTACAATTGGGACAAAAAGGACTCAAAAAGAGATAGCAGATAGAGAGGTGAAAGTTTAGGCAAAGCCCACTACTTAGTCACTTTTATGTAGGACAGAAAGAAATGTTTGCAAATTAGCAGTTTAGTCAAGAGAAAGAACCAAGGGAAGCAGAAAGCAATGAAAACATAAAGTATAGCAGTATAGAATTCTTGGCATGGAAATGTGAGTGTGATTACTGATAAACGAAATTGATTGAAATCAAATAGATCTGGGGTTTTTTTTCCAATATAGCTGACTAGGGACCAGGGATGCCAGTTCTCCTGAGAAAGAAGATCAAAATTACTGGTGAATGAACATGTTCAGAGGTAAAACTGAGGGAAGAGAACCAGGACATGCTGGAGTGCCCACAGGAAGAAGTTAGGGTGCAGAAAGAGAAAGCAGCAAGAGTCTGGCTGAGACTGATCTCTGAGGGACTCTGGGCCCCACAGAAAGGGTAGGTGGGAGCACAACATCTCCACTCCCTTCACCCCTCTGACAATCTGCTGATTGCCAATCTGTTGTGAAGCCTTTCTGCCCTCATGACCCACAGCAATGCTATCGGTGGTGATTTGAGAACTTTCTGAGATAGAGAACTGGGTGGCCAGCTCACATAGGCATTTTTGCATTCCCATCAAATCCAAACTGAGACAGCAGGTGCTATACTGGTTGTGCACTCCGTGTGGGCCACTGCTGTGCCCAGGGATTCTCTGCCCTTGAGTTATTGCACCACTAGATGCCTTGTAAACTTATCCCACCTCTGATTTTGGCAAGCGCAGAGATGAGGCAGGTCCCCAGAGAGCAGCAGGACCCTGGAGATCTAACCCTCAGCACAGACCACCCCTAAAAGAGAGAGGAACACAGCCTGACAAACCCTCCTCAGACAAAGGAAGTGTGAACACAGCACTAACCACTGAGTGGGGCAGCACTGATGCCAGGCACAGATGTGGAGAGGATGTCATCTTCCCCTATTCCCCTCTACTGGTGCATTATTCCCGCTGGGGACCAGAACATCTGCACTTGGAAAAAACAATTGTCATACTTTTTGTGGCAGTTTCACTCCCACTAAAAGTGAGCCTCTACCACTTGAGCTTTCACAAAGGTTGGGGCCCAACTTCCCATCCTTACACAGAGTGACAGCATCCTGGCAATGAAAGACAGACAAGCCATAGAGTTGTCTGCTGTGGTCTGGGGGGGAAGAGGCTCTGCCCCATGCCCATTTTGGTGACAGTCATCAGAGGGGCATATTGGCTGTCTGCAACCACACTGCAGCCAGGAAACAAAGGACAAAGTCTATGGGAACTGAAGGCCATGAGCCCTGCAACAGGAGCATGATAGAAAAGCAGATTGTGTTCCTGCTGGCTCAGGACAAGGAGCTGGTGAACCTCCTACCCCTTACCCGAGGACCCCAGTGTACCCCAACATGATCTTTTCCCACCACCGCCCCTTGTCAGGGTCATTGCTTCCACTCCACTCATCATCAGTAGCCTACCTGAAGGCCAGTCAGCTATAACTCTCAAGTACCGCCTACTGTACTGCAGCCTCAACTCCACCACAAGGAAAAAAAACCTGTTACCAGAAGGGCTTAGTGCTAGTTCACAAGATAAGCTTCCTGAGACCCCTTTACCCTTGGCCCCGCAGGAGATAGTGTGTCGGCTCATGTGTCCAGTACATCACTACAACAAGCTGAATCTGAGAAAGCTACTGCACAGAAGCTATCCACAACTAGAAGGACCAATACAGAGCCCTGGCCCCGAGAAAGCACGCAGAAACAAAGCCAAACAGTCATACACAACATATGCCACAGCCCTACCCTCAACAGTAAATATAACTTACAAAAGAAGTCACTTCCCAATAGTAGCAAATTCAAAAATAGGAAGCAACAGATGAGAGAAAATCAGTGCAAGAACTCCAGCAGTACAAAAAGCCAGTGTCTTGACACCTCCAAAAGATCACACTAGCTCTCTAGCAATGGATTCTAACCAAATTAAAAAGTCTAAAATAACAGATAAATAATTCAAAACATACAGCGGGGCATGGTGGCTCACACCTGTAATCCCAACACTTTGGGAGGCCAAAGTGTGAGGATCACCTGAGGTCAGGAGTTCGAGACCAGCCTGGCCAAAATGGCGAAACCCCATCTCTACCACAAAATACAAAAATAAAAATAAAAATAGCCAGGTGTGGTGATGGGTGCCTGTAATTTCAGCTACTCAGGAGGCTGAGGCAGGAGACTCACTTGAACTTGGGAGGCAGAGATTGCAGTGAGCAGAGATTGTGCCACTGTACTTCAGCCTGGGTGACAGAGCAAGATTTCATCTCAAAAAAAAAAAGAATATGAATTGCAAAGAAACTCAATGAGATCCAAGAGAAAATTGAAATCAAACATAAAGAAACGAAGAAAATGATTCAGAATATGAATAGTTGTATTAAGAAAAAAACAAATAGAACTTCTAGAATTGAAATTTCACTAAAAGAATATCAAAACACAGGTGGAAGTATTAACAACAGACTAGATCAAACAAAGAAAGAATTTCAGAGCATAAAGACCAATCTTTCAAATTAACTCAGACAAAAATGAAAAAAGAATTTTAAAAACATGAACACAGCCTTCAAGAAATATGGTATTACGCAAAGTAAACAAATCTATGACTTATTGGCATTTCTGAGAGAAAAGAAGGAAAAGTAAGCAACTTAGAAAATTTATTTGAGCGACTAATTCAGGAAAATTTTCCTAAGCTTGCTAAAGAGGTTGCCATCCAGACATAAGAAATTCAGAGAACATCTTTGAGGTACTGTACAAGGCAATCATCTCCAAGGGATATAGTCATCAGACTATCCAAAGTCAAACCTAAATAAACTTAAAGGCAGCTAGAGAAAAGGCCCAAATTACCTATGAAAGAATTTCTATCAGTCTAATAGCAAACTTTTCAGCACAAGCCTCAAAAGCCGGAAAAAAATGAGGGGCTATTTTAGTCTTATTAAAGAAAAACAAAATGCCAGCCAAGAATATCATACCTTAGGCCAGGTGCAGTGGCTCATGCCTGTTATCCCAGCACTTTCGGAGGTCAAGATGGGAGGATCACTTGAACCCAGGAGTTCAAGACCAGCCTAGGCAACAAAGCAAGACCTTAACTCTATTTTAATTAATTAATTAAAACAATAAACAAATAAATAAGAATATCATATGCTGCCAAACTAAGCTTCATAAACAAAGGAGAAATAAAGTCTTTCCCAGACAAGCAAATGCTAAGAGAATTCATCATCACCAGATCAGCCCAACAACAAATTCTCAAAAGAGTTCTGAACATGGAAATTAAAGAAAGATACTTGTTACCATAAAAAGTACACATAAGTACAAAATTCACAGATCCTATAAAGCAATTACACAATTGAGACTACAAAGCAACTAGGTAACAACACTATGACAGGAACAAAATCTCACATATCAATGTTAATTGAGCATGAATGGCCTAAATTTTCTACTTAAAAAACACAAAGTGGAAAATTGGATTTAGAAAAACAAGACCCAACCTTCTTCCTTCAAGAGACCCATCTCACATGTGACATTACTACTGATACCACAGAAATATAAAAGATCCTCAGAGACTACTGTGAACATCTTTATGAGCAAAAACTTAAAAAACTCGAGAAAGAGATAAATTCCATTTGTCTATTGCTTACTTTTCCTCTCTCTCAGGAATGTCAGTAAGTCATAGGTTTGATTGCTTTACATAATCCCATATTCCTTGAAGACTCTTCACAAAAAGAGTCATAAAATAACAAGACACAAAATTGAATCCATAATTTTAAAAAAACTAACAGAATAATAGCCCAGGACCAGACAAATGTATAGCCAAATTCTACCAGATGTACAAGGAAGAGTTTGTACCAATCTAACTGAAACGATTCCAAACAATTAGAGAGAGTGGGATTCCTCCCTAACTCATTCTACAAAACCAGTAACATCCAATACCAAAATCTGGCAAGGAAAGAAAGAGAGAAAGAAAGGAAGGAAGGGGGAAACAAAGGAAGGGAGGGAGGGAGGGAGAGAAACTACAGGCCAATATGCCTGAAGAATATAGACACAAAAATCCTCAACAAAATATTTGTAAACCAAATCCAGCAGCATATCAAAAAGATAATTGATCACAATCAAGTGAGTTTTATTATTAGGATGCAAGGACTGTTCAACATATGCAAATGAATAAATGCAATTTAACACATGGCAGAATTAAAAACAAAAATGAAATGAACATTTCAATAGACAAGGGAAAATCATTAGATAAAATCCAATATTCCTTCGTGATTATAGCCCTCGACAAACTAGGCAATGAAGAAAAATACTTCAAAATAATAAGAATGTCTATGACAAATCCACAGCTAACATCATACAGAATGGGCCAAAGTTGAAAGCATTCCACCTAAGAACTAAGACAAGACAAGGATGTCCACTCTCACCATTCCTATTTAACATAGTACTGAAAGACATAGCTAGAGCAATCAGGCAAAAGACAGAAAAAAGGAATCGAAACAGAAAAAGAGGAAGTCAAATTGCCTCTGTTTGCTGATGACATGATCCTATACCTAGACAACCCTAATGATTTCCCTAAAAGATTTCTAGACTTAATAAAAAGACTTCAGTAAAGTTTAGGGATACAAAATCAGCATATGAAAATCAGTAGTATTTCTATATGCCAATAACATTCAAGCTAAGAACCAAATCAAGAACTCAATCCCATTTACAATACCCAAAAATAAAGCAAAATATCTAGAGATACATTTAACCAACAAGGTGAAAGATCTCTACAAGGAGAACTACAAAACAATGATGAAAGAAATCACAGATGACATGAATAAATGGAAAAACATTTCATGTTCACGTTGAATCAATATTGTTAAAATGACCATAGTGCCCAAAGTAATCTACAGATTCAATGCAACTCCTATAAAACTGCCAATGTCACTTTTCACAGAAGTCACAAAAACAATTCTAAAAGTCATATGAAACCAAAAAAGGGCTCAAATAGTCAAAGCAATCCTAAGCAAAAAGAACAAAGCTAAAAGCATCTCATTACCCAACTTCAAACTGTGCCATAAGTCTACAATAGCCAAAACATCATGATACTGGTACAAAAATAGACACATAGATGAGTGGAACTGAATAGAGAATACAGAAATAAAGCTACTGGTCTTTAACAAAGTCAACAAAAATAGACAATGAAGAAAGGGCTTCCTATTCAACAAATTGTGCAGGGAAAACTGGCTAGCTGTATCTCTCACCATATACAAAAATTAACTCTAAATGGATTAAAGACTTAAATGTAATATCTGAAACTACAGAAATCCTAGAAGAAAACCTAGAGAAAACTCTTCTGGACATTGGCCTAAGCGAAGAATTTATGACTCAGATTTCAAAAGCAAATACAATGAAACCAAAATTAGACAAATGGGGCTTTATTAAACGAAAGTGCTCCTGCACAGCAGAGAAACAATCAATAAAATAAATCGACAACCTACAGTATGGGAGTAAATATTTGCAAGCTATGCATCTGGCAAAGGTCTAATATCCAGAATCTATAAGGAACTAGTACAAATCAACAATATAAAAGCAAGTAACTCCATTAAAAAGTGGGCAAAGAATATGAACAGACACTTCTCAAAAGAAGACACACATTGCTGATTCAACCAGTGGAGATAAAAAGGAAAGACATACAAGTGGTCAACGAACAGATGACAAAACATGCTAAATGTCACTAATCATCAGAGAAATGCAAATTTAAACCACAATGAGTTACCATCTCGTACCAGCCAGAATGACTATTATTAAAAAGTCAAAAAAGAAAAACAGATGTTGGTGAGGATGTGGAAAACAGGGAATGATTATACACTATTAGTGACTATGTAAATTAGTTCAAACCTGTGGAAAATGACATGGAAGTTTCTCAAATAACTAAAAATAGAAGTACCATTCGACACAGATATCTCATGACTAGGCATCTATCCAAAGGAAAAGTAATCACTTTATCAAAAACACCCCTGCATATATGTTTATCACAGTGCTGTTCACATAAGCAAAATCAAAGAATCAACTTAAGTGTTGAAAATGGTGGACTGGATAAAGAAAATGTGGTACATATACACCATGGAATACTACATAGGCATAAAAAGAATGAAATCATGTCTTTCACAGCAACATGAATGCAGCTGAATGTCATTATCCTAAGTCAAGTGACTCAGAAACAGAAAATCAAATACCACATGTTCTCCCTTATAAGTGGGAGCTAAACAAGGAGTACACATGGGCATGAAGATGGAAATAATAGACACTGGAGACTCCAAAAGAGGGGAGGAAGGCGGGTAGGGGGAAAGGGCTAAAAAACTATCTGTTGAGTACTGCTTTCACCATTTGGTGATGCATTCACTAGCAACCCAAACCTCAGCATTATGCAATATACTCATGTAACAAACCTGCTCGTGTACCCTCTGAATCTATTTTTAAAAAGAAATCAAATAGATGAAAAGCCTATTAAGTGCCTAAGAAATCTGGGCTCCCCAAGAAGCCGTAAGCCTATCCTGACTCTTTCAGGAATGAAAGAAACACAAGAGAAAATAAAAACAGCTACTGTCAAGGAGTTAAAATTAGAGGTAAAACATTCCTTTCAAAGTGTTTTATAGTTGTTTGAATGAAGCCTTCATAAAAACAAGAAAAATTTAATATACAAGAATTTTGAATTAAAGTAGCTAACATTCTTCTTCTTTCTTAAGTAAATAGCATTCTTCCAAGTAGTACCAGCCCAAGGTCATGGGTGGGAGAAATGACTAGGCATCATCAGAATCTCAGCAGGAACCAAAAGAAGTGGGCCCTTTTGCAAATGTCCACAGATCTCCAGACAAATGGGTATTTGGGCAAAATAAATTATATTTGGTAAAATGTTTATAGAATGTGTTCGTGTCTGAAGTTTTTAATCATCTGTTATATTTTTTACTACAGAAATATGTCAGATTTATTATACTCATATAGTTCAGATTGATTTTTTATGTAAAATAAGAACCGTAATAAATGACACAAGAGCTTCTGATTCTACTTTTAAACAAGCTCACTAAATTGCATATTGATTCAAATTTGCAGTTATATGGCTGTACACTCAAGAGTATACAGAAAATCAAGTTCTTGTTTAATATGCTACTATCTGTGATAAACAAATTCATCTGATCTTTGAGAAGATCAGATGCTTTAACTAAAGAAAAAACTCAAGGCTATAGAAAGCAGATGGAAATCTTTGATCACAAAGACTATCAGATTCAAAGCAAGGTCTCAGTGGAATTGTGTGGGTCTTGATTTTGATTTAGAAAGTAAAAGACTGATTCTAACCTAGTCAAATCTAACCCTTTTGATCCAGGGAAATCTCCCTTAGTCTGGAAAGGCAATTTTATGATAATGAATCCCTTGGGAAATCAGCCCTCAACCTTTTGGCAACATTTTCTGAATGGTAATTATTTTTTGTCTCTGCAGTTTACATATTAATCTGCAAACCCAAAGTGGATATTCGTATGGGGGATATATTTTTAAATAGCTTCCTTGCCTCAGAGAGTTACCTATAAAGATCAAGCTGATTTTCATTATGTTCCATCCCTAGCACACATGTGGGTACAGTCAGGCACATACGCATGGAAGTCCACACACGCATGCATGTGCACACGCACACACACACACCCCTCATTGTCACCAGTCCAATAACTAGAGTTAGATTCAAATATGGCCCAAGGGACCAACAAAAAGCCAAACCCAAGAATAAATGATTATATACCAAAACATTGTAGAATTTTACTGCTTATTATGTTGAGAAAACTCTATAGAATATATACAAGAATCTGGGCTGGGCGTGGTGGCTCACTCCTGTAATTCCAGCACTTTGGGAGGCTGAGGTGGGCGGATCACCTGAGGTTGGGAATTCGAAATCAGCCTGACCAACATGGAGAAACCCTGTCTCTATTAAAAATACAAAATTAGCCTGGCGTGGTGGCGCATGCCTATAATCCTAGCTACTTGGGAGGCTGAGGCAGGATAATTGCTTGAACCCGGGAGGTGGAGGTTGCGGTGAGCTGAGATCGCGCCACTGCACTCCAGCCTGGGCAACAAGAGCAAAACTTCATCTCAAAAAAAAAAAAGATATATATATGTGGGGTATGTGTGTTTGTGTATATGTGTGTGTGTGTGTGTGTGTGTGTGTGTGTGTGTGTGTGTGTGTGTGTGTGTGTATACACATAAATATACATATGAGAATGTATTTTAAAGTATTTAACCAAGGAAGAAAAAAATATTGCTTTAGATCAGGCCTAAATTGATCACTAAGGACACTCTTAGCAGAAATTCTGGATTTGATGTCCTTCTCAAGTAACTGAGAGTGATTTTAACAATGTGCTTGCTGGTTCACAGAAATCCTGGCTCAGTGTTGGATTACACTAAGCAAAGATAAAATGCCAGAAATTCTTCAGTGTATGAAGTGAATGGATTCTGAAGACTTTGGTAGATTAGAAGACTGAAGTATGTTTATGATGTGATCATCCCCACTGACTCCCAGACTATGTGACTCGAAGTGCTCCAGAGGATACTCCCTGCACTACCTCCTTTCAGGGCAGTGCCAATATCTATAAAAAAGTTCTTTAGTCACCGATCTACATAAGCTAGGTATTCCATTGCACAATACTGTATTGAAATGGGCTTTTTGATTTCAATTGGATCTGAAGGATTCTGGCAAGGGCTTAATCTCCAGCAGCAAAGTAGGATTGCTTTAATAATAGCCAAGGTAAGAAATCAATATGGTTCAGTTTTTTGGCAGTGACCAGGAAGTCTTTAGGACAGAATATATGGGCAGCTTACTGAGACTCTACTTGACTTTTTAATGAAAAATGCTTCAAACCAGGTAAATAGACATCTGATAGGGCAAACAATAAATGGAGTTCACACATGATAACTCCAGTAAATTTACTAACACATTCTGAGGTTATTTCTCCCACGCATGAGCCTATAGCTCAGTTGGGGGATCCTCAGGAATTGGAAAGCTGGCCCTCTGCATTGGCTCAGTAGCCTAAGGCGATACAAGAGAAGATAGAAGAAAATGCCAAGTAGAAGTATCTTCCTCCTCCTTCTTACCAAAACAGTAAATTCAAAACTTTAAAAACTAAAAACTAAACACTTCTCTGAGGGAAATTGCAGATTAATATCATCATCAAAAATTTAAAAGATGCACAATGGTAAACCTACACATCCCTGTTTACTCTTTCGGTTTGGCCGCTGCAGAAGATAGATAGTGGCTGGAAACAGAAAGTTACGCGGTGACAAACAAGAGCAACTGTTTTAGAAGTTGTCTTCCTTACAGGAGCAAAGCAATTTAGGTCTGGAACCTGGGATTCAGCTCTGAATCTGGGAGGTGCTTCTTTGGTATCCCAATATATAGATAATGCAAGTAAATTTCTGGTATTTGGCAAGACAGCAGCAAATCTTAACAGTCTTGCCCCAGAATTAGATAGATCAATTCTCTGTTCTATGTCACAACTGAGTATACAAGACATTGACTGCCTTATATTCACACTGGTTCACTACTTCAATGATACCATCTCATGGTGGCAGGACCTGGAAAGCAGGAAGTAGCCATACTCTTGATGCCTTAGAAAAAGAGAAATACATGCTAGAGAACTGGGGGATAGATCCCTTGAGAATAAAGGGGCCTGGTAACTCAGTAAAGTAGAAAAGTCACAATTCAGTGGCTTCAGGTACATTACTTGTCCTCTGAAGTAAAGGACAAGTTTTTCCCCTCCACCAATAAAAGAAACGCAATACATTCTCGATTTCTTGACTGTGGAAAGCAAAATAAGTCAGGTTTGAGGGATACTCTGGCACATTTACCAAGTGACCTGACAGCCACTGACCTTTAGTAAGGCCAACAGCAAGAAAACCTTCTCTGACTGGGTAGACAGTAGAGCACACCAGTAGAGCCAGGAGTTCTGCCAGCAACCTTATAACCCAAAGATGCAGAGAAGTCAAAGGGTCTCAAGCAGATCAGGTTATTGCACCAAGACCAAACAAACCCCTCTAGATGAGGCCCATTTGGTTCTAGAGGAAAGTCCTCTTTAGAAACTTATGTCTTGCCACAGATGAAGCTGGAAGTCATTATCCTCAGCAAACTAATGCAGGAACGGAAAACCAAACACCACATGTTCTCACACATAAGTGGGAGCTAAACAATGAGAACACATGGACACAGGGAGGGGAACCACATACACTAGATCCTGTCACGGGGTGGGGTGGGGAGAGGGAGAGTATTAGGAAAAACAGCTAATGCCTGCTGGACTTAATACCTAGGTGATGGGTGAACAGGTGCAGCAAACCACCATGGCACATATTTACCTATGTAACAGACTTGCGCATCCTGCACATGTATACCAGAACTAAAAATAAAATTAAAAATTAAAAAAAAAGAAACTTGTATCTTGCTATTGAGCCCAAGTTTGGAATAAATGACTTACAATAGGACTCAAGTGACCATGGGCCCTGAGCTGTATATATGGCCTGATGGTCTCTGATCCACTCAGCCATAAAGTCTGGCATATTTTTCTTCAAATGCAAGTGATGTACACTCAACTGGGTCCAAGCAAGTTCTGAAGATACAAGGAAGCTGCTTGATCAGGTTACTCATACCTCCTAGTCGGGCTAATTCTGCTGCCCTCGCAGCTCTTTTCTAAATATACCAAATACTTCTCCTGAATAATAATCCCATTTTCTACCAAAAGGAGTAAGGCAATAAGTTGGTGGCCAACAGATTTACTGATGTCATCACATTCCACAACACCCAGATGCAGCAGAGATCATATAATGATGGATTTGCCTTTTAAGACTTGGTGACAGTACCCAAAAGGACTCAATGTTTGCCAGATTGGAGAGCTACTGTGCAAGGTGCTGTAAATGCTCTGACACAGAAACAAATTTATGGAATATAACAATAGTTCCACTGAATTGGAATTGGGCTGTTTCAGGTATCTCACGCCAGTGAGTAAAAATGAAGGAAATGGTGCTAGGGAGCTGGTAATTATTTCTAACTAGCAAAAAGAATAGACCGGCAGATACGTCCTAGAAAGAAAGTGAGTGGAAGCCAGATTATCACTTTTAGAATTCCCCTTTTATAGGTATGTCTTGGGAAAACATTAATCAACCTACTCTGTGTCAGGCCCTGTAATAAGCATTTAGAATATCACAGTGAAAAAACAAATAGGATTGGAATCATTCTGATCCCCAAACACCTGAAGAAAGGGTTCATAACAAAGATTGTGGAGGAACTGAGTCACAAATTCTAAATAGCCTCTTGGTCAGCTGCATACTCTTTCTCTTCTTTCTCCCCTCTTCTCCCATTATTGTACATAAGTTTTATTGGTGATGGTTGCTTTAAAAATTAGTTCAGAGATGACAGAATATCGAGATGGGATGAAGATACACCCAGAAGAAAAATGAGCATTTCTCAGGGATACTGACTTGGATGCAAAATTTGATGAGGCTTTGGGTTATTTCACACTGAAGAGGGAGTGAATACCCTCTTGGCTGTTTGAGTAATATTCAGTATTTTTTCTTTTTCAGTGTAAGTGTAGAGAAGGGATGTGTCTCTTAAGCAGAGACGCAGAGTCCAGGGAGCACTGCTGTTTGTTCTTTTTGAACTCCCCACACCCAAATCCTCCTTTCCATAGGATGCTGAATGAGGAGGTACAGTACAACACCTCCCATTCTGGAAGCCAAAGTCAGGGAGCTTCTCTCTTCCAGCCCTCTGGTACCGCAGAATAAAAATCAATCAGTAGGATTGTTCTACTTGGGTCTTGGAAAGTTAAGGAAGGGATATAAGTTTAGAAAGTATACACAGGCCAGGCACGGTTGCTCACGCCTATAATCCCAGCACTTGGGAGGCCGAGGCAGGTGGATCATGAGGTCAGGAGATGGAGACCATCCTGGCTAACACGGTGAAGCCCCATCTCTACTAAAAATACAAAAAATTAGCTGGGTGTGGTGGCACGTGCCTGTAGTCCCAACTACTCAAGAGGCTGAAGCAGGAGAATTGCTTGAACCCAGGAGGCAGAGGTTGCAGGGAGCTGAAATCGTGCCACTGCACTCCAGCCTGGGCCACAGGGTGAGACTATGTCTCAAAAAAAAAAAAAAAAAAAGAAAAAAAGAAAGAAAGAAAATACCTCAAGCACCCAGTAGGTACTCCTTAAGATACTATTAAAACAGATTTTAATAGTATCCCTAAGATACTATTAAAACAGTATACACAACAGCAAAATCAGTATGTCAAAGTTATGTCCACTGACAAGAGCCAGCAGCAGGACTCTAACCAGATTATTCATGTAGGTTCTCCTTGGCTGCGGTTGTAGCTTCCTCCCCCTCCTCTGCACTCTTTTTGCCGTACTTGTTTCTCCAGCCATCCCACCAATCCTTCCAATACTTATCTTTCAGCTAAGGTTAGCCAGAGATGCTCTACCACTCACAACTAGGATCCCAAATGCTCATGCCCTCTGGTCAGTCTACTGAGTTGTGACTGTAGCCTCTGTTTTTGTCCCCCCACCCCATTCATCCTCTCTCTCCTCTAAGCAATCCAAGAATTCAAACCAGAGTCTTCTGGCTATGTTTAGACTCTGATCATGTCATTCCACAGCTCAAAATCTTACTAACATCTCCTGTGAGTCCTCACCTCTACCACTACCCCTTTCCCTACTCAATTAAGTTACATCCTCTCATCGCAGAAGCATTTCCTGACATTATACTCACTACCTCTCCATATTTCTATAGAACTTTGGGATTTTCTGTTCTCCAAGCATGTCATGTTTTTATGGTGCTGTACCTTTACCCAACCTGTTCTCTTAGCTATAAGGTTACATTTGCAACTGTCAAAATACTATTTGTTAAACAGCATACATCAAATGCCACCTCCTCCATGATGTCTTTCAGGTCTTCCAAAAAAAACATATGATCTCTCTTTCCTTTAAATTTTTTAGAGTATTTCATATTTCTTCTCTTACATCAGCCATAGCATTCTGCATTTGTGGACTTTTCTTCTCCTTTTATAATAAAAGAAGCTTGAATGCTTTTTTTCCTCGATCCTCAAGCACCCAGTAGGTATCCCTAAGATACTATTAAATCTGATTGTTGGGTGAATTCAGTACATTCAGCATCTCATCTAGCCCATGAGATGATATATGCTCTGTGTGAAGAAAATAAGTTAAATCACCAGTGCCCCAGTCTGGCAAAGGTACTTTCTATTAGGCTAAAATTTGGCACCTGGGAAGAAAAAAATCACCCAGAGGTTTTGAACTTCCCAGATTCAGTTACAACTAGGATACCTCACATGACTTGAACATCAACAAAGCAAACACAACCACACTACAGGGAAATAGACATTATCAAAGGAGATGGTGGCCTCATCCAGGGAAACTGGACAGAGATATGGCCTAGTTACAGTAACAATGTAACATACATTCCCAGTGCTGTTAGACACAAAGTGTAGGATGTGATCTGTGCCTTTTAAAAATTCCTTTTCCTCTTCCAGTTCAGTTTTATAACATCTACCTTTGGCTGGTACATCATGTTTATAGTTTTCACCTTGTATTTCCTGGAAAAGACATGAGCCAGTTACTAAAAGGAATCATTACTTGTTTTCAAAGAATCTGAAATGAACATTTTGATTAAATTTTTGAATTATTTATAACAAGTCACACTGTAGTATCTTCCCTAGACAGTGAGATTTCAAAGAATTTTAAATCATGGGGTTCATAAGAGACTTAAACTATTCACAGCAATTAAATTTTTTATAAATTCTTTCTAAGCAATATGTACAAATTCTAGTCATTATTAAAAATTAATTAGTTTAATTACTTAGCAATATGTACCAGCTCTTTTGTTTATCTTTCCCGGCTTTCACTAATAGTATTCTATGGTTTTAATTATGCTATATGCCCTTGCTTCTTAACATTTCATAGTGAATACAATAGGATAGAAAATAATCATGTCATCAAATGTACTGACATGAAATGATAATAATGTATTCATGCCTGACTAGAAAATACTGTCTGTGACCATCCTTCTAAAACAAAGGACATTAATACTGCATTGCAGATACAGAATTTGAATCAGGCTTGAACTCACGCTGCCATATTCTATCAACTTCCCAAAAGACACCCAAACCTTCACCATTCTGTTCTTTTAGGTCTGATCATACATATGCACTGCCTAAGTAGCAAAATTCAATGACAGGTCAGGCTTTTGATATCAGTAAAAAGCTTTTGGGAAGTTGTTTACGTAGGCAGCCACTACATGGCCTTATTCTGACAAATGTATCAGGCAGATGTGCCTCCTACCTACAATCGCTCTCAAAACAGTCTGCAGTTCCTTAATGGCTCTCTCTGGGGTGCTGAATAATACTTTTAATTTATGATGCTTTCTATTCAAGATATGTGAATGCAAAGTCTTTTACTCTCTTACACTGTTATTGGTAGGATAGATATATTGTTACAATATTTTTGCAAAATAGCGCTATAACGTATCAAGTCTTGATGTTTCTATCAAAGCCTTGAAAAAATTATTTGTACCTTCTCACCCAACAATGGCATTTCTAGAAATTTATCCTAAGAAAAGTTTAGTCTGGTAGATGGCATCAGACATGTGCACAGGAATGTTAGATGTAGTATTGTTTATAATATTAAAAAATTGGAAAACCAAAACATTCAGCAATAGAAGTTAAGAAAAGTATGCTACATTTTTATATGATGAATACTGAACAACTATTAAACATCATGTTGTAGAAAAGTATTTTTAGCACAAAAAATTACAATATACTGATCAATGAAAAAAAACCAGGTCATTCAAATACTAGTTTTTTAAAATATAAGAACAGGGTAGATTGACTAAAAGCCACCACACTTCAGATCTGGACTCTTTCCATACACCACTCTTTCCAAGATGGGTCACGTTCTCTTTCAAGCAGATAGGGAAGCCATCCTTACAGGGTTAACTAGAATTCTGGACTGAAATCTAGTCATTAAGCACTAATCAAGCTGCACTTTGCACCTCCTTTCCTTGTGACTGAAAGTCAGTTAGCACTAGATCCTGACCATCTGCATCACAACTGTTACTATAGATAAAATCTCTGACAGTAGAATCATCAGGCTTTTGTATAAACATCACTAGAGATATTTTTCAGATCCCAAATTTCAGTGAAACAGCTGGCACCAACCAGGTTGAAGAAATAAGTACAGAATCAGCATGAAAAGTCAGTTTCTTCATCAACCAGTGCCATGACTTCGCTATGCACTCTTCAACCAATCAACCATCTCTACACTTTGACCCACTCCAAAAACCTTACAAACTCCAGCTCCAAACTCTATAGGAAGCTGGATTTGAGGTTCCCTCTCATGTCTTCCTTTGGCAGCCATATGATTAAACCTCTTTCTCTGTTGCAACCCAATGTCTCGGCATATTGATTTGTTGTGAGCATCAAGCAACTGAGACATTATGGTTGCAACAGGAAAAACTTTACTTTCAGGGTGCCCCAGACTACAGATCATCTTCTTCATTTTGGTGTTTTTCTTTGGGTTGAAGAGTCTGCAATCTGCCAGACCTACCGCCACATCCACCAGATCCGGCAAGAACCCACCCCTGGAAAATGTTATGTAGTACTTAGACCCTATATTTGTCCCCCAAGGCAAGAGATGCAAATGAGTGACTGTGCAGTTTCTGGTTCAGAAACAGGGCCACTCAACCCCCACTGCATAAACACTCCATCCCCTCTAGACTAGATAGCCTTTGTGAAAAGAGGGCTTGCATCCTAGCCGGAAATCCCCACTCCTCCCCCACATCTATGACTGAAGAGGGTATAGATGAGGCAATACCAACAAGGTGTGTGATTTTTTATTTTTTAAAAAGGACTCTTCTAAACTAGCAATAATAAAAACATTAATTGTGATCACCCATGTGAGAGGGAAAACTGAATTATTCTTTTAATTCTCTTTCTAGTCTCTATAGAAAATGCTATTACAAAGTCATTGCCTTTCAAAGACATCATCAATGAGTATTCAATCTAAAACGTAGGGGTGGGAGAGGAGTGTCAAGCAATAAAAAAAGTTAATGCAATAATTGATTTTTCTGGATTGTATTTTTTAACTTTAGAAAATTTGAAATTTTTGTGATTTTCTTTCTCATTCTACATATTTATGTTCACACTCAATTTTGTATTTATAATTTTATATTATTTTTCTTAAAGTCCCCCAAAATGTAAAAGTGCAGGCCTCAAAAACATGTTGGATTCATTCTTGACCTAGAAAATGTATGGTAAGGACCAAAATACCCAAGATATTAGTGATGAAGAAACCAAGGAGATTCTTCTTTTGTGTTGTTTGCCTTTCTGCTTTTCTAGGTGCTTCAAGTTTTCTACATTAAGCATGTTCTACATTATAACTGGATTTTAAAAAACTACAATAAAAATATTTAGAGAATTGCAAAGTTTTTTAACAACCATACATTTAAAGTCTTAACAAACCCCCTAAGCTGACTGAAAACAATGACAGAAAAAAAAATAATCACCACTACATACACTCTCTAGCTTGTGACAAAGAAGAATGATTTACTTAGAGTAACTACTAAATATGGTTTAGAGTAACTACTAAGCAACTGAGTTTTAAAATTTGAAATAAGACTCTCTTAAAATGTAGTTTTGTATATTTAACAGAGAAAAATGTCTTGCATGACATCTTTTAATTTTGTAAATTTATTAAATCAGCTAAATTAGGCTGGGCACAGTGACTCACCTCCATAATCCCAGTACTTTAGGAGGCTAAGGTGAAAAGATCACTTGAGGTCAAGAATTAGAGGCCAGACAGGGTCTGGGGCCACAATAGCGAGACCCTGTCTCTACAAAAATAAAATAAAATAAAATAAAATTTAAATAGGCTGGGAGCTGTGGCTTATGCCTGTAAACCCAGCACTTTAGGAGGTCAAGGTGGTTGAATCACCTGAGGTCAGGACTTCAAGACCAGCCTGGCCAATGTGGTAAAACCCATCTCTACTAAAAATACAAAAATTAGCCAGGTGTGGTGGCACATGCCTGTGATTCCAGCTACTCAGGAGGCTGAGACAGGAGAACTGCTTGAATGCAGGAGGCAGAGGTTGCAGTGAACCAAGATCATGCCATTGAACTCCAGCCTGGGCAATGAAGTGAGACTGTGTCTCAAATGTATATATATATATTTTATATATACATTTTATAAGAATATGTAAAAATATATATATATATACTTACACACACACATTTATAAGCCAGGTGTGGTGCCACATGCCTTTAGTCCCAGCTACTAAGGAGGCTGAGGTGGGAGATCTTGAGCCTGAGAGGTTGAGGCTACAGTGAGCTATGGTCATGCCACTGCATTCCAGCCTGGGTGACGGAGCAGAGACGCTGTCTCTGATTTTGTTGTTGTTGTTGTTGTTGTTGTTGTTGTTGTTGTTTTGAGATGGTCTCAATCTGTCACCCGGGCTGGAGTGCAGTGGCACGATCTCAGCTCACCACAATCTCCACCTCCAGGGTTCAAGCTATTCTCCTGCCTCAGCCTCCCCAGTAGCCAGGATTACAGCTGTCCACCACCACTCCCAGCAAATCGTTGCATTTTTAGTAGAGATGGGGTTTCACCATGTTGGCCAGGCTGATCTCGAGCTCCTGACCTCAAGTAATCTGCCCACCTCAGCCTCCCAAAGTGCTGGAATTACAGGCGTGAGCCACGGCAGTTTTTAAAAATAAGAAATAAATAAATTAGCTAAACTAGCCTATGAATTAAACTCCCCACAGATTAATTAAAAGCTATTCTGGAAAAATAGTATCCAGGAAATTATTAACAAACTCTGACAGACACCAGCCCTCCACTAGGAGTGAAGAAAAAACTAATTAAACTGGATTATATAGCTTACTCTCTAGAGGATTATAATTGAGGAAATAATTTGTGTGAAAAATAAGTTATCCATTGAGGAAATAAGTCATAAACAAACTAATATCCATTACTTCTTGTAAAAGTACACAATTGTACATGTGTATCCATTACTACTTGCATAAAAGTACATAACAGAGCCATGTAGAGAACAAGACAGCATATATTAAGATCTGATTGGGCAGTGCAGGCAAACTTGGAAGGATTTGGAGAAGGAAATTATCAAAACGACAGATACCCTAAGCAAGACCTCAGAGGATGTGGGCAAAACTGGGGAAGGCTTTCCACATTACGTAAATATATTTTTAAAACCCTAAAAGGAGGCTGAGTGTAGTATGGCTAGGGGACAGAAATGAGACCAACGTGATTGAAACAAACAGCATTTGCTGAGGAGCAGAAATTCAAATTGACTTTTTTGATGGTAACAACTGCATAGTGATGTTTGAAAAAAAAAACCTCATCTCTGCCATTGAATTTAAAACTGGGAAAGGCAATTACATAAACATATTTTAATTGAGGGGGTGCACTTAACTAAAAAAACAAAAATGTATATTATTCATAATTATTCACTCAAGTTCAGTTCAGTTAACCAAGATTTGTTTATATAACTAAGCACGGTTCTTCTTATTCAACCTGCAAATATGGACATATGTTTAAATTTCTTAATTTTTTATTAATTAGCAGATGTCAACCATTGAACCAAAATAATTTCTGTGTCCTTACATAAATACAGACATCTTAAGAAATCAAGTTTATAATGATCCATTTAATAGACACCTAATGTACTCTAGTCAGTTTTCGTGTTTTTTGATAGTGAAAGGAAATTATTTTTCATATGACCATCAGGGACTATATTAAATCTGTTTCAAGACTTTATAACAGTTAATTCATTTCCTGGTAGAGAGAGAACATGTGCTGTTCTGATTAAGAGTTGCAGGACATAATATGATCATTCTAGACAATTTCAACAAAGAAGGCATTTTTGGTTCAGAAACCAGATTTTTTTTTCTGTTTTTGAGTCTTCATTCTGGTTCATGTAGGTAGATACAGACTTTAACCTACTTAACTATTTGTTCATATCAAATATTACATAGGGATTTTTATGCCCACCAGATGAGAAAGTCAGATTGAAGATGTCAGCTCTGCTGTCTAGAAGCGTGTTGTGTGTGTGGGCTCCAAATTTACCCAGGTGTCACCTGCAGACTGGCTGAGCCCTTATGGAGTAAGTGAGTCAGAAACGGGAATCCTCGTTATTTGTAGCCATCATTGCCACATTAGCAGTAGAATGAACCTATTTGATTCCCTGCTATTTAACTGAAATGACAAGTAAACTTGAATTATTTTGAGGTAATGCAACTAGCCCTATATGTTAGCCGTTGCTCTGTTTCTTTCCCCTTTTGGCCCCAGTTATCACCTGTGAAATGGGGGATAATAAAACAGCTACCTCAAAATACATAAAGCCTGCCAGAACAGAGGATAAGGCATAAGAAAATAAAAATGATATATCTCGAAAATAGAAATCAGAGTATGAAAATGGACAACAGCATCCTGTTGGATTTTGTTCCTAAATAAAGACCCCTTTTTAGATCAAAAGGCTCAGTAAACACAGCATTGGCACACTGAGAGTTTAGAACCTCTTATGTTAAATTTTTTACAAACAGATTTATAAACATCAGATTACAGGACCTGAATCTCCCCAAAACATATTGGCCTAGAGGACACAAAAAGGCCCAGTGACAGTGACAAAATCCACCTCCAGGTTCACTGGAAACCTAGCATCAGATCCAGATCCTCTTGATCTGGGAGTTTCTTGGGGCATCTCTCAAAGTCATATGTCTCAAATGACTATGACTAATACCCCTTCCCTTGCTACTCCCATTCTCAGGAGGTTGTCAGGGAACCATGACAATGGCCCCTGCCTCAATCCTCTTCCCTTCTCACCATCATTGGGCTAAGCTGGAGGAAATCCACTAATGTTGCAGCCCATAACCAACTCCACATAGTCACTCATTTTCTAAAGAAATGCTTAATGGGGCATATTTCATATTATTTCATTTTATTTAATTTATTTTAACTTCTATTAAAAGAAAAACTGTAGACAGTACATTTAACAAAGTTTATCTGAGCAAATAACAAATTAATTGGGTAGCACTGAAAGCAGGAAGAGGTTCAGACAGCTCTGCTCTAGTGCATGAGCAGTGAGTTTTTATAAACTGGACACAGAAGCAAAGGAATTACTTTATTGGCTACAGCTAGGTGTTTGCCTTACATAAGCATGATTTGATGAAAGGTCTCTAGTTATATAACCAATCTGCTAATTGGTTGTGATTGGCTAAAGCTTGATTCAAATTAATCAGTTATAAGGAATGCCTCTAAGTGAAGTTTTGGGTTCCTTGGGTAAGAGTTTCAGGTACAGAGTAATCTTATGCTAATGGCCTCCTGCTGATTTTGCCTTAACAATTTTATTTTCAAGACAGGGTCTTGCTCGGTCACCCAGGCTGTAGTGCAGTGGCCTGATCTTGGCCCACTGCAACCTGTAGTTTCTGGGCTCAGGTGATCCTCCCACCTCAGCCTCCCAAGCACCTGGGACTACAGGCACACACCACTACACCCAGCTAATTTTTGTGTTTTTTGTAGAGATTGGGTTTCACCACGTTGCCCAGACTGGTCTGAAACTCCTGGCTTCAAACAGTCCTCCCACCTTGACCTCCCAAAGTTCTGGCACTACAGGCCTGAGCCACCACACCCGGCCAACATGTCATGTTAACAGTCCCTTCCTTTAGGGCTTTGGCAAACTCCCTTGGGAGACAAAGTCAGATGCTCATCTGTACTACACCATTAACCAGGCATTTTGGGCTGATTTGCTGGGGTCCAAAGGTGATAAATACTAACAGATACTACTTCTATGCCTCATCCTCAATTCTGTACCTTACCTTACCCTGATATTCATTTGCAACCACCAAAAGGGGGGAAAGGATATTTTTACTTTATAGGCAGGGGTTGAGGGTCATGGAAAGGATTGAAAAGGTGGGGCAGAGAGGACAGGGTGGAGGATCTAGCGTGTGTTCCCAATAATTCTTAGACTCTATTGGAGCGCCTAGCACAGGATTGCTTGCCTACAAGGTGATAAGGAACCCAGGCTCTGAGGGTTACTGCCTGGGTGACATCCTAGATCTTCTGTTTCTTCATCTGTAAAAGGGGGTAAGATAATTAGATATGTATTTTAAATTCGGACACATGGTAAGCCCCCAATTAGTGTTCCTAATGGTAGAAAAATTAGGCCTTGAGAAGAAAATTCTCTTGGTTTTGACTACTTTATAAGTAAATATGAAAAATTTTTGAAATATCTTATAGAACTTTCTATGATAGAGAACATTACCTTTCTAAGGTACATACATAATTAGAAAATGTGTGTGGATAGTGTCACAGAAGATCCTCCCAAGGCTTGTTTCATAAAAGAGAAAATTTAATGAGTTCTGCCTAAGAAGAAAAAAGTTCATTCCAAAGTTGAGAATTTTTTGCTTAAAATAAGAAAATGGAAGAAAAAATATCAAGGAAAAGGGGATATTACAATTGGGATCACAGTTGCCACTATCTCAGATTAGCATATGAAGAATCCAACCAAAACATTTTGTGGATAGCTCAACTTTTCAACATGAGCTCTTGGAAATCATTAAAAAATAAACTACAATAATAAAATATGTTGACTTAGGGAAATCTCTAACAAGCATTATCTAAAGCTTCCAACAGGTACTCACAGCCATGACACGATGTGAGAATAGAAGCTGTTTCTCTGATTCATGAAAGAATCTAAAAGCTTTGAAAATGGTAACCAGCCCTCAAGATACAACATAGCATGATCTTTAATGAATAGGAGTCTTGTTATTTTCTGACGCCTGCGGAAAGTCACAAGTAAAATACCTTGACTATGCAATGAAAAACAATATATTCTGATTTATTTATACTTAGTTTCACTTGAAGTTTGTTCCTCCTGCTATATTTAAATTTCTGAAATTTCTCCTCTAAGAGGCATGTGGTTAGAATAAGAACAAACTTTCAGGTTTTCTCCTGTGCACAAATTAAAACTTTTACACTTAGTAGGAGGTGTGGTGTGAGCCTTGAGATTTGTAGGATGATTAAGGCTAGTTCAAAAACCAAGGTTTTATTTGCTTTGTTATCTAAGCATCAGGTTGGTTTGTCATTCATTATTTCAGTATCTATCATTCTCATGAAGTACTAATTTAAGAATTATCTTTCTATTATACTGATACATATATCTATTCTAACCCAGTCTTCTATATTCTAAAGAACATCTTGTTTACTGGAATTGGTTACTTTTACAGCACTTTGGCACAAGACTAGAAACTAAACATTCTAGATTTTTCTCAAGAATGTTCTGAGGATCCAAGGAACACATTATCAATCCTACAGGTTAGAGAAAAAAAATAATTTGGTGGTCAAATAAGAGTGCCAAATGCTGCACTCTTATTCATGCCATATTAAAAGAAATGAGAAGTACCACTTATAGAACGTAACTTTTTCATTGAGCTCTTATATGTTTTTTCTTTACTACAAAATCTTTCTCACATGGAACATCCTAAACATTGGTTGTATTTGGCCTGCCTATTGGGAAATTCTAGATTAGAGAGCATGGAGGCAGAAGGCTGTATGGAAGGCCTTGAAGAATCCTCCTAGTGTTTAGTCTAGGATGCTTGGACTGATGGTGTTCTAGGACTTCTCAAGAAAAAGCACACTTTTATGTTGCTTGAAGAGAATTTTCTAGATCATAAAATAATCCTCAGCAACAGTGAATTTATATGCTGTATACCTTTCAACTAAAACATTTATCAAGCTTATTGTAACTGCTGAATGTTTACAACAATCCTGTGTAGGTGGTGGTGTTATTGTTTCATTTTACACATGAGGAAAGTGAGTTCATAAAGGTTAATTATCTTGTCCTAGATCATGTTACTATTAAGGAGCAAAACCAAGTTCTGTCAAAAGCTAATGCATTGTCTAATAGTTTAGAATACAACATTAATACTAATATTTTGAGCACCTGTTATGAGTTTATCTCCTGTGTTCAGCCCTAAGATTTTAATATTCAGCATTAACATGACTCTTGCCATCATGCAGCATAGAGGTCAAAGGGTATGTATTAGTCCATTCTCACATTACTATAAAGAAATTCTTGAGACTGAGTAATGTATTAAAAAAGAAAGAAAGAGAGAGGTTTAATTGGTTCATGGTTCTACAGGCCATACAGAGAGCATAGTGGCTTCTGCTTCTGAGTAGACCTCAGGAAACTCACAACCATGGTGGACGGTGAAGAGGAAGCAGGCACATCTTACATGGCGACAGCAGAAGGAAGAGAGAGCCAGGGGAAGGTGCTACACACTTTTAAACAACCAGTTCTCGTGATAACTCATTCACTATCACGAGAACAGCACGGAGGGGGATAGTGTTAATCCATTCATGAGAACTCTGCCCCTATAATCCAATCACCTCCCGCCAGGCCCCACCCTCAACATTAAGGATTACAATTGAACATGAGGTTTGGGTGGGGACATAGATACAAACCATATAAGGGTGAGACCAACCTGAGTCAAATAATCCTGAAATGAGCAAGGCACTGGGTTTGTGATTCAAGGAATTACAGAAACTATGTATTCCTCGAAGACATTACCATCTGGTGGAATAAATTTTTAAAGTGAAACAGTAAATGATGTAGTTTGGATATTTGTCCTCTCCAAATCTCACATTGCAATGTAATTCACAATGTTGGAAGTAGGGCCTGGTGGGAGATGATTGGATTGTGGGAGTGGATCCTCTTGAAAGGTTTAGCACCATCCGCTTTATGATAAGTGAGTTCTCACTCAGTTCACACAAGATCTGATTATTTAAAAGTCTGGGATCTCCCCGAACCTGGCTCTCTTGCTCCTGCTCTCACCATCTGATGCGCCTGCTCCCCCTTCACCTTCCACCACAATTATAAGCTCCCTGAGGCCTAACCTGAAGCAGATGCTGACACCATGCTTTCTGTACACTCTGCATCCTGCAAGCCAATTGAACCTTTTTTCTTTATAAATTACCCAGTCTCGAGCATTCCTTTATAGGAACACAAATGGACTAATACTGTAAATAACAATACACAGTGTAAATAATAATATAAATTAAAACACAAGTAGTATCAAGAGGGGAGGTGGATGATTGTCAGAATCAAAATAGACTGTATGTATTGAGCCTCCAATAGTTATAGAAACTAAAAGGATGTAAAGGCATTTATTTATTCATCAACAAATATATATTGAGCAACCACTACATGTCAGGCAGTATGCCGCATTTTGAATAAATTGTACAGGACTTTTTAAAACCAAGCCCAAGAGTTTGGACAGTGAGAAAATGTCTCATATCCTGATTCTGCTAAGTATAAGCTGCAGGAGGATGGGCAAAGGGCTCTCTAAACTTCACTCTCCTCATCTATGAAATGGAAACAGTAGGAACGTCTACCTCATTGGGGGTTTGGTGATACTTAAGCCATGGCTTAACATGGAAATTGGAGCATACTATATGCTCAATAAATAACAGTGATTAGCAGTCCACAGAAATGAAAGGTCATGGGAAATTTCTGAGAATATACAAACACGACCAGTGAGTGACTTGAGATTACTACAAAGCATTACAGTGCCTTTCTATGTTGTTATGCCAAAAAAACATGCCATGGATAGTCTTCAGTGAAGGTTCCAAGCTTCTTTTGATTCCTTTAAAATTATTACTGTTCATTGACAATGTACCTGATCAGCCAAGAGCTCTGATGAAGATGTGTACGAGATGAACGTCACTTTCATGCCTGTTAATGCCTGTTTCATGCCTGTTAATTCATTCTGCAGCCCATAAAGCAAGGAGTTGTTTTGATTTTTGAGTCTTATTATTTAAGAAATAAACTTCATAAGGCTTTAGCTGCCATACATAGTAATTCCTTTGATATATCTGGGCAGTTGAAAACCATATGAATAGGAATCACCATTCTACATGCATTAAGAATGTGATTCATGGGAAAAGGTCAACATATCAAAATTAACAGGAGTTTGCAGGAAGCTGATTCCAACCTCATGCATGACTTTGAGGGGTTCAGGACTTCAATGGAGGAAGTAAGCATAGATGTGACAGAAATAGCAAGAGAACTAGAATTAGAAGTGGAGCCTAAAAGAGTGACTGAATTGCTACAACCTCATAGGGAAACTTTAACAGATGAGGAGTTGCCTCTTACAGATGAGGAGTTGCCTCTTACAGATGAGCAAAGTAAGTGGTTTCTTGAGATGGAATGGACTGCTGATGAAAGATGCTGTGAACACTGTTGAAATGACAGCAAAGGATTTAGAATGTTACATAGACAATTGATAAAGCAGCAGCAGCATTTGAGAGAATTGACTCTAATTTTGAAAGACGTTCTACTGTGAGTAAAATGCTATAAAAAGCAGCACATGCCACAGAGAAATCTTTCATGAAAGAAAGAGTCAATTGATGTGGCCAACTGCATTATTGCCTTATTTTGGGAAATGGACACAGCCACCCTGGGTTTTAACAGCCACCACCCCAATCAGTCAGCAGCCATCAACGTAAAGACAAGAACCTCCACCAGCAAAAAAACAATAACTCCCTGAAGGCTCAGATGATCATTAGTATATTTTGGCAATAAAATATTTTAATTAAAGTGTGTACATTTTTAGACATAATACTATTACAAACTTAATAGACTATAATATATAGTGTCAACATAACTTTTATAGGCATTAAGAAATGAAAAAATTGTGTGTGACTCACTTTACTGTGATATTCTCTTTATTAGGGTGATCTGGAATTGAACCCAGAATACCTCTGAGAGGGATGTGTGTATACATATATTTATTTATTATGTCATATATACATGATATATGTATATTATATACACATTATACACATACTGTATATATACACTGTATATATATATAGTGTATATGTAAATTGTATACATATGTGTACTGTATACATATATACATGTATATATACATTTTACATACATTATATGTGTGTGTATATAAAACAGAATATTATTGGGCCTTAGAAAAGAATGAAATGCTGTCACTTGCAACAACATGGATGAACCTGAAGGACATTATGCTAAGCAAATAAACCAGACACATAAAGAAAAGTACTGCATGATTTCACATATATGTGAAAGCTAAAAGAAAAAGTTGATGTCATAGTAACAGAGAATAGGATGCCCATGCTGCCATAAAGCTTGGAAGAAAAAACTAATAATAATAATTCTCTTGTATGTCTAATTCAGAAATGAATACAGTATTCCAGATATGATTTGACTAGTGCTTTACAAACACTTTTATTGTTCTGGACATCCTCCCTCCAATACAGCCTAACCACATCAATCTTTTCAGCAACCCCACAACACTGCTGATTCAGGTGAAGTTTACAGCCAAGAAAACCACCTTAAAGCCCTCAGAGGGAAACCCCCTGAATTACATAAGCCATTGGTGTACCCCTCTACTTCACTTTGGCTGCAAAGCTAGAGTCAGAATTATCGCAGTAATATTCACGCTTACCAATCCCAGAGGCTAATCTAGAAAAAATATAGCCTAAACCTGAGCAAGAGACAAATATCAAGAACTATGAAAGGTCTGAGATTTTTTTCTACTTGCAAGTTAACCAGTTAACCAGTTGCATGCAGAAGACACAAGTTTTCTAGATCAGAAACACAGGACTTAATTACTCATACCAAGAGCAGTAGCCAGGAAAGAGTATTTGTTTTCATGAACTGGGATGATTTACAAAAGATCAACTCTGATCTTAAGGAACTTGACTCTTTTGTACTACATAATAAATACTCCTACCTTTGGTTCCAATGGGAGCCACTGCTTCTGTCCTACAAGTCTATTCACTCTACAAACATCTTTGAAAAGATAATCTGAAACAAAGGCAGTATGCTCGTAAGATGTAGAGAAATGTGAGACTCATGTAGAATTTTCTCCCAGAAATAGACTATTCAACAAATGACTCAGAAAATGTAAAACTAATGAAGTTTAAAGCTTATGTCATACTTCAAAATTCCAGACATGACAGCTAGGTGTAACACATGATCTTTGATTAGATCCCATACTGGCGAAAAGTTACGTTGCTATTAAAGAACTATTAGGACAACTGGCTACATTTGACTAAATCTATATATAAGATAACTTTTTTCAAGGCTAGTAGTTTCTCAGGTAACTATTTCATCAAGGAAAATCTCTTCATTTTTATCATTTTACTTAGGTTTTATCTTTAATAATAATGTATGCATTTCCAGATTAGACATTTAAGATAAATATTGATTAAGACAGTCATGTTCAGATGTGGGTAATCACAATGGCAAAAGGCCTGGGTAACATGTTTTGTTTTTAGTAAATATACACTGAATTATTTAAGGCTAAAGAAGCAAAGGGACATACTGTATGCCACGTACTTTCAAATGACTCCGAAATATTATATACATATATATATAATTTGTAAAACAAATGTTTTTCTTTTTTCTCCTTTCTCTCTCTCTCTCCATGTTTGTATGTATATATGTGTGTGTATCTATATATGTGTATATATATGTGTGTGTGCATGTGTGTGTCTCTGAGGGGGATGTGTATACACACACACATTTGGAGAAAGAGAAAAAAGATAAAAAACTTGTATATATTTGGAAAATATTAAGATTTGGGGAATCTGGGTAAATATGTAGAGAATTCTTTGTCATATACTTAACCACTTTTCAGTAAGACTGATTACTTCAAAATTAAAATTTTTTTAAATCATATACAACTAGGCTGTTGAGACAGATTTAATTAATCTCAGGATGGGAAATAATTTTCCAATTAAGTAAAATAACTTGTAATCATCTGACAGGTTCATCTTGCCCACTGCCCAGCAAAGCCAATGCACTGAGAATAGCAGGTTTTTGCAGCAAAGAGTTTAATAACCTCAGGGCCACTCAAGCAAAAGGACTGGAGAAAATTCTGAAATCCATCTTCCTCGCTCAGAGGCTAGGGTTTTTGAGAATAATTTTACAGGCTGGGGGCTAGGGAATAGGTGCTGTTGATTGGCTGAAGATGAAATCACAAGAGTGTCCAAAATGGTCTTCATGTCCTGAGTCAATTTCTGGGTTGGGGGTGGGTCACAGGACTCATTGAGCCAGTTCCCTGGTGTTAGTCATAGGTCCAGGTGGTGTCAGCATGCCTACTCAAATTCTCCCAAATGAAAAATGCCTCAAAGACCAATCTTAGGTTTTGACAATAGTAGTATAAGCATTTGGAGAAGTTACAGATCTTGTGACCTGTGAAACAATGGCTGGTTATTTAACTACACTCATATATTAGCAAAATTTAGCCCCTTTCCATAATTCTAACTTTGTGATCTTTCATTAATCTTATAAAAGCAGTTTTAGTCCCAAAGGGGGGTCAATTTGGGAAGGGACTATTATCATCCTTTTTTCAAAGTTAAACTATAAATTTCTCCAACAATTAGCTCAGCCTATGCCCAGGAATGAGGAAGGGCAGTAACTTGTGAGGCTAGAAGCAAGATGGAGTCAGTTAGGTTAGACTTCTCTCACTCTCATCATTTTTGCAAAGGCAGCTTCAAAATGAGAAATTTCTAAAAATAAAACATAAAAATGTACAAATGCTTGACATCAGAAAGCCCAAAAGAAATAAAGACAAAAGAAAAACAATACAGTTACTTATGATAAGTATTGCAGATAAGGAATTAATATGTACTTAGTAAAAGGTTTTATAGCTTAGCAACAAAAACCCAAATCCTTCAGTGGAAAATGATTGATCACTGGTTAAGAAGAGAAACTTGAAAGAGCAAGCAAAAATATCTAGAGAAACAAAAAAAGTTCAACTTTAGTAGTTATAAAATTATAAATTAAAGCAATACTTATCAAATTGGCAACGACTTCAAAAAATTATGTTCAATATCTGTAAAGATAAAGTGAAATATCTCAAACACTATTTCAAATCACTTTTCTAAAAACCAATTTGACAATATACATCAAATGTTCTTAAAATATTCATATTTTGACCCAGAAATTCCACTTCTAGGGATCTAATACGGGTTTGAATTTTCTGGACTCTTGTAGCAAATTTTCTTTCATAGCAGCTTGGTCAGTAGTTTGCTCTTCACTACAGTGACCCCCTTCCAGAAGTGCCAGTAGCAACCTAAATCACCTTGCCATGGGTGCTTCTGCCTTCCTTCCTTTCAAAAGCCCACTTTCTACTCACTTTAGCCTGCACCATTCTGAGTAAACCTCTCAAGCTGTCTGGGTGTCTGTCAGATTTGTTTTTATCTTGTCAGTTCTCACTCCATGACCACACTGTTGGACTGATTACCAGAAACAGGAGGGAACAGGGTAGGAGAGGCAAGAAAGCAAGCACAGTCACCTCACTCTAGCCTCTACCCAACTCCCCTTCTATTTCTCCTGTCTCCCTTCACCCCCTCCAACTCTCCCCTTGTTCCCCATAAAATTCTTCGATTGAACTGCTAAACTTTCCTCTTAACATGTAAAAGGAAAGTTGCTGAATTTTCAAAATTCTTTTCTCCCTTGACAAAGCCTGGCTTTTATAGCTGTCTTGCCATGGACTTCAAGATCCTATATTGAAAGTTGAAAGTAACTGTGCCTCTCTGCTAAAAGAACTGTAGGGAAGTTTAAACTTTCTCTCTGAAGTTTCAATCATTGAATCTGCTAAAATAAACTGACCAAAGACAGATTAACAGGAGAAACGGCATACAAATGTATTAATGTACAAGCTTATAGGAGTCACACAAAGTCTGCAGCTCAAAGAAAGACCAGATGATTGAAGCTTAAATACTTTATTCATAGGAGAGGGGAAAGTAGGAGGTGTAGGCGATTATAGAGAAAGAGTAAATGAATCTTAGAAGAATGGACGTGAAGAACAGACAATAGCCTGGGATACAGTTCCTATAGGCTGCAAGGGAGGTGATGGCAAGTTATGGGAAGGTGAGGGGCAGAACTGTACAGGGAACAGAGGTTGTTTTATTACACAGATAAAGTCTCTCAGGTAACAACTCTCAGAAGAATAGATGAAAAGTCTGTATAGGCAGGCATGGAGACCTTTAATTCCTTCTTCAGTGGTTAATCTTCCCTAGTTAGTGAAATTTCAGACAGGTGAATTGAAGACAATTGTGTTCTTGTGGAAGAACTTCCCCCAATTTGATAAGGAATTTCAGAGAGAGCTCCTCCCTCTCCCTAGGGGGAGATAGAAGGTAAGGTGAGAGAGACCTTGATTCTGAGGCAGCTTCTAAGGTCTTTCAATTTCCTTTAATTCTAAGTGCTCAGCATGACAAAGTGACATACTTTAGGGTACCATTTTCTGAGCCTTAACAGAACCTTCATTCTCTTGTTGACAAATAATGTGTTTAGCTGAATCTTGGGCAAATCACACTTAAGTATATGTGAAAAAGAAGTGTGCGTTAACATATTTTTAAAAATATATTATTTCTTTTACTTTGGAATATGATTGTAAGAAAATAATACACAAAAATGAATGCTAATAGCAATTATCACTGAGTGGGGAGAGATTATTGATAAGTATGTTTACTTTTCACACTTTTCTGAGTTTTCAGAATATAATACAATGAGCATGCACAACTTCTAAAATCAAAGGGCAAAAGGAAGGAAAGTGACCATCTAACTACATTCATGTTTATTTTTAACAGACTAAATGATCCTGCCAGAGGAAATTTATTTGTTTGAACATATCAACATAGGAACTATCTTCTACTTGTCATGTCTAATCTCCTTCAGTATACCATATATCAAGGTTTTACCTGGAATTGTCACTAATTACAGGTTTCTAAATTATCTTTAAAGCTAAATATTTTCCTAGACCACAATTTCTGTAACAATATGTTCTAAGAGAAAAAGAAACTAGCTCACCCCTACTCCCACACTCTACAGGGACTCAGCTCCTTTGGGAATCATGCTTCTCAAAGTTCTGGGGTGTAATTAAGGTCAAATCTCTTATCACACAGCATTGTTGTGGCTAAGTTGGTGTCAGATATTATCATCCTATAAGGAAGTAAGAAAGGAAAGAAAGAAGGAAGGAAGGGAAGAAAAGATGGAGGGAGAGAAGAAGGGATAGAGGGAGGCAGAGAGAAAAAAGAAAGGGAGGAAGAGAGGAAGAGAGGAAGGGAGGGAGGGAGGAGGGAGGAAGGGAGGGAAGGAGGAAGGAAGGGAAGGAGGAAGGAAGGAAGGAAAAAGAAAGAAGAGAAAGAAAGAGAAAGAAAGAAGAAAGGAGGGAAAGAAATGAAAGGAAAAAAGAAGGAAGGAAAAAGAAAGAAGAGAAAAAGGAAGACAAGAAAGACATAAAAAGAGAAGAAAGAAGAGAGAAAGAAAAAGGAGGGGAGAGGACAGAAGCGGGAGAGGAGGAGGGGGAAGAGGAGGGGAGGGGAAAGGGAAGGGAAGGGACAAAGAGACCAAAACTTGCTCTTAAGGAATTAATTGGTCATTAGAAATGTATAAAATAGTGTAAATTCCTTAAACCTCCAACTAATACCCTAGCTGCTGAGCCTGTCTCTTGTTCCAGACAAAGCTATAACCAGCCTACAAGGACAACTGGGTAAAGTTTTTTCCTGAATTGAATATATAACATTCTATCAAGTAGGAGAAATAAAGGAAGAAAGAACACTCTGACTTTCTTTTTATGATGACTTCTATACCACACTCTTCACAGCTTTTTAACTGTAAATTCCTTTAGAATTATTTGCTTCTTTCTTTTTCCTCTTGCTTTTCTTAATTTTCTATACCATTAACTTTCCTCACTTTCTCCTCAATAACTGAAATCCTGAAATGAAGATTGAAAAAAGTGCTATGGCTAGAAATAACAGAAAATGAGGTCCTTAATTCATGGGTTCCAGGGACTAGTAATTTAACCAAAGGAAAACCTTGGTCGAACACAGAGACCCAGTGCAAACCTTTACTGGAAAATTTAAAACTGAGCCCTGAACTCATAGAAGAAAACATAAAAATAAATATTTATGATCTTTGATTTTCAGTGGAATCTTAGATATGACACAAAAGCATTAGCAATGAAAGAAAAAACAGATAAATTGGGCTTCATCAAAAGTAAAAACCATTCAGGCATCAAGGCACATTATAGATAAAGTGAGAGGACAACCTACAGAATGAGAGTAAATGTATTTTCTCTCATTGTCTTTTCATATATATGTATATGATAGGGATCTAGTATCCAGAGTGTAAAGAACTGTTACAATTCAACAAAAAGTCAAGCAACTCAATTTAAAAATGGGCAAAAGACATGAGTAGATAGTTCTCCAAAGAAGATATACAAATAAATGGCCAAAAAACACATTAAAAGATACTCCACATCGTTAGTCATTAGGGAAATGCAAATTCCACTTCACACCTACAAGGATGACTATAATCAGAAACTAACAGGGATTGCTGAAGATATGGAGAAACTAGAACCTTTGTACATTGCTGGTGGAATATAAAATAGTCCAGGCACTGTGAATAGCAGTTTTGAGGTTCCCCAAAAAGGTAAACATAGAATTAATATATGATCCAGCAATTCTATTCCTAGGTATATACCCAAAAGAATTTTTTTCTTTACCCAAAAGTATTAAAACAATTATTTGTACACAAATGTTTATAGCAGCGTTATTTACAATAGGTGGACACATTCCAAATGTCCATCAACTGACTGATGAACAAACAAATTGTAGTATATACTTATAATGGAATACTATTCAGCCATAAAAAGGAATAAAGTCATCATACATGCTACAACATGAATAAAACTCAAAAACATTATTCTAAGTGAAAGAAGCCAGAGGCAAAAGGCCACATAAAGTATCATTTCATTTACATAAAATATAGGTAAATCCACAGAGACAGAAGCAGATTGGCTCTTCAGGGATTGTGAAAGGGAAGAAATAGGAAGTGACCGCTGAATAAGCGTGAAGTTTTTTTGGGAAGGGGTGATGAAAATGTTTTGAAACTAGATAGACTTCAGAGAAAAGGCAACACGAGTGGACAGAGGGACAATGCAGAAGCTGGTCTGAAGCAGGAGGAAGCTAGGAAGCCCACACAGGGCTATGCACATCAGGACTCATTCCTGGCACACAGCGACTCCAGGGGAACAGGTGAGTTGAACTGGCAAGAAGTATCCTGTTCCCACCACAGGCCTCTGGAACTCCAGCAGGAAGAGAACTTCTTGCCTGACACAGACACTTGAGTTGACAGGGAGAGCTGCTTAGAGAAGGAGTAGGGGTAACAAGCCAGCTGATATAGAGCCCTGAGGGTTTGTTGTGGGAGCATTTGTAACAGAGCATGGACAGGGACAGTCATCCACCAAGGCTCAACTTGCTCCCCAAAGGAAACTTTAGCCCCCAGAGGAACTGTCAGACCTGGACCCTACATACAGGGCAGTCTTGCCTATCAGACTAAGTCAGTCCAACCTGAGCACCCTTTGGCCTTCTGGCTTCTCCCAGGTCCACAGCCTGGCTGCACCTGCTTGCAGAGCAGCCTTGGGTGTCCTGGGGACCCACATCATAGTTTCTCCACTGGCAGATTGTGACTGGCTGGTGGAGAGCTCCAGTGGGATGGTCCCCATGGCCACAAACCAGCCCACCTGTTCCCTCCCCCCCCCCCACACTGCAGCGTCCTCCAGGCCCACAGAAACCCCCCCCACATCACTTTGTTGGCACATGTATGCAAGGGTGGGTTTTGCCTTCCTTGCCCCTCCAATACATGGTGTGTACACGCACCACCCTGTCCCACCACTGCTGTGATAGGAGTGCAGTCCACCTTCCCTCCCACTACCAACTGCCATTGCAGTCAAGCCTTTGTGGACACAGAGCCAGACAGCCCCACCCCTGCCAGCACCCTACCCTTGCACAACACTACCATGGAAATGAAACCAGGCACAAAGAACAGTGGACCTTTCCATTCCCAGAGCGACCACCCCTGCCTGGGGCTCACAGAGAACACATACAGACCTGTGCCTGCCAGGGCCCCACCCCTGTACCAATACCACCACCAGCACCACCACACACACAGTTGCCAGCAGGGGCCCCCAGTGCCCCGAGCCACATTGCCTCTGCCACTGTGACGAATGTCCACAAATAGGCAGGCACCCTGGCACCCACTAGCACCCTGCTGCAGTGGATCAGTATGCACCCAACCACACTGCTACTCTGGTGCCACTGGTACATGTGAACAAAGACAAATCCCACAGTCACCTCACTATAAAATACTTTGGCTGACACCACCCATCAAAGTGTACTGACCAGTGGTCCAGGAGCATATCAGCCCCCACAACACAGAGGATTTCTAACCTCAAGGAGCCATATAACAAAGTCGGGGCCTGATATAACTTCTCCAGAGTTAGAGCACAGAGTCCAGGAGTTGAGAGTCAAGCCTTGGCCCCCTAACTGTTTGAGAAATAAAGCCCGCCAGCTGAATCCACCTTATACCACAATCAAACACTCAATGTCATGAAATAGGATTTTAAAAATCCAAAGGACAGCAACTTCAAAGATGAGAAAGAACCAGCATAATAACACTAACACCTCAAAAAGCCAGAGTGTCTTCTTTCCTCCAAATGACAGCACCACCTCTCCAACAAGGATTCTGAACCCAGCTGAGATGGTTGAAATGACAGAAACAGAATTCAGAATATCAATAGGAACAAAGATCACCGACATATAGGAGTACATTGAAACCCAAAGCAAGGAAGCTAAGAATCACAATAAAATGATTCCAGAGCTGACAGACAAAATAGCCAGGATAGAAAAGAACATAACCAACCTGATGGGGCTGAATAACATATTACAAGAATTTTGTAATGCACTCACAAGTATTAATAGCAGAATAGACCAAGTGAAGGAAAGAATCTCAGAGATTGAAAGTTGGCTTCCTAAATTAATGCAATCAGAACCACAAAGAGGGAAAAAAGAGTAAAAAGTAAGAAACAAAACTTCTAAAAATATGGAATTATGTAAAGAGACCAAATCTATGGCTCATTGGTATCCCTGAAAGAGATGGGGAACATGGAAGCTACCTGGAAAACATATTTTAGGATATCATTCATGAGAATTTTCCCAACCCAGCTAGAGTGGCCAACATTCATATTCAGGAGATGGAGATAACCCTAGTAATATACTTCACAAGAAATCACTCCCAAGGCACATAATCATCAGATTCTCCCACGTTGAAATGAAAGAAAAAAAAAGTTAAAGGCAGCTAGAGAGAAAGGTCAGGTCACCTACAAAGGGAAGCCCATCAGACTAACATTCGACCTCTCAGCAGAAACCCTACAAGCCAAAAAAGATTGGGAGCCAATATCCATTCTTAAAGAAAAGAAATTCCAACCCAGAAATTCATATGCAGCCAAACTATGCTTTATAAGTGAAAGAGAAATTAGACCTTCTACAGACAAGGAAATGCTGAGGCAATTTGTTACCACCAGACCTACCTTATAAGAGTTCCTGAAATAAACACTAAATATGAAAAGCCACTACAAAAAACACACTTAAGTACAAAGATCAGTGATACCGTAAAGCAACCACACAAACAAGTCTGATTAATAACCAGCTAGCATCACTATGACAGGATAAAATCCACACATATCAATATTAACTTTGAATATAAATGAACAAAATGCCACAATTAAAAGGCACAGAGTGGCAAGCTGGATAAAGAACCAAGACCCATTGATATGCTATCTTTAAGAGACCTGTCTCACATGCAACTACACCCACAGGCTAAAAATAAAGGAATGAAGGAAAATCTATCAAGCAAATGGAACAGAAAAAAAGCAGGGGTTGCAATCCTAGTACCTGACAAAACAGATTTTAAACCAACAAAAAACAAAAAAGACAAAGAAAGGCATTACATAATGGTAAAAGATTCAATTCAAAAAGAAGATCTAAATATTCTAAATAAATATGCTCCCAAAACAGGAGCACCCAGATTTATAAAGCAAATTATTAGAGATCTTCAAAGAGACTTAAGCTGGCACAACAATAGTGGGAGACTCCAACACCCCACTGAAACTATAAGACAGCTCATCAAGGCAAAAAATTGTCAAAGATATTCAGAACCTGAACTCAGCACTGGATTCAATGAACTTGGTAGAAATGTATAGAACTCTCCACCCAAAAACAATAGAATATACATTCTTCTCATCACCATATGGCACATACTCAAAAATTGATAACATAATCAAACATAAAACTGTCTTCAGCAATGCAAAAGACCTGAAATCGTAACAATAACTCTCAGACCACAGCACTATCAAATTAGAAATCAAGACTAAGAAATTTACTCAAAACCATATGATCACATGGAAATTGAATAACCTGCTCCAAATGACCTTTGGGTAAACAATAAAATTAAGGCAGAAATTAAGTTTTTTGACACTAATGGGATTAAAAAATACAACATACCAAAATCTCTGGGACACAGTTAAGGCAGTGTTAAGTGGGAAATTTATAACTGCCCACATCAAAAAGTTAGAAAGATCTCAACCTATTGAAACTTGTGTATGCTTTGCAAAGTTCTTGTGTTGTGTTTTTCAGCTCCATCAAGTCATTTATGTTCTTCTCTAAGCTGGTTATTCTAGTTAGCATTTCATCTAACCTTTTTTCAAGGTTCTTAGTTTCTATGCATTGAACATGTTCCTTTAGCTCAGAGAAATTTGTTATTACTCACCTTCTGAAGACTGCTTCTGTCAATTCTTCAAACTCATTCTCCATCCAGTTTTGTTCCCTTGCTGGTGAGGAGTTGGGATCCCTTGGAGGAGGAGAGGCATTCTGGTTTTTGGTGATTTCACCCTTTTTGCACTGGTTTCTTCCCAGCTTCATGGATTTATCTACCTTTGGTCTTTGAAGCTGGTGATTTTGGATGGGGTCTCTGAGTGGACATCCTTCCTGTTGATGCTGAAGCTATTTCTTTCTGTTTTTTTAGTTTTCCTCCTAACAGTCAGGCCCCTCTGCTGCAGGACAGCTGAAGGTCCACTCCAGACCCTGCTTGCCTAGGAATCACCCACGGGCACTGCAGAACAGCAGGGATTGCTACCTGTTCTTTCCTCTAGTAGCTTTGTCCCAGAAGGGTATCTGCCAGATGTCAGCCAGAGCTCTCCTGTATGAGGTGTCTTTTGGATATACAGGGGTCAGAGAGTCACTTGAGGAGGCAGTGTGTCCCTTATCAGAGCTCAAGTGCTGTGCTAGGAGCTCCATTGCTCCCTTCAGAGCTGCTGGGCAGGAACGTTAAGGTCTGCTGCAGCAGAACTCATAACGGCCTCTTTTCCCAGGTGCTCTGTCCCAAGAAAGTGGGGCTTCATTTGGAAGTTCCTGACCTGATGGGCTGCTGCCTTTTTTCAGAGATGCCCTGCCAGCAAGGAGGGAGTCTAGTCAAAGTCTGCCTGCAGAGGCACTGCTGAGCTGCCATGGGCTCTGTCCAGCTGCTGTGTAAACTTCCTCACAATTTTGTTTACACAGGTAAGGTTAGAACTGCCTCAGCAATGGTGGATGGCCTTCCCTGCACTGAGCTCAACCCCAATCAAAAGACACAGACTGGCAAATTGTATATAAAGTCAAGACCCATTGGTGTGCTATATTCAGGAAACTCATCTCACGTGCAAAGACACACATAGACTTAAAGGGATGGAGGAAGATTTACCAAGCAAACAGCAAAAAAAAAAAAGCAGGAGTTGGAATCATAGTCTCTGATAAAATGGACTTTAAACCAACAAAGATCAAAAGAGACAAAGAAGGGCATTACATAATGGTAAAAGGATCAATGCAACAAGAAGAGCTAATGATCCTAAATATATATGCACTCAATACAGGAGCACCCAGATACATAAAACAAGTTCTCAATGACCTACAAAGAGACTTTGACTCCTACACAATAACAGCGAGAGACTTTAACACTCCACTGTCAATATTAGACAGATCAATGAGACAGAAAATTAACAAGGATATCCAGGACTTGAACACAGATCTGGACCAAGCGGACCTGATAGACATCTACAGAACTCTCCACCCCAAATCCATAGAATATACATTCTTCTCAGCACCACAATGCACTTACTCTAAAATTGACCACATAATTGAAGTAAATCACTCCTAGGCAAATGCAAAAGAATGGAAATCATAACAACCAGTCTCTCAGACCACAGTGCAATCAAATTAGAACTCAGGATTAAGAAACTCCCTCAAAACTACACAACTACATGGAAACTGAACAACTTGCTCCTGAATGACGAATGGATAAATAATGAAATGAAGGCAGAAATAAAGATGTTCTTCAAAACCAATGAGAACAAAGACACAACATACCAGAATCTCTGGGACACATTTAAAGCAGTGCTAGAGGGAAATTTACAGCACTAAATGCCCACATGAGAAGCAAGGAAAGATCTAAAATTGACACCCTACTGTCACAATTAAAAGAGCTAGGGGAGCAAGATCAAACTTCAAAATTCAAAAACTAGCAGAAGACAAGAAATAACTAAGATCAAAGCAGAACTGAAGATGATAGAAACACACACAAAAAAAACCCTTCAAAAAAATCAATAAATTCAGGAGTTGGTTTTCTTAAAAAGATCAACAATATAGATAGACCGCTAGCCAGACTAATAAAAAAGAAAAGAGAGAAGAATTGAATAGATGCAATGAAAAATGATAAAGGGGGATATCACCACCGATTCCACAGAAATACAAACTACCATCAGAGATTACTACAAACAACTCTATGTACATAAACCAGTAAACCTAGAAGAAATGAATAAATTCCTGGACACTTACACCCTCCCAAGACTAAACCAGGAAGAAGTTGAATCCCTGAATAGACCAATAACAAGGCCTGAAGTTGAGGCAGCAATTAATAGACTAGCAACCAAAAAAAGTCCAGGTCCAGACAGGTTCACAGCTGAATTCCACCAGATGTACAAAGAGGAGCTGGTGTCATTCCTTCTGAAACTATTCCAAACAATACAAAGAGAGAATCCTCCCTAACTCGTTATATGACACCAACATCATCCTGATACCAAAGCCTGTCAGAGACACAACTGAAAAAGAACATTTCAGGCCAATATCCATGATGAACATCAATGCAAAAATCTTCAATAAAATACCAGCAAACTGATTGCAACAGAACATCAAAAAGCTTATCCATCATGATCAAGTAGGCTTCATCCTGGGGATGCAAGGCTGGTTCAACATATGCAAGTCTATAAACATAATTCATCACATAAACAGAACCAAAGACAAAAACCACACGACTATCTCAATAGATGCAGAGAAGGCCTTTGACAAAATTCAACAGCTCTTTGTGCTAAAAATTCTCAATAAACCAGGTATTGATGGAATGTATCTCAAAATAATAAAAGCTATTTATGACAAGCCCATAGCCAATATCACACTGAATGGGCAAAAACTGGAAGCATTCCCTCTGAAAACTGGCACTAGACAAGGATGCCCTCTCTCACCATTCCTATTCAACATAGTATTGGAAGTTCTCGCCAGAGCAATCAGGCAAGAAAAAGAAATAAAGGGTATTCAATTGGGAAAAGAAGAAGTCAAATTGTCTCTATTTGCAGATGACATGATTGTATATTTAGAACCGTCTCAGTCCAAAATCTCCCTAAAATGATAAGCAACTACAGCAAAGTCTCAGGATACAAAATCAATGTGCAGAAACCACAAGTATTCCTATACACCAATAACAGACTAACAGAGAGACAAATCAAGAGTAAACTCCCATTCACAATTGCTACAAAGAGAATAAAATACCAGGAATACAACTAACAAAGTATGTGAAGGACCTCTTCAAGGAGAACTACAAACTACTGCTCAAGGAAATAAGAGAGGACACAAACAGATGGAAAAACATTCCATGCTCATGATTAGGAAGAATCAATATTATGAAAATGGCCATACTGCCCAAAGTTATTTATAGATTCAGTGCTATCCCCCATCAAGCTACCATTGACCTTCTTCACAGAACTGGAAAAAACCACCTTAAACTTCATATGGAACCAACAAAGAGCACACATAGCTAAGACAATCCTAAGCAAAATGAACAAAGCTGGAAGCATCATGCTACCTGACTTCAAACTATACTACAAGGCTACAGTAATCAAAACAGCATGATACTGGTACCAAAACAGAGATATAGACCAATGGAACAGAACAGGGGCCTTGGAGGCAATGCCACACATCTACAACCATCTGATCTGCCACAAATCTGACAAAAACAAGCAATGGGGAAAGGATTCTCTGTTTAATAAATGGTGTTGGGAAAACAGGCTAGCCATGTGCAGAAAGCTGAAACTGGACCCCTTCTTTATACTTTACACAAAAATTAACTCCAGATGGATTAAAGATTTAAACACAAGACTTAGCACCATAAAAACACTAGAAGAAAACCTAGGCAATACCATTCAGGACATGGGCACAGGCAAGAACTTCATGACTAAAACACCAAAAGCAATGACAACAAAAGCCAAAATAGACAAATGGGATCTAATTAAACTTGAGAGCTTCTGCACAGCAAAAGAAACAATCATTGGAGTGAACCAGCAACCAACAGAATGGGAAAAAATTTTTGCAAGATACCCATCTGACAAAGGGCTAATATTCAGAATCTACAAAGAACTAAAACAGATTCACAAGTAAAAAAACAACTCCATCAAAAAGTGGGCGAAGGATATGAACAGACACTTTTCAAAAGAAGACATTTATGTGGTCAACAAACATATGAAAAAATGCTCTTCATCACTCATCATTAGAGAAATGCAAATCAAAACCACACTGAGATACCATTTCATGCCAGTTAGAATGGAATCATTAAAAAATCTGGAAACAACAGATGCTGGAGAGGATATGGAGTAATAGAAATGTTTTTATACTGTTGGTGGAAGTGTAAATTAGTTCAACCATTGTGGAAGACAGTGTGAGGATTCCTCAAGCATCAAGAATTAGAAATACCAGTTGACCCAGCAATCCCATTACTATGTATGTACCCAAAGGATTATAAGTCATTCTATTTTAAAGACACATGCACATGTATGTTCATTGCAGCACTGTATAGTAGCAAAACCTGGAACCAACCCAAATCCCCATCAATGATAGACTGGATAAAGAAAATGTGGCACATATACACCATGGAATACTATGCAGCCATACAAAGGATGAGTTCATGTCCTTTGCAGGGACATGGGTGAAACTGGAAACCATCATTCTCAGCAAACTGACACAAGAACAGAAAACCAAACACGGCATGTTCTCACTCATAAGTGGGTGTTGAACAATGAGAACACATGGACACAGGGAGGGGAACATCACACACTGGAGTCTGTTGGGGGGTGGGGGGCTAGGGGAGGGATAGCAGGGGGTGGGGGATATTGGGGAGGGATAACATTAGGAGAAATACCTAATGTAGGTGATGAGGGGGATGGAGGCAGCAAACCACCGTGGCATGTGTATACCTATGTAACAATCTGCAAGATCTGCACATGTACCCCAGAACTTAAAAGTATTATATACATAAAAGTTTACTCCGAGTAAAAGATATGAAAGTAGAAGTTTATGGAAAGTAGAAGAAATTAGACTGACACTTGCGAAATGTATATGTCAGAAAATAACAGGAAGTAAATAAGGTAAATAGAAAGAAAATAGGCTATGGGGGATTTGGAATCTTAGCAAGTTAAAATATCATCCCACTATAACACAACCAGACAGGGCTCAAACCAGGACACAGCCCACACAGAACTGCTGCATTATTTGTTCACAAAGCCCCACCTCAAATATATTTTTCAGAGTTTGCATGTTAGAAAAAAATTATTTCCAGAGCAAATAGCTGTTTTGATGGGCAAATGATGCTATCATCATGCAAACATGTCTTCAACTTTATTCCTATATTACAGACCTTCTCCAGTCAGATCGTCCTCCAGGAGGTGCCCATTTGGTAAAACTCATCCTTTGTCACCTCTTTGTCTTTGCCAGCTACTGCTCCATCTAGAGACAGCACACTCCTTCCTGATGGCTTTGGAAGGAATTCTATCTACTCTTAGATCATAAACTCTCAGAACATTCTGCTCTTCATCCCAGTCCTCTAAACCCACACTGATATCTCCTTTCTCTGAATCTTTTTAGGATTTACAATTTATACCACATGATTGAGTCCTTAATTGTAACCTATCTTGTATTATTCTCTAATCTTTATGTCATTAAGTGTCTTAGTAAAAACAACATATGTATGTACAGGAATCACACCATATTTTTTTCTGTGTCCTGAATAGCTCTAGATGTATATTATCTTTATTATTCTCTTTCCTTTTCTTCAGTACAGTGTTACTCACATAGTCCCAGGGATCAGCGATACTAATGGCTAACATGGCCACTATCTTCAATATCCTCTCCTGGGAAAGCTGAATAGAACATGAAACTAGGAACATTTTGCAAATTTCCAAGTCACTTAACCTTTTAAAGATGATCTCACTGAACACTAGCAGTTAATACAGAGAGCTGAAATAATGAAGATGGGTTTTTCCTCTGCTTTTTTTTCTGTTTGAAAAACAGAGAAATGAGTTATGGGTTCTAAATTCTGAAATGTTCAATTCACCCACTTCAGAAAAATAAGCATATTAAAATGCATTGTTTATTTAAAAGTTTCTCCTAGCAGCACCCAAAATTTAAAATCCAGATGAGTCACAAGTTTCTCTATGTTTAATTCAGGGACCAGAACTAATCCAAGGTCAGCAAAGATCAGATTGTATGCAAAACAGTGCCCCCTCGTAGTTTACAGCACTCCTTCAAGGAGTGAAATAGTTCCAGAGTTAACTCAACTAGCAATGGATTAATTTGATAGTTGAGTAGTTAGAATTTAAAATAGTTCATTAGGAAAAGCATTGGCTGAAGTGTTAATTCTTGCCATTCTTGCAAAATGATGTGGGATATACCTTTCTATTTTCCTTTGTAATAATTTTTGCATGTACACTTGTATGACGTAAGATGATTTAAGAGGTGAATTTTATAATGTTATCAAGTGCTTCCTTAAAACTCTTCCATTGAAGATTGATAGTATATTCTCAGGGTGCCATAATTCCCCCTCTTCATTCCCAGATGACAATTTGTCACGTCAGGAGGTACAGAAAGATTCTGATATATACACACATTTCTCGTTATCATCTCTGACAGACTCTAGTAACAATTCAACAGGTCAGTCAGTATGTGGGGGGGGGGGCTCTGAAAGGCCCTTTTACTAGGAATTATGAACTAAAAAGGCTAGACCTAGAATTAGCCTAGCTATGAGTGACTCCCTTCTGGTTTGGTCAGGTGTGTGGGTCCTAGTGTAGGAGCTCCATCCAAAACAATTGCCTCCCATAAATTGTATTTGACACTGATCAGAACACCTCCTTAAACAGGTAAATCATTAATTCTGCAGTCCCCTGAGCCTGATTTTCAGAGTCAAGGAGCAGATATGTGGAGGTCTTGAAGGTGAGAAAGAATGCAATATAGCAAAAGAAAAAAAACGGCCATGATTTCTTTCTTCAAAGGAGCTTACACTTTGCACAAGGAAAGCATTCAATTATCCTTTCAGAGTAAAGTAAAAATTTATATAAAACAAAGTACCCTTTTGCTTACACAGAGTAAGGAATAGTTTATAATTTAACATATATGAGAAAGTCTATTTCTTACTATCAGCTTTCTCTTAAAATTCCACATTCCATAGGATGTAAGCTCACTTCTTAATTTGAAACAAATTATACTATTAATTTATTAAAGGTCAACCTTAGTCATTAATGTAAAGAGTTCTAAAAATTAGTTCATTCTCCAATGAATTCCATGAGGTGACAAACTTCACTCACAAACATGGAGCCTCTCATCCATTTAGCATCCTAGGCTTTAGTAGGAACAGCCTAGAATCACCAGGCATTGAGGAAAGTCTCAACTGTCAAAGACAAAAATAAACAAGTTGGGAAAACTGCAAAAAAAAAAAAAAAAAAAAAAGACTGGCCTGAAAGAAACTTAAAAATCATCACTAAAAATCCCCAGAGAAGGGCTTCTGAATCTCACCAGGATAGAGTAACAGCAACTGAATGTATCAATCTTCCTGCCTTAAACACCTAGAAAACTGGATATGAAAAAAACGGTTTTCAGACAATGAACAATAGGCAGGGCAGGGCTGTGGTCTCTGAGAGAAGGGAAACCAGCCAGATGAGCCCTACAGTTGACCCAGATGGAGGCAGTCTCTGGGTTGCAAGGCAGGGAGAGGGATTTAAAGAGAGCACACAGTTGAGGAGACAGAGATGAAGTGTGGGGGAGGCCTGAGTGGTTAGAATTTGCAGGACCAAGTGCAAGGGAGAAGTGGTTGGCAGGGGGAGCGCACCTGAGCCTGGAGACCTGAGGCTAAGGACTGATTGGAACATGTGTGCAAGGCAGGAAAGAAACACCAAAAAGGAACAGAACAATTTCACTAACTTTTGGGAGCAGAAAATTGTAGCAAAGTGTTATAAGAGATGTTCAGGGAACTGCTGCTTTTCCTAAGAGCCTTTGTGGAAGTATTTGTCTCTTGAAGCTACGTGCCTACATAGCCCTAATCAAAGCAGTGTTTAAAAAACCACTTATTATAGCAGCACTATACACAACAGCCAACAGGTGGAAACAACCCCAACATCCATCAACAGATGAATGGATAAACAAACTGGTATAGCCATACAATGGAATATTATTCTGCTGTGAAAAGGAAGAAAGTCCTGATACATGCTAACATGTAGATGAAGCTGCATTATCCTGAGTGAAAGAAACAACACAAAAGGACACATAGTATATGATTCCACTTATATGAAATAGCCAGAATAGATAAATCCATCCAGGCAAAGTGCAGTGATGATTGGAGGAGTGGGCAGAAACTGCTTAATTATGGCTAGTGTTCCATTATTGGAACGCTAAGTTTGTGGGAATTATTCACATCCTACTGCTCAAGGTCATCGCCAAGGTCAGATTTGTCAAAAAGAAAATTTGCAACCTCCGGCATAAATGGGTTAATGGGTAAGGGATTTTATTTTGGAGTGATGAAATTTTTAGAGCCAGATACAGCTGATGGTTGCACAACATTATGATTGTACTACATGCCACTTAATTGTTCACTTTAAAACAATTCATGTTATGCTATGTGAATTTCACCTCAATAAATTATCTCTAAAAAACGCTTATTAGACAAAAACAACAGATGCTATATTGTAGGGGAGGGGAGGGAATGGGGCGTCCCGAAGACCCTCCCAGTTTCCCCCAACCGAAGTCCTTGGCCTCTCTTACCCCAAGAATGAGGAAAGGGACCCAGAGGCGTGGTGAGCTTACCATTTGAAGAAATATCGTGGACCCAAAGAGTTTTGCAGAAAAAGTGATTTGTTACGCAGAGACAAGGAGAGAGAGAGAGCTCTCAGCTGTTGCGGGGAGGGGAAACCTGAGGAGATATCCATATAGGTAAGAAGCAGTGGCGTTGTCAGTTTGAAAGAACTCCTCTCATTGGACAAGATGAATGAGGCGGGAATAACCCTGGAGTTATTCCCTCCTTCATCGTCAATCACTCCAGAGGAAGTTTGAAAGAACTCCTCTCATTGGAGTTATTCCAGGGTTATTCCCGCCTTCATCTTCTTGTCCAATGAGAGGAGTTCTTTCAAACTTCCTCTGGCGGGATTAATCTTTGACTGTGATACCAGATTGGCCGCTTGGTCCGCAACAGAGCCCCCCTCCTCCCAGAGCTTTCCACAGGCTTTTTGGACGAAGAAGCCCACCTGGATTCCTCTAAGTAGCCCCGCTGGCGGGAAACCTAGACAAAGAACTTTACATTCCCGAAGGGGACATGAATGGAGGCGTGGCGCTGGGAAACTCTTGCCTTTTCAACCACGCCTCTCGTGGACCCGGTAAGAGTTTTTTTCCTTAACACAGTCCCTCAGTATGTAGTCAAGTTTTGAATGTGAATTGCCAATTAGTTGAGCTCTAGTTAAGCTTTGTAGTAACTAACACATTTTATTTTCTCCAGAAAGCTTCATGGAAAGACTTCTAAAAGATTAGATCCTCAGTAAATGCCAGTCCTCATTGCCAAAATATTAACATAACAAAGTTGCTAATTTGTTTGTAATTTACCGGAGAAGTAAATAGTGCCAACAGAATGGGGGGTGGTTGTTGGTGCTAAAATCTCTACCGCATTTGTACAGGGAAGCTTTGAAGCACCTTTGTTGTTTAGCAAAATACAAATTGCTTTTTGATTCAACACTGCTACCGCAAGTGGAAAATTTCTGCTAATTTAAACTCAGCTGAAGACAAGAATTAGATCTAAGTATGTAATGAATGAGAGCTATTTAGAAACATGAATATAAATGTCCCATGGTTTATGGTCATTCCTTCTATTCAACAGCTTATGTGTTTGTCTTCTCCAGCTTGTGTTTGTATTCTGATAGCTAAGATTTTATCTGTATCTGTGTTCCACGTATTACAATGCCATTTGACACAGGAAAAGCTGAAAGATACAATTGACTTTGGGTTTAGATTTCTTTTTATTTGAAGGAAAATTAAAGTCATATAGAAACATCATAAGCATGTTTTTGTGGGGTTTTGTTTTGTTTTTGGAACCTACTTTTTTTCTTTGTTTTTAACAAGAAAAAAATTAACGAGGTTTTTTTTTTTCCTTTTGTATTTTAAACTAGATCTGAACATAAAGGAAACCCAGCTGTTTAAGGCAAAAGATCAGGACAGAACTTTATTTTTCCTTACACAACTTTTCTATGACTATTAAAAGCAATAAACAGGCACACCTTGTTTCATTGTGCTCACTTTATTGCACTTCATAAATGCTGCTTGTGTGTGTGTGTGTGTGTGTGTGTGTGTGTGTGTGTGAAATGAAGTCTCACTGTGTTACCCAGGCTGGAGTGGAGTACCGTGGCACAATCTTGGCTCACTGAAACTCCTGCCCCCCAGGTTCAAACAATTCTCCTGCCTCAGCCTCCCAAGTAATTGGGATTACAGGCACCTGCCACCACGCCTGACTAATTTTTATATTTTTTGTAGAGATGGGGTTTCACCATGTTGGTCAAGCTGGTCTCAAACTCCTGACCTCAGGTGATCTGCCTGCCTCAGCTCCCAAAGTGCTGGGATTACACCGCAAGAGCCACTGCACCTGGCCACAAATGCTGCTTTTTTTTTTTTTTTTTTGCAAATTGGAGGTTTGTGGCAACCCTGCATCTAGCAAGTCTCTTTATGCCAATTTTCCGACTGCACGTGCTTATTTTGTGTCTCCCTATCACATTTTGGCAGTTCTGGTAATGTCTCAAACTTTTTCATTGCTAAGGTGATCTGTGATGGGTGATTTTTTGATGTTACTATTCTCGTTGTTTGGGGGAGCCACCACAGACTGTGCCCGTCCAAGACAGCATACGTAAGCAATAAATTGCATAGCTCTGACTGCTCCACCGACTGGCCATTCCCCCCACCTCTGTCCTTCTCCTCAGTCCTCCCTATTCCCTAAGACACAACGATACTAAATTAGGCCAGTTAGTAACCCTACAATGGCATCTAAGTGTTCGAGTAAAATGAAGATTCACATGTCTCTCACTTTAAATCAAAAGCTAGAAGCGATTAAGCTTAATGAGGAAGGCATGTCAAAAACCAACAAAGGCCAAAAGCTAGGTTTCTTGAGCCAGAACAGTTAGCCCAATTATGCATGCAAAAGAAAAGTTCTTGAAGGAAATTGACAACTACTCTGGGAAACACCTGAATGGCGAAAAAGTAAAATAGCTTTTTTACTGAAAAGTTTGAGTGGTCAGAATAGAAGATCAAACTAGACATGACATTTCCTTAAGCCAAACTCTAATTCAGAGCAAGACTCTAATTCTCTTCAATTCTATGAAGGTTGAGAGAGGTGAGGAAGCTGCATAAGAAGAGTTGGAAGCTAGCAGAAGTTGATTCATGAGGTTTAAGAAGCAGTCTCCATAACATAAAAGTGCAAGATTAAGCAGCAAGTGCTGATATGAAGCTGCAGCAAGTTACTCAGAAGATCTAAGATCACTGATGAAGGTAGCTACACTAAGCCACAGATTTTCAAAAGGGATGAAACAGTCTTCTGTTGAAAGATGTCATCTAGAACTTTCATAGCTAGAGAGGAGAAGTTGATGCCTGGCTTCAAAGATTCAAAAGACAAACTGATTCTCTTTTTAGGAGCTAATGCAACTGATTGTTCTCAGTTGAAGCTAATGCTTAGAGACCATTCTGAAAAATCCTAGGGTCTTTAAGAATTATGCTAAACCACTCTGCCTGCGCTCTAGGAATGGAACAACAAAGCCTGGATGACAGTGTATCTGTTTATAGCATGATTTACTGAATATTTTAAATACATTGTTGATGTGTACGGCTTAGGAAAAAAGATTCCTTTCAAAATATTACTGCTTACTGACAATGTGTCTACTCACCCAAGAGCTCTGATGGGAGATGTGCAAAGAAGATGAATCTTATTTTCATGCCCCATAACCCCACAAACGTTCTGCAGCCCATGGATTGAGTAATTATTTCAACTGTCAAGTCTTGTTATTTAAGAAATGCATTTTATAAGGCTATGCCTGTCGTAGATAGTGATTCCTCTGATGGATCTGGGCAAAGTGAAAACTTGCTGAAAAGAAGTCACCATTCTACATGCCATTACCAATGTGATTCATGGGAGAAGGTCAGCATATCAACATTAACAGGAGTTGGGAAGAAGCTGATTCCAACCCTCATGCATAACTTCCAGGGTTCAAGAGGAACTATAGATGTAGTGGAAATAGAACAAGAACTAGAATTAGAAGTGGAGCCTGAACATATGAATGAGTTGCTGCAATCTTATGATAAAATGTTAACAGGTTGAACATGGTGGCTCACGCCCGTAATCCCAACACTTTGGGAGGCCAGGTTGGGAGGATGACTTGAGGAGTTTTTAGCAAAAAAACTGAAGTTTGGGACCAGCGTGGGAAACATGGTGAAAACTCATCTCTACAAAAATACAAAAAAATTAGCTGGGACTGAGCACAGTGGTTCACACCTGTAATCTCAACACTTTGGGAGGCCAAGGCAGGCAGATCACTTGAGACCAGGAGTTCAAGACAAGCCTAGCCAACTGTTGAGATTCAGTTGGGGTGGCTGGCAAAATATTATGGAAAATATTAGGGAAAGTTATAGATTATAATCTCAAACATTTTGGAAGGCCAAAAGGATTTATTGGGACAGGCCAAAGGCAGCTGGTTCATTCCTAGGGAAGAGATAGGGATGATAAAATGTTTCCCAGTTTAAGTCTGTTTATCCCACATCCCTTTGTCTCTACTCTGTTTACTCATGTAAACTTTGTGCTGGATGGTCTTCTCAGGGGGAGATCAAAGGGGAATTATCTGTTAATAGTGTTTACTCTGGGCCTGGAACCGAAAGCTTTTATCATTTGTAAAACCACTCTTTGAACCATGTTAATTATCCACAAGTGTGTTGACTAGAACCTCTGTTGTAAAATCTTGGCTAAATATATATGTGGATGGACAGGGGGTCTTGGTCAATTGGCTGCATTTCACCCTCTGAAAGCAGCCGATGACCATCCATAGCTCACTTGAATCACTGAACTAGGTGTGAGAGTGCATTCATTTGTCTGTCGTTGAGTCAGGGTCTGCAGGCCAGACCACCGCAGGTGGTGATCGACATCTCAACCAACATGGCAAAACCCCATCTCTACTAAAAATACAAAAATTAGCTGGTGTGGTAGCATGTACCTGCAGTCCCAGCTACTTGGGAGGCAGAAGTTACACTGAGCTGAGGTCAGGCCACTGCATGCCAGCCTGGGTGACAGAGCAGGACCTTGTCTTAAAAAAAAAAAAAAAAAAAAAAAAAAATCAACAGATGAGGAGTTGCTTTTTATAGATGAGCAAAGAAAGTGGTTTCTTGAGATGAAATCTACTCCTGGTGAAGATGCTGTGAACATTGTTGAAATGACAACAAAGGATTTAGGATGTCACATAAATGTATTTGATAATAATGGCAGTGTTTGAGAGATTAACTCCACTTTTGGAAGACGTTCTGCTGTATGTAAAATGCTATTAATAGTATCACATGCTACAGAGAAACTTCCTGAAAGGAAGACAATTGATGCAACAAACTTCATTGTTATATTATTTTAAGAAATGGCCACAGCCACTCCATCCTTCAGCAGTCACCACCCTGATCAGTCAACAGCTATCAACATCAAGGCAAAATCCTCTACTTTCAAAGAGATAACTTGCTGAAGGTTCAGTTAGCAATTTTTAGCAATAAAGTATTTTTTAAGTATGAAAGTATTTTTTAAGTATGTACTTTTTGACATAATGTTATTGCACATTTAATAGACTACAGCATAGCATAAACTTAACTTTTATATGCACTGAGAAACCAAAAAATTCATGTGACTCACTTTATTGCAATATTGACTTTATGGAGGTGGTCTGGAATTGAACCTGTATTATCTCTGAGAGTTTACATGATCACCACAGAGAGTTTAGAAACACTGGAAGGTACAAGGAGAAAAATAATATCACAGTAAACATTCCCACCCAGAGATAACAAAGTTTTTTTTTTTTCCTTTCAGTCTTTCAGTTTTCTAGTCTTACAGTCTCAGGCTATAGTATGATATCGTCCCCTGATTTTTAAGTTTTTATTATATCATGAGCATTTTCCATGTCATTAAGTATTTTTTTCAAAACATCATTTCTCTTGTGAAGATGTACCTTAGTCTATTTACCATTAATAAAATATTAATAATAAGGTTTCTGCCCCAAACCTAGCCCCACTCCAAGCACTTCCCATAATTGTACCATAGTTGTAAAACAAATGGTTGATGCAAAAGGTAACATCTGCCTTAAGGTTTAAGTAAGTGATATACAATTATTGCCATATATCTCTTAGTTGTACAAATAAAAATTAAGGATATATCTAGAAAATTAAAGAAACTGGAAGAGAATTAGAAATAATGCTTTACTTTCCCAAGTATTCTTTTACTTTTCATATTATACTTGTCATGTCTATGTCAGTTTCTATATACATGCCGTTTCTATGACATGTGTGCTTGTGGTAGCATGGAAACTGACATAGACATGACAAGTATAATATAAAAAGTAAAAAAACGGGACAGGAAGACATTATTTCTAATTTACTTAGAAAGGAGAGCATTATTTCTAATTCTCTTAATTTTCTCTTAGAAAAGTGCTTCTTGTCTCTCAAGTCCTTTTTCAACTTGAGTTTGTGACTTGCTTCAGAATAGACAAGGCCATAGCCTCTAGGACATAAAGAGATCATTCTAGACACAGACATACTTTGGCCTTGACTTTTTCTTAGTCAAGGAGGCAATTTGCCAACAAAATAAGCTAGGTGATTCATTCTCAGCTAACTTCAAGTAAATGGTTTTCTTTAAAATTTGATCCAATCTACCCCAGACCAGACATAAAAATTAAAAATAAAAATAAAGTCTCAGTCAGATGCCACCTTGAGCCATTGCTTTTTGTTTATTTCAAGGAAAAAAAAGGTGAAATGCACATTGCACTTTTTGTAAAATCCCAGGAGATGAGAATTAGAGAAAAGCATCTTTTTTTTTTTTTTTTAGAACTTTTTGTTTTAATTTTTTTTGTTGTTATTTTACTTTAGGTTCTGGGGTACATGTGCAGGTCATGCAGAGTTGTTACATAGGTGCATACAAAACCAGGTGGTTTGTTGCCTCTATTCCCCCTTTGACTATATCTAGCATTTCTGCCCATGTTATCCCTCTCCACCCCCCACTGTCCCTCCCCTAGCCTCCCCTAGTTGCCCCCAGTGTGCGATCCTCCTCTCCCTGAGTCCACATGTTCTCATTGTTCAACACCTGTCTGTGAGTGAAAACATGCAGTGTTTGGTTTTCTGTTCTTGTGTCAGTTTGCCAAGAATGATGGTTTCCAGATACATCCAAGTCCCTACAAAGGACACAAACTCATCGTTTTTTATGGCTGTGTGGTATTCCATGGTATATATGTGCTACGTTTTCTTTGTCCGGTCTATCATTGATGGGCATTTGGGTTGGTTCCAGGTCTTTGCTATTGTACACAATGCTGCAATGAACATACGTGTGCATGTGTCTTCACAGTGGAACAATTTATAGTTCTCTGGGTCTATACCCAGTAATGGGATTGCTGGGTCAACTGGAATTTCTATTTCTAGATCCTTGAGAAATCACCACACTGTCTTCCACAATGGTTGAACTAATTTACACTCCCACCAACTATGTAAGAGTATTCCTATTTCTCCACATCCTCTCCAGCATCTGTTGTCTCTTGATTTTTTAATGTTCACCATTTTACCTGGCATGAGATGGTATCTCAATGTGGTTTTGATTTGCATTTCTCTAATGACCAGTGGTGATGAGCATTTTTTCATATGTTTGTTGGCCTCATATATGTCTTCTTTTGAAAAGTGTCTGTTTATATCCTTTGCCCACTTTTGAATGGGGTTGTTTGTTTTTTTCTTATATATTTGTTTTAGTTCTTTGTAGATTCTGGATATTAGCCCTGTGTCAGATGGGTAGACTGAAAAATTTTTTCCCATTCTGTTGGTTGCCAGTTCACTCTAATGATGGTTTCTTTTGCTGTATAGAAGCTCTGAATTTTAATTAGATCCCATTTGTCTATCTTGGCTTTTGTTGCCATTGCTTTTGGTGTTTTAGTCATGAAGTCCTTGCCTATGCCTATGTCCCGGATGGTTTTGCCTACGTTTTCTTCTAGTGTTTTTATGGTCTTAGGTTTTATGTTTAAATCTTTAATCCATCTGGAGTTAATTTTAGTGTGAGGTGACAGGAAGGGTTCCAGTTTCTGCTTTCTGCACATTGCTACCCAGTTTTCCCAATACCATTTATTAAACATGGAGTTCTTTCCCCATTGCTTGTTTTTGTCAGTATTTTATTAGGAAGGAAAAATATTTAAGGGCGTTGAAATAGTTAAGATGCTTTTCGACAAAAACAAGCAATGGAGAAAAGCATCTTAACTATTTCAACGCCCTTAAATATTTTTCCTTCCTAATAAAATACTTTGCACTAACTAAATATTTATTGATAAGTGAATAAATGAAGGAAGGAATAAATCTCAGCATCGAATGATGTGGAGAAATCAGAACCCAGGGAGGAAGAGTTGACTCATAAGCTTTAGCACTGGCGAAGAGATGGCAATTAGAAATGCCTTTGTGCCGACACCTCTGTTTACTACTTTTGTTTTTGTACAAGTCATTGTGTACTTTTTCTTTCCTGCATGGAAAAAAAATCTTTACACCTCAGTTTCCCCATCTATAAAATTACATTATAATAGTCTTCACAGGATTATGAGGGTGATAGTTGAGATCATAATGTTTGTTCATATATGTGGTAAACCAGGGTCCCCAGATACCAGTTCGTGGCCTGTTAGGAACTGGGCTTCACAGCAAGAGGTGAGTGGTGGGTGAGTGAGCAAAGCTTCATCTGTATTTACAGCCACTCCCTATCACTTGCATTACCACTTGAGCTCCACCTCCTGTCAGATCAGAGGCAGCATTAGATCCTCATAGGAGCACAAACCCTATTGTGGACCGCACATGGGAGAGATCTAGGTTACATGCTGCTTATGAGAATCTAATGCCTGATGGTCTGTCACTGTCTCCCATTACCCCCATATGAGACCATCTACTTGCAGGAAAACAAGCTCAGGGCTCCCACTGATTCTATGTTATGCTGAGTTCTATAATTATTATATGTTACAATGTAATAATAATAGAAATAGCATGCACCATAAATGTAATGTGCTGAATTATCCCAAAACCATCCCCCTTTGACCCCCTGGTCCATGGAAAAAATTGTGTCCCATAAAACTGGTCTCTGATGCCAAAAAAGTTGAGGACAGCTGTGGTAAATAGTAGGGCGAATGGATTTCGGAGACCAATGGACTTCAGACCACATTCTGGTTCCTCGTTTTTTAACAATGTCCCCCTGGGCAAGTTACTCAAACTCAATAAGCTTATTTTCTCACCAGTGAAATGGGGATAACATTAATGTACAATACTATGGGTTTTAAATGTCACGATATACATAACATGCTAAAAAGAAGCCTGGCTTTTTAGCAGGAGGAGAACCCTCTTTACCCTTCTCTCTCACAACAGAAGCTGATTTGGGAACTGTCACTCATGCTCATTGTGGGACATGCAGCCCAAGTAAAAAAGTATTACAGCCCAAGGCAAGCAGAATTCTAAAGTCTTCCATAGTTTCCAGCCTCCATCTCTTCTTCAGTGCTGATCCTTTCCAGCCATTAAATACTGATTTTCTCTGTAATGATAATTGTTTAAACTTGTTAAAAGCTTTTTAGATATAGAATAAATTACATTTCAAGAACTCTTAATGTTACAAAAGCTGGAAAAACATATTTGTATTTAATTTTGTTTTTGTTTCCTCCCTTTGCTAGTTTCCCAAGAATAGAATAGCTTTTACTTTCCATGACATAGGTATCAAGCAGCAGAATTTTAGGAGACTCCTAAGTATTTAAGCTGAAAGACATTTGACAGGTTTTAATGATGAAAGTTTGTGTTCAAACTTTAATAGTCTTGTAAGAAATTTAAAAAGTCAGTTTTAGAATTGTAGCTGTCCTTCATTAATGAAATTATTACCAGCAAACACGATCTTTTCAAGCACGTATTTTATTGAAAAAGCGTTAATATTACAATGATAAAGTACACTAGCGAATATATTAAGCTATGGTAGAGGGTACTTTTTTTCAAAACATCATTTCTGTTGTGTAGATGTACCTTGGTCCATTTACCATTAATAAAACATTAATAATAAGGTTTCTACCTTATTATTGTAACTTTATAACAATTAATAATGTTGAAGTTGCTAAAGTGATTTAAGTTTTTTCAAAATATTTTTGCTTCCATTCACCCTCCGCTGCAAAGTTAATGTCTATGTTTTCCGATATGTAAAGGAATTGAGTCCCAGAAGCCATCCCCTTCCTAAGGAGATCACTCAAAAACACTTGCAGGAAACAGTTTAATCCAGAGTGATAGATTATGGCCCTCAAAGTCTTGTTAAGAGTTAATCCACATGCCATGTAAAGAATGATCTTTGCGATAGCATATTTCCAGAAAGCTGCCACCAGTTTTTTTCCCTCCCTGTACAAGCATACCATCCCCCACCAAAAAATGAAGTCAGTTCCCTTCCTCTTCTTAAAACTGGGCTGGGTGTGAGACTTGCTTGACTGATAGAATGCAAACAAACAAACAAAAAACTGATGCTCAGAAGCCAACATGAACAAGGTAGAGGAATTCAAAATTATTTTAATAATGTATATGTTCTTCACTGTGGTTTTAGAGACTAGAGAGAAGAGAATTGAAACAAAAAAAACGACCAGAAGTACAATATAAAAATTCTGTTCTTAGGTAAATCCTGATGAAAATAACATACTGTATCATAAACATATCCTCTACCCATAGCTTAATGTATTCTCTGTTCCACTTTAGCATTGTAATATTTATGTTTTTATATTCTTTTTATTGAACTCTTTTAATCCTACTTGGAGAGTATAAATTAGAAATTTTAAAACAGTGACTTTTTAGACTTTTTCCAGCCTGACATGTCATTGATTCATGTAAATATTTAAATTATATTTAAATATAAGGAAAATCGGCCAGGCACGGTGGCTCAAACCTGTAACCCCAGCACTTTGGGAGGCCGAGGCAGGTGGATCACCTGAGGTTGGGAGTTCGAGACCAGCCTGACCAACATGGAGAAACCCTGTCTCTACTAAAAATACAAAATTAGCCAGGCATGGTGACACATGCCTATAATCCCAGCTATTCAGGAGACTGAGGCAGGAGAATCACTTGAACCCGGGAGGCAGAGGTTGTGGTGAGCCTAGATCGTGCCATCGCACTCCAAGCCTGGGCAACAAGAGTGAAACTCCACCTCAATATATATATATGAAAAATTTATTTAGAAAACAAGAGAACTTGTAGTATAGTTACAGTGTCTATTGTATCACAATCAGTGAGCCCATCAATAGTTTTGCTTTTTTAAAGAAAGAAAACTAGACACTGTGTTTTTATTTTATTTTTCAGATAATCTTTTTATTCTTTTATTCTATTTCAAAGGTCATTTGACTGCATTTTAAATATATATTAAGAATAGATAAGTCTGCAATTGACAAGATGCACTAGTTTGAGTATCTTAAATTTGCATTTTTGCAATCTTCTCACAATCATTTTTACATCTGCCAAAGCAAGTTTGAAGTTTTTTTTGTAGCAAAATATTCCATATTCTTTTTTTTTTTAATTTATTTTTTATTGTACTTTAGGTTCTGGGGTACATGTGCAGATCATGCAGGATTGTTGTATAGGTACATACATGGCAAGGTTTGCTGCCTCTATCCCCCCATCACCTACATCTGGGATCTCTCCCCAAGTTATATCTCCCCCAACCTACCCACTCCCCGCTGTCCCTCCCCTAGCCCCCCAACAGACCCCATTGTGCGATGCTCCCCTCCTTGTGTCCATCTGTTCTCATTGTTCAACACCTGCCTATGAGTGAGAACATGCGGTGTTTGATTTTCTGTTCTTGTGTCAGTTTGCTGAGAATGATGGTTTCCAGATTCATCCATGTCCCTACAAAGGACAAGAACGCATCATTTTTTATGGCTGCATAGTATTCCATGGTGTATATGTGCCACATTTTCCTTGTCCAGTCTATCATCAGTGGGGATTTGGGTTGGTTCCAGGTCTTTGCTTTTGTAAACAGTGTCGCAATGAACATACATGTGCATGTGTCTTTATAATAGAATGATTTATAATCCTTTGGGTATATACCCAGTAATGGGATTGCTGGGTCAAATGGTATTTCTATTTCTAGATCCTTGAGGAATCGCCACACTGTCTTCCACAGTGTTTGAATAAATTTACACTTCCACCAACAATGTAAAAGTGTTCCTATTTCTCTACATCCTCTCCAGCATCTGTTGTCTCCAGATTTTTTAATGATTGCCGTTTTAACTGGTGTGAGATGGTATTTCAATGTGGTTTTGATTTGCATTTCTCTAATGACCAGTGATGATGAGGATTTTTTCATATGTTTGTTGGCCTCATATATGTCTTCTTTTGAAAAGTGTCTGTTTATATCCTTTGCCCACTTTTGAATGGGGTTGTTTGTTTTATTCTTGTAAATCTGTTTTAGTTCTTTGTAGATTCTGGATATTAGCCCTTTATCAGATGGGTAGATTGCAAAAATCTTTTCTAATTCTGTTAGTTGCCAGATCACTCAATGGTTTCTTTTGCTGTGCAGAAGCTCTGGAGTTTAATTAGATCCCATTTGTCTATTTTGGCTTTTGTTGTCATTGCTTTTGGTGTTTTAGTCATGAAGTCCTTGCCTATGCCTGTGTCCTATATGGTTTTGCCTAGGTTTTCTTCTAGGGTTTTTATGGTGTTAGGTCTTCTGCTTAAATCTTTAATCCATCTGGAGTTAATTTTAGTGTGAGGTGACAGGAAGCGGTCCAGTTTCAGCTTTCTGCACATGGCTAGCCAGTTTTCCCAACATCATTTATTTAATAGGGAATCCTTTCCCCAATGCTTGTTTTTGTCAAGTTTGTGGAAGATCAGATGGTTGTAGATGTATGGTGTTGCCTCCAAGGCCTCTGTTCTATTCCATTGGTCTATATCTCTGTTTTGGTACCAGTGTCATGCTGTTTTGATTACTGTAGCCTTGTAGTATAGTTTGAAGTCAGGTAGCATGATGTCTCCAACTTTGTTCTTTTTGCTTAGGATTGTCTTGGCTATGTGGGCTCACTTTTCGTTCTATATGAAGTTTAAGGTGTTTTTTTTTTCCAGTTGTGTGAAGAAGGTTATTGGTAGCTTGATGGGGATAGCATTCAATCTATAAATTACTTTGGGCAGTATGGCCATTTTCACGATATTGATTCTTCCTAACCATGAGCATGGAATGTTTTTCCATCTGTTTGTGTCCTCTCTTATTTCCTTGAGGAGTGGTTTGTAGTTCTCCTTGAAGACGTCCTTTATATCCTTTGTTAGTTGTATTCCTAGGTATTTTATTCTCTTTGTAGCAATTGTGAATGGGAGTTGGCACTTGATTTGGCTCTCTGTTAGTCTGTTATTGGTGTATAGGAGTGCTTGTGATTTCTGCACATTGATTTTGTATCCTGAGACTTTGCTGAAGTTACTTAATCAGTTTCAGGCGATTTTGGGCTGAGATGGGGTCTTCTAAATATACAATCATGTCATCTGCAAATAAAGACAATTTGAATTCCTCCTTTCCTAATTAAATACCCTTTATTTCTTTTTCTTGCCTGATTGCTCTGGCTAGAACTTCCAAAACCATATTGAATAGGAGTGGTGAGAGAGGGCATACTTGTCTAGTGCCAGATTTCAAAGGGAATGCTTCCAGTTTTTGCCCATTCAATATTATATTGGCTGTGGGCTTGTGGTAAATAGCTTTTATTATTTTGAGATATGTTCCATTGATACCTGGTTTATTGAGAGTTTTTAGCATAAAGCGCTGTTGAATTTTGTCTAAGGCCTTCTCTGCATCTGTTGAGATAATCATGTGGTTTAATCTCTGGTTCTGTTTATGCCATGGACTACGTTTATAGACTTGCATGTGTTGAACCCACCTTGCATCCCCAGACGAAGCCTACTTGATTCTGATGGAATAGCTTTTTGATGTGCTGTTGCAATCAGTTTGCCAGTATTTTATTGAAGATTTTTGCATCTATGTTCATCCTGGATATTGGCCTGAAGTTTTCTTTTTTCGTTGAGTGTCTGCCAGGTTTTGGTATCAGGAGAATGTTAGTCTCAAAAAATGATTTGGGAAGGATTCTTCCCAAATCATTTTTGGAATTCTTCTCTTTTTGTATTGTTTGGAATAGTTTCAGAAGAAGTGGTACCAGTTCCTCTTTGTACATTTGGTAGAATTCGGCTGTGAACCTGTCTGGACCTGGACTTTTTTTGGTTGGTAGGCTATTAATTGCTGCCTCAACTTCAGCTCTTGTTATTGGTCTATTCAGCGTTTCAACTTCTTCCTGGTTGAGGCTTGGGAGGGTGCAAGTGTCCAGTAATTTATCCATTTCTTCAAGGTTTACTGGTTTATGTGCATAGAGTTGTTTGTAGTAATCTCTGATGGTAGTCTGTATTTCTGTAGAATCAGTGGTGATATCCCCTTTATTTTTTTTTATTGCATGTATTTGTTTCTTCTCTCTTTTCTTTTTTATTAATCTGGCTAGTGGTCTGTCTATTTTGTTGATCTTTTCAAAAAACCAGCTCCTTGATTTATTGATTTTTTTTGAAGGGTTTTTGTGTCTCTATCTCCTTCAGTTCTGCTTTGATCTTAGTTATTTCTTGTCTTCTGCTAGTTTTTGAATTTTTTTGATCTTGCTCCTCTAGCTCTTTCAATTGTGATGATAGGGTGTCGATTTTAGATCTTTCCTCGCTTCTCATGTGGGCATTTATTGCTATAAATTTCCCTCTAGACACAGCTTTAAATGTGTCCCATAGATGCGGGTATGTTGTGTCTTCATTCTCATTGGTTTTGAAGAACATCTTTATTTCTGCCTTCATTTCATTGTTTATCCAGTTGACATTCAGGAGCCAGTTGTTCAGTTTCCATGAAGTTGTGGGGTTCTGAGTTAGTTTCTTAATCCTGAGTTCTAATTTAATTACACTGTGGTCTGAGAGACTGTTTGTTATGATTTCCGTTCTTTTGCATTTGCTGAGGAGTGATTTACTTCCAATTATGTGGTCAATTTTAGAGTAGGTGCAATGTGGTGCTGAGAATAATGTATATTCTGTGTAGTTGGGGTGGAGAATTCTATAGATGTCTATTACATCCGCTTGGTCTAGATTTGAGTTCAAGTCCTGAATATCCTTGTCTCATTGATCTGTCTAATATAGACAGTGGAGTGTTAATGTCTCCCACTATTATTGTGTGGTTGTCTAAGTCTCTTTGTAGGTCATTGAGAACTTGGTTTTTGTATCTGGGTGCTCCTGTATTGGGTGCATATATATTTAGTATCATTAACTCTTCTTGTTGCATTGATCCTTTTACCATTATGTAATGCTCTTCTTCGTCTTTTTTTATCTTTGTTGATTTCAAGTCCATTTTATCAGAGACTGTGATTGCAACTCCTGCTTTTTTTTTTGCTGTTTGCTTGGTAAATATTCCTTCATCCCTTTATTTTGAGCCTGTATGTGTCCTTCCATGTGAGATACATTTCTTGAATACAGCACACCGACAGGTCTTGACTTTTTATCCGATTTGCCAGTCTGCGTCTTTTGATTGAGGCATTTAGCCCATTTACATTTAAGGTTAATATTGTTATGTGTAAGTTTGATCCTGCCATTTTGATGTTAGCTTGTTGTTTTACCCATTAGTTGATGCAGTTTCTTCATTGTGTCGATGGTCTTTACTATTTCCAACGTTTTTGGAGTGGCTGGTACTGGTTGTTCCTTTCCATGTTTAGTGCTTCTTTCAGGAGCCCTTGTAAGGCAGACCTGGTGGTGACAAAATCTCTCAGCAATTGCTTGTCCATAAAGGATTTTATTTCTCCTTCACTTATGAAGCTTAGTTTGACTGGATATGAGATTCTGGGTTGAAAGTTCTGTTCTTTAAGGATGTTGAATATTGGCCCTCACTCTCTTCTGGCTTTTAGGGTTTCTGCAGAGAGATCTGCTGTGAGTCTGTTGGGCTTCCTTTTGTGGGTAACCTGACCTTTCTCTCTGGCTGCCGTTAGCATTTTTTCCTTCATTTCAACCCTGGTGAATCTGATGATTATGTGCCTTGGGGTTGCTCTTCTTGAGGAATATCTTTGTGCTGTTCTCTGTATTTCCTGGATTTGAATGTTGGCCTGCCTTGCTAGTTTGGGGAAGTTTTCCTGGATATTATCCTGAAGAGTGTTTTCCAGCTTTGATTCATTCTCCCCGTCACATTCAGGTACACCGATCAAATGTAGATTAGGTCTTTTCACATAATCCCATATTTCTTAGAGGCTTTGTTCATTTCTTTTCACTCATTTTTCTCTAATCTTGCTTTCTCATTTTATTTCATTGAGTTGATCTTCAATCTCTGATATCCTTTTTTCTGCTTGGTCGATTCGGCTATTGAAACTTGTGTATGCTTCGCGAAGTTCTCGTGTTGTGTTTTTCAGCTCCCTCAAGTCATTTATGTTCTTCTCTAGGCTGAGCATTCTAGTTAGCATTTCATCTAACCTTTTTTTAAGGTTCTTAGTTTCTTTGCATTTGGTTAGAACATGTTCTTTTAGCTCAGAAAAGTTTGTTATTACTTACCTTCTGAAGCCTGCTTCTTTCAGTTCATCAGACTCATTCTCCATCCAGCTTTGTTCCCTTGCTGGTGAGGAGTTGTGATCCCTTAGAGGAGGAGAGGTATTCTGGTTTTTGGTTTTTATCCTTTTTGCGCTGGTTTCTTCCCATCTTAGTGGTTTTATCTACCTGTGGTCTTTGTAGTTGGTGACTTTCGGATGGGGTCTCTGCGTGGACGTCCTTTTTGTTGATGTTGAAGCTATTTCTGTTTTTTAGTTTTCCTTCTAACAGTCAGGCCCCTCTGCTGCAGGACTGCTGGAAGTCCACTCCAGACCCTACTTGCCTGGGAATCACCCATGGGGGCTGCAGAACAGTTAGGGTTGCTGCCAGTTTCTTCTTCTGTTATCTTTGTCCCTGAAGGGTACCTACCGGATGTCAGCCAGAACTCTCCTTTATGAGGTGCCTCTTTGGATATAAGGGGGTCAGCAGATTGCTTGAGGAGACAGTCTGTCCCTTATCAGAGCTCACGTGCTGTGCTGGGAGCTCTGTTGTTCCGTTCAGAGCTGCTGGGCAGGTACATTTACGTCTGCTGCAGCAGAACTCGTAACTGCCTCTTTTCCCCAGTGCTCTGTCCTGGGAAGGTGGGGTTTTATTTTTAAGTTCCTAATGTGCTGCTGCCTTTTTTCAGAGATGCCCTGCCCAGCAAGGAGGTAGTCTAGTCACAGTCTGCCGGCAGAGGCATTGCTTAGCTGCCACAGGCTCTGCCCAGCTGCTGTGTAAACTTTCTTGCAGTTTTGTTAGAGGTACAGTTAGAACTGCTTCAGTAATCACAAGTTTGAAAATTAAACAGTTGTTTTAATCCATGGTGCTCATAAATGGTAAAAGAAAAAAGGAGCTTTTCTTTTCTTTCTTTCTTTCTTTCTTTTTTTTTTTTTTTTTTGAGACGAAGTTTCACTCTTGTTGCTGAGGCTAGAGTGCAATGGCACAATCTCAGCTCACTGCACCCTCCTCCTTTCAGGTTCAAGCAATTCCCCTGTCTCAGCCTCCCAAGTAGCTGGGATTACAGGCATGCGCCACCATGCCCAGCTAATTTTTGTATTTTTAGTAGAGACAGGGTTTCACCACGTTGGTCATGCTGGTCTCAAACTCCTGACCTTGGGTGATCCACCACCTCAGCCTTCCAAAGTGCTGGGATTACAGGCATGCGCCACCATGCCCAGCTAATTTTTGTATTTTTAGTAGAGACAGGGTTTCACCACGTTGGTCATGCTGGTCTCAAACTCCTGACCTTGGGTGATCCACCACCTCAGCCTTCCAAAGTGCTGGGATTACAGGCATGAGCCACTGCATCCGGCCCAGTCTTCCTTTTATAACACATTTTTACTACTGCCTTTAAAACCTTAAGTTAAATACCTTAAATACTGTGTTTATTGGCTTAAATTTATTAGGCTTTGGTAGAGGTTCTATGTGCCACCACATATTTCTTCTCTGTTATGTATGAAACACAAGAAAAAATGATATATAATTCTTCTGTTTTGAAAATTAGTTTCAGGGTAGATCCACTTCTACCATCCAGTAGATAACAGAGCTCTCTTAAAAACATAGCACTGCAAAAACATAAGCAGAATGGGATCTGGAGCACTATAACACAGAAATTTAAAACACATACACACAATACACAATTTTTCAAAGAGATACATATCCAAAGAAAAATTTCAGACTCATTAGTGTGGATGCCTTGAGAGGAAAGAGAGGTAAGAGGAAAAGAGTATGGATAGGAAGTAAGATTTTTTTTTTAAGTAATAAAAATGGGCCTTTCGTTAATCACAATCATATGTCATGATTTGGATAGGGTTAACTCTGAGCTTGGGGTTGAGAAAAAAGAACAATATTCCAAAGCCAAATATAATTTTTTTGTTAATGCATTTATTGCACACCTCCTATTTGCCCAACACTATTCTAGGCACTGGTGCTCTCAGGCTGAAAAAGACAAAATCCTTGCCCTGATTAAGTTTACCTCCCAGTGTCAATGACAAACAATAAACAAGTAAGCAAATAAGCAACCATTATAATGTTGAGTGTAATTCAGTGAAGAAAAAAACAGAAGGAGGGGTTAATAATCATGTGGGTTACAGGAGCTATTTTACATAGAGCGATCACTGGCCACAAAAGGCCTTCTAAAGAGAGTAACAAGTGAGTATTCGGAGGTGAAAATAAATTATGATTGGAAATAAAAGTGTGTTATGAAAAAATGTCACTGAAAATGGTCATGAGGATTGTTGGATCTTGGAAAGTGATACTCCCAAAGTAAAGAGATTATCTCTGTGAAATCCTGCTAAATCTGAGTGTTCTATAAAAATGTGTAATGGAGCCCAAAAGGAAGGTCAACATTAGAGACTAAGTGTGCCTTAGAGACAAATGCCAGAGCAGGAGCAGTGAAAAAGTACTGATGAAGAAACAAACAGAAGAGAACTCTAGAGAATATCTGCCTTCAGAGGGCAGAAAGAGGAATAGAAATAAATGAAGGAGACAATAAAAGCAAAAAGGTGGGAAACTTAAAAGGATTCAGTATTATGGACATTCAGATCGAGAGTAAAAAAATACATGAAATAATGCAAAATAAAATACATAAAATAATGCAAAAAGGCCAAGGAGATGAAGGACTGAGAAATCACCACTGGATTTATACATTTTTGTTTTGCATTGTTATGATTATGAAAGAAAATTTTAGTAGAGTCTGAAAATTAGGTAAATATACCCTTATTGAACATTTTCTATGTTCTGAGCATTTTATGCATATCATCTAATTTAATTTCCCAACCTTAAACATAAGAGTAGACATTATTGTTCCTGTCTTACATATTTTTTTTAAAACTGTCAGAAACACACAGTGAAGAAGTAAGAATTCAAATCAGGTTTATTTAACTATAAAGTTCATGCTCTTTCCCCACAATGCTCCCAAAGATTTAAGAAGTAAATGAAATGGGAAGGATTTTTTTTTAAGTTTCCCTATAAAGAAATAGTACGTAGCACTTACTGATGCTTACATGCAATAGGTCCTGTTCTGAGAGCTTTGCTTATTTCATCTTAATCATCACAATAACCCTAGGGGGAACTCAGTGGTGTGCTTGAGCCATCTGTCATTTGCTCTGCAGAGCTAAACGTGAGCATCTCATCCCAACTCAGAGTTCAATAAAGTCATATTAGTAGCCTGAAGTCATCCAGTGTGGGAGTATTTTCACAACAGAAATTGGGACACTCACAAATCAGGGCTTCCTCTTTCACCTGCCCCTAGAACTGTTTTTAATAACACACCACAGTTATGTTTATGCCCATGTTATAGTAGGGGGAGCTGTTTCACATCACACAGCTAATAAGAGGCAGAGCTAAAATTGAACCCAGACAGTCTAGCTATCAAGTGTAGATTTTTAGAACTTGAGATGGTGACGGGATCCAGGGAAAGTATATTGCAGCAGGAAATTGATGTTTAGAGGCAGAGGAAGGAGGGCAAGTGGAGGAGGCAAAACTGAAGATATGAAAGAGACTGGGGGTTATACATAAAGCGTGATCAAGTAAGAAGACAAGGAAAACAGAACTACCAGCTCAGATATCAGCTTTGGATTCAGCAAGGACAAGCGACAGTTTTTACCTAGAAAAGAAGGAACATGGGTCCAGCGGATATACATAGGCATTTTGGAGGTAGCAAGGAAGAAAATTAAGAAATACATGTGAGGCCGGGCGCGGTGGCTCACGCCTGTAATCCCAGCACTTTGGGAGGCCGAGGCGGGCGGATCACGAGGTAAGAGATCGAGACCGTCCTGGTCAACATGGTGAAACCCCGTCTCTACTAAAAATACAAAAAAATTAGCTGGGCGTGGTGGCGCACGCCTGTAGTCCCAGCTACTCGGGAGGCTGAGGCAGGAGAATGCTTGAACCCGGGCAGCGGAGGTTGCAGTGAGCCAAGGTCGTGCCACTGCACTCCAGCCTGGCGCCTGGTGACTGAGTGAGACTCTGTCTCAAAAAAAAAAAAAAAAAAAAAAAAATACATGTGATAGAGAGCTCAATCTTGTCAATAAAATTGAAGCCAAGGTTATTTGTCAAGAGCAACATGACAGAGATAAGATGGAAACATTTAAAAAGCAAAAACGTTTTGAAATTTTATTGTGTATAATCTTTCATCACCCCTATCTTAGATATTTGAAAATGAATATGATACATAGAAAAATATTAAATGAGGGGCTGGAATCCCATTATGTGGTTAATATGCTGCAATTTGCTACAATGAAATTATAATCACTTCATTCACTCAACAAGCATAGGTAATGTAATCTGCATATCTGCTAACTGGCCAGTAGGGCTATCTGCCAATGTTAGGCCATGTGGAAGAAGCTGGCTTTATTTATTTTACTAGTTTGCATTGCCTATGGAGAAGAATGATTAGTAAAATACATTCAGTAGGATGATGATTATTTGCAGTTATTTTAACCATATGGATAAGACCACTAAGAATAAGATCACTAAGAAAGAAAACCAGAAATCTGCCCTGAAAGAACCAATTTACAACCAATTTGATTTCATCTAAAATAATTATAATAATGTATTTGAATCTTAGTAGTGATAGCTTCCTCAAAATTTTCTAATAATATTCATGTGATATGGGTTAAGCCAATTTCTGGTAACTAAATCAGAAGCAGAGGATGTCTCTGAAATGAATGTTCCACATTTTTAAAGTGATTTACATTGTGGAGGAATCAGGTTGACTCTACTTTCAAAAAGATTTGCCAGAACTTTTTTTCTGGCATTATCTTCTTATACACAGATGCTGACATCCTGATGTTTGGTTTTACTTTTTTTTTTTCACGATAGATATGTGGGAGTGAAATGTGCACAATGTATAAAACGTGAGTCATAAACTGCACATCATAAGTACACTAAGTGCAAAAAATAATCTTAGATTCTTCATGAAGTCTCAATTTGTATAGAATTGATGTTTCCAGGGTTGTTAAAATTTTAATTTGACTGACAGTGCACAGCAAATAAATTTAAAAGGTTCAATTTATTTTTCTTAAGGAAAAATAAATTGAGGTCTTTTAAAATCAGTTAATCTTTTTGACAAAAGGAACTCTGTAGGAAGAAATGCATGCCTGTAAGGATCGAAACTTTCTTTCCTCCTAGACTTTCTTCTGAATTGTTCTTCTCTTGAGTAGCTTCTCTTACACATGAGTATACCCATATTGGGTTGATTTTCAACTAGTTATTGCTACCTGGGTGTTCTCTTAAGATTCAGAGTCAGCCAAAAGTATAAACTCAACCCTTTTCCACAGGACATTGTGACGTATTTCCTTGGGCTTTATCACTGTAAGTTAAAGTTTTATTTACAAGACATAGTAGCTGCCTTCCATGTATTTTCCCTGGTGAAAAAGGAAAGCCTCTTGAGAATAATTCAAAAACTCTCTACAGCTTTGTATCTTTTACATTTCCCCTCGACTGGAGTGAACAAACACAGAGACAGTAACTGCACACAGCAAAGGAAATGATGACTGCGTTCTGTGCCACTTTCTCTTTTATCTGACTATTGTGCACACTCAGTGCTCCATATTCAAGAACAAAATGGCATCTGTGATGTACTTCTTCCTAATATACCACAGATATCATATTTGGCCAAAAACAGCTCACAGAAATTTAGATTCTGAAGGTTAAATGATTTTTTAAAACTTATATTTGCTACTTGTGCCAACAACTGAAACAACTAGTTCTGAAACCCAGCTATATTTCAGATAGAGAACTTTGGCTTTGTTCCTCACTGAAGTATATTCGTTCATAAATTCAAACTAGTTCTCAAGTGATACAACAGGTATAGCACATAAATCTGTCTGTAAGAAAAAACATCAGAGCTTTCCTAGAATTATTCTGCAAAGCAACAAATAAATAGTAGGGATCCCACACCAGGATAGCAATAGATCTGAGGCATTGTTGCTTTTATTATAGGTCTGTATACATCCATGATTGTTTTTTCTGCATGTCATGCTGTTTTAGCACCCAGACGGCCTGCATTTTATGTTCACTGTAGACAGGCATCTGTCTTTCTGACTACAGTTACTCTAAGTTTAGATTTGAGAAGCACCATCAGCCGTGATTTACATAGCTCACAATTAGTCCTGTTTGGTTTGCAGAGTTTACAGAGCTTACTGTGCCTTTTCATGGTGCAGCACTAGCTGCAGCAACCTGCCATCCTGGGAGTGGCTGGTTCCTATTACTCTGGACTGATTCAGACTTTCACATGTCAATCCACCTGTGAGTCCATCTGTACACACAGGTGCTCATGAAGGTTTGGTGGAGTGAACATTTGATAATTAGCCTGTTCTCCCACTGTATAAAACAACTGACTTTCTTATTTCCCGTCCCAGGTGGTCTAACATGCTATACCTTCTCTTCCCAACTCACTTCATTGAGAGTTGTCTATGATTTTGCTCTTTAAAAATATCTTGCCCATTATGTGGGGTCTTTTTAAGGAATTTGTATAGATTAACAATTATGAAGTTGTCCATATTTGACCTGCAAAAATCCATATCATTCCAATCTAAAAGCTCTATTCAAATAAAATATACTGCTAGTCCAAGAAATGCTGATTTTTCAGGCTGTCAAATATTGCATGTCGCCACTTTTTTCACAATGCAATAATTAATCACATTTTTTGTATTAAATATGTACATCATGTCATGAAGATATTTAAATAGCATTTCAGATTCTGTAATTTGGGAAGAAAATTTTCAGCCAACTGTGGCTAATTCACTCATCAGATTCTCTTTGTTATTCTCTCTACACATCTTTCATATTTTATTAGCAACTGTCTCAGAAAATAAGCAGGTAGAGGCAAGTGTAAATCAAACTCATTTTCCTGATGGTTTACAGTTCTGGTAACTTTTTATTAAGAATAAGATTGAAATGAGGTTTTAAGATTAAGCCAATGTCTATGTTCTCTTTCCTCGGAGAAAACTGAATGCCAATTGCAGGTATAATAGGAAAATAGATACCTATGTTATCATCAATAAAATTTCCCAGAACTTCCAAAGTAATTTTCATCCAGTCAAACACAGTATTATGTGATTCTGTGAAGCCAATAACAAAAAACCAAACAATAGAATCCTCTGAAACACTTTTCTAAGGGATCTAGATAGGCTGTGAATTCTCAAGAGCATTTTATCAAAAAATTTAATACTACCTACAAAAAGCATGTAAAAGGTTGAAGGCTAATTGGGAAACAGGAAAGGAAGCCATTACCCTAAAGGAAACTCATATTTACATAATATTTTTTCTTTATGTGGGATCTAGTAATTAGATGCATTTAGTAAATTATGTTGCCATTATAAACTTAAAAGATCATTTAATTCTCACAGAGTATTTATCTTACCTATATTACCAGGAATTCTACGCCTTTGATAAGAATTATTATCTATGCATTTCCAGTGCTTTAATCTCATATGTCTTTTGTAGATTACACAGGAATCGCAAAAAATGTAGTAAAACAGATACTCTATATCCCTGGCTTTAAAATAATTTCTAGCATCTTCATAATATTTCTTAAAAATTGTTTATCTTCATTTGGTTTATACTTTCCTTTCTGTACAACTAGAGATATTACAGTAAAGTAAAAAGTTTTCCAGAATTGTATATATATTTTAAAGTGCCTTATAGGTATAAGAAACCTTGGATTGACTGATATTTAACTAAATATTTTCATCAAGTCTTCACATTTTGAATCTTAAAATTTGTAGCACTTCTATAATTTCATTATTTTGCTTGAAACTGAATTAATTAATATCAGATTTTGTATACAGATTTTTAGCCAGTCATATTTCTGTTTTAATTGTCTATCTTTCTTTTCCCCACTTTTAATAATTTTTGTTTTCTTAATAATTTCTACATGATAAAAGACTTCCAAAGAAAATTAAAACACAAATAATAATTGGGAGAAAATATTTCAACATATGTAACAGGAAAAGTATTAATATCCACATATTAGAAGAATTTCTAAAAAAAAAAAAAAATCAATGATAGAAATACTTCCACATCTGGAAAGATAGAATAGATGTACTTTATCCTATTCTCATCAGAAACAACTAAAAGCCCTGGACATTACATATAAAACAAACACAAGAAACCTGAAAGATGGAGAGAAGAAAGCAGACTGGCTGGAAACCTGGGAATCTGAGATACAACACAGTGGCTATTTCCCTGGATCTTCTTTCTGCCTCATTTAGCCCAGACTTCAAGCTGAAGAAGCTGACAACCAAGAAATGCCAATGGGCACAGACAAAAGAAACCCTAACAAAAGTCACTGTCTCTAGACAAAGGACCATGAGAGGGACAGCCTAGCAAAACAGAAAAATCTTAGACAATAAACATTCTACACCACCAAACACCACAAAAAACACTGCCCCTCACCCACCCCTACTCATGCCAGCAAAGAGCAAGTAGGGAGCCCACATTTTCATTTTTGCAAGGCTATAGCCAGAAACCCAAACACTGCCCCATTGGGATTGCATCAGAGGTGGCCTAGTATAAACTCAATTTTCACTGTCACCCAGCAGTAGTAAGACCACTCCACTATGTTGACAGTGGAAACGTGGGGAACAGGAAATTTCAACATTGCCCAGCAGCAAAAAGGAGGCACCTCCCTCACATGTCCATGGAGGCCAAGGGGAACTTGGACTTGCATCTCTGCTTGACAATAACAAGGCAGATCTCTCCCTTCCCTTTGACACAGTAGTGTCAGAAAATGTCAGCTCAAATGGAAAATTTAAATAAGATCTATAGTCTCATAACACAAGACAAAAATGGGAATGAAAATCATTCATCATACCATCAACAGGGAATATCTCAAACTGAATGAGAAGACAGTCAACACATTATCAACACTAAGATGGTAGAAATGTTTAAATTATCTGACAAAGACCTTAAAGCAGCCATGATAAAGATGCTGCCATAAACAATTATGAAAATACTTAAAACAGATTAAAGCCTCAGTAGAGGAATATGAAGACGACATAAGGAAGAATTAGGTGGAAATTTTAGAACTACAAAATACAATAACAAAACTAAATGGCTCATTAGGGAGAATGAGCAGAATGGAGGACAGGAAAGACTCAGTGAATTGGAAGACAGAACAATCAAAATCACCCAATCTGAACAACAAAGAAAAAAAATAGACTGAAAAAGTGCACAGTGTTTCAGGGACCTGTGAGACTTTAATAAAAGTTCTAATGTTCATGTCAATATAGTCCTGGAAGGAGAGGAGAAAGTCATTGAGGCTGAAAGTTATTGAAGAAATAATGATTGAAAACTTCTCAAACTCGGCAGGAGACATAAACCTACAGAATTAAGAATGTGAGTGAATCCCAAACAAGATAAACTGAAAGAAATTCACGCCAAAATGCATCATAATTAAAATTTTGAGAAAGAAAAGATCTTTAAAGCAGCCAGAGAAAACAGCACCTTATCTATAGGAGAAAAATAATTAGAATGAGAGTGGACGTCTCATCAGAAACCATAAAAGCAAGAAGCAAGTGGCACAATATTTTCAGGAACTGAAAGACAAGCACTCCAAACCCAGAATCCCATATCCTTAAGAAATATCCAGTAAAAATATCCTGCAGAAATAAAGTGGGCTGGATGTGGTAGCTCACACCTGTAAACCCAGCACTTTGGGAGGCTGAGGCAGACAGATCACTTTAAGTCAGGAGTTCAAGACCAGCCTGGCCAAATGGTGAAACCCTGTCTCTACTGAAATCACAAAAATTATCTGGGTATGGTGACAGGCATCTGTAATCCCAGTTCTTAGGAGGCTGAGGCCAGAGAAGTGTGTGAACCCAGGAGGCAGAGGCTGAAGTGAGCTGAGGTCATGCCATTGAACTCCAGCCTGGATGACAGAATGAGACTCTCTCAAAATAAATAAATAAATAAATAAGTGGAGGCTCAGCATGGTGGCTCACACGTGTAATCTCAACACACTGGGGACGCCAAGTTAAGGGGAGGATCACTTGAGACCAGGAGTTTGAGACCAGCCTGTGCAACACAGTGAGACCCTGTGTATACTAAAAATTAAAAAATCAGCCAGGCATGGTAGCTACTCAGGAGGCTGAGGCAGAAGGATCACTTGAGCCCAGGAATTTGAGGCTGCAATGAGCTGTCATCACACCACTGTACTCCAGCCTGGGCAACAGAACAAGACTCAGTCTCTAAGAAATAAAGATAAACAAATAAATAATAAAGGGGGAAACCAAGATATTCTCAGATAAAGAGAAGCTAAAAGAATTTGTCACCAGCAGACCTACCTTAAAAGAATGGCTAATGAGGCCGGGCATGGCGGCTCATGCCTGTAATCCCAACACTTTGGGAGGCTGAGGGGGTGGATCACTTAAGGTCAGTAGTTTGAGACCAGCCTGGTTAACATGGTGAAACCTTGTACCTACTAAAAATAAAAAAATGAGCCAGGTGTGGTAGCACATGCCTGTAATCCCAGTTACACGGGAGGCTGAGAGAAGAATTGCTTGAACCTGGGAAGTGGAGGTTGCAGTGCGTCAAGATCATACCATTGCATTCCAGCCTGGGCGACAGAGCAAGATTTCTTCTCAAAAAAAAAAAAAAAAGAAAAAGAAGAAGAAGAAGGCTAACAGTAGTCCTCTAAATAGGAAATCATCTAAAAAGGAACTCTGGAACATCAGAAAAAAAGAAAGAGCACAGTAAGCAAAAATGTGGGCACTTAGAGTAGGCTTTCCTACTCCCATTCAAGTTTCTAAATTATGGTTAATGACTAAAGCAAAAATTAAACTGTCTGATATGCTTCTACATATACAAACATACAGAGGAAATATTTAAAGCAGTTATACTACAAGTGAGGAAGACAAGAAGATATAAATAAAGGCAAGTTCTCTGTATTTTACTCAAACTGGTAAAATGACAGCAATCAACTGAGACACTAGTCAAGGTTACATATAATGTAATACCTAGAGCAACCACAAACATACAAAAAGAAACACTCAAGAAAAATCATAAATAAATCAAAATGGAGTTCTTAAACTCTAAGAAATGTTCAAGTAAATCAGGAAAGCAGAAAAAAAACAAAAAAAAATGGAAAATGCAGAAAATAAACAGAGACAAAAAGTAAAAGTGACAGACTTAAACCCTAAAATATCAATAATTAAACTAAATGCAAATGCTTTAAATATACCAATTAGAAGACAGCAATTTTAAATGTGTACAAGCCAAAAAAAAAAAAGCAAAAATGCAAAATATGTGAAGCAAACATTTATGGAGCAATTATAGTTGGAAACCTCCATGTTCTTTCAACAGTTGATAACTTAACTAGACGTAAAATCAGCTAGAATATAGAACTCAACACTACCATTAAGCAACAGGGTCTAATGACATTTTTAGAATACTATACCAACCAACAGGATTTTTTTCAAGTATTCATGAAACATGTATCAAGTTAGACCATATCCTAAGCTATAAAATAAACCTTAGCAATTTTAAAAGAAGTGAAATCATACTAAGTGTGCTCTTTGAACACGACATAAACTAGAAATCAATGACAGAAAAGTAACAGAAAAATCTGCAGACATCTGGAAACTAAACATAATAATACATGAGTCAAAAAGGAATTATAAGAGAAATTTAAAAGTACATTGAACTGAATTACAATATATCGCTGGGCGCAGTGGCTCACACCTGTAATCCCAGCATTCTGGGAGGCTGAGGCGGGTAGATCACTTGAGCCCAGAAATTCAAGACTAGCCAGTAACATGGAGAAATCCTGTCTCTACCAAAAATACAAATGCCACTTGGGTACGGTGGCATGTGCCTGTGGTCCCAGCTACTCAGGAGGCTGAGGTGGGAGGATCTCTTGAGCCTGGGAAGTAGAGGTTGTAGTAAGCCAATATCACACCACTGCACTCCAACCAGGGTGACAGAATGAGACCCTGTCTCTGTCTCTCTCTCTCCTCTCGTCCTGTATTCACAGGAAGTCCCCCATATAGATGTACCATTTTTTATATTTTATACTATATTGTATCATTTTTGTATTTCAATATGTTTAGATATTCAAATACCATATATTACAGCTGTCTACTACATTCAGTGCAGTAACGTGCTGTATAGGTTTATAGTCTAAGAGCAATAGGCTATGCCACATAGCCTAGGGGTATAGTAGGCTATGGCATCTGGGTTTGTTTAAGTACACTCCATGGTGCTTACAAAATGATACAATCACCTAATGGGAAGCAAGAGGCAGAGCAAGGTGGCAGAATAGAAGGATCCATTAATCTCCCCCCACCCCCTAACCCCTTGTAAGAACATCAAGTTAACAACTCTCTATACAGAAAAAAAACACCCTCATAAGAACCAAAAATCAAGTGAGCACTCATTGTACCTGGTTTTAACTTCATATCACTGCAAAAGGCAATGAAAGGATAGAAAAAACAGTCCTGAATCATGGACGCCACCCCATCCCCACCCCTGGTGGTAGCATCTCTGGGTGCTGAGAGAGGGAGAACACAGCACTTGTGAGACATTGAACTCAGTGCTGTCTGGTTAGAGCAGGAAGAAAACCCAGACAAAACTCAGTTAAAGCCACACACAGAGGGAGCATTTAAACCAGCCCTAGCCAGAGGGGGAATTGCAGATCTCAGCAGTCTGAAGTTGAGAGTCTGCAAACTTTGCTACCAACAGTCAAAGTGCTCCGTGTCTCTAAGCAAATTTGAAAGGCAGTCTAGACACAAGATTAAGATGGTGGATAGGAAGGAGGACTAGCTTGTAGCTTCTGCTCAGACAGAACAGCATGTGGAGGCTCACATCGTGAACTTCTGCTCCAAGAACTGCTGCAGGAATATATCAGGAAAACTGACAGAATCCACAAGCCTTTTGAAGGAACTGGATTGCTGTTGCAGACTCTCTGAGATACCAAAAAACTGAGTCAGCTTGCTTTCTCAGTGGGTGGGCTGGTGATCTACGGCAAGTTCTCAGCCCTGGTCACCAGCTGCCTGGAAATAGACTTGATACTGTTGTGGCGCCACAGTGACATATTTGAAGAAATAATTAAGGAAAACTTCCTCAGCCTTGCTAGAGATCTAGACTTCCAAATACAAGAAGCTCAAAGAACACCTGGGAAATTCATCACAAAAAGATCATTACCTAGGCACACAGTCATCAGGTCATCTAAAGTCAAGACAAAGGAAAGAATCTTAAGAGCTGTGAGGCAAAAGCATCAGGTAACCTATAAAAAAAACCTGTCAGAGTAACACCAGATTTCTCAGCAGAAACCTTGCAGGCTAGAAGGGATTGGGTTTCTATCTTCAGCCTCCTTAAATGAAACAATTATCAGCCAAGACTTTTGTATCCAGTGAAACTAAGCTTCATAAATGAAGGAAAGATACTGTGAGAGTTAATACTGAGTGTCAACTTGATTGGATTGAAGGATAAAAAGTATTAATCCTGGGTGTGCTTGTGAGGATGTTGTCAAAGGAAATTAACATTTGAGTCAGTGGGCTGGGAAAGGCAGACTCACTCTTAATCTGGTGGGCACAATCTAATCAGCTGCCAGCAAATATAAAGCAGGCAAAAAAACATGAAAGGCGAGACTGGCCAAGCCTCCCAGCCTACATCTTTCTCCCATACTGGATGCTTCCTGTCCTTGAACGTAAGGCTCCAGGTTCTTTAGTTTTGGGATTTGGACTGGCTCTCCTTGCTCCTCAAGCTTGCAGACAACCTATTGTGGGACCTTGTGATCGTGTAAGTTAATAAACTCATATGTATAATCTATTAGTTCTATCCCTCTAGAGAACCGTGACTAATACAGATACAGTCTTTTTAGACAAACAAATGCTGAAAGAATTTGTCACTACCAAGCCAACACTACAATAACTGCTAAAAGAAGTTTTAAATCTTGAAACAAATCCTCAAAATACATCAAAATAGAACCTTCCTAAAGCATAAATCTCACAGGACCTATATAATAATGACATATTGAAAAAAAGAAAAGGTATTCAGGCAACAGACAGCATGATGAATAAAATAGTACCTCACATTTTAGTACTAATGTTGAATGTAAATGGCCTAATTGCTCCACCTAAAAGACACAGAATGGCAGAATGGATAAAAATTCACCAATCAAGTTACTGCTGTCTTCAGGAGACTCATCTAACACATAAGGACTTACATAAACGTAAAGTAAAGGGATAGAAAAAGATATTTCATGCAAATGGACACCAAAAGTGAGCCAGGTAGCTATTCTTATATCAGACAAAACAAACTTTAAAGCAACAGCAGTTAAAAAAAAACAAAGAGGGACATTATATAATGATAAAAGGACTAGTCCAACAGGAAAATGTCACAATCCTAAATATATATGCACCTAACACTGGAGCTCCCAAATGTATAAAACAATTACTGCTAGACCTAAGAAATGAGATAGAAGCAACACATTAATAGTGGGAGACTTTAATACTTTACTGACAGCAATAGACAGGTCATCAAGACAGAAAGTCAACAAAGAAACAATGGTCTTAAACTATACCCTAGAACAAATGGGCTTAACAAATATTTACAGAACATTCTACCCAATAACTGCAGAATATACATTCTCTTCACTAGCACATGGAACAGTCTCCAAGATAGACTATATGATAAGCCACAGAACAAGTCTCAGCAAATTTAAGAATCTACAAATAACTCAAAGAAATCAGCAAGAAAAAAAAACAATCCAATCAAAAAGTGGGCTAAGGACATGACTATACAATTCTCAAAAGAAGATATACAAATAACCAACAAGCATATGCAAAAATGCTTGACATCACTAATTATGAGGTAAATGCAAATCAAAACCACAATGCAATATCATCTCATTCCTGAAAGAATGGTCACAATAAATAAAAAAAAATGGATGTTGGTGTGGATGTGGGGGAAAGAGAATTTACACTGTTGGTGGGAATGTAAACTAGTACAACCACTGTGGAAAACAGTGTGGAGATCACTTAAAGAACTAAAAGTAGATCTATTATCTGATCCAGCAATCCCACTTCTAGGTATCTGCCCAGAAGAAAAGAAGTCACTATGCAAAAAAGATAATTGCACACATGTATAGCAGCACAATTTGCAATTGTAAAAATATGGAACCAGCCTGAATGCCCATGAGTCAACAAGTGGATAAAGAAAATGTGATGTGTATATATATATATATATACCATAGAATACTACTCAGCCATAAAAAAGAATGAAATAATGGCATTTACATCAACCTGGATGGAATTGGAGACTATTATTCTAAGTGAAGTAACTCAGGAATGGAAAACCAAATATTGTATGTTCTCTCACTCATAAGTGAGAGCTAAGCTATGAGGACACAAAGGCAAAACAATTACACAGTGGAGTTTGGGGACTTGTGGGGGAAGGATGGAGGGGGGTGATGGATAAAGACTACACATTGGGTACAATGTATACTGCTTAAGTGATGGGTGCACCAAAATCTCAGAAATCTTCACTAAATTACTTATTAATGTAACCAAACACTCCCTATTCCCCCAAAAACCTATTGAAATAAAAAATAAATTTTAGAAAATCTTCACACAATATACAGAGAGAGAGAGAGAAAAAGCAGGCTAGACCATAAGGACTGCAACTCTTAGGCAAGTCCTAGTGCTAAACTAGGCCCAAAGACAGTGGACATTGGGGTAGAAAGGGCACATGACATATTGAGACAGCAGCTGGGGCTCCAAGGGAATGCTCGATTATCCCTCCCCCTAATCCCAGGCTGCACTGTTTGCGGCTCAAAAAGAGACCCTCTCCTTCTGCTTGAGGAGAAGAGCAGGAAGAGTGGGGGAGGATATTGTCTTCCATCTTGGAAACCAGCTCAGCCACAGCAGGATAGGATATGGTCAGAGGCATGAGGCCCCTGTTCCAGGGCCTAGCTCCTACAGACATTTCTAGACACATACTGGGTCAGAAGGGAGCCCACTGCTTTGAAGAAAAAGACCCAGTCTTGGCAGTATTTATCACCTGCTAACTGAAGAACCCTTGGGTCCTGAATAATCAGCAGCGACACCCAGGTACTATGTCAAGGGCCTTGGGTGAGACTCTGTGACTTGTTGGCTTTGAGTAAGACTCAGCACATTAACAGGTTTGGTGGCTATGGGGTGAAACTCCTTCTGCTTGAGAAAAGCAGAGGGAAAAGTAAAAAGTACTACATATTGCACCAGCACATCCACAAAGGGGTAGAGCACCAAGCAGGCTGTTGGGATTCCCAATTCTAGGACTTGACACTTAAGTGGCATTTCTGGATCTGCCTGGGCTAGAGGAGAGCCCACTGCCCTGAGAGATGAGTCCCAGGCCAGATAGCATTCAGCTGACATAAAAGTTGTTGGGCCTTACAGAAACTTCAGAGGTAGTCTGGCAGTACTCCTCATGCCCTGGAGTGGCAATGGCCTTGGGGTGAGGCTGCTCTGCCTTTGGAAAGCAGAGGGAAGAGTGGGAAGAACTGCATCCTGTGGTTTGAGTACCAGCTCAGATGCAGTACAATAGAACACCATGTAGATGTCAGTTTTTTGACTCTAGTCCCTGAATCACAGACAGCACCTCTGGACCCATTCAGGTCCTGCAGGTCCTTGGCATCCTGAAGGGAAGAACACAGGCCTGGCTGGCCTTGCCACCTGCTGACTGTAGAATCTTAGGTCCCCAACCAAACATAGGCAGTAGCAGGAGGTAATTACAGCAGGACTAGGGGGGAGACCCAGTGCTGTTCTGGCTTCAGATCTGACCCAGTGCAGTCATAACAGTGGGGCCACAGAGGTGCTTGTATCACTCCACCTCCAGCTTTAGGTGACTCAGAAGAGAAAAAAGAGACTCTGTTTGGGAGAAAATAAGGGAAGAGAAGAAGAATCTCTACCTGGTAATCCAAAGAATTATACCAGATCTTGTCCAAGACCATCAAGGTAATACCTCTTCGAGTCTACAAAAACCACAGTGTTACTGGGCTTAGGGTGCCCCCAAAGCAGATACAGCTTAGATAACAACACCCAAGGCCTTTTAAATATCTGGAAAGCCTTCCCAAGAAGGACAGCTACAAATAAGCCCAGACAGTGAAGACTACAATAAATACATAATGCTTCAATGTAGAGACACAGAAGAACGTCTACTAGCATCAACGCCATCCAAGAAAACATAATCTCACCAATGAAGTAAATAAAGCACCAGGGACCAATCCTGTAGAAACAGAGATATGTGACCTTTCAGGCAAAGAATTCAAAATAGCTATGTTGAGGAAACGTGAAGAAACTGAAGATAACACAGAGAATGAATTCAGAATTAGATAAATTTAACAAAGAGATTGAATCAAGCAGAAATTCTGGAGCTGAAAAATGCAATTGGCATGCTGAAGAATACATTAGAGTCCTTTAATAGTAGAATGGACCAAGTTAAAGACAGAATTAATGAGCTTGAAGACAGGCTATTTGAAAATACACAGTCAAAAGAGATGAAAGAAAAAAGAATAAAAATCACTGAACCATGCTTACAGGATCTAGAAAAAAGTCTTCAAAGGACAAATTGGAGTTATTGGTGTTAAAGGGGAGATAGAGAAAGAGTTAAGTGTAGAAAGTTTATTCAAAGGGATAATAACAGAGAACTTCCCAACTCTAGAGAAAGATATAAGTATTCAAGTACAAGAAGCTTATAGAACACCAAGCAGATTTAAGCCAAAGAAGACTACCTCAAGGCATTTAATAATCAAACTCCCAAAGGTCAAGGATGAAGAAAGGATCCTAAAAGCAGCAAAATACAAGAAATAAATAATATACAATGGAGCTCCAATGCATCTGGCAATAGGCTTTTCAGTAGAAATCTTACAGGCCAGGAGAGAATGGCATGACACAGTTAAAGAGCGAAAATAAAAAAAAAAAGAAAACCTTTATGATAGTATATCTGGCAAAAATATCCTTCAAACATGAAACAAAAATAAAAAGACTTTACCAGACAAATAAAAGCTGTGGGATTTCATCAACACCAGGCTTGTCCTGCAAGAAATGTTAAAGAGAGTTCTTCAATCTGAAAAGGGTGTTAGTGAGCAATAAACAATCACCTGAAGGTACAAATAATAACAACACAGAAAAATACATGATACTATAACACTCTAACTGTGGTGTGTAAACTACTCTTAAGTAGAAAGACTAAACAATGAATCAATCAAAAATAATAACTACAGCAACTTTTCAAGACAGTATAGTAAGATGTAAATTTAAAAAAAAAGTTTAAAAAAGGGGACAAAGTTAAGGCATAGCATTTTTATTACTTTTCTTTTTGCTTGTTTGTTTATGCAAATAGCGTTAAGTTGTTATCAGGTCAAAATAATGGGTTATAAGATAGTTTTGCAAGCCTCATGGGAACCTCAAACTAAGAAATATCCAATGGTTACACAAAAATTAAAAACAAGAAACTAAGTCATATTACTAGAGAAAATCATCTTTGCTACAGGAAAAGAGGAAGAAAAAAGGAAGAGAAGATTACAAAACAACCAGAAAACAAATAACAAAATGCCAGAAGTCATTAGTTATCAATAACAACATTGAATGCAAATGGACTGTATTAGTCCATTCTCCCCTGTTATGAAGATATACCCAAGACTGGGTAATTTATAAAGGAAAGAAGTTTAATTGTCTCACAATTCCACATGGCTGGGGAGGCTTCAGGAAACTTAGAATCACAAAGGAAGGGAAAGCAAAAGCAAACACATCCTTCTTCACATGGCAGCAGGAGAGAGAAGTACTGAGCAAAGAGGGAAAAGATCCTTATAAAACCATCAGATCTCGTGAGAACTCACTATCACAAGAATACCAGCATGGTGGTAACCACCCCCATTATTCAATTACCTTCCTCCAAGTCCCTCCCATGACATGTGAGGATTATGGAAACTACAATTCAAGATGAGATTTGTGTGGAGACACAGACAAACCATATGATGGACTAAATGCTCCAATCAAAAGACATGGAGTGGCTAAATGGATTTAAAAAAAAAAAAAACCCTCATAATCTGCTGCTTACCAAAAATATACTTCATCTATAAACACACATATAGACTGAAAACAAAAGGATACAAAAAGATATTTTGTGCCAATGGAAACCAAAAAAAGAGCAGGAGTCACTATGTTATATCAAACAAAATAGATTTCAAGACAAAAACTATAAGACGAGACAAAGAAGGTCACAATATAATGATAAAGAGGTCAATTCAGCAAGAGGATATAACAGTTTTAAATATATGTGCACCCAACACTGGAGCACCCAGATATATAAAGGAGATATAATTAGAGCTAAAAAGAGAGATGGGCCTCAATACAGTAATAGATGGAGACTCCAACAGCCCATTTTCAGATCTTCCAGGTAGAAAATCAACAAAGAAACATCAGAGTTAATCTGCACTATAGAAGTAATGGATTTAATAGATATTTACGGAACATTTCATCCAAGAGCTGCAGAATATACATTCTTTTCCTCAACATGTGGATCATTCTCAAGAATAGACCATATGTTAGGTCATAAAACAAGTCTTAAAGCATTCAAGAAAATTGAAATAATATCAAGAGTTTCTCTGACCAGATTAGAATTAAACTAGAAATTAAAAATGAGATGAATTTTAAAAGCTACGTAATACATGGAAATTAAACAATATGCTCTTCAATGACCAGTGAGTCAGTGAAGAAAATAAGAACCAAATTGAAAAATTTCTTGAAGCAAATGATAATGAAAATCCAACATCCCCAAACCTATGGGATACAGCAAAAGCATAACTAAGAGGGAATTTTACAGCTACAAGTGCCTACATCAAAAAAAAAGGAAATACTTCATATAAACAATCTAACAATGAATCTTAAATAATTAGAAAAGCAGGAGCAAACCAAACCCAAAATAAGTAGAAGAAAAGAAATAATAAAGATCAGAGCAGAAATAAATGAAATTGAAATAAAAACAGAAAAGATCAGAAACAAAAAGTTACTTTTTTGAAAAGTGAAACAAAATTACAAACTTTTAGCAAGACTAAAAAAAGAGAAGACGCAAATAAAATCAAATGAAAAGGGAGACATTACAACTGATACTGCAGAAATTCAAAGGATCATTAATAGCTAGTATGGAAAAATGTAGATGAAATGGACAAGTTCCTAGACACATACAACATGTTATGATTGAACCAGGAAGAAATTCAAAACTGAACATATCAACAGCAAGTAACAAGATTTAAGTCATAATAAAATGTCTCCCAGGAAAGAAAAGCCCAGGACCTGATGGCTTCACTGCTGAATTTTACCAAAAATGTAAAGAACTAATACCAGTCCTACTCAAACTATTCTGAAAAATAGAGGTGAAGGGGAATCCTTCCAAACTCATTCCATGAGACCAGTATTACTCTGATACAAAAACCAGAAAAAGACACATCAAAAAAAAAGAGAGAGAGAGAGAGAAAGAAAGAAAGAGAAAGAAGGAAGGGAAGGAAGGACAGAAGGAAGGAACGAAGGAAGACTACAGGCCAATGTCTCTGATAAATATTGATGCCAAAATCCTCAACAAAATACTAGCTAACTGAATTCAACAATATATTATGACCAAGTGTTATTTATCCCTGGGATGCAAGGATGGTTCAACATATGCACATCACTCAATGTCATACATCATATCAAAAGAATGAAGAATAAAAACCATATGATCATGGCAATTGATACTGGAAAAGCATTTGATAAAATTCAACATCCCTTCATGATAAAAACCCTCAAAAAAATGGGTATAGAAGAAACAAACCTCAACATAATAAAGCCATATAAGATATACCCCAGAGTAAGAATCGTATTCAGTAGGAAGAAACTGAAAGCCTTTCCTCTAAGATCTAGAACACGACAGAGAAGTGAAAACTCTCTATAATGAAAACTATAAAATACCACTGAAAGAAATTAAAGAGAACATTAAAAAGTTAAAAAAAATTATGTTCATGGTTTGGAAGAATCAATACTGTTAAAATGTCTGTACAACCCAAAACAATGTACAGATTCAGTGCAATCCCTATCAAAATGCCAATGACATTCTTCATAGGAAAAACGATCCTAAAATTTATACAGAACCACAAAAGACCCAGATGGCCAAAGCTTTCTTAAGCAAAAAGAAGAAAATTGGAGGAATTACATAACAACACATGAGGATTATGGAAACTACAATTCAAGATGAGATTTGAATGGGGGACTAAACCATATCAACATGGATGGAACTGGAGATCATTATGTTAAGTGAAATAAGCCAGAGACAGAAAGACAAATATTGTATGTTCTCACTTATTTGTTGGATCTAAAAATCAAAACAATTGAACTCATAGGTGTAGAAAGTAGAATAATGGTTACCAGAGGCTGGGAAGAGTAGTGGGGTGTAGAGGAGAGGTGAGGATGGTTAATGGATACAAAAAAATAGAAAGAAAGAACGATACTACTATTTGATAGTAAAAACAGGATGATTATAGTCAGTAATAACTGTATGTTTGTGAATAATTTAAAGAGTATAATTGCATTGTTTGCAACTCAAAGAATGTTTTTTTATTTATGGGGATGGATGGATGGATACCCCACCTCCATGATGTGATTATTTCACATCACACTCCTGTATCAAAACATCTGATGTACCCCATAAATGTATATACCTACTATGTATTCACAAAAATTAAAAGAAAAAAAATCACCTAGTGCCACATTTCTCAGAATGTATCCCCATTGTTAAGTGATGCATGACTGTACATGAAAAGATGTACAAAATCATTAGCCATTAGAAAAATGCAAATGAAAACCACAATGAGCTATCACTACACATCTATTAGAATGGCTAAAGTAAAAATACAGTGGCAACACCAAATGTTGGCAAGAATGCAGAGAAACTGGATCACTCATACGTTGCTGGTGGGAATATAAAAATATTACAGCCTCCTTGGAAAATTGTCTGGCAGTTTCTATTTAAAAATAAAAAGCTGAAATGTGAACTACCGTATGGCTCAGCAATTGCACTCCTGGGCATTTATCCTAGAGAAATAAAAACTTATGTCCAAAAATCCTGTAAACTAATCCGTACAACAGCCTTATTTATAATAGTCAAAAACTGGAAACAGCCCAGATGTCCTTCAAGGAGTGAATGCTTAAACAAATTATGGTGCATCTATACCATGGAGTACTACTCAGAACCCAAAGGAACAAACTATTAATAGGCACAACATCCTGGATGAATGTCCAGATAATTATGCTCAGTTAAAAAAAAAATCCCAGTTACTAGGTAGGCTGAGGCGGGAAGATCACTTGAACCCAGGAGTTCAAATCCAGCCTGGGCAACCTACGAATACCCTGCCTTTAAAGAAAAAAAAAGTCCTGAAAGGTTACATACTGTATTATTCCATTTCTGTATCACTGAAATTACAAGATGAGATTTGAATGGGGGACTAAACTGTATCAACATGGGTGGAACTGGAGATCATTATGTTAAGTGAAATAAGCCAGAGACAGAAAGACAAATATTGTATGTTCTCACTTATTTGTTGGATCTAAAAATCAAAACAATTGAACTCATGGGTGTAGAAAGTAGAATAATGGTTACCAGAGGCTGGGAAGAGTAGTGGGGTGTAGAGGAGAGGTGAGGATGGTTAATGGATACAAAAAAATAGAAATAAAGAACAATACTACTATTTGATAGTACAAACAGGATGATTATAGTCAATAATAACTATATTATATATACTGTATATTGTATATTTGTATAATAACAATTATACAAATGGAGAACAGATTTATAGTTGCAAGGGTTTAAAGAGGGAGTGTGGACAGAAGGAAAGTGGCTGTGATTATTAAGAAGTAAACTGAAGGTTCCTTGTGGCGATAGAAATGTCTGTGTCTTGACTGTGTCGGTGTCAATATTTCCATTGTGATATTGTACTATACTTTTGCAAGATGTTGTCATTGGTGGAAACTGGATAGAGGGTACACCCAATCTCTCTATATTGTTTGTTACAACTGCAAGTGAATCTACAATTATCTAAAAATAAAAAAGGTCAATTAAAAACAAAAAAAAAACTATGAGAAATTAATTTTATAGAGTCAATTCTGCCAGTTTTTCCTTTATGATTTCTGGTGGTGTATCTGCTTAGGAAGGCTTCTCCTCTCTTCAAGATTACAAAAATACCTTTCCATATATAATTATTTTCCAGTTTTATTTCTAACATATGGAACTTTTTTCTTCATTTGAATGTTTTTAAATCAAGTAAGCACCTTATCTGCATTCTCTAAGAGACAAGGAGTGATGCTGATATTCTGTATTCTCTCTTAAATCCACAAACTGTGCTTTTGACAACTTGGATGAATTGTATACATTCTCAAAGGAAATTGCTAATAAAATACTTTCTATTTCTGATGGAATAGAAGTGTTCCATAAGCAAAACCTAGAGGCTTAATTAGGACATTAGTTGCCAGCACTAAAAGTAAGTCAGTAAACCTGTTTCAAGTTAAATTTCTGTTGTACCGTTATGCTGAGTAAGGTCACCTGATGCAGTAGTGAAGGTACACATAGCTTCAAATAGCACCATTACTGTGGACTACAACCTGCACACACTTAGATGCAGCGCTTTATATTCAGCCAGGTCACCCTCGGATCCATTCCCTCTCTGCTTGTTTATAATGTCCAGGTACATCAGACCATGACTCTTTAATAGAAGAAGAAAAACTTTGGGATGAAAGGAGGAAGGTTAATTACAAGGAAAGAAGATAATAAAGGCTTGCCAGGAGGATGACTGAATGCTGTCTCCTCCCAAACACCCTAACCAGGCACCTCAGTGTCTTGAGAAATGCAAAGAAAAGCCTCTTTTGTCTATCATATGCCCTGTCTCCCAAGCTCTGGCTCTCTGAATCTAGAGAGACAGGAGTGAGGAGAGGCCCAAACAATAGCCTGAACCCTCAATGAAAACATGCAGAAAAAGTATCATAGAAAGCAGTCACAGGGTGGAGATGAAACCCAGGGGTTTGACCTGCCTGAGGCCACAGGGCTCCCTGACATTTGGAACAGTTTCTCTGACATTCTACAGCTGACAATTTAGAAGTGCAGCCTGGGGAGATGAAAGAAAGTATAATAACCCTAGGTTTCTGGTCAGCAACAGAAACATGTGATTGTCATGAGCAAACTAGTAACCACAGATTTGGAGTCCTGCTGAATGCATTACTTGAATATCCATTAACACTGACCCAAAAACAAGTCTAAAATCTGTCTTAATTATTTCTCTTCCTTGAGGAAAAAAAAAAAAAGACATCACATCAAGTATACATAATTATATTAGGCCGTTCTTGCATTGCTATTAAAAAACCCCAAGGCTAGGTAATTTATAAGAGGTTTAATTGGCTCACAGTTCTGCAGGCTGTACAGGAAGCATGGCAGCATCTGCTTCTGGGGAGGCCTCAGCCAGCTTCCAATCATGGTGGAAGGGGAAGCAGGCACATCACACGGCCAGAGCAGGAGAGAGAGAGAGAGAGAGAATGGACGGGCTGCGGGGGAGGTGCCATACATTTTTTAATGATCAGATCTCACAGAACTCGCAATCATGAAGACAGCACCAAGCCATGAGGGATCCACCCCTGTGATCCAAACACCTCCCCACCAGGCCCCATGTCCAGCATTGGGAATTACAATTGAACATGAGATTTGAGCAGGGATAAATATCCAAACTATATCAATAATCAAAAAGAATTGCCCAGGAAATGAACCAAGCAAATGTTCTCAAAATGTTTAATCACCGAGAGACTGATAATAAGAAGTTATTAATGGCAACACCTAGGCCACGTGCTCTGAGCCTATTCTGAACAGAGATGTAATCTTATAGGTAGAATGTCTTTGTAAACTGTATTCCCCCCACCACCACCACTTAAAATACATTGGATATTTGTTGAATAGCACAAGTTACTCAAAGAAATAAATGTAAATGAAAGAACTTCTACATGGAAATCTCGCTTTGTCATCTAAATTATCATAGAACTAACTAGAAATCTACATTTCTAAAGTAATCCAAATTTATGTTTTCCAGTAAATCAGACACTGAGGATTTTACATTAAAGTTTCCCAGATTAAAAACTAACAAATTTATTTGTGTGCAGAGAAGGCTATTTGTCAGTTTTGTTGAAATGCCACCAGTAACTTTGATTTATGTGGAGCCTTCAGTGCTGAGTTCTATGTGCCTTCATGAGGAGGTGCTTCATGTGCCTGTAAATTCAGGGGATGATTGGGATTCAGATCATTCCTCACCTTTGCAATCTGATTTATGTTACATACTAGAAACTAATCATAGTAAATATTACTTGAAATAAGCAGGGATTGAAACAGATAGGAATCTATTCAATCCGTTTTTGCTTGGTTTTTCTTCTAATTAGATTATACTTCTTGCAAAATCAAAAACACACGCTATATGGAATTTCTAAAAATTTACCTCTAAAACACAGAGTCCTTATCCAGTATTTGTGTATGGTTTTAGTTATTGTTACTAGTAACAATACTAATGATGACTATGTTTCTAAGAATTTAAGATGTGCGAAATACTATTTTGTATCCAAAATCATGTAATCCTTACAAAACCGTGTCAGGTAGGTACTACTATTGTCCCCATTGTAAATACACACATGCCTTGGATATATTGTAGGTTCAGTTCCAGATCATTACAATAAAGAGAATATCACAATAAAGCAAGTCACAGAATGTTTTGCTTTCTCTGAGCATATAAAATTATGTTTATACTGTCATCTCTTAAATGTGCAATAGGATTATGTCCAAAAATGTAAGTAATTTAAAAATACTTTATTACTTAAAAATGCTAACAATAATCTCAGCCTCTAGTGAGTCATAATCTTTTTGCTGGTGGGTGGGGTTTGTCTGAATGCTGATGGCTGCTGACTGCTCAGGGTGATATTTGTTGAAGGTTGGAGTGCCCGTGGCAATTTCTTAAAATAAGACAACAATGAAGTTTGCCACATCACTTGACTCGTTTTTTTAATGGAGTCTTAATCTGTTGCCCAACCTGGAGTGCAGTGGTGCAATTTCAGCTCACTGCAACTTCCACCTCCTGAGATCAAGCCTCAGCCTCCCAAGTAGCTGGGACTACAGGCACCCACCACGCCCACCTAATTTTTGTGTTTTTAGTAGAGACAGGGTTTCACCATATTGGCCAGGCTGGTCTTGAACTTCTGACCCCAGGTGATCCACCCACCTCGGCTTCCCAAAGTGCTGGGATTACAGATGTGAGCCACCGCGCCTGGCCACTTGACTGTTTCTTTCATGAGAGATTTCTCTGTAGCATGTGATACTGTTTGTTAGCATTTTACCCACAGTAGAACTATCAAAACTGGAGTCAGTCCTCTCACACCTGCTACTGTTTTATCAACTAAGTGTGTGTAATGTAAATTCTTTGTCTTTTCAGCAATGTTCATGGTATCTTCAGAGTAGATTATGTCTCAAGAACCACTTTCTTTGCTCATCCTTAAAAAACAACTCAAGTTTTATCATGAAATTTATCATATGATAAAACAACTCCTCAAGTTTTATCGCAAGATTACAGCAATTCAATCACTTCTTCAGGCTCTACTTCTAATTCTCTTGTTATTTCTACCACCTTCAGTTTCTTTATCCACTGAAGTCTTGAACCCTTCAAAATCAACAGGCAGAGTTGGAGCAATTTCTTCCAAACTCCTGGAAGAAATTGGAATGTTGATATTTTGACCTCCACCCATGAATCACAAGTATTTTTAATTGCATTTTGAATGGTGAATCCTTTCCAGTAGGTTTTCAATCTACTTTGTCCAGATCCATCAGAGGCAACACTATTTATGACAGCTCATGAAAAGTGTTTCTTAAATAGTAAGACTTGAAAGTTGAAATTACTCCTTGATCCATGGGCTATAGAATGAATGTTGTGTTAGAGGAATGAAAACCACATTCATCTTGTACATCTCCATCAGAGCTCTTGAGTGACAAGGTGCATTGTTAATGAACAATAATATTTTGAAAATAATTGTTTTGGTTGGATGCAGTGGCTCACACCTGCAATCCCAGCACTTTGGGAGACCAAGGCAGGCAGATCACTTAAGCTCAGAAGTACAAATCCACAATGGACAAAATGGTGAAACCCTGTCCCTACATAAAATACAAAAATTAGCCAGGCATGGTGGTACATGTCTGTAGTCTCAGCTACTCTGGAGGCTAAGCCAGAAGATCACTTGAGTCTGAAAGGCAGGGAATGCAGTGAGCCAAGATCATGCCACTGCACTCCAGCCTGGGTGACAAGAGCAAGAGACTGTCTCAGAAAAAAATTTTAAAAAGAAAATAATCAATTTGCTGAGCAGTAGGTCTTAACAGTGAGCTTAAAATATTCAGCAAACCATGCCGTAAACAGATGTGCAGTCATCTAGGCTTTTTTCTATTTCTAGAGCACAAGCAGTGTAGATTTTGCATAATTCTTAAGGGTCCTGGGATTTTCACAATGACCAACAAGCATTGGCTTCAACTTGAAATCATAAGCTGCACTGGCCTCTAACGAGAGTCAGCACCTTCTTTGAAGATTTGAAGTGAAGCATTAACCTCTCTCTCATTGCGAAATTCCTAAATGTCATCTTCTTCCGATAGAAGGTGTTTCTTCTCCACTGAAAATCTGTTGTTTAGTGTAGCAACCTTCATCAATGTTCTTAGTTAGATCTTCTGGATAACTTGCTGCAGCTTCTACATCAGCACTTGCTGCTTCATCTTGTAATTTTATGACAGTGGAGTTGGCTTCTTTCTTTAAACTTCATGAACCCAACCTCTCTTGCTTCTAAATTTTCTTACATAGTTTCCTCACCTCTCTCAGCTTTCATAGACTTGAAGAGAGTTAGGATCCTGCTCTGGATTAGGCTTTGGTTTAAGGAAATGTGGCTGGCTTCATCTTTTATCCAGACCACTCAAATTTTTTTTCCCTATCAGCAATAAGGCTGTTTCACTTACCATTTGTGGATTCCCTGGAGTAGCACTTTTAATTTCCTTCCAAAACTTTTCCTTTGCATTCACAATTTGGCTAACTGGTGCAAGAGGCCTCGCTTTTGGCATGTCTCAGCTTTGATCATGTCTTTCTCACTAAGCTTAATCGTTTCTAGCTTTAGATTTAAAGTGAAAGATGTGAGACTATTCCTTTCCCTTGAACACGTAGAGGCCATTGTTACCAATTGGCCTAATTTCAATATTGTTGTATCTCAGGGAATAGAGAGGCTCCAGGAGAGGGAGAGAGAAAGGTAAACAGCCAGTCGGTGGAGTAGTTGGAACAAACACAGCATTCATCATTTAAGTTTGCCAATTTATATAGGCATAGTTTATGACATCCCCAAAAATTACAATAGTAATATTAAAGATAACTGATTGCAAGTCACCATGACAGATACAATAGTAATGAAGAAGTTTGAAATATTGCAAAAGTTACCAAAATGTGACATAGAGACATGAAGTGAGCACATGCTGTTGGAAAAATGGTACCAGTAGACTTGCTTGATGCATGGTTGACACAAAACCTTCAATTTGTAAATACAAAGACAAAAACATAGAGTCTGCAAAGCATACTAAAGCAAAGCACAATAAAATGAGGTATGCCTGTATAAAGAAACTGAGCCTCAGAGAGAAATTAGTAACTCTCTAAAATTACAGAGTTTCTGGGTGACAGAGGCAAGATATGAGCTTGATCTGTCTACCTCCAAAGCCTGTGCTTGAGCCATTGAACTAGATTGCTATCCTGAATGTTCTCTCCCCCAGATCTATGTGATGCAGACACAAAGAGCAGCTCTCCACTCCAGAGTATTGGGGATGACTTCCCATTTCCTGAAACACACTACACTGGTGAGTTTTCCCTGGCTTGTGGTGAAAAGATAACTATTTGTTAACCGAATATTCCCTAAAAACACTTTTTCTACTACATAGAAGACAGTGCTTCCCCCATGCAGTTAATAATAATAGCAAACACTTTGAAATCACTTACTATGTCCCATGCACTCTTTTTAAGCACCTTGTGTTAATTTATATAACACTTAATATTTGGTACTATTGTTTTCCCAATTTTACAATGAGGAAACTGAGGCACAAAAAAGGTAAATGATTTTCCTGAGAGTACATGGCTAGTAAACAATGGACGTTCACACCCAGGCAGTGGAGCTCCAAGACATGAGCTCTAAACTATATTGCAGTGTATCCTAACGTTTCTGAGCATGAGCTCCATAATAAATTGTATACTGGGCTCCAGGGAAGCCACTATGAACCAAGCAGATATAGCTTCTGTCCTTCTGGAGCTAATAGTCTGATGTAGGAGACAGAAATTATATATATATATATATATATATGATTACAAACTGTATGTGAAGGAAAACAAGAGGGAGCTGAGAGAGTACAACAGGGACCTGCTTTAGGCTGGATGGGCAAAGGTCTCTACACCTAAGCTGAGACCTGAAATGGAGGAGGAGCCACCCCACACGAAGGCTCTGAGCCTGGAAGGTGGCAGCACGTGGGAACGGGAGAGCTAGGGGATATCCTGACAACCTCAACTCCTATCTTTGCATTTTAAACTTGTAAGCTGGGTGCTAAAATATGACTCATTCTATCTCTGTTTGATCTTCCCATTGGCTGACAACAAAATAATAGGTCCTAGGTACTCTCCACAAGACTTGCCAACAGGGTACTCAGCAACTCGTTTGTCAATCCCTAGTCTATCACCTATCTCAGGAGTCCAGTGGGGTTGGAGTTAAAAAAATTAAGAGCAGAATTTCTCTGGAGAAGCTGTAATTATGTTCTGCAGCCCCTCCCTCTCTGGCTCTCCCACAGGAGAAGAGAGGGGTGTTTTACTCCCCACACTTTGAGATCTAGTGAGAGGCTTAGGGGTCTAATCAATGGGCTGGTCTCTGATTGAGCTGGAAAGCCTAAAGGCGAGACACCATGGCTCAGCCTGGCTAAGGGGCGGTGTTCAGAGAAAGTGGGCAGGCATGAGAAAGACTTGCATTTTCACACAGGCGAGGATGGAGGAGAGGTTCCCACTAACTTCGGGGCTTGTGGGTCTTGTGGGAGCCAGGCTGGAGCCATCTTCAAAGAGACCTTGCTCAAGAGGTTTACCACAATCTTTTGGGGTGGGAGGCCAGATCCCCACAGACTGAGAGTTTGTGTTGAGTGGCCAGTCACATCCCACATCACAGGACTAGTCAGTGGAGGTTCCCAGTGGGGGAGTTTTTTAGAAACCCACAAAATGGATCCTAAGGGGAAGATCTGGATTTATATTTGTGAAGTCTTATGAACACTAAGAACATATCATGAAAATACCAATCTCTGAACACTGTGCATTTCCTTAATTCCTTCTTCCCAATTATGAAGTAGTCAGAAGCCTGGGCTAGTGAAGCTGGGTTGAAGGAACAGAACTAGGTTGCAGGGGATGTGGAGTGAAAGCCATTTATGCTTCCTCCTCGTTACAGGATTCAAAAGCTAGGACAAGGAAATACTTTCAAGTTGACTATTATTACATGAAACTGGGTCATTTAAAGCACTGAAATAATGCTGTCCCTGTAGCAAAAACTGTCTCAAGGATTTTTATTATCCAACTCTAACTGAAAAAGCTAGAGCACTTGGTCAATATTTCTAAGGAGGAGGAGGAGGATGTAGACTTCACTGTACGTGTTTGAAGACTCTTGGATGCGTTACAAAGAAAATATTTTAAAATCATTCAACAAATACTCATTTACTGCCCACAGTGTGCCATGTATAATTCCAATACTTGGAATAGATCAGTGAACAGGCAAAATGTCTGCCTTCATATGGCTTACATTCTGCAGGAGTGGGAGCTGAGAGACTGTCAATAAACATGATAAATGGGTGAATTACATATTATGAGAAAAAGTGATTAGTGCTGTGAAAAATTGATCAGGCTAGTGTCATTGAGAATGCTAAGGAAAATCAGCCTGTCATTTAAATCGAGTGCTTATAGTGGGCTTTACTGAATGAGTGATTGCCTTAGTCCACTTGTATTGTTATAAAGGAAGAGCTGAGGCTGGGTAACTTATAAAAAAAGAAAAAGGTGCTCATTTGGCTCACAGTTTATTTGGCTCACAGCAAGCTGTACAAGAAGCATGATGCTAGCATCTGCATCTGGTGAGGGTCTCAGGAATCTCCCATTTATGGTGGAAGGCAAAAGGGGGCAGGCATCACATGATGAGAGACAAATCCAGAGAGAGAAGAGGAGGTACTAGGCTCTTTTCAACAAGCAATTCTTGTGGGAACCTAGAGTGAGAATTCGCTCCCACAAGAATGGCACCAACCCATTCATAAGCGATCCACCCCCACAATCCAAACACCTTCCACCAGACCCCACCTCCAACACTGGGGATCAAAGTTTAACATGAGACTTGATTAGACCAAACACAGCATCTCCAAACCATAGCAGTGATATTTGAGAAAGGAGGGGTTGCTTTAAAATGTAAGTCTGGGCTGGGTGCGGTGGCTCACGCCTGTAATCCCAGCACTTTGGGAGGCCGAGGCAGGTGGATCACCTAAGGTCAGGCGTTCAAGACCAGCCTGCTCAACATGGTGAAACCCCATCTCTACTAAAAATACAAAAAATTAGCCGGGCGTGGTGGTGGGCACCTGTAATCCCAGATACTCGGGAGGCTAGGGCAGGAGAATCACTTGAACCCAGGAGGCGGAGGTTGCAGTAAGCTGAGATCACGCCATTGCACTCCAGCCTAGGCGACCAGAGCAAGATTCTGTCTCAAAAAAAAAAAAAAAGTAAGTCTGATCTTATCACTACTCTGCTCAAAACCCTGTAATGGCTCCTAAACTCTGACTGCTGAGTCAAAAAAACTATAAAGAGTAAAGATGGAAGCAGAGAACTGCTGAGTGGCTAGTGTAATACTATCCAACGTGAGAGATGGTGGTGGCAAACAGTAACTGTAGCAGAGGTAAGAAGTGGACAGACTGCAGATACTTTGAGAGGGAATTTCCTGACTGGGTAGATGTGTGATGTGAAAAGCAAGAGTCAAGGTTTTGGGGCTAAGCAACTGGAATGCTGGAGTTACCAAAATATGACGTGGGAAGGTGTTGGTAGAACAGTTTTGGACAGAGGTCAGTCTGAGGTTGTCCATTGGGATGCTAAGTGGAGTACTTATGTACGTGATTGATTATATGGATCTAGAGTCCAAGAAAGAGATCTGGGCTGGAGTTACAAATTTGGAAGTAAGATTGAGAGTTATCTATAACTTGCAATAGGAGCCCCAATAATAAGAGAAAGAGCAGACCATGGTAAAGCAGCTTCAGTGAATAGTGAGATATCTAGAACATAGACAGAAAAGAAACAAATTGATTTGCATGAAATCTGAACAAAGATTTCAACCAAATCTCACTATTCGAAGAAATCCTACACATTTATTCTTTGGTAATTTAGAAAGTTTTTTTATACTAGCTATTCTTCTAAAATTTTCGGGATATTTTGATTTAGATTTTTGTTTTTTGATTTCTTAAAATGGGAAATGCCGTGTATCTTCCATACTGAAGGGAAGGACAGATTGGCTAGGATGAGTGAGGAGTGACCAGAAAATGTAATAAAACATCTCTACCTTCTACATAGAAAATGTTCTCCTATTCAACTTCTGCCTCTATTCCTCTTTACTCTTAATCCACATAATAATCTGTCAATCATATGATCAGCTTGCTGGTCTTGGAAAGGTGAGAATCCCATTGTGTCCCACTGACCTGTCTTCCTAGGGAATTAACAAGGCAAGCACAGAGTCCTAGCCTGCTTCTCCAGGAGAATATCGTCCTCTTCATCATGCCATCCTAATAAGCTTTATCAGAGCCCAGTCAGCTCTGTATCTCTTGGCAACACAACTGACACAACATTGTTTGGTAGAACAAAAGAAATAAACATCCAAATCACTGTTCTCAATAAAACTGAATAGGATGACTGTCCTTGCTTAGAAGTTGGGGGTAAGAACCTTCTCCAGCAATTTATTTTAAAAAACACCACACTTCTCTTAAATACAGACAATATTTTTTTAATGGAAGAGTATGTTAATTCCTTCAATCCAGCCAGTCAGTGAAGGATATTTTTGGAGTCTCCTCTGTATATAAAGTATCACTTAGTTATCCATAATTTAAGAATTTAGAGCTACATTCCTGCCACTGTTCCTTGGTGATCCCTCTAACCACAATAAAAAGGGATATTTTGTCTCTCTTTCTGTAGTATAGACAAAGAAAATTGCAACTACAAGTCAGAGGGGCAAACTAAATGTCACTGTGACCCAAAGATCTGGGAGAAATGTGAAAATTCCATTATGAAAAATCAGAGAGCAAGAAAAATGTTGATAGTAATATCAAACTGCTAGGTATACTCCAGAGCTGATTATGTTTTCATGAAGGATGGAGACCAGTACACAGCAATATATAGACTGTCTGCTCAGTTGAATTCCTGACTGGAAAAAAGAGACAAACTATACTGCCAGTCCTTAGTAGTCCTTTGACTCTGAGACAATAAGTAATTAGGGTTATAGATTGTTTTCAGTGAAACAAATGCTGAAAAAAACATAGATGTGAGAATAAACATAGCCAAACAAAGAAAAACATTTGTCATATATTCAAGCTCAGAGGACTTAGACTCAAGTTAGAAGGCAGTAGAACTGATTCCAAATCAGGCTGGGAGGGTTGTTTATTTTGCATCATTCGAGTCAGATCTAATGATCCTAATGGCTTTAAATGTTCCTAAATTATTCCCGAGTGATTAGATTTTGTATTTGGGCCATAGTTGAGACAGAAAATGCTGATTTATTTAGCATTCAATCAACCCAGCTCTCCGTTTGCCAATATTCTGGTCCTCTATCAGTACAGTGAATATTGAAAGTCATACTCTTACACCTAAAATATTTGAAAACTGTAACATGCCTTCAGAATTATTAAAGTACTATTTCAGAGGTAACTGTATCAGCTTTTTTGTTTTCATTCCTTTCTTTCTTTTTTCAGAGGACATGTGGTATTTCTCAGCTAACCAGAACAACCAACTGAATAGAATATTTCATTCTCTAGAATAGCACTGTCCAAAAGAACTTTCTGCAATGATGAACATGTCTACATCTGTGCTGTCCAATACTGTAATGAGTCACCGTGACTACTGAGCACTTGATATCAGGCTAATGTGTCTAAGATTTTTTAATTTAATGATTTGAATTAATTTGAACTGAAATTTCATTTTAGAGACCCCACATTTGGCTAATGGCGTTTTGGACAGTGCAGCTCTGAGAATAACAGAGAAGGCATTGTACTGTATCTAGAATCTGTATTGTAACATGGAAGGTGTTACCAGCCTATAGATGAGCACCGATTTTGTGTGCAAATGTGTCTGCAGTATACTCTCTAAGCAGTTTACCTTGTGTTAGTTGGTCTCTGGTAGGCTGTAGGCAGGCCTGCTGTGGGACTGTTGATAAAGTAAAGGAGGAGTATTCATTTTCTATGACTGCCTTAGCAAAGTACCAAAACACCTGGGAGCTTGAAACAATATAAATGTATTGCTTCATGGCTTTGGAGGCTAGAAGTCCAAAATCAAAGTGTCAACAGGGCTATGCTCCATCTGATGGCTTTAGAGAATTCATCTTTGCCTCTCACAGCTTCTGGCGTTTGTCAGCAGTCCTTGGCATTCTTTGACTTGTAGATGCATCACTGCATCCCACAGCCATCATCTCCCTGTGTATCTTCACATCATCTTCCTTCTCCACGTGACTGTCTGTGTCCAAATTTTCTCTGTTTATAAGGACAGCATTATATTAAATTAGGGCCCATCCTAATGACTTCATTTTAACTTGGTTGCTCCTGCAAAGACCCTACTTCTAAGTAAGGTCACATTCTAAGGTACTGTGGTTAGGACTTCAACATATCTTTGGGAAATGGGGGGCAAAATTCAATACATAATATTTGGTATGGCAGTAATTTCCTTATACGGCAGTAGGTCAATCTCTGAAAATTGATATGGCCACTTTCTCACTCTAATCCTTTAAAGGCAATAGGACCAGATCAGAGGTTCTGGCACACCCTCATTTCCATGTAAATAGCCTTGACCACAGAAATATGGGAAAGGCACTGAGGCATGGCATCCATTCATGTCTAACCTTAGCACATGTCTTATCTGCTTGACTTAGCACAGATTTGGCAGTAAACTGGGGAAAAAAGCAACTTGAATGGAATCCAAGGCATCATTCTCTTCCACTTATGAAACGAACCAGTCTCTATGGTGTGGTCTACACACAGCTGCTTTCAGAACTCACCACTGTTCACAGCCTCTTAGAAGTTTAGAAGAGGGAAGCCTTTCCTTTTAAAAATTAAAATTAAAAGTACACTTACCCTTCTCTCTTTTGTCTTTTTCCCCCAATTTCTTTTGCTAAGTCAGTCTGGTGCTCCTTTTTATCAAGCAGCATCCTTCCCTTACTAGATGTGGCATTTCACATTGCACCTAATCCTTTAGGAAACATGTTAGCAGTATGTCCCAGCCAAGGGCAGAGGGCATGGATCTCCCCAGGTAAAGTGTGATCCCAACTGTAGAGGTTCAGAGAAAGCTATGGGCCTTGATGAATTGAATTGATGAACACTTCCCTGGTGAAGTCGGAGATCTGAGGGTGCAGGAGGGCTCAGCAAGGGAAAGGGAATTTGGATTGAGCAGACGAATCTGAATGCCACAAAGAGAAAACAGGAAGGTGTGGAGGCACTGGGAGATGACATGGTCTGGGGCCTCCATAAGGACTACAAGACACAGAACAAGAACAAGGCCGTTGGGATGGTTAATTTTACGTGCTGCTGTTAAAACATTATTTCGGGGTGTGTCTGTGAGAAAGTTTCCAGAGGAGATCATCATTTGAATCAGTAGACTGAGTAAAAGAAGCTCTTCATTGGGCATCATCCAGTACATTGAGGGCCTGAATAGAACAAAAAGGCAGAGGAAAAATGAATTCTCACAGTCTTTCTACTTGAGCTGGAACATGCATCTTCTCCTGCCCTCCAACATCACAGCTCCTGACTCTCAAGCCTTCAGCCTCAGACTGAGAATTCTACCATCAGCTCTCCGGGTTCTCAGGCCTCAGACTTAGACTCAGTTATGACACTGTCTCTCCTGGGTCCCCAGCCCACAGATGGCATATTGTGGGACTTCTTGGGCTCTACAATCCTACAAGCCAATTCTCCTAATAAATCTCATATATTTATATCTATCAATCTATCTATTTCTTTATATCCTGTTGATTCTGTTTCTCTGTAGACCCTGATTAATACACCCCCTGATGTGAGATGCTGAGGAAATCACTATGGTAGCATGAGGAAAGAGGGTAAACAAAGAGAGAGACGACCATTCAATCAGCATCTCTAAGTACTAAATGAGATGGTGTCAACCAGAATCTCAATAACACTTTGTTGATGGATAGTCGGGTCAATTTAGACAGCAAGCTCCTTGAGGGCAAGTAGAAAAAGCTGTCTTATAATGTTTTCTATACCAGCACCCAGCATGATGTCTGATGCATGGAAGTTGTCCAATAATTTTTAAATGAAAACACAAAAAAATGAATTTGTGATGTCAAAGTGCAGGAAATTGAGGCTCAGGTACTATTCTAAGAGTTAAGTGGGAGATGGAGATGGATAGCCTAACAATAAAGATATTAGGAAATAAATGATGAAATGTAAGGGAAAAGAAGTTGTCTTCAGTAGAGTTGATAAATACATGAAGAAATGAGAAATGAATGAAAAGCTTAAAAAAAAACCCTGAGGTTTCTTACTTGAAGCATTGGTGTTAAAATTCATTAGCTATTAAGATAGAAATCTGGGTATGAAATCTCCTGTAATGATAAATGCCCATGTCCATCCTGCATATATGTTTTGTTTCATCTGCACAGGATTAAAGAGTCGTTTTTAAAAAGGGTATTTCTAATGCACATATAAATCCATTGGACTCCAACTCTAATGCACTCCAGGAGAGCAGGCTGCTCAGGCTGCTCAAGCTTGCTACAGTCGGCACCACACCGTAGTAGCCTCATAGAGCCCACTTTACCCATGTGGAAAGGTCTAATCGCTCTCTAGTACACATCCATTTAGCCAAACAGGTTGTTAAAACATTGAAATACTTTAGATGGTTGGTAAATGTGATGGTTCATATTGAGTATCAACTTGATTGGATTGAAGTATGCAAAATATTGTTCCTGGATATGTCTGTGAGGGTGTTGCCAAAGGAGATTAACATTTGAGTCAGTGGACTGGAAGAAGCAGACCCATTGAATGAACTGCCAGCACAGCTAGAATAAAGCAGACAGAAGGTGGGGGAAGCTCAGTTGCTGAGTCTTCCAGTTTTCATCTTTCTCCCATGCTATATGCTTTCTGCCCTGGAACATCCGGCTCCAAGTTCTTTAGCTTTTGGACTCTTGGGATTACATCAGTGGTTTGCAAGGGGATCTTGGGCCCTCAGCCACAGGTTGAAGTTGCATTTGTCAGCTTCCTTACTTTTGAGGTTTTGGGGCTCATACTGGCTTCCTTGCTCCTCAGCTTGCAGATGGCCTATTGTGGGAATTCACCTTGTGATCATATGAGTCAATACTCCTTAATAAATTCCCCTTCATATGTATTATACATCTATCCTATTAGTTCTGTCCCTCTAGAGAACCCTGACTAATACAGGAAATCTGCATTGTACTATGCCCTCCAAATGTATCTCTGCTTTGCTAGCTGTTCCAGACCCAACTCCTCTCAGCACCCTCCAGACTTCCCTAACATCCAGCAGATAAAGAAGAAATTCTGGTGGCACAGGGTGCTTGTTGGCCCCTTTCCTGATTGGGAAGTGTTGTTGCCACATCAGCTGTTAGACGTTATCAATAGTATCCCTCCATGTAGGTCACCTCCCAACTCCCTGCAGGTATGTGAGATTGTCACCTTTGCTCAAACCTTAGATGTCTCTGACCCTTATCCATAGGTGCTTATCTGAAGTCCTGTCTTCTGCTACCCCGTAAATATCAAAATATTTGTCTTATTGACATTATCCTTAAGTGACCTTTAGAACATGGTTTTGTTATAGACCCACTCCCGTGGAGGGCCCTAAACAACTTCTATGCTCAGCGTCTCAGCATAATTGCCCTTCTAATTCACTGCATTGCTGGTCGTCAATTTTTATTTGACATCTTCCCAGAAACCCCCCACTCCTCCCTTTCTCTGGACTTTTCCCTACCCCATGGTTGCTACTTTTTACTGCATTTGAATACTGAATGCTTGGGTATTTTTTATTTACCTAAACGGTAGGCAAAATAAAGCAGGAAGAGGGAAGTTAATTATAGACAGAGTTTCATCAAATAAAAGGTTACTATCAGTTTTTTAATGAAACTCAAATAATCTGAAAATAGGAAGGAAAATCAAAAACATTAATTTTCTGTCCGATTTTTTAAGTGTTTCTGCCTAAGCCAAGAAAATATTTAATGTGTTAGGAGCTTCATCTTAACAGTGGACTCCTGTGGTGGCCAGAATTTGGCTGCGTTTCAAAATAATAAGCATTTGCTTCTGAGGGCTATTAAAGGAAATAAAAAGGCATAAACTCTACCATCCAATATGGTTTGTATTAGAATAAATTGATTACCCAAAACCTAACACGATCAGAACTCAGCCAAGAGCCTGGCAAGCACCAATTGTTGACATAGTCCAAATCCTAATCAGCTATTTATAACAAGTGATTATTTAATAAGCATTCACATTCATCTGTGCTCCTTCAGCCAATAAAGGAGGAAGAGAGAGGGATGAACCCTCAGAGGAAATCAAAAGAGCTGCAAGCCAATTTTTTTCTTTTTGTGAGTATTACAAAATGTGTCTATAGGCAAAGAAAAAAATTCAGTGTTGTCAGTCAGACCCTGTGCAGTGAAAAGTCGCTCACTCTTTCCATCTCTGAAACTCCTAAAGAGCAATTGACTTACTAAACTGCTCCTAGAAGTGGAACTATTGGGTGAGGAGATTCCATGTCATGATGCTTTTCCTAAACCACAAACTATTTTTTTCTGTTGTTATTTACATATATGAAAGTATAGAATTACAATAATAAGCACAGAAAATATACGAGATGAGCCTGGAACAAGAAACAAGTTCCAGAAAATAAGGAAGTGCTCAAAGGGAAAAAAAAAAAAGCATTGATAAAAGGCTATTAAAGGGACACGGGGACCAACTAAAGAGGTCCCAGTGTCCAAAGCTGGCATCGTGTAAGCAAAAAATAAAATGGTACTGGATTAAAATCTAAAGGAGGAAAGAAATACCCATCCTTCCACAATAATATAAATAAATTATTGGATACATTAACAAATGGGAGAGAAGCGAAAAGTCTCCCATGCAGAAGAATTCTAAATTATTTATTTAGATACCCCACCCTCAAAAAGCAAGAAGAAAATTCCCCCACTCCTAAAGCGTGGGCTGCACATAGTGACTTCCTTCCAAAGAGCAAGCTATGGAAAGGGACTAGGGGAGTAGCTTTATAATGGAGAAACCTAGCAAGCACTATCTTAGATGATCAACGTCAATAGCAACAGTCACAAGTCATGTTGATATATATGCCCTTGGTATGATGTGATGAAAATGTCACTTCACCTCTGTGATCTTCTTCCCAGAAATCTATAAACCCATTCTAATCATATTTTTCTGTCTCTCATGAGAAAAACATCAGGTAAATTTCAGTAAATAGACATCCCCACAAAAATACCCGACCAGCACTCCTCAAAAGTGTCAAACTGTCAAAGTTATCAAAAACAAGGAAAGTCTGAGCAACTGTCACTGCCAAGAGGAACCTAAGGAGCCATGACAACTAATGTAACGTGGTGTCCTGGATGGGATGCTGGGACGGAAGAGGACATTGTGGATTTCAGTTAATAAAAATGTATCAATAGTGAGTCATTAATTTTAATAAATGAATCATACTAATAAAGATGTTAACAATAGGCAAAACTGGCTGTGGGATAGGGTATGTGGGAATTCTTTGTCTTAGTTTCTCAATTTTTCTGTAAGTCTAAAACTGTTCTAAAAAAGTAAAATTTATTTAGAAAAACGGGTGGACCATTAGCTTGTGGATCTTAAGACAATGCCCACGTTTTTCTTTTCTTCAGTATTCCAAATAATTTTCTGACTAGAAGAACCTTTACAAATGGTTAGAGCCAAATCTTTTCCCTGTCAGCATACACAAGTATGATATAGTGGGCAGAATGCAGTATTTAAAGAACCAAAGGCCTGTATTTTCATTTTTCATTCTTCAGTACTCAGTTAACAATTCTTTATATTAAGTTCATTTTGTTTAAATAACTGGCAGCATTTCTGTCTCTTGACTGGACTGTGACTGATGTAGATCATATAGATTGTCTTATGTATTTGAAGGTTTATATGTATATACATTAATATATACTTTTCTCTCATATATATAAGACAGAGTCTCACTCTGTCACGCAGGTTAACTAAGGGGCTGACTTTAAGTTAATTAAGTCAAAGAGCTTCAGTTCTATCATCTGCAAAATAGAGATCAAACCATTACTTCACAAAATTACTGTCAAGAAAGTCCCCAGCTCTTGTATCACATAGAAGACACTTAATAAACACTGCATTTTCTCCTTTCTGTAACTCAGCCATGCCCTCACCTAGTAAATTCTATTAAACTTACTATGAATGAATTCATGCTTAGCAGCCCATAATCAGGAGGAGTGGGGGGGGGGGGGTGGCAGGGAAGCTGACAGAGAAGTAAAAGTAGCTATCAAATGAGTAAGAGCCGCAAATACCACCTCTGAGCACAGAGCACAGATTCTCAAGGGAGAAATTTTCCTCTGACCTCAGAATAACCAACTTCAAGCCAAAGCTTCTATCCCTGAAATCCATTCACACTCATGCTGAGCCATGTTGAAAGGAATATTTATGTCAATTCTTTTGCTCTCCCTGGGGCTACCCCTCCCCTGGCAGGACTAAGAAAGGCCCAGGTTCGTCCGCTTCCTGGGGGTGATGAATCTTAATGGCCTCGCTGCTCCCTCCTGTGATTTGGAAATGTCACAAGAGTGGGGCTGACTTGGATATTCCTGTTCCAAGTCACCCCCTCTCTCTAGGGTGTGGGGGACAGGGCAACACAGAATAACAGCAATTTTTGCTTGCTGGAAATGGAAATTTTGGGATTATTTTTAAGTCTTGAGGGACAGTATTAGCATCAAACCTGTTAAGTAGGTGATACAGAGAGGGAAATAATGATTTTTACAATATGGCACTAATTCAGATACATTTGGTGGAAATTTAAGAAGGTGAAGTATATGGATTAAAGGATTTATTTAAAATATTTTTAGGCCAGGCACAGTGGCTCACATGTGTAATCTCAGCACTTTGGAAGGCCGAGGCAGAAGGATCCCTTGAGCCTAGGGGTTCAAGGGCAGCCTGGACAACCTAGGGAGACTCTGTCTCTACAAAAAATAAGATAAAATTAGTTGGGCATAGTGGTGCGTGCCTATAGTCCTAGCTACTTGGGAGGCTGAGGTGGGAGGATCGCTTGAGCCTGGGAGATCAAGGCTGCAGTGAGCTGTGATTGTACCACTGCATTCCAGCCTAAGTGACAGAGTGAGACTCTGTTTCATATATATGAGAGACAGAAAAACATATTAATATAAATATAAACCTTCAAACACATAAGACAACCTATATGATCTGTATCAGTCACAGTCCAGTCAAGAGACAGAAATGCTACCAGTTATTTAAACAAAATGAATTTAATATAAAGAATTGTTAACAGTATTGAAGAACAGAAAATGGAAAGAAAAAAAAAAACACAGACACAAAGGATTCCCAAACTTAAAACCACATTAAGCAGCTGCTATGTTCTTAAATCCAAAGAGAAGGTGTAAAAATTATTAAAAAGCAAAAACTAGGCCAGGCACTGTGGCTGACACCTGTAATCTCAACACTTTGGGAGGCGGAGGCAGGCAGATCACAAGGTCAGGAGCTCGAGACCAGCCTGGCAAACATGATGAAAGCCCGTCTCTACTAAAAATACAAAAATTAGCCAGGCTTAGTGGCACACGCCTATAATCCTAGCTACTTGGGAGTCTGAGGCAGAAGAATCGCTTGAACCTGGGAGGCGGAGGTTACAGTGAGCTGAGATAGTGCCACTGCACTCCAACCTAGGTGACAAAGGTAGACTCCATCTCAAAAAAAAAAAAAAAAAGGCAAAAACTTGGAAGAAGGATCTCACTGTTGCTGGTTCTATAAGGGAGTACAATGAGGCTGGTGATTGTTCAGAAAATTGTAAACTAAATCCAGATGCTGCTACTGAAATAGACTGCCACTGCCAGCGTGAAGAAGAGAGGCTGAGGGTGATGCTGAACAGCAGCAAACAAGAAGGAGCTAGTTCCTTCTTCTCCTAACTTTCCAGTGACTCTCAAGTCCTTATTACTGAGAAAGCCAAGTGCCAAATCACAAAACAGAAATATGGTTTCCTTCACAAAGCAAGAATAGAAGGGTAGGTCTGAAGCAGAGAAAATCTCTTTTTATAAACTACCATAGATGAAAGAGGAACCTTTTTTTTTTTTTTTTTGAGACAGGGTCTCATTCTGTCTTCCAACTGGAGTGCAGGTGGCACAGTCCCACAGCTCAGTGCACCCTCGAACTCCTGGGCTCAAGCAATCCTCCCACCTCACCCTCTTGAGTAGCTGAGACTACAGGTGTGTACCACCAGGCTCAGCTAATTTTTTTTAAAGGTGGGGGTGCCTCTGTGTTGCCGAAGATTGTCTCAAAGTTCTGACCTCAAGCAATTCTCCTGTCTTGGCCTCCCAAAGTCCTAGATTACAAGTATGAGCCACCATGCCTAGCTGAAGAAAAAAAATTAAAGCAAAGATGGAACCTTACAAAATAAAAGTAAACTTCAAAAGTTAATGGATAAACTTTCCTCTTGATCTTATTTATCATTTTTAATTCATCTGGTCGTGGACTAAGTATAAGCCAGCATTGTGCCAGAGAGGAGAAGGAGAAAGAAGAAGAGGAAGAAGGAGGCTGGGCATGGTGGCTCATACCTGTAATCTCAGCACTTTGGGAGGTCGTGGCAGCTGGATCACCTGAGGTAGGGACCAGCCTGGGAAACATAGTGAAACTCCGTCTTTACTGAAAATACAAAAATTAGCTGGGTATGGTGGGGCACACCTTTAATCCCAGCTACTTGGGAGGCTGAGGCAGGAGAATTGCTTGAACCCAGGAGACTGCAGGGAGCTGCAATTGCACCACTGCACTCCAGCCTGGGTGACAGAGCCTGACTTTGTCTGAAAAAAGAAAAAAAAGGATGGAGCTGGTTAGGTGTGGGAGAGAGGGTGTACAAGATGGCAGCAAGCCAAAAGATACAGGCAGACCCATTAAAAAGCTGGTGTGGTGAGCAACTCAGGTGGTTTGGAATAGGGTGGTGTCAATGGTCATGGAAAGAAGTAAATGGAAAAATAAAATCAACAGTCTTTGGTGATTGCTTATATATGGGATACAAGGCAGAAAAAGCAACCAATGATTTCTTCTAGATTCCTGGCTTAAGACACAGAGTGGGTGGAAGGGCCATTTAGTCAACTGGAGGAGGGCAGGGAGGAGTGGAGGGCAAATGAGGCCATCTCTTAATGATAAATAATGAGATCACTTTTCATGTTTATTTTTCTATATTTCCCAAATTTTCCCTGGTGAACACTCATTACTTACACAATAAGAAATTAAAAGGAGAATTCATGATATTTAATATACCAATATATAGAATAAAGAGATTAAACAGGTGTTTGAGCCATGACTAAATGTTGGAATAATGGGTGAATTCTTTTTATTTCCACATTTTAAAAATATTTTTAATTTGCCTACAATGAATATGTATGTGGATGTATTTTACAATTAGAAAAAGAGGTTTTGTTTTTTGTTAGTTAGCTTTCTTTGGTAGAAAGTCAAAGCCATACTTGAGTTCAACAACAAATAAGCTTGGTCAGGAACAGACCAAGGGAAAGAGAAAATAAAAAGGGAGCAGAACAGACAGCAGCAGAGAACCAGGATCCAAATGTCACATTCAGACAGCCTTCATAGCTGAGCCACCGCCCTGTTGACACACAGCCAGTTCCTGAATGACTGTAGCCCTCCAGGCTGCAGAGAATAAAATGAGAGGAGTTTTTCAGAGAAGGGAAAAGGGGGTACACAGAAAATTACCAAGTTCTAGAGTCCAAATTTGCCTTCCCTGCCTCTCTGGCTTTACTTTCTAATGAAAAATTTGATTCCCATGGAGTGGATCTCATAGGTAACTGCTGCAATCACATGAAGTTTTTAGTTTTCAGCATCACTTAAGGAATTATGAATCTTTGTATTAGTGAGGATTAGTTTTGATTCTGAAAAGAAAACAAAATAGTCTTCAAACAAGATAGAAATGTAGTCCATAATGAGGAAGTCCAGGGCTCCACAAAGCCACCTGGGATCCATCCTCCTTCCATTTCTCTGCCCTCTCACATATAGAGTGTAGCTCTCTTCTCTTGGCCTAAGTTAGAGTTCTAGTCACCATATCCATATATTAGAACCACAATGGATGACAAACAGCAGAAAGCTGTGTCCCCTCTCTTTAAGATTTCCCAGGAGTCCCACAGACATTTTTGCTTATATATTATTTGTCAGAACTTAATCATATGAGCTTACCTATCTGCAAAGGAGGCTGAGAAAATTTTTTAATAAAGGCAGTAATATGCTGAGACAAAAAGTGGAGTTCTGCTGACAAAGAAGAAGAGGAGGAGGAGGAGGCAGGAGGAAGAATGATTATTGGGAACAACTAGCAGTCACTTACATAAGCTTTGATACAAAATATCTCTTGGAACATTTAAGTAAGGAATAATGTAATTATAAAGCAGGTTGTGGAGACAGAAGAGTGAAATAAAAGGTAATTCAGAAGAATTCTGCCCAGAAAAGTAGCAGAGAAGGGATATGGAAATAGGAAAATTAGATGAGGAAGCCTTTGAAGGTTAAAGAGACAAATAAGACATTGTATTTTAGGTTGACTACAGGTCATTTTTCTCAGTCCTTTAGGGATTATCTATGTCTTTTTATTTTCCTCCTAGTTGTTTCCTAGCCTATGGAAAATTGAACAGAATAAAGACTGAATGAATAGAGTAATAGAGAAACTTCTTTTAGAAAATTAAGTAGCTAGCACTAGGGCGGTAGAATCCCAACTAGTCCAAGTCAATAGTGTACAACAACACTGGTCAAAACTGTGGTGGCAGAAGCTATAGTTATTAGGTTAGAGTTTGGGTTGAATTAATTTGATTTTCAGTTCAAAGCTAACCTCTTTAAATAAGCTGAAGGTTTTTTTCTGTGCCCAGAAAATAGGTGAGAGTAGAAAGAAATCCAAGGAGAGCGATGTAGTGGCCTCCATGTGTCCGTAGCGGTAAAATAAGAGCCTTAACAGGAAATAGCTATTAGATTGAGGTTCAATGTCTTCCCTCACCAGTCTGCAATTAGCAGTTCTCCACAAGACAAACTTTCAGTTCTTGAGCTGAAACTGGAACTCCTTTTTTTGGAATAGGCATATCTCACCCCAACCTTGCATTCCTTTCTTAGCCACACCATGCCTCCTCTTCCCATCTGCTCAGTGCTTCTCCTTCCACCTCATTTTCTGTTTTGTTTCTTTCCTCACTGATGATCGCTCAGCTCTTCCTGACCCATCACCATTCATAGATTATCATTCATATATTACCACCGTTCGTAGATTATCACCACCATTCATTGATTATCAATTACTTGTGAAATGGATATGATATCGAAGCAGACCAATCATAAAAAAAATCCCTGGCTTACTTACTTTAATCATTTTTATTTTATTCTGGAGACTAGAAACCAGTTAAAGTGGGAATTTAATAGAGAAAACCAGAAAGCAAAGACTTCTTTAAAATGTTTATCTTTTTCAGATATTAAAAAAGTAACAATAAACAAAGCTCAGAGGAAACCCTGGTAGACAGCCATCTTAATAGACCATATGGTAAAGACTTTGAAGTTAGTTTGGTTTTTGGTTTTTTTGTTTGTTTGGGTTTTTTTTTTTCCGATGGAGAGTCTCGCTCTGTCGACAGGCTGGAGTGTGCACTGGCGTGATCTCAGCTTACTGCAACCTCTGCCTCCCAGATTCAAGCGAATCTCCTGCCTCAGCCCCCTGAGTAGCTGGGATTATAGGCACGCACCACCATGCCCAGCTAATTTTTGTATTTTCAGTAGAGACATGGTTTCACCATGTTGGTCAGGCTGGTCTTGAACTTCTGACCTCGTGATCCACTCACCTTGGCCTCCCAAAGTGCTGGGATTACAGGTGTGAGCCACCAAGCCTGGCCTTCATTGAAGTTAGTTTTTATATATTCTATCTTCTATCCACCAACATTGCCAAGCCCCTTCTTGTTCTAGTGATTTGAATGAAAATTCTTTTGGATTTTCTATGTAAATAATTGTATCAACTGTGATTTATAAAGGCTTTTTAAAAATCCCTATGTATGATTTAATGAAAATGCTTTTGATGTATTTTTGTGATTATTATAGAGTTTTGATCTCTTTATGAGGTAAATAAATTTCCTTTCTATTCCTAGTTTGCTAGAAGTTTTTACCACAAGTGAGTATTGAAACTTCTCAAATGTTTTCTCGGTACCTGCTGAGATGATCATATGGGGTTTCTTTTATAATTTGTGAGGTGAATTGTCTCAGTAGGTTTTTTGTTTTGTTTGTTTGTGATAACAAGCTTGCATTTCTGGTATAAATCCAATTTGATCAGGAAAAAAAAGTAGACCATATGGTAAATACCTTTCTCTATGAATGTGTCATAAAAAGTTACATGAGAAGAAACCTGTTCTCACTATTGACATTAAGGATAAAAATAATAATTTTTTATTTAGAGTGGGTTTATAAACAATATTTCTTTCTATTTTCTGAATTACCTGTTACTGACCAAAAGATACTTTGTTTTTCCAATGAACATTGAAGAGATTCTTCATCTGTATTTCTACTTGATCTTCAGTGGGGTGCAACTCTTTAATACCTTACTGTTAAATTTCTCTCCAAAGCCCAATCTTTCTGTCAGGTGGTTATTTCTAAATATGGTAGGGCCCCATCCACTGTTATTTAAAGGGCATACTGAGCAATCAAATGAAAAGTCAATATTCATCCTCTGATTTTTCTCTGGTTTTCATAAATTCAATATAATTCAAGTATGTTGTATGCATAAAGGGAAGGAATCTAGAGGAAGAAAAGAGGAGGTCTCATGAAATCAACTTACATGCCCATGAATGGTGGACTGGATAAAGAAAATGTGGTACATAAACCATGGAGTACTTCACAGTCATAAAAACAAACTAAATCATGTTCTTCACAGCAACATGGATAGAGTTGGAAGCCATTCTTTTAAGCAGACTAATATAGAAACAGAAAACCAAATATCACATGTTCTCACTTACAAGTGGTAGCTAAACACTGAGTATACATGAACACAAAGAAGGGAACAACAGACACCAGGGCCTACTTGAGGGTGTAGGGTGGAAAGTGGATGAGAACTGAAAATCTGCCTATTAGGTACCATGCTTATTACCTGGGTGACAAAATAATCCGTACACCAAATCCCATCCTCATGCCATGCAATTTACCTGTATAACAAACCTGCACACATACCCTTAAACTAAAACAAAAGTTAGAAAGAAAGAAAGGAAGAAAGAAGGAAGGAAGGAGGGAGGGAGAGAGGGAGGGAAGGAAGAAAGGAAGGAAGAAAGAGGAAGGAAGGAAGCAGGGAGGGAGGAAGGGAGGGAGGGAGGAAGGGAGGGAAAAAGGAAGGGAGGAAGGGAGGAAGGAAGGAAGGAAAAGAAAAAAGAAAAGAAGAGGTCTTCAAATTCTGACAGGTTTTATCCATAGATATTTTTTTTTAAATGTAAAGCCCCAGTTGTGTAAAACGCACATGCTGCTGTGTTGGAAAAGTACTAAAAAGAAGCCCTGGGATGCATAAAGAGGCTGGCTGTTAGCATGGGCTTTGGCTTGGGGAAAAGCCTGGAGAAGGAAGGAAAGGTTCTGTGATGCTGCCACTATAAACACTGGGCATTCATGCTTCATGTGTCAGTCTTCATGACTATTCCATTAACATGTGCACACATATATCTATCTGAGCTGGCAATCTGACCATGGTTTCCCTACTAGTAGGAACTGGTATATCCCCTGGTCTTTAAGGCAGGGCAGAGTAGAGAGCTATTCCACTTGCATGGAACTCAAGATCCAATTTTCTTAATGCCATCAAAATTTGTTACTTCTTCCAATGCCATGAATGATCATTTCTAGAAAAGAAAATGTGCAAATAAGTATTCACATTGACTAGCCATATGTTCTATTTCTTAAAAAGCATCATTCTGGGCAGCTGGTATATCTTAGGACATGGTTTGGGGTGCAGAAAAAGCTATTTCCCGCTTTGGATCTCAGTTTCTTCATCTTCAAAGTGATAAGAAAAGCCTAGATAATTAAACCGTATTGTTATAATAGAAGTATGGACATTTCTATTTGATTCTGGATTTTTGGTGATTATAATTTAAATTATGTGATGTTTAGGAAAATCACAATAGGCAGATCATGAATCACTTTAAAAGTCTGAATCAAGAGTCATTGGAAAATTGTATACTTTCTTCGTCTACTCCCCTGTGTAACTCAGTCCATTTCAGAGGCTAAAATTAGGTTTCAGAGAGGTGCCTTGTACCAATCTAAGTAGAATTCTTTTCATGACAGACTTGGAGAAATTAAGATCACTAAGCAGCTGGGTTTTCAAGTGCTCTTTTGTTCAGTAACAGGCCAAACCCAAAGAAATGGTAAAGAGAGTAGATGTTAACTAACAAAAAATCTGAAAATAGGATTTGCAATTGGATCAGGAAGTTTGTGGGTGTTAACAGAATTTCCTACTGGAAGTTGTTCTAGGAAATAATTTTTCATTTTCTGACATGACAAATCTAAGGTTTGTTCAGAAGCTTAGCAAAGTTATCAAGAACCCAGTCTCTTCCCATCTTTCTGACCTAGCATCCTCAGCGTCTTTGGAATGCCTCATTTCTAGTCTCAAAATTAGTCACTGTAGGGTAGTTATCATAGCCAGTCACTGCAAAAGACAATGGGATCACCATAATTGGCTTGTGCTAATTATCCTTTCCTGGGGATGGGTCCATATTACCTGAGCAAACTGCTGCCCAACATCTGAACAAAAGTGGGGTTCTATTGACAAGAAAGAAGGCAGAAGTGACGGTTGGTTAGGCAATCACCATCTCTGCCACAACAACAAAAAATTTCTGTCTGGGGACAATTTAAAAATAGTTGAACTTGGTTTAAAAAACATCTCTTCATTGACTGCAATTTATACCAGATTTGGGAAATCAGTATGAGACACTTTCAAACCAACATATTCTCTTCTTAAATGAGTTTATGACAATCTCAAGGGGGAAATAATCTAATTTTGTTAGACATGTTGGAACAAGATTTAGGATGTAACTTGGGATTCTGATTTTCAAATGAACAGATAGGTAGGTGGAATTTGCAGTAAATCTCAGTAAGAACTTGTTTTAAATTCTAGGAATGATGGGTATCCTCCATTTGTTTGTCCTGCCATTAAAATAGGTTATATCTGAATCCATGAACATCTGCTGTTTCCATATCGATCGAGCCTCTGATGTTCTCATAGGTTTACTATCTAACCTCTGAAAAAACTACTTCGGCAGAGCCGAGATGTAGCTCACGGATATGGTCAAGCCTTGGCTTTTTTGGAAGGAAAATTGTCTCTACACTCACTATACCTGTTTACAAACCAGGGCATTGGCACTTCTTTCCTTCCCAACCTGTATATGGTTCCAAGGAAAATGACTGCCATGCCTCTGTGTAGGCATACAATGTAGGCTGTGCATAAATAGCACAGAGGGAACAAAGCATTGTGGGTGAACACAGGGCACCCTTATGACCCTCTGCTGGTCTAAATCCAAGAAGATGACCGTTAAAACAACAAACAGATGGAATCCAGGACAAATAACACCCTCAAGTGAACTGCCCAAGGAGTCAAGGTCTAGCAGGAGGGAGTGGGCACCCGGCCAGCAAATGCTCTGTTAGATAACACAGCTGTGATTTCAACACCAGGAGGATCTGTTCACATTTAAAACTCAGAAATATCCCAATGTTTCGTTAGAACGTCTGTAACTGTAGAAAGCTGCTCATTTTTCCACACTCTTGCAAAAGCAGTGTTGGAGACAGCAAAAGTAGAAGTTAAATTTCTTATTATTACAATAGTGTAATTTTTGCTAGGAACGTGGATGCCAAATCAAAAGGTTAAATAAAGCAAATTTTTCCTTAGGCGTGGAGTTGACCTAAGCCCTAATAGAAGGAAACTTCCCCCTATTGAGCTCAGAATTGGGTTCTGAAAAAAACCTGCCAGGCTGGTAGTTTTCTTCACTGAATCCCTTTACTCTCTACTGGGAAGGTGTATGGTCATATATGAAGAACTTTGCGCTGCGGTCCAAGACTAGAGCCCTCAGTTTTGTTTTGACACAAACTTAATAACCTCATTGGGTCCCTTCTTGAATTATGACCCACTTGACAGGATTATTAAATATCAAATGAGATAAAGCGTTTGAAACGTCAAGCATTTGGTTTAGCAAATAGGGTATTTTTATACATTATTCTCTGGTCATCCTCAAGACGTCCTAGAAAAAGTGAAATCACGAAATATAGTAACCTTATTCATCTGCCACCATCTTTGAATTGAGGGCATGGTGGCTGGTGGGAATTTGGGGGCTAGAAGTCAACTTGCAAGTCAACTAAAGTGTACGAAGTTTGGGGATATATATTTCCTTGTAATTTTCTAAAACATCAAACATGTTAAGTAGTTCAACAAACCACTTAAATTTACACACACAAATACACCAACATTAAATAAAACTGGCATTGCCTGCAGCATTAGATCCAACATAAAAACTATCACTTTCCCTTTCAGACTGGGAGCTGCTGCTGTTCTAAAAATGTGGTGGACAGGAATCTACATCTCGATTTCTCCAACCTGAGACTGCTAAACCATTCCTGTCCCGTACCACAAAATGGGAAAGCAAGGGTGGGATACATTGGAAAGATAGTTAAGGGGTAAAAAATTGAGTTTATGGTAACTTCATTCTTAAAATACACTTCTCCAAAGAAACAGTGCTATCAATGAAGGTTCCATATGGCTGAAACAAACGTGATTGTCATTTTAACATAGTAAGAGCCAACTTGGCTACCTGGGCTTAAACTTAGGCACAACTTACAATGTTGTTCCTACAAGGAAATGTATTCTGAGTTCCAAACAACTAATTTGTATTTGTACTTCACGAGCACAACCCATTTGTAAATAAAATTGTAGTGATTGTTTTCTTTAGATATTTTTAATGAGCCAAGCAAACAAAAACTAAAAACCTGTGAATGGCTCATTTGCAAGATCAATAATTGAATGATATGTACAAATCTATAGTGATTAAACTCGTTTGCAAAATAAGCATTATGGTATTGACATTAGTAAAAATTTCAGATGAGAACTTGATCTAAAAAAAATTTTGTAATTATCTGTATACAGAATAACCAACATTCTGGTGAGTGTAAAATCGTAAGTGTAAAGTATTAACAAATTAATCATGACAACTCCAATAGGTATTATAATTTACATCCAATTTTAACATTGAAGAAACTGAAGCTGGGCGTGGTGGCTCATGCCTGTAATCCCAGCACTTTGGGAGGCAGAGACAGGTGGATCAACTGAGGCCAGGTGTTTGAGACCAGCCTGGCCAACATGGTGAAACCCTGTTTCTACTAATAATACAAAAATTAGCCTGGCATGGTGGTGCACTCCTGTAGTCCCAGCTACTTTGGACACTGAGGCAGGAGAATCGCTTGAACCCAGGAGGCGGAGGTTGCAGTGAGCCAAGATTGCACCACTGCACTCCAGCCTGGGGGACAGAGCAAGACTCTGTCGCAAAAAAAAAAAAAGGAAAGAAAAGAAACTGAGGCACAGAGAATTAAGTAATTTGTCCAAGGTCAAATGGGACCCCAGGGCATTTTGACACCTTTCACTTTTAATGTCTATATTATATTAAACGTTTGTATTTGAAGTATTTTGTATTTGGTTTTCCAAACCAGACTTTTTTTATATATAACTTCCACTTTTTAGATACAGGCAGTACATGTGCAGGTTTGTTACAAGGGTATATCTCATGATACTGAGGTTTGGGGTATAATCCTGTCATCAAAGTAGTGAGCATAGTACCCAGTAGTTTTTCAACTCTTGGTCCACCCTTCCTCCTTCCCCCATCTAGTAGTCCTCAGTGTCTATTGTTCCCTTCTTTATGTCCATGTGTACCCAATATTTAGCTCCGACTTAAAAGTGAGAACATGTGGTATTTGGCCTCCTGAGTTAATTTGTTTAGGATAATGGTCTCCAGTTGTATCCATGTTGCTGCAGAGTATATGATTTCATTTTTATTTATGGCATCATAGCATTCCATGGCATATATTCCATAGGTATATACCATGGAATACTATGATGCCACAAACCATGGCACATTTTGTCTATCCAGTTACCATTGATGGGTCCTAGGCTGATTCCATGTCTTTGCTATTATGAATAGTGCAGCAATGAACATAGGAGTGCATGTGTCTTTTTGGAAGAATGATTTATTTGCCCTTGTGTATATACCCAGTAATGGGATTGCTGGGTAGAATGGTAGTTCTATTTTAAGTTCTTTGAGAAATCTCCAAACCATTTTCCACAGTGGCTGAATTAATTTGTATTCCCCACCAACACTGTATAGGCGTTCCCTTTTCACCACAACCTTGCCAGCATGTTAATTTTTGATGTTTTAATAATGGCCATTCTGACTGGTGTCAGACGGTGCCACACTGTGGTTTTGATTTGCATTTCTCTGATGATTAGTGATCTTGAACATTGTTTTATGTCTGTTGGTCACTTTTTTTTTTTTTTGAGAAGTGTCTGTTTGTGCCCACTTTTTAATGGGGTTCTTTTCCTTGTTGAATTGCAAAAAAGACTCTTTGAAAGGATTTGCCTTTACATAAATAATGTTTACACATTAAGTTAGTAGACAACTTTTAGATAGTAGACAAGTTTTAAAGGAATTAAAACGTATATCTAGTCCCATCTTACATTTTGAAATTAAATATAAGGTAACACAAATGAGATGCAGACATCCTAGATATCTTCGTTGCCATTGCACATAGAAAGTGGAAAAGCTACCTAATATCATCTGAAAATCAATACTATCAGAATTATCCTGGAAAAGGCTGATTCCAGAGAGGCAGCAGGACAAACAAGAGAGAGAATGGGCTTTGTATTTGCAAAACTGAGGTCGACACTCAACTCTGCTACTTCCTGGGCCAAATACTCTGAGCCTATTTTATCTTGTTTAATGAGGATAATCATTTTGCAAGGTTCTTGGGAGTCACACAATTATTATTAAGCAAGATCTCCCCAGACCTACGAGTGAGAAGTTTGACCTCTTACCTCACAAAGGTGCAAGTTTCCGCGCACATGAAAATACCTTGTAAAATGTATGACTTTCCATTCAGTATTTTAAGTAGTTGAGCCAAAGCTAAAGTGAGTAGTGGCATTAGATACATAGCTGGGCCTGGGGGTAGAATGCCAGCTTCAGGTCCTGAGACTTTTCAAATGAGAATAGCCAGGCTCTTCTGAGGCACTCAAGGCTCTGTTCTCTACATAGTCAGTGAATTGATATAAAACTCCTTCCCCTTCAAAGAGAAGGCAGCTTATATGAATAGAAGCAGGAGAGCACATAACTCTCAATGACCAAGTGGTAGTTAACAATTTTAGGTACTTACTGTCCTCTTCAAGAAATAATTGTATCCCCAACTACAGAAGAGAAATATGAAAAACATGCTAATGATCAGTCCAACTTCCGACTGTGGTGCAATAAACCTGAGGCTTACAAGAACTGATCCATTTATTTACTATTTAAATTTCTTTCATGACATATTGTCCATAGCCTGAAGAATTTTGGAAGAACTTGGAAATTCTAAAATAACAATTGGTGGTGAGCCATGCTAAGAGAAGTTAGAAACTTTTGCAGACTCAAACCAGTTGGAAAGTGGAAGAGCTCTCCCCTCCTTGAGTTAGGGGCCCCTAGGAAGAAGTACCCCAACTTCTTTCCAGGTGCAAACAAATCTGTGAAAATTTACTAATTCCAACAAAATAAATAAACTGGGATCAAATGAGAAAAATCACAAATCTCAAGGCAAGTGAGAGGGTGAGGGGAGGAGTGTCTCAAGAAATCAGGCTACATTTACATTTTGGTTTTTCTTTCTTTCTTATTGAAGATGCAGTCTCCTTAGACTGCCAACAATTCCCAATAACACAAAGATCCATTTCAGTTCTTATACAATATTCATGGTAAAAGAATCATTTCAACCAAGCCCCTCACTGTACAGATGAGAATCCAATTCCCAGATCACTGGACTTGATTCGCTTTCCCATATGATTTGTCACCGGGAATCTTACTCATGACTCAACTGGTTTATAAGGTACTTGTGAGTTGGAATGGTAGCATTACTTTTCACCCCATATGCAGCTCAGCTCATAGCAGAACAAGTGTTGTTAGCTTGAGGAAAAGAATGATCTCCTGGTTGTCCACTTACAAGATTTGGAACAATTCTCTACAATTATAAAAATGGAAGTATCCAAGTAACAAGAGCAGCAGCTACAGCACACCTAGGAAAAGATGAAGATGCTTTCTAGGACCCATGACACTACCCAGCAAAGCCTCCTGAGTGGAATCTTCCAATCGCTGGAGACAGCCAACAAAGCTGATGGCTTGATCCCAACAATGTCTGCTCGGGGTCCTGCCCTTGAACACATGGCAGCCCTGGGATGATTCATGGTAAGGATATTGCACCAAACCTCAAGCCCAAGCAACTGTAGAAAGAAGAGGAAAGTCAGGATATCACTTTCAGTTGATGAATACTAAGTAGCTTAATATTATTGAAGCATTATCCAACAACAGAGGTCACCTTGCAAAGGACAACTTTTAAATATAAATGATGGTGCTTATTGAGGTTTGTATATCAATCTGGACTAAAAGCTAAGAACACATGATCTTTTACTAGCACACGTCCTAGGAAACTTTTTTACCCGGATTCAAGAACGTTAAGAACTTGTTCAAATCTTTCTGCATCTGACAAGGCTCATAATACCTGCATGTTTTCAAAACTATATTATCATCAATAAGTGAGCTGGGAAATACCACATACCTGTATCCTTGATGATGTGGTTTAATGAAGACATGAATGTAGGAGGCACTGGGCTGGACGTATTATATTCCCATATATTCCTTATGACCCATATTCCAAATTGTGTCTTTTAATACAACTCAGTATGCTAAGATCTTTTGTTTAAACATCTATATCATTTGTTCAAACATTTTTACTTTTATAAGAGGCTGTTGCAGTTAGCAAGAAACGGTACAATATTCATAATACCTTTACACTTAGGAATCATTCTTAACAGAAAATGAAGGTGATTCTTTTATTAGAAAACAAAGGCTATACGTTAATACATCACCAGGTATGAGAATGCATACCAAATAACTGTAAAAAATTGGTCTTAAAAAAGAAAAAACACAATGACAAACACAGAGTATAGCACACCTCTAGGAAGCCTGCAACCCTAATTGGAAGTAAGCATATACCCACACACACAGATATGCAAGTTACATAAGCAAAGATGTCTAAAACAGACTGGAAGAGAAAGATAAACACTCCTACATGTATATGTGTGCATGTTTTCCTTAAAAACACATGCTTTTCCTTCATTTTACTCAGCTCGAAGAAATTCTTGATCCAAAACTATTCCATGCCTAATATTACAGATAGAAGAATATCATAAAGCAAAAGTCTACATTTTCGTAGAGCTGTTAATTGAAAGTATAAAATGTGTTTTGCATTTTTCAGTGTAAAATCCACAAACAAACAAGAGATGATATAGTGCTTATCATTTTAATTGTAACATATTACCAAAAAGCTTTATATACATAGCTGTATACTATTTACATTACAGGAGAGGAATGTCAATGCTAATAGGTGATCAGTGCTTCTAAACTTTTTCAATACCTACACATGGGTAAAGAGTACAATATATCTAAGACTTCTAAGGAATTGTTTTCTCCTCACTGATAAAATGCTCCCTGGCTAAAGAAAAGTCCTGTAGGCAAAGCCTTATCCATTCAATGACTGTCACCTCCCAGGGGTACTGACACACAAGGTGTCTTCACTGGACCTTACACTTCTCACTGCCCTTGGGCTCCATGCCAGCTTTGGGGCTGGGGGTGAGTTGGCCTCGCTTGGCCCTCAGGCCCTCTCTGGGGCTGTCAGCTGGACTTCTCTCAGGAAGACTACTGACCAAGAGAGATTTCGTGGTGGGTTCTCGGAGGACAGTGCCTGAATCCACTGGGCTCTGCTGAGCAACTTTGACCTGTAACACAAACATCTTTGTTAGAGGTTTCAATCACATTCACATTTCTACAATATGAAAAATAAAGTACTATCTCACTAAGTTTTAAGTTAAATTCTTCTTCTCTACAAGTTATACATAACTGTAGTATTTCCTCTTCCCTGAAAACAGGCCCCACCTAACAGAGAAGTTAGGAAGATATCAGGTACAACCTCTAACAAGTTATCAATCCTAAATTGGCACCTCTGATGGCAAAGACTATGTATATACCTATGTATTCCTGGTGCCCACAGCATGCTTGACCACATGGTGCATGTCCAGTGAATTCCTAAGTGGAAAAACCTGCCTCCATTGTCCTAACTAGCCATTGCTGTTGTTTAAAACAAGTATAACCCAAATGAGTAATACTAGCTCCACAGGGTGGAAAATTTTAAAATGACCAAGGACATATTCAGGGTATTTTAATCATTTTCCCTTTATGGTTGGTTGTTTCCGTATTGAATTTGAACTATAGCAGAAGGGCAGCTATCTAACAATAAAGTCCAGAAAGAATAAATCTCCTCTCAAACATCCTGCCTTTTAAAAGAAACAGACATCTCAGAAAATGTAAGACTTTAAGTAGATGAGAGAGTAAGGTAACTGATGAGTGAAGATATAAACTGGGCCAGCTTAGTGGCTCACACCTATAGTCCCAGCCACTCAGGAGGCTGAGGCAGGAGGATCACTTGAGCCCCGTTGTTTGAGTCTGCAGTGAGCCATGATCATGCCACTGCACTCCAGCCTGGGTGACAGAGCAAGATTAAAAAAAAAAAAAAAAAATGAACTTTATATATAGTAAAAAAAAGATACGGGGTCAAAAAAGAGCAAGAAAAATGAAGTATAGGAAAGCTTCACCTAGCCAAAGTTAAAGGCAAGAGTGGAAGATTCAAGTAGGAAGATCTTTCAGAGAGAAAGGAGAAGGGCCTCTTGCATAATGGACACAAGGATCTGTGTCCAGCACAGACACCGAGAAGTAACTACGTGACAAACACTCCCTGGATCTCCTCTGATGCAAGAAGAAAAGGGAATGGAAATTATTCTCCCATTTATATTCTTTCCATGGGAAGCATGTGGTTTGAAAAAGGCAGTTAAATACTTTTTATTACATGAAACATAGCAAATCTGGCCAACAGATCAAATCCCAGGAAAGCTCACTTTTCCCTTGGGGTATGTCCAGGACACTGAAAAGACGCAGCCTTGGAAGATCAAGACTTAATGGAAAATTACCATCCACGGAAAGTTAAAGGAAAAAAACAAAACAGAGTTTTGCTGGTACTTTTTTTTTTTTTCCAGAGAAATAGTGATTCCAAAGACAAGGTTTCCCTGGAACCCACCAGGTGTACAAAAAACAAATCTTTAGGTTTGCCATTTAAAAGAGAGAGACAGATACCCCACAGGAAACAGAAGATTTGAACCTGTCTTTAACCCAATCAAATGGCTAACATCCACTTTCTTTTGGCTTCTCCCCTCTAGACTCAATTTCTGATACTGAATTGAGGACACTGTAGTTGTGATCAGAATTTAAACTGTGGATTTGATCCTCTTTTAGTTAGTTAGCTTCAGAATGGTCTATAACCAGACAAAGTCAATTTCACCAAGTATTTAATCTATTAAGATAGTACATCCTCCTAGAATAACACAGGGGAAAAATAGTACATGCATACCCTAATTGTCTTATAACTGATTCTGCAGTTGTAATAGGGAGAGGGCAAATATGCAGATAGTTCAGTGAAAATGAACCTCATAAGTAGGAAAAAATGCAAGATCCTCAGACAACCAATGCCACCATCCATGATGGGCTCTACAGCTTACCGGCTAGTCCTCTGGAACTGATTGCAAAGCTCAGGTTCAGGAAATCAGGTCTACAATCGCTGTCTCCCTTATTCCCAACAAACCAGAGGTTCCTGAGCTTATCCGTCCCAGTGACATAATCCAGAATGATCCTCACCTAATGTGCATTTTGCCCATTTGTTTCCCCTTTGAATTTGTCAGATGTCACTAAAGGTCTTGCTAAATGACCTAGAAAACTGTCTCTCTCATAACTTAGCCAGTCACCTCAAAGGAGAACTCACAATCCTGAGTTTCTAAGCAACTGCTTTGGGAAATAAGACCTTGCTCTAGATTTTTAAAACTAAGTGATGAAATATGCTTAACAGATGAGGCAAGCATTTTACTGGGCAACTCAGAAAAGGCTAAATTAAATCAAAAATTGCTAGGCTACCTTTTGAAGAGTTTGAATCTAATCATGAAGTCTCCTATTACTGCTCTCAAAAGGACCCCCTCCACATTTGCAAGTGCACAAAATTGCTTAGCAATTCATAACTGCTGGTGCCTACTGAACGGCATGTAGCTAATGCACTGAACAAAATCTGCAGGAAACCATGGTTACTATTTCCATACTCAGCAGATTCAACAGCAGTGAGGAGAGCAGGCCCCCTAGTGTGCAAAGCTCTTTTTCCTAGATAGTAAGTCTGAACACCACATGCAAACTGCTTTTACCATCAGTTCTTCCTAACAGCAAAAAAATGACTCATGATTATTTCATAAGACCATTTCCTAGCCTGCCTTAATAAACATCTATTAATGAAATCACTTCAGGACATTCACAGTTCCATTCATTTAATGAATATTTGTTGAATGTCAGACACTACATTAGACATAAACTATAGATACAGTCAGTAACCTTACAGAACTCAGATTGCAAATCAGAAGACAGATATTTAAGCAAGAGATTACAATAAAGAGAGCTGCCTAAAGACAGTGGAGGCACAGAGTACTAGCTATATGTCATGGTTTTCTGTTCTAAGAGAATCAGACAAATACTTCATTTGATCTCCATAAGTGTGAGACAAACAGGAATGGATGTTCCTTTTTACTGAGGGGGAAAGGCTGGCTCCTAGTCACCCTTCTAAGAAAATAGCACAGCCCATATCAGGACCCTAAACCTGACTCCTTCTGTATTTAGTATCCAGTGGATATCTTGTAGTTGATAGCTTTGGACAAGCTTGGTAGCTCTACTCTTTAGGGGCACTAGTTGCTTAAAAGAGAAGCTGTTCTTATGTTCATTGGAAAGTCAGTATATTCAGTATATTAAATATATATTCTCCAGTATATACTTCAGTATTTTGTTGTTGGCAGCATGTAAAAGTTAAATCCAAATGTGAGTGAGAGAGAGAATTTGGTGGGGGGAGGGGAGGACAATTTGCACAAAATGGTAGAATATTTCTAATAAGAGTAACAAATGGGTCCATTTTAATGAGTGAAAGAAAATCTCAGATCATTCTTTTTCATACTTGAATTAATAAAATTTTTTTATAATGTGCATTATGAACAAACTTATTACTAAGTATAATTCCTTAATGCTTATATAGCTCTTATGCATTAACAAAAACAAATTTGCAAATCTGTTGTTGTGACATTTAGATTAAGAAATCTAAATATATTATGCTCTTTAGATCTCCCATGTATAACCACCACTATGTTCATATTTGGAATCCAAAATCCTAAGAAAGTGCTTGCTCACTTATGAATTGTCACATTACACAAATAGGGGTTATTACACTTTCAAAGCTTTGTTTTCTGGTTCAAGGTTATCAGCTCGCATACTTGATCAAACTCCAAAAAGTGAGCAATCAAAGTAGGGAGTAAAATCACAGACTATAGTCACAAACTGTAGTCACAGACTATAGTTCAAACTCTTTGAAGCTATTCCAGCAACTTCCAAAAATATTCCCCTAGACTCCAGTCTAAGAAACACTGGTATCGCAGAAGATCAAGACTGTGGAGTCGAGAGAAAATAGGGGTTCACATGGGGAGATTAAATCTTTATAAGTCTCATGTTCTTCACTCTTTTATATCACTTACTGTGAGAGTTCAATAAAATGAGAAAGATAAAATGTATATACTTTGCATACTTAAGTGGTAACTGCTGGTATGGACCATAATAACAGGAATAAAGATCTGTTAAGCAAATATCCTCTATGTTCTACATAGTATTTTCTGGGATATTGTAAGGTACACAGAGGTCACTAAGATTCTGTCATATCCTCAACAATCAAAAGAAAGAAATCCATAAACAGAGTTCCTTTCCTTAAATATCTACTGAAATATGTGCTTTTTTTTTTTTTAAGAAAGTAAAGGATTAATAAAAACAAAGAATTAGCAGCTGGGGGCAGATAAGTGAAAGTTTGAAACAAACAGTGACTAATACCTGTGGCAAAAAGGAAAATTACCTCTTCAAATCCTTCATCAGTAATGCCTGAAACTTTCTTACAAATCCACTGAGTTTGACGTAACAATGCCATTTTCCATCAAACTACACATGAGTGGCCTGTTGAGTCAAGGATGAGATCATGTACCCTGATACTATCATGCTCACCCTCTCACTTGCTCACTACTCACTGACTTATACCACACCAAGGTCAGACTTTTTGAAAGGGATCCTGAATTAGGGAGTGCAGTGTCCAATCCTCACCCAGGTAATACCATAGTTTTCTGGATCTCAAACAGTAGATGGATGTTGACAGTAGTTTACCTTTTGTGATCTGCTGCCACCAGCTGTTGGTTTGGAGGACTCTGCAAGATTTTCTTTGCCGAAACTCAGTGGGGATAGCGCTAACTTCTGTGCAGCCAGGCGGGGACTGGTCCGAGTTGCCATGGTTGTTCTCCGCAGGATATATGGGCTAGTCTTTCCAGTTGGGATGTCAGCAAACCCTAAGGGCAAAAAAGCTAACTGTCAGCACTGCTAGGTCCAATTCTATCTACAATGGAAACGATATTTACCAGGTGGTTTTAACAAGGATAAAGCAAACTCCAAAAAATATTTTGTCCTAGCCATTGCAGTCAATGGATTACACTTCAGTTGCCCTGGGAGTCACCAAATTGAATCAAGTAACTAACAGGTTTCTCTTATTAGAAACATAGAAAACAACAATGGGAGAAGAAGGGGAAAATAACACTACAAAGAAAAAACCTTTTTGCTTCTATCTTCCACATGGATGTTTTACTATGCATTTTTCTAAGATCTAAAGAACACCAGCAGGCCTTATAGTAAAATTGGGTTGGGGGAAAAAGGGTATAATAGGAAAAAAAAATTAAAAAAAAAAAAAGGCAACTGCTTGTTTACAGGGGAAAATGTAAAATGGTAACAGCTACTTCAGGCGAGCACTCTCATGTAGGTGGGAGGAGAAATTTTTGACTGACCTTCCTAAAGGTGATTTCACACTCACTCCCGTTGTCTCTTTCCATAGAAGGAAGTGACATGACTTTTGATGACCCAGACAAGAAAGTCAACGCCAGGGATACTAAGAGTTATCGTATCAACACACATTCCAGAACTGCATTCAGGGCTAACTAAAGCAGCATTTGTTTTTGTTTTTCACACTTTAACTACATATAAAAATTACCAATGAGAGATAGCTAACTATTTTTGGGCTTGAGTTACTCAGAACAATGCTTTTCAAACCAACTATGGCAAAGAATCAGTTTTGATATTCGGGGGCAGTTGGCGGGGTGGGGGGAGCGGGGTGGAAGAATTTCCAATCTGCTGTGGAATAATATTTTTGTATAATAGAATGAGAACGAAATCAACAGAAAAAAAAATGATTATGTGCTTGGATATTGCAAAAATGTCAAGTTGCTATGAATCCTAAATTCCTACTTAATTCCTAAATTCCTACTTAATTGCTGTACATTTTTTCAGTCAGGAACCAGTAACAAACAGTTCCTAGACTGGCACAGTCCCTGGGCCACACTTGAGGGAGAACCAAGTTTAAAAACAAAACAAAATGAAGTGTAGTCAGTAGCTCTAGTCAGGGGACCAGCATGACAGGGTACACCCTCCAGCTCATCTGCTAGCTGGGTCAGTCCTGACCAAACATAGGAAACCTTGAAGGTTGTCCTTGCTTTAATGATTCTTTTCAGCATTCAAATAACAAATTCTAAACAGATTTCAGACAGTCATTTTTCCAACCTACCAGCTCTTTTGTTAATGTGACACAAGTAATTAGATCCTAGAGGAAAATATATGCCTCATCCATTTAAAAGCAGACTATTATTTATGAACGTCAATGAGATTATTGCACGATAATGTAAAAGGCAAATGCTTTTGCCTTTTTATATGTGAACTATTACATGGAATTTCAAAAGAACACAAATAATTTTGTTTTTAAATTAGGCATACCTTTCTTTACAACTTCTGGAAGTCCCTCTGGTTCAAACTCGGTATCTTCCGTGTCCTCTGCAGGGTTAATACCTCTCATGACTGCTTTCTTACTTTTTTTAGAAAATGTCTCTGGAGTAGAAGGTGTTGGTCCTCTACCATTTTCCCATATTCCACTGGACCTTTGCCTCTTGCCCGAAGCTTTATTTTGGCCAGATGATAACCTCTTTTCAGTAGCAGAAGGAATTGGAGATGGTCCTGGAACAGCTGCATCTAGCAAAGGAGACCCTCGGAAATCTTGTTTAGATTGCTGTGAACAGAGATGGGCCACTTGTGTCTCTAACACCTCTTTCACTTTCTCTAACTTTTCATGGCTTATAAGCAAGGAACAATACTTATCCAAGTATTCGTCTGCCTCCTTGGTTTTTTCTTCAAGAGTTTCTTTCAGTTCTTTGATCTCAGTCATGAATTCATCAACCTTAGCATCCAAAACAGTACCTGTCCAAAATAAAGCAACACATCACGTGCAACTTGATGCTTCTCTAGTTACCAATGGGCACCGTGAAGCAGATAATCTTAGACTTGTTCTTTGATTTTTTTTTTGAAGAGATAGGGGAGATATATCTGTGTATGTTCTTATAGTTCAAACAACTCTCGTTTGGGAGGTATCATATCAAGGTAGATGTTCTAGTCCCATGACATTCACTGGGACAGCTTAAATAAAATCCACCAAAATCTCAAACACATATTTCGGCCAACTCATTAAATTTTTTTGTAGCACCAGTTATATGCAGTCAATAAATTCATTTTTACATCCGTGTTTTCCCCAGTCCATTCTGTCTACCGTAAGTGGATAAACAGAAGTCAGTAAAGATAATGAAGCCTCTGTTGTATGGCTTTGGGAGACACGATTCTAACAAATAACCAGGCAAATCCAAAAAACACTGAAAGCATTTGAAGGCAATGGAGGGTCTGATGAACAATGGTTTGGGGGAACACTATACAGGTGAGAATCTTGGTGAACTTATAGCTGCCATGGGTGATAGTAAATCCATTAGAAAAATCTCCTGAAGTCCCAGTCTACCCCTGAGCACTGTTTCCAACAGGTAAGACGGTTGACCCACACTCTGCCATGCTACAAACCAGAGAAACCAGTCAGATTATGCTTGTCGTCGTCTACCCACACAGTAAGCACCTGCCACTCCAGGGACATAAGCGGATAAAAGTGACAAGGAGAGCTATCATTCTTTCCTTTCCTATTTTGCCTACACAACTAAATATATACCTCCCACCCTCACCCGTTCCCTTTAGTTGACCCATACGAATGGACCAACAACAACCAGGGTCAGCTATTTATAAATTACCAAAGCCAACTTCAATGCCAATCTATTGACAAAGAAACCACATAACTGGACGTCAACATAAAAAACTCTTCTTAGAATGGCTCATTAGCAAAAAATACCACTAGTTTTTTGCATGTTTTATCGAACAGAAGATGCAATAATTCTACTTCAAAATGGCTTCATTCAGCCCAAGCATGGTGGCTCATGCCAATAGTCCTAGCACTTTGGGAGGCTGAGGTGGGCAGGTTGCTTGAGACCACGAATTCAAGACCAGCCTGGGCAACATGGCAAAACCTTGCCTCTACAAAAAACACAAAAATTACTCAGGCATGGTGGCGCCTGCCTATAGTTCCAGCTATTCAGGAGGCTCAGGTGGGAGGATCCCTTGAACCCAGGAGGTCGAGGCTGCAACGAGCCGTAAAGGCACTACTGCACAGCCTGGGTGATACAGCAAGACCCTCTCTCAAAAACAAACAAAAAAAAGCCTTCATTCTGAGTCCTATAATGATCCCAAGAGAAACACAAAATTCAGAAATTGGAAAATGGATTAATGCTGAAAAATCAGCACTCAGTAATAGAACACAGCACTAAAAATAGTTCCCATGCACTCACACCATGTGTTATTTCACTATTGGAAAAGAGTTCTGTCTAGCTGATGTGCCCCAGTTAACACCCACCTGTTTTCTGCCTCTCCTGTGCAGCTTCACGTTGAGACAGCTCTTTCTGCAATGTCTCCTTTTCCTCTTCCAGCTGTTTACAGGATTTCATTAACAACTTTATTTTCCCCCTGGGCACGTTCATTTTCCTTCTTCAACTGATTTACATATTTTAGATTGTCCATCTACAAAATAAAAGTAATTCCATTTAAAACCTTGAATTTCTTTTTATAAGCAAATGGAAAAATAATGAGATACAAGATTCATATATTGTAAATTTAAGAATTATTAGATTCACAACGAAACATCTAAAGATGCAAAAAACCATTCATCTTCTCTATTCAGTATCCTAAGTCTTCCTAATTGACAATGTGGTTTTTGTTATTCTCTTTCTTAGTATCACAAGTATAAACTATGGTTCCTGAGATGTCTATTAAGTGCCCACTGTGTCTGTATTTATCCAGTGGAAATCGCACTGGATTACTGGGCAGGGAGACCAGGAACATATTCTTGGTGGGTCCAAAATTCTCAATGAGAGAATTGTGTCCCCATTTGTAATCACACTGTTACAGTTTCAATACCTGCCATGGTATTTGTTATAGCCATACCAAGTGAAGGCCAAATGATATTATAGCTCACTATACAATGTTAAATTTTACTGTGGCTCAAATAGAAAGACACTAGAATGGTGGGAGAATTGTGTCCTCATACACTTCTGAGTGGTACAAGTTCACATCCTTATTCAGAATTCCCAAATCAAAAAAGAGCTACGAAAATGATTTAGAGGCAAAACCCAACCTGAACAGATATAAGAGCGTTTATAGTCTTTATTAATTAATTAATTTATTTATTTTTAAGACAGGATCTTCCTCTGTCATCCAGACTGGGATGCAGTGGCACCATCATGGCTCACTGCATAACCTCTTAGACCCAAGCAATCCTCCCACCTCAGCCTCCTGAGGTTTTATTTTTTTTTTTTTTTAGAAATGGAGTCTCACTATGTTGCCCAGGCTGGTCTCAAATTCTTGGCCTCCCAAAGTGCTGGGATTCTAGGCATGAGTCACCATACCTTGCCCAATATGTATAGTCTTTATTTATCCTGGCTGGTGAGAATATCCACACATTTTGCTGTAGAAATCTGAATTTGATTATGCAATATTATAGCTGATCCCACTGGGATATTATATATGGCATATGCATTATATTATGTAATAATCTTTTAAAATGCAGAATTCTAAAATAATCTGATATGGCATCATGAATTTACAAAGGAAGACCAAACGGCAGCAGGAGGAGGAGGGGGAATGGGGGTGGGGGGTGCAGTACCATCTTCATGTTGCAAGTAGATGTTATAGCTTGGATCTCATCTTTGTAAATTTCATTTTGAAATAATCTGTTAGTAACATTGCAATAAACCTTACCCTTTCGGAACTCACTACTTCTGATTCCAATGACAAATGAATTAAAGACCCATTTAATTCTATTTCAACAGTGCTACTTCTTTCTATTATTAAACCCAACATCTCATTTTGTAGAAGCAGAACATTATTAATTATTAACATGATTTTGAATTTTACTAATTTGTATTTAATTGGTAAATTTCCTTTACCTTGATAGTTATATAAGAGCCATAAACATAATAAATATATCTAGTTTTCTGTTTGTATATATTCAATTAATGTCAAAGTTTAAAAAATATAATTATCTTCTAAGTAAAACCTTTGCTGGAAGTTATTTATTATCCTGGTTCATTAATACACACGGTGGGTAGTATTCATCTTATGAAAAATATCTGTAGGAATCAAAACACCTGCTTTTCCAGGTAGAATTATCTTGAAATTAGCAATCCTGAGACTAGGGTTCTGTGATCCTTGCGTGAAGAGGAAGAGGGAAATATCCACACGTCTGCCTGACCAAGGTGCTCTGCCACACTTTGATCTCCCATAAGCCACAGGAAAGTGGGTATGGTGACAGTGAACTTGGAGACAGCTCATTCAAGACTTTGGAATTGCCCATCAGACTATTTTCTATAGCTTAAAAGGCCTGCCCTCGTCTACTGTGCAGCTGGATCTTCAAATCTATCTCAAGATGTCTTTAACATCCTCTAGTTTGAGAGGACACATGAGGCAATGGATAGCTTATTCAAGCTGAGACTCAGATCATTCACTAATTTTTTTTTAAGATAACTCAGCAGACAACCGATGAATGACATCATATTTGACTACCAAAAATTTTCATAAAATGAAAATGAAAGCATTTAATGCTATACCATAATCACTACCACTGTTTAAACCATTCGAAATCATGAAGGAAAGAAAAGCGAACATACCTTGGTTTTCTTCAGTTCTTCCAAAACCTGAGTAGTAGCTTTCAATGAATTACTGAGTTCTTCTTTACTAGAGTTTAAAAGGTCCATCTCCAACTTCTGTGAACTGAGACATTCTTCTTTAGAAGACAATTTCTCTCGATATGTCTGGATTTCTATTTCATACTAGAGCAAAAAAAAAAAAAAAAAAAATGTTACTTTAGCCAGGAGGCACAGCTAAGAAAACAATTGTAAGAAAAACAAAAAAACAAAACAAAAACAACACTGTTGTACCAAGGACTATTTCAACTTTGTAACTCTCCTATTATTCTACTCCAAATGGAAATACATCTTTTTTAAAAATCAAGTGATAAGAGGGAACTGGGGGAAAAGCTCATGAAGTTAATGTGAGACCTTTTATAAGATTATATAGCATAGTCATAACCCAGAATGTTGACTTTTTGGGGGAAAAAAAAAAAGCCTTACTATGCATGATCAAAATACACTCTCCAGCTCTCCCAGTAACCAAACCCCACGTTTTACCTGTTTGTTTGTGTCCAAAAGCACAGCCTGGTGTTTCTTTTCAGCTTCGTGAAGTCGTAGCTGATATTCAGCTATTTCCTCTCTCACTTTCCCTTCCTTTTCCACCTGGTCTTTGTGCATGCAATCCAGGCTCTCTTCAGTTCACTGTTTTCTAATGTGAGCTCCTTCAATTGATCCTAAACAGAAAAGTAATAAAACCATAATAGTGCTTCCTCACAATTAAGAACCTGAATATATATTTTTAGAAAATCATGAGTACTGTGCAGAAAAAAATTTTTATGGGCAAGATAAAATCTGTACAGCATAGTGCTATAATCCTTAGCAGTGTATTCACTTTAAATTGTGAATACCTCCAATGACACTTTCCTCTGCTCCAGCCCAACCAACTCGCAAGGTCATATCCAGAGACCACAGAAACTCTGAAACCTTGAATACAACTAAACCACTCTGGGACCACACCTTCCTATGCTTCCAACCTTGTTTGTTAAAGTACTTCCATTGCAATAATTCCTGACCTCATCAACAGAACCACTACCATCTTCACACCAAATCCCCTCAGGACTTGCATTTTCTTCCTTGACCAGCACAGACCCCATGTCCTATCACTATAAGAATTTCCTTCCAAATGCCCTCCACTTTTGCCGGATCCCTTCAATGTGAAGAGCTGGCCAAACTCCAACCCTGGAAGCATTTGTCTTCATGCCTGACCCCGAGTAGCTGTGTCTGTATGTGTTTCTGCCTGTGTGGTATCTAATTCCTCATCTTCAATTCTTCAACCTGCTCCAATCGATTCATCTCAGCTCCTCCTGAAAAAGTTTTCATGGCATCATCAACCTCCATGCTGCAAATTAAAGGCACACTCTTCTGAGCTCATCTCAATCGACCTCTAAGTAGTACCTGGGGCTGCTGACCACTCCTTCCTTCTTTTGTTTTTTTGTTTGTTTGGTTGGTTGGTTGTTTGGTCGGTTGGTTTGGCTTAGTTTTTTCCAGGCTGGAGTGCAGTGGCACAGTCATGGCTCACTGCAGCCTCAATCTCCAGGACTCAGGTGATCCCCCACCTCAGCCTCCCAAGTAGCTGGGACTATAGGTATGTGCCTCCATGTCTGGCTAATTTTTTGGAGAGACAGAGTTTTTCCATGTTGACCAGGCTGGTCTTGAACTTCTGGACTCAAGCTATCAGCCCACCTCAGCCTCCCAAAATCCTGGGATTACAGGGGTGAACCACTATACCCAGCCACTCCCTCCTTGAGACACTCCTTCCTCTTGATTTCCAGAACATGACACCCCCCTGGTTTGCCTCATCAAGCCATCTCTGTTTCCTTTGCTGGCTCTTTCTCCATCTCACCTTGTATGCTAGAGTTCCTATGAGGTAGGCCCTGAGCCACCTTCTCTTCTCCATCATTTTCTACCATTCCCATAATTTCTAAATACTCCCTGTATGTTGAACTAGCCAAGTTAATATTCCCGCCTCGAACCTTTCCTACCCCCTCCATACCCTTCCTACCCCTCCAATCTTTGTGCATGTCATGTTTCCATCTGGCTCCAGCCACAATGGCTTCCTTTTCATTTCTAAAACAAATACAAAGATGTTTCTAATCTCAGAGCTTTCACCACACTGCTCTCTAGACCTAGAAGGCTCCCTCCTCTGCCTGTTCATTGCATAGCTGACTCATCTTGCAGGTGACATCTGCTGACCACCCTATCTAAATTAGGTTGTTCCCTACCTTGACATCCCCCACATCCCAATTACTCTGCAGCAAAGAATCTTGTTTCCTTTATAGTATTTGTCCACTTATGATTGTTACATGTTGCCTATTTCATGATTTATTATGGGTCTAGACTATAAGCTGTATGAGTACAGGAAACACAGTATAGGTAAGGTTCAACAATCTATCCCCTGATCTTGCTAGCACTTATTATTACAGAATGAATAAATGAATGCATAAAGCCATTGCAAACTAACACACTCATATGTATGGACCTGACGCCAAACTACTACTCTCAGTGGTGCCTATACATGAAATACAGTAACGACACACTTGGGAGATTCCCAAGCTACTCAACACCAAAAGAGATTTCAGCAGACGCAATACACAAATATCATTCAGAGGAACTCCTTCCATGCAGTATGGCCAGAACATTCTCTAAGTCCACTCCTGAGATTTAATGCCAAAACCTTTCCATTTTTATAGATTAAATACTATATTTAAAGAAAAGAACAAATTTCTCCAACTCTTTATACAAAATATTACATATATCATATAAACTTTCTGTGATTATTCAGGGTCGCAATCATAACTATCTTATTTTGCTGTTCTTTAAATACTACTCAGGGATGAAGCTGCATTAGGACTATACAGATACAGGAATATTTATAATTTAATCAGGTATGACAAACAAGTTTCACTGCATCTGCCAGCTCTCCCTGCATGGCAGCAGCTACCCAGGACACAGTGTTAGGAGATTCAGGAGAAAGGGAGGGCATGAATTAGCAATGCCTGCTATGGAAATGGCAGTGGGGAGTGGCAGCCCAAGTGCTACGGATGTGCCATATTAACCCTGCCCTAAAACAGCACCCCAAGACTCTTCTAACTTTACATATTACTTTGACTCTAGTTCTGTTACTTTGTTAGTTCTTAGCAGATCAATGAATGTGTTTCTAGCAACATTCCAGCCTGTAATCTGTGGCAAGCTAGGAAAGCAGATAAACTTGTTGAAAGTGGCATGAGATCTACTTCTGATGTGCGTTAATGTGGTACAAGGGTCCTCTTCTATGAAAGCGTATTTGGGCTTTGAGACAGATATTTTCATGGGTTCAGAGGCTTCTCACCACTCCTGGTGGGCTCATGATAGTGTTGGATGGTAGAGATTACTATAAATCTGATCATGACATAAGCACGGGGTTATTTTTTTCAAGAGCTAAAGACAGGTAAACTACAGAAGGTCTTAACAGAAACCATCAAGGAGAGTGGGCACTAACAGATCATAGAACATTTGTCATAGACAAACTTACTTTGCTGCTCTTTATTTCTTCCAGCAGTAACTGTAACTCTCCAGTTAGCCTATTTTTCTCTCCACTGAGTTCTTCTTGCAGCTCTGCTGTTTTCTGTGCCATCTCATGCATTTCCCTCTGCAGCTCAGTTTCCTTTGCAGTCATTGTGTTTACCTGCAATTTCATCTTTCGTTACAATCTGCTTTCTGGTGGTCTGTTTTGATGAGATTAATCACTCTGATACAACATATTCACATTTACTTTAGCTTTCAATCATAAAATGGAAGCTGGCTAATCCCTGATTTACTAATCCACTCAGTTCAACATACTCAACATCCTCAACTGGTAAGCTTACCTTTTCTTCTCAGCAAAGATTTAATAGAATAGCAGTAAGGAAAGGAATGACAAGGAAAGATAATATTGTGAAGTCTTAAAAATCTTTCACAAAGGTATTAACTTGAATTAAACATCAGAGAATATCATATCAGGCAGCATCTTGGTTTATCAGTTCTTGGATCTCTACTAATCCCTCAGTGCCATACTAATCTGCAAGACACATGCTTATGATCAGTGAAAAACAGTTAAAAAGCTAGTTTGCATTTGCCCCTTGAAGTAGAAACAGCCTGGTATGGTTTGTCTCGGCATCTCCATACTAATTGCCATCTCTTGCAAGGTATACAAAACCCCAAAATTCTTAGAAAATACAGGGTGGAGACGAATTGTATTTTCTGGATACTCCTTTTTTTCTTTAATATTTGTTCAGTAAAAATTAAATGTGATGGAATCACTTTCCTAAGTCACTAAGTAAGCTCACTGGGCCAAAACTTAATTTTTCTTTAATAACTGAGCCTCTTGATGGCAGATCTTCCCTTTAAGCATCAACTAACAAAATAGAAGACTGCAAAGAGAAGGTATAAAAGGGGGACTGAAAGCACAAAATCCCCAAAACACACCCTAGAAGCCATGAGTGCTCTGTTGGTTATAAATCTATCAGTATCTTTAAAAGTGCTTTGTTCTAAAGGCAAAAAAGACACAGTAAGGCAGGCAGATCCCTTCTGTTCCTAGATAATGTCTGTTATACTCTCTATAGCAGTGAGTCTCAACTGAGCACGGGGGAGACCACTATTCTCATGTACTCTAAGAAAGGGAAATATAATTACAAGGAACTTTGCATAAACCAAAGCTTTTGCCCATAGGCAGATGTCACATTAAAAACCTGGTCCAATCAATGAAAATGTCCCAAAGAATCAGCTAAAATAGTCACTACTGCCAGAGCCAACTCAATATTTCTGCAATTCAAGACCCAATAAACATAAAGCCTTTACAAAGTTTGGTCCAACGTAGCAGACACCGCCTAGAAGTAAATTTAATTCACAGTGTCTAGAAGTAAATATGGTTTCCTCCCTCATGACTACATATTTAAACATAAACAGATAGAGCCACTTACTTTTTCAACAAAGGACATTTTGTCCATTTTTGTCAATTCAAGCTCATTCTCTAGATTCTTGTAAGAACTCTGCAGCGCTTCTAACGTGTCCTGCAAAGAGGCATTTTTGGATTGTAGCACTTGGATCTTCTGCTCCAATTCCACTGTCAGATTTCCCAGTTCTAAGTTTTGCTTCTTCAAAAGTTGGTGTTTTCCTTCCACCTCAGACAGTTTAGAGACGAGCTGCTCTTGGTCTTGAATTTGACCTTTTAGTCTACTGATTTCTTCATCCTTCTTCTCTAGTTTCTGCTTGCCATCTTCTACTTCTTGAATGAGGCCATTTACAGAAGATTGCAAAACAATAGAATTATTTTTGGCCTCCTCAAGGCCTTGTAGCAACTGAGCCTTCTCAAGTTCAAGACAACCTACTTGACTACTAAGAATCTCCTCTTTGGCCTTACGGGTCTCTTGGTCATTACGTAAGGCTGCCACTCTCTCATTGAGCTCTTTTAATTGTGTTTGAAGCATGTCCACAGCAGTGTTTGATTTTTCTTTCATCTGTATTTTCTCTTGCTCTTTCTCTTGCAGAATATTTTCAAAGGACGAGTTTATTATTTCTAATTCAGATATTCGCTCTTGTTCTTTTTGTAATGCGTTTGTCAGATTTTCTTTTTCTGACCTTATAGTAACAAGATCTAATTCCAGATCTCTCAGGCTTTGGGTCATCCCTTCTATCTTTGCTTTCAGAGTCTCCACCTCTCCTTTGGATTTCTCTGCCTCAAGAACTGCATGCTCTTGGTTTTTCCTGGATAGCTCTAGCTCTCTTTCAAGGTTCTCCACTCTACCCTTAAGTAAATCTGCCTGATGCTCACTTTCCTTCAGTTGTTCTAAGACACAGAGCTGCTTTTTTTATCAGCTTCTAGGTGGACTCTCAGCTTTTCAATGCTGTTTCTCAACTGATGCACTTCCTCTACTGGTGGGTCTAGACTCTGTTCTGTGGCCTTCACAGTTTCCTGGTCACCACACAAGGCTGCTACTGCATCATTTAGCTCTTTTAACTGATTCTGAAGCATCTCCACTGCAGTTTTAGATTCTTCTTTGATCTGTATTGCCGCTTGCTCCTTTTCTTCTAACAGACTTTTAAATGAAGAGAGTAGCTTGTCTAGTTCTGACACTTGACCTTGTTTTTCTCGTAGTTGTTTGGTCAGATTTTCTTTTTCAGACCTTAACATGACATGGTCTAATTCGAAAACTTTCAGGCTTCTGGCCATCTCTTCTAGTTGTGTTTTTAGAGTCTCTACTTCTGCTTTGGAATTCTCAGCATCAAGAATCACTAGCTCCTGGTTTTCTTCTGACATCTGCAATTCCCTTTCAAGGTTCTCAACTTTATCCTTAAGTGAATCATTCTCCCGCTCGCGCTCTTTCAGTTTCTCTGTGACCTGCAGCTGCTTCTTTTCATCGGCCTCAATGCGAACTCTCAGTTTCTCGATTCCTCTTCTCAGCTGATGCACTTCCTCCTGTGTTGAGCTCAGCCTCAATGCGAACTCACCTTTCTCCACCAGTGCGGCCTCCAAGGCCTTGGAGACGTTCAGCTTTTCATAATCAGATTCACTCAGTCTGGCCTGCAGGCTTTCAGATTCCTTGACAAGCAATACCTTCTCTTTATTCAGCTGTGCAATTTGGTTTTCCAGCTCACATTTTGCCAAAGACAGGGCCTGTGAGTCCTTTTCCAAACTCTGCAGCTTTTCCTGGAGATGAGTTTTATCTTTTAACAGCTCACTCACATCAGAGGACAAAGTCTGAAGGAGTTCTGTCTTTACCTCTGCCTCCACCACCTGAAGGCAATGAAGACACTCGCTTTGATGAGACTCGAGCTCTTGTGTTTTCTCCTTCATCTTTTCAGGCAACTGATCCAGTTCCAAGGTTTTTTTTGACATAGTATCTAATTCTCCACGAAGCTGGTTTCTCTCACTTGTGACCACTGAGAGGTCTTCTTCAAGACAGACAATAACCTTCTGCTTATTTTCATTGTCTTTTTCTAAACATAGCTTCTCTGTTTGAACTCTCTCTAAGGCAGCCTCCAAGGAGAGGGCTTGATGCTCAATGCTAGCTTTCTCAGAGCTGATCCTACTCAGCTCATTTTCCACATCAAGAAATCTCTCTGTCCAGCTGTCATTCACCTTGGCTACATTATCTTCAATATCTTCATGTGATGATTTATCTGCACACATTTCTAAATTAGAATTGAGGCCTTCAGAAGTTTCTATTCTCTGGAGTAACTCCTGGTTATCACAAGAAAAAGATTCAAATTTTTCACTTAAATCTGAGTTTTCTTTCTTAAGTTCCTCAACTGTTTTTTCCAACTCTATGCATGCTTCAATTTTGGTCATTAGTTGCACCTCCTGTAAATGGAATTTTGAGTCTAATTCATTCATTTCATTTAGCAAACTTTCAACTTTTCTGTCACGGTCCTCTATCACATGAAGTAATCTCAAATTCTCATTTGATACCTCTTTACCTGCAGTTGAAGATTTTGGATATTTTCCTGATTCCCAAGGAAATCCATAGGTACCGAAGCATTAGGACCAGAAATGCATTCTGAATAGCCCTGGGTTTTGTCTTCCCCTGGAGTCTCAAAACTGGTGTCCGGGGACTGTTCCCCAGAGCACTCTCCTATGAGTTTCACTGCACCAGTCTCAGTTATTTTCTCAATGTGTAGACTGAGGTCCTGCTGAACATCTTTATCACAAATCTGATGAGCGTCATGCTTTGGTGTTCCTGCCGTAATTTCTGAAGTATGTTCTTTTGATTCCTTTATGTCACCGCTCTCATTTCGGCCTTGAATAGCCTGTAATTATAACACATAACAAGCATTCACTTTATTTTTCAAAAAGAATCAAAATAGAATAGACTTAATTATTCATTTTTAGAAACTAGTGTGTGGCCTCTGCTAAACACATCTCTTCAAGTGGTGTATTTCCCACTACATCTTCCTCTCTCCATTCAAACGTTCAACACAATTAAACATTCAGTAGGTGGCCCCTATGGGCAAGACACTGGGGTTAGGTATTTATCTTGAAGACAAACCCTTTAGCTCAATTACAAATTGTAATGTATTTACATTTCATATTTTCTTCCTTGCCAAGAATATTCAGGTAGCCTAATATGAAATCTCTGTAATTATTAAATAAGAGACTAACAAAATGCTCAGCTTCCACCTTCAGTATTTATGATATTCTTTAATAAGGCAGTAGAGTTTCATGACCAGATTCCCAGCCCAAAGACTTAATCCCCCAATCCAGCACTTACTGCACATGATTGGATAAATTACATATTTGAGCCTCACTGTCCTCTCCTCTGTAAACTGGGGGATCTGCTCTTGTGCTTGTTCCTGCCATCACCTCACCATGACCTGCCTTCTCTGCCTCACAGAGACAGAGGGAATCAAGTGACATTCATACACCACACAGCATTATTAATTAAGCTGGCAGACTAGAAAGAACAAAGTTATAAGCAATTAAACAATTATGTATTCAAGTTTTTAAAAGTCCTTTTAAATTACTTATACCAAATCACATTTTTGTACCATAGTAAATTGTTAGAGAGAAAACTGTTTAGTAACATATAATCTCCTATATTGAGTTTCATGACAATAATGCTATAACATCAAAAATAGTTTGAAAAGGGCAAAAGAGGTTAAAAATTCACATCATATTACCATTTATAAGTTCTTAACTAAGTATATTAATGCACAAAGGGTGGAAACACATATTCTAAAGACTTTCTGACTCCATAATTTTCTCCAGACTTTAAAAACATCTTTAGTAATAGCCTATATAATACTGCGTAAATCTAATCACGATAGAAATTTATTCCTCAAATAAAGTTTACTCATTTTCTTAAGTTCTGGTTTGTTTTGGAAACATTTTGGTGTAGTTTGTTTCCTTGAACCCTAAAAAAAAAAATTTTTTTTTTGAGACAGAGTCTCACTCTGTCACGCTGGACTGCAATGGTGCCATCTCAGCTCACCGCAACCTCCACCTCCCAGGTTCAAGCAACTCTCCTGCCTCAGCCTCCTAGGTAGCTGAGATTACAGGCATGTGCCACCACGCCCAGCTAATTCTTTGTATTTTTAGAGACAGGGTTTCTCCATCTTGGTTAGGCTGGTCTCAAACTACCGAACTCAGGTGATCTGCACACCTCAGCCTCCCAAAGTGCTGGGATTACAGGCGTGAGCCACCATGCCCTGCCGAACCCTCAAAATATTTTAACTTAGACTTAATGTGCATTTCAATTAGACAAACATTTACTGAGTGTCTACTGGTCACGTAAACAGAGAAATAGCATTTAAATCCCACGTACTTACATCTTCTGTGTCGATGCCAAGCAAAGACCGAGAACTTAAGTCCAGGCCTTGTAGCTGGAGTCGTGCTACTTCCAGCTCGAGTGACAGTTGTTCCGTCTGTTTCTTTTCTGCTGCCAACTTGGACTCCATCTCCAGAGTCACACTTGTCAGCTTCTGTTGCCACTGTTCATTTTCTGACAAATACTGCTTCCTAAGACAGTCAAGCTCTTGCCTTTCAGAACTTAGTAACTGTTTGAGCTCTTGAATTTCCTTATTTTTCATAATCTCTTGACTTTCCATTTTCTCTTCTAGTTTCTCAAGAGACTGCTGGTACACCTGGCAGAGGGACTCAAGCTCTTCAACACTCTTCGCTGGGGCCAAAGGGATTTCTTTCTTGGTCAGATTCTCCTCCTCCAGACTGTTACAAAATACTTCATCTACACTGCTCTGATTTGCTGAAACATTACCTTCTAAATTATTCAAAAGAGACATTTCTCCTGTCTGCTGTAAAAGAGCTTTGTAAAAGGAGGAGTCTCCCAAACTGCTAAGACTAGGGCTGACAGGCAGGCAAGAGGATGACAGGGATGTAACGAGCCCCTCCTCTAAGCCCGGCTGCATCTCCTTCACCAGGTCACCTTGAAAGTTTCTCAGATTCATTGACAAGACCAAATTTTCAGCCTTTAATGAGTCAACATAGGTCTGTAGCTCTAACATTTTAGAGCTCATTTGACAGTGCTGATCATGTAAAATTTTGTGTTCACTTTGTAAAGATGAGAATTTCTCTTGCAATTCGGCAAAGTGCATTTGAACTTCTTTGTTTGACAATGCCAAGTGCTCGTAGGAATTACTATCGTCCAATGGAGCCAAAGACACGGGGTGCTGTTCATTTGGTTGTTCACCAAATTCACCTCCTGGCATGCCTTCCACTAACTCACCACGGAGAAGACCACTGTCATCGTTTAATATTTTAACTTCATTTACTAGTTTCCCTACCTCCTCTGCCATTTTCCTGGTTGCTGTGATACATCCTGACCTTGACTCATTCAGCTCAGATACTAGTTCGCACTTGTCAGTCTGCAGTTTTTCACACATTTTCTCTAGCTCATTCAGCTTGTTCATTGCTGTTTGCAGAGAGCACTGAAGGTGTCCATTGTCATTTTGAGTTGTTGACAACTCATGAAGCACTGAAATATACTTTTCTTCTGCATCTATTTCACAGCCTTTAAGGCCACTAATTTCTTGTGACTGCATGTCTTGCAAATTTCTGGTTTCCAGTTTTCCTCTAATTGTCTGTAATTCATTCTGCAGGCACTCCTTCTCCTTCTCACTTTCCTTAAGTTTTAATTCCATATTTCTTAGCATAGCTTCTAATTGCACCAACTGTGCATTATAACTATCCAGAGAAATTTCTTTAACTTCAAGATTCATCTGAAGTTTGAAATTACATTGATTTCTCTCACTCTGTCTTTCTTTCATGGAGTTCCTAATTGGTTCCAATGCTAGATTTTGACATTCATGTTCAGTCTTCATTAACTTCATCAGCTGTTCATTCTCTTGTAATAAGTCATTAACTTCCTTTTGCATCTTGTTTTGTTCTTCCTTTAAAGTCATGATTTCTTGCTTTAAACCATCAGCCTCGCACTTAGAATTGTTTTGGATATCTGTCATCTCAGATCTCAGATCTTGCTGCACTGTCTCCAACTCTATTATCAGATTCTGATTTTTTTCTTCAGCAAATGCTAATTTTGTTAAGAATTCTTGGTGTTCCTTTGCAAATGCTTCCTTTAGCTGTTCCAACTCATTTTTTCTGTGTTCACAAAGAGTAGTGCATTCATTTAGCAAGCATTCTAATTTAAAGTTCTTTTCTTGTGCTGCTTTGTATTTTTGACTAAGATCTTCATATGCATTTCCGGTTTCTTCACATCTTTGTAGTAAAATAAGTTTTTCTTGCTTGTACTGTTCAGATAACTCTGAAATGCTTTTCTCTCTTTCATTTATACAGTTTGCAAAACTCTCACTTTTCTGGATTAGGTTCATCTTCTCTTGATTTAAGGATGCATTAATTTCCTTGAGAGACCGATTCTCTTGGGTCAGCTCTTCAATTTCTCTTTTATTTAGAGAAATGATGGAACTCATTTCTTTCTTCTCCATGCTTAGGGTTTCGGATAAAAGTTGTAGCTCCTTTAGAGAGTCTTCGAGTAAATGGTTGCTCTTTTTCAATTCTTGAATCTCTGCCTGCTCGGTTTCTAACTTACCATTTAAAAGTTGCAACTCTTTTCCTTGTTTTCAAGGGCACTTAAGGTTTCAGCAACAACATTCTGATGAGCAGAAGTGTCTTCCTGTAACTTACTAATGCGCTGACTTGTTTCAGCCACAAAACTTTGATGCATCTGTTCTGCTCTCATGAGATTTTCTTCTATTTCTCCTTTGATTTGCACCAACTCCTCACACTGCTTTTGCAGGTCTGAGTTCATCTGTTTTTGAGACTCTAATGAAAATTCAAGAGAATCAACTCTATTTTGTAGGATGGCAGAATTTTTTGGACTTTGGTCTGCTTCTAAATGGCATTCACTCCTCTGTGAAAGCATGCTTCCTTGTTCTCCAATTATATTTGCAAAGGAATTATGCATGGCAAGCTGCTGATCAAAAGCCAAAAGACTTCTCTGATGATCTTCATTTGTCACCAGAGAAGCATCTTTGGATTTTAGCAGATCCCTGAGGCTCTCATATTCAGCATGCAAGTCTTGGTAACACCGGTCTTTGTCCATTATTTCATTTGACAGTAACTGAAGCTTGCGTTCTAGATCTTCAACTTGCCCAGTAAGCTGAGAAGTCTTCAAACACATATTTTCTATTTCCTTCTGATGTTTCTGATCTGAGAACTCAACTTTCTGCTGTAGCTCTTCATTAGCTTGTTTCTGGGTCTCTACCTCCACAGACTTGCTGTCTATCACGTTGTGAAGGTTTCTGATCTCGACACTTAGGTTTTCTCTGTCCATCTCCAATGTTCTTACTCTCTCGTTGTACTCATGACTTTTTATTTGTTGTGTCCTGAGACAAGTTTCCAAGTGATTAATTTTACTCTGCAAGCTTTCCTTTTCTGATTCCATCTGAGTTAAAAGTTTCTCATTTTCACTTTTCCAACAAGAAAACAGAGTTTTCTCCTCTTTCAATTCTTCATATTCTTTCTTTTTTAACTCCAAAGCACTCAGCAAGGCTTTTGACTCTTTCTCTGTCTTGTTTAACTTATCATTCAGTTGTTCAATGTGATGTTCTCTTTTCTTCAAAAGGTCTTGAGAACAATCTCGCTGCTTTTCCAGATCAGCCACAGCAAGCTTCAGTTTCTCTAAAGTCAAGGAGTTTTCTTGCTGATTTATCTTTTCTTGAAGATCTCTTAATATGGTTTCCTGAGAGGTATTTTTCACTATTTAAAAATAAATAAATAAAAGTTGTCAATGTTCGTAATAAATATTTATTCTAAAGAATGCCAACCCCTCTCCCCCGCTAAAAAAAAATCCAAACAAACAACTTCTCAAGCCCTGGAAAAACTGGCATTATTGCCTGGGTACCTCCTAGAAAGTGGATCGCGTGATAATTATATAAAAACAAGGAGAAAAATTGTCATCTTAAAGATAGTAACATGTTTATTCATCTTCTTTCTAGTAGCTTCGGTAGCTTGGCATAAAATACCAAGGGATAACTATCCTAAGCACTTGAAACTTTCTCTTCTTTTCTTTGTATGTGTTTATATATGTGTGTATTTTTACCATCTTTTCAAATATTTATTCAAAGAGAGAAAACTGGGACAAGAACAGCACTGAAATGGGAACATTCCACTTCATTGTAGAATAATTCTGATGTCCCAGAAAAATCAGTAAGTACTCCACCATTTTAGCCAGAACATCCAAAGGATTAGACTAAAGTAGAAAAGAGTAAATGATGCCATGTATCAGTAATCCTCAAGGTCTATATGTGAATATTCTTGAGGAACATTATCACCCCACCCCAGCCCCTCATAGTAAAAATGACAGTGTCTATGAATGTGACAGTCATCTGGAAGCTTCTTCAAACTCCGTTACTACTCTGTTTTCTACCCAATGACTCATCTATACACACTGGCCCCTCCTGGTTGGGAATAACCACATGTTTTCATTAAACAGTGATGAGAGGCTTCATGTTGCTCAAGTATTGGGGGGGGAGATTAAAAGTTGAGAACCTCCTCAGTAGATGATAAAGGTACCATGTATCACAATCTCAGACATCACATCAAGTGGAAAGAAGTACATACTTCCAGCCTGCCAATCTGTCTGCCTACTGACAGTTGAGGGCTTGTGTAGACAGCACCACAAGGACTTTAACCCACTTTGCTGTGAGTACCTCAAACAATCATATGAGTGACCAACATCGAAAAATGCCCCAGCTGTTCCTTTTCTTAGTTTCCCTTCAAGAGAGCTCAAGGCTGACACTGCTACCTGCTGCTGTGGAAAAACTTGAAAGCTGTCTTGGGGGAGACTGGGGTTTTAAAAGAAAACAGGGCCAGGCACCGTAGCGCTCGCCTGTCATCCCAGCACTTTGGGAAGCCCAGGAGGGTGGATCATGATGTCAAGAGATGGACATCATACTGGCCAACATGGTGAAACCCTGTCTCTACTAAAAATACAAAAATAAGCTGGGTGTGGTGGCACGTGCCTGTAGTCCCAGCTACTCGGGAAGCTGAGCCAGGAGAATCAATTAACCCAGGAGGCAAAGGTTGCAGTGAGCTAAGATTATGCCACTGCACTGCAGCCTGGTGACAGGGCGAGACTCCATCTCAAAAAAAAAAAAAAAATAGTCACAGAGAAGTGTGACACACATTCCACAGGACAGAGTTCAAAGAAATCCTAGATGTGCAAACACCCCAGGTGAGAAAATAAGGATATGTAGAAGACATCCAGCACAAACACACAAATATATCGTAGATGTGCAAACACCCCAGGTGAGAAAATAAGGATATGTAGAAGACATCCAGCACAAACACACGAATACGAAAACAAGAGTGGATTCATTTGATGTGCGGAGCAGAATTCTTTGGCTTTAAAATAAGAAAATCAATCAAGTAAGTCATCAAAAAACAATGGTCATTAGGAGCTTGGAAAACATGCATTTAATATAGGGTTTTTCCATTATAAGGGAAATGGTAATGAGTCAGGAGACGATCTGTCTGGATCTAACTAACAAGCTCACTTGAGACACAGAGAATAGCACTCAGGGGTGAGAGACAGCACTGACAATTTAGCTTTGTGTGGAAAATATTTACCCTCTGGTTTCAAAGTGCTGAGCACCAGGCATTTGGGACTCAATATGTTCCAATTAAAAAAATGTCCCACTCTCACTCTGCAAACTAAATGGAAGAGGGAAAACGCTTCCACATCAACTGCACACATCTTTTTAGGGGAATATATGAAAAAAATCCAAAGAGTTTCTCTAATATGTTAATATCATCCATCCTCTCTCATGGAAATAATAGCTTAGAAAGTTAACTCTAAAACACTAAGTTTACTTACCTTTCATTTCTTCTGCAAAGTTCTGGCTCTGATTTAAACACTGTTTGACTTTCTTGAGTTCTGCCTCCAGGTGGCAGACTTCTCTGGCCGTTTGCTCAGATTGACTCTTAAGGAGGCTATTTTCCTTCTTCATTTCCTAAAACACACATTTAATTGGTTACAGCCAAAACGAATGCTCAAGTAAGTTATGTCTTCTGCCTCAGTAAAGGTCCCTAGCAGAACAGTGTGTGTATCTCACTAGGGAAACAGACTCTCCCTCTGAGTACCTAGTGAAGGCAGGCTTTCCTTAAATCAAATAATGTTATGAACAGAAGTCAAGACAACAGCACCAAACCCAAATCTGAAGATAATTTTTTTCTTTTCAAGAAGTAAGTTTCATTGAACTTTCTTATTGTTCATATGCCTATTAAAGAGTAAGCTCAAAAGGAAAATCCTATCTACAAGATCCTCAAGACAAAACCTCCCAGTTGCTATCACACCTGAATGGCCAAATATACCTTTGCAAACATTTGATTTGTTAATAAAGCCAAAAAAAAAAAAATCAGAGCATAAATGTTTACTTTTCATTGCAAAACCGTCTTAAGGTTTGCTTTTACGGGAATGACTTTGTAGGAAAAATTACCTTCAATAAATGTTTATCAAGAAAACCAACAATGTTCAACATGCTGGAATGGGCATTATGAAAAACACAAATATAAATAAGACAGAGTCTCTGCCTTCAGGGCAGACACCCTCCAGTGGGGAAAGATGTGATACTAATCATGTAATACACAATAGGAAGTGCTAAATACTAAAGAGACATTGAGTGTGCTATGAGAAATCAGAGGGCTGGAACATAGAGGAGGAATTAATTATAGCTTCTGAGCTTTCACAGTGAAAACAGGTTCTTTGGGCACCTGATTAAAGAGATACCAATGCAATAACATGCAATGAAGTAGCATAGATACATATGTGGTTCCATTCTACTATCTAGGGAGGCCTATATGTTCTGAATCTTAAAAGCAAGCAATATTATTTATGTGCCAAAGAAAAACTCTATTGCTTATTAACCACATAAGGCTCACACAACAAACAAGTATCTCAACCTATACTGTATGCCACCCTTTGGACGACGGGGAATTGGCGTATATCATTACAAACTGAGAAAACCAAGCACCTCACATCCTTAAGGGGGAAAAAAATCATATAAAGCTAACTTTTTTCTAAACTGCATTTCAAAACTACCAAAATTACCCCTTTGTGAAGTAGAGGAAAAATTCTGAATCTTAAAGAAACAATTAAGACCCATCCTCCAAAACCCTGCTGCACTGTTAGAAAACAGATGGCCATGGCAATACTGTGTTGGAAGGCTGCCTTCAATTATCAGTCTGGTTACTACCAGCAGATGGGTACCAATGTAGCAAAGCCAAATTCAAGAAGAGGGAGAATCTGGCTGGGAGAAAGTACTTGAAAACTTGCTGGCAGCTGCTCAGTTCATGTATATGGGTTCATTTCATCATTAAAATAAGACAGACCTGTTGTAGTTATTATACTCTCATCTCCCGTGTCCTAATCCTGCTTCCCTGCCGCTAGCTAAACTGACACTCTATCAAATTAAGATACCAATCAGAACTAAAGGGCAGCTCCAACCGATCTCAAGATTGATAGGCTAACATTCACACTAGTCAGTGTTAAATACTGCAAAGCACGATCATTAAGGTGCAACAATGTTATTGATTTAAATTAGCATCATTAAACTATGGAACCTATAATGACTGGTTTGTTCTTCAGACTCAGAATAATCACCCCTCAAATGAGATCACAGGTATGAAAGGACAAACATCTTAAAGCACTCTGACAGGGGTAATGTAGCATTATTAGTAGCATTTCTTCCCAAAATTTAACAGTAGCCAGATCTCTGTGATCAATGCTAAGATCAGCTGAATGAGGTCAACACAGAAGAACTAGAATGTAACTACCTGGGTCAACTTAGCATTTTTATTTTGCAAATAAAAGAATATTTTCATACGCTAAAAAAAAAATCAAATCAAATGACAGCTGCATCTGGAGGCTTGACAAGAAAGCTAGGAAGACACTGTGCAAAACTGGGTACATCCCAACAGGAAGGAAGGGAAAAAGAAGGGAGAGAGGGCACCAGGGAAAGAGGGGGAATTTTATGTTTATGTGTTTGTTAATCTCGATCCATGTCTGTCCATAACTGGAGACATTTAAATGAATAGTAAGCTCAATGGAAAGATTAACATGACTTTCTCTATTCTGGCATTAGCTCCGTAAATATTTGTCTCTAACGAAGAAATGTTCAGCCAATCCTGGGACCCAGCAGGCTTATAATGCTATGGCTCTGACCAACCCAAGAATTTTAAAAGGCCAGAATTTAGAAAATGAACATCTGAAAAATGGATGTGCAGGCTGCCATCCATCGGCAATTAGTTTTCCACAAGGCTACAGCCACTTAAGACTTGATTGGGTATCTCATTATCAACAATGAGTTAAGCATACAAAGATACTTTTCCTAGGCATCTCTTGCATCCTCACATGATTTGCAAAATTGGGTACTATGCTGGAAAAACACAACAAAAATCCCTATAACCACAAGCCAGCATTAGAGCTTAGCAAGCAATTCCACCCAGATCAACTTCACTTTAGGAGCAGCAAGGGAGGCATCATTTCCTAGGGCCAGACAAAACAAATTTCAGTTACTGTGTGGCATTTCATGATCCCATCCATGAATATAGCTTAATACATCCCCTGCTGGGGTGAAGCCTATATACTTGGATAAGGGATGGATGCAAAGAATGTGTTTTTCCCTTTCCTCCTCATCAATCTTGCTTGCCAGAGCCAGCTCCTTAGAGGACCTAATGTAATACACATCCCTATCCTTGGAAAGGTCCCCGAGCAAGTGTTCCCTCACCTTGATTGTCGAACAATGGTATTTTATTGCCTAACCCCAATGCTACGGGGCTGGCACTAGATACTGGACGAGCAGCTTATCTAAACCCTCCATTCACTTTGATACTAAATGTTAACTTTACCCTTGATTGGGCCATTAAATCACGTTTCCAGTACTGATAATTTCTCATTGTGAGCAGCATGTTTACTAAACATGGACAAGGAGAATTTCAGTACAACTGTCACATTATTTCAGCATCCAAAACCTATAAGCGTGCTAAATTTGTTAGTGCTCACTTATAATTAGACACAGAGAGATACCCAGAGTGACACAATAACAGAACAGGCAAAGTATTAAATCTGAGAAATCTCAAGTGCACTGTCCTCTGATCACACTTCCTGTGCCTGGAGGTGACAGCAAACAATGCTAACATCCAAAGGTCATGGCAGTCAAAGACCAAAGCAATGAGCAGGTGGTGGACTGCAGTAACTGAGCACTTATGTGCTGGGCACTGGACTAAGCACTTTACATACAATATTTAACTTAACCATGAATACACCCTTGAAAAGGGAGGAGAATGATTTGTCCCTATATGCAGATGAGGAAAAGTCAGACTGAGAAAGGGTAAGCCATTGTCTCAAGGTCACATAGCGAGAGGTGGCAGAAAAGCAATGCAATTTCAGATCTCGCTCACTCTAAAGCCACTACTATTTCCCACTAAGTTACACAGCCACTCGAACTGGGTTCATCACTTATCTGGTCCCAATCCCAATGCAAAACACAAGAGCCAGCTAAACTCTCTGAAATCTCGCTATCACCCTCAAAAGATGACACGTACATAAACATAACCATAAATTAAGACAAATATTAACTTCATTTCTGGGCCCTGTGCTAGGCACTTTCAATGTAGAGGCCCTCAATTGACACAGACATCAATGAAATACCAGTGAAACGTGATGCATGCGCCTCTGTACAGGCTAAGGGTTAACTGAGCACAGCTCTACAGCTCACAGACCAGACCTTGTGGGGGATGAGCCAGTCTTCAGAAACACCTGCAAGACAATGTCCAGCCCACTACTGCAACTTGGCCAAGCAAGCAGTTTTAAAACTGTTTGGACTCTCTTAACCAGACAATTGCTTTTACAAAATGTTTCCACCAGGCAGCCAGTGGAGTCGCAGGAGAGTTCCTGGCTGAAAGGGAAGCTCACAGAGGGAAGAGTTCGATGCCAGTCTGCCTGTGGAAATGTTAGCAGAAGCATCTGTTGGTTGGTCCCCACTGGCCAAAAGGCAAACATTTGTTTTGCTGAAATAAACGCTTCCATTTGAAAACGTTTGCTGATGAAACCATCATCTGATTTTAAGTTTTCTTCCACTTTGGTGGCTGGAGCTGTGGCCCCCTGTTCCCAGCAGCATTGCCTTTTGGGGGTTAGCTCATTGAACAGTCGCCTGTCTGCTACCGACAGGATGTTCTGACTTTACCATTGAGATACACTCTGCAAAGCCGTGGCGATAAATACGTTAGACTTTCCTCACCTGAACAAATAGCTGTTCTTTACAGAGAAAGTTGTTTTAATCTTTACAGCCTAAAGTGATCATAGAACATTTAAAGAATAAACAGAAAAACATTCTTTACTATGAGATTTGATGGAGAAGAAATTTCTACGATTCTTGTGTTGTTCCTCTCTTAAAATTACAATGTTGATTTGCGGCTCTATTCAAATTGTTTCAGTCTATTAACCGCCACTGAATGGTTCTTAATTACGCCCTTTAAAATAAACTCCAGGCCACTAAGTAAATTCAGAAAGCAGCCAGATTGAAGTATATGTGCGTAAAATCCCATCAGGGTATCCATGCCATTCAGGAATCCTCATCCACCATTTTGTGGGCAAAACAAGATCTCTAAAGATACCGTCAATGAGGGCGTGCACAGGCTGAACATTCAGGTCAGTGTCGACTTTTGAAGCCAAAGTAATATAATTGACAATTACTTGATGGTTTTATAAGAATGTTTAATCTAGAAACTCTTTATCTGTCACTACTTTTGTTAATTTAAATCTGTGACTTTCCATGTGTTTTTAATATTGAAAGTCTCAAACGACAACACTTAGAAAAGGGATTTAGATGATACTTCCCATCCACAATTTTGTTTCTTTCCATTAAAAAATCCCTTCCTTCCTTTCTTCTATCTTTCCACCTCCCATGGACTCTAAAACAATCTTTAAGGAAGGAGCACATATTCTTAATACAAGTCATGTTGTAGATGCATATTGCTAGATATGCTATAACTGCTAGATGCGTATTAGTGATTACAGAATAGAGAGTAGAAAAATAAGCAATCATATCTCTGTCATGGGTTATATACAGAACATTCTGTAATACTTCTAGCAAATAGAAAAGAAAAAGGCACAGAGTCATGATAAGCTACTGACAAATGCAAGAGGAATTTTCTTTTCCCCTTGCACTTGGTCCTGTACGTAAGTGGAGAAAACTCAGCATCCTCCTCCCTTACCTCCATGCTTTTCCTCAGCTCATTCTCCTTGATCTCACTTGCCTGGAATGCCTGTTCAGCTCTGCACAACTTCTGCTTGAACTCTTCCACATTTTTCTCTAGCTGTTGCTTTACAGATGTGACCTACAAAAAGAAAAGAGGCCGAGTTTCATTTTTATGTTCTTTATTTTTTCATTAATCATGTATTCTTTTTTTTTTCTTTTTTGTTTTTAAAGATGGGGTTTCACCATGATGGCCAGGCTGGTCTTGAACTCCTGACCTCAGGTGATCCACCCCCCCCCTTAGCCTCCCAAAGTGCTAGGATTACAGGCGTGAGCCACCGCGCCAGGCAATCATGTATTCTTAAACAATAAAGCGGTTATGGAATATAAAAATTGATGCCATCTGTTTTGGTTGAGATACAATATACGTCACGGCTAAATATATCTTAAAATACCATAATGTGAACCTGCAACGTCACTTGGCAACAGCATACAGGAGATGAAAGAGGTTGGGTTTGATAAGGAGGCCACAAAGGAAAAAGATTTAACCACAAAAAATAAAACAGCTAGGTAGTAATAAATAACCAAAAGAAAAAGAGGTTGAGATGAGAAGTGGGCGAGGAGAACACACTGTCAATATATGTAACAGAATAAAAGAGAGTATATCTGTAATACAACATATAAAGCACCTCTGATTAAACGAAAGCGAAATGGGTAGAAACAGAAAAGTTTACAAAAAATAATACAAATGGCTACTGAAAGAAATAGCTTCAATGGTAACCAAGGAAGTGTGAATAAAAACAATGATATGACAACATTTTTCATTCCTTGATTGGCAAAAATTTTTAAAAACCAAGACTATCTCCAATTAGCAAGGATGAGAGGAAACAGACCCTCTCTTGTACTTGGTAGGAGAGTAACTGCTACAGCTTGTATGGAGGGCAATTTGGCAGTAACTATCAGTTGTTAGGATGCTGGCCAGACAGGGTGGCTCACACCTGTAATCTCAGAATTTTAGGAGGTCGAGGTGGGCAGATCACCTGAGGTCAGAAGTTTGAGACCAGGCTGGCCAACCTGGTGAAACCTTGTCTCTGCTAAAAACACAAAAATCAGCGGGGCATGGTGGCACACACCTGTAATCCCAGCTACTTGGGAGGCGGAGGCAGAAGAATCGCTTGAACCCGGGAGGATGAGATTGCAGTGGGCCGAGATCGCCCACTGCACTCCAGCCTGGGTGACAGAGCAAGACTCCGTTTCAAAAAACAAAACACACGCACACAAAAACACAAATATTAGGATGCATATGTTCTTTAGGCCATCGATTTCACATGCAGAAATCTGCCCTACAGAACATCAGCACACATATACAAAGACACCTGCCCTGTAATATTACAAGCAGTGCCAAGGGAACAAGAAAATGTTGAGAACCTGAGCAGTTTCAGGTGTGAGAGATAAAGAAGAATAGAAGGTGACGTGGAGGTTTTGGCCACAGCAATGCAGAGAATGGAAGTGCAAGTTAGCAGGATGAGGAAGACTAAGGGAGGAACAGGTTTGGAAAAGAAATACCTAGAGTTCAACTCTTAGCATGATACGTGTGAAGTGCCTTTAGACATGTGACTGGACTGTCAAGCACACACCCACACATCTGAAGTCCAAAACAGACACCCAGGCTGGGCAGAGTCATCATCAGGTAGACGATATGTAAAGGCACAAAACTGGATAGGACTACTTTGGGAGTGAGTCTTAAATGAGTAAATTGATTATAAATTTCAGTGCTTTAACTACTTGGAGGCATAAGTTACTCAGGATAGCTCCCATCTGGTCACATAACCGAGAACAAACAGAGTATCGAGACCTCCATAGACTTTCAGATCTGAAATCCTAACTCACCCCCCACACTTTCTCCAGATGAGGAAACCTAAAGCCATAATGGTTCTGTACCCTCTCCACTTTGATAGGGAAAGTGAAGGTAGAGCGCTTTCTCTTTGAAAGTATTGTATGTCAGTTATGATAGAGAAGTAACAGGTATAAGGAACAAGAGGGGATGACTGAGGAGAGAAGGACACAGCCCCTACTTTATCCAGTTCAGCCTGCAGGACATTGTGCATATTCTTGGCTTGCTGTAACTCCTGGGTGAGTCTGGCCTTCATCTGGATGGACTCCTGGTCTAGTGTTTGGAAAGAACGCTGCTGACGGGAGAGCTCCTGCAAAACAAAGGGCATGCACATCAGCCTGATGATGGTTTGTTTGGGAGACTCCAGGGTGAGACACGAGCATCCTAATGGGCGACTGTACAGAGAGCACAGGAGACAGCAGAGAGTCAAGCCAACCATTCGCTTAACGATAAACATAATCAGCCTCAGTGCTCCATGCTGGGCCCAGGCATCAAATCCAGGTCTCTGAAGGAAAGGGGAAGGGCTCTATCAGTTGACCACATGGAAACTAGCCTGTTTCCACCTCATCTTCAGTCTTAAATTAATTACCTCTATTTTGAAGGATCAGGAGCAAGAGAGAAGAACTGAGCTACAACAGTCACAGCTCAACTAAAACACCGAGCAGACTCAAATGGTGTTTAAAACACAGAAAACTGCACATCATTTTAAACGAGCTTAAATTTAGAAGGACAGGAAGTATATGCCACCAATTAACTTTAATAACCACAGAAGGATACCAGCTAACATTTCCAGGCATTCTTATTTAAAGTCTGTAGACTCTCGATCCATATGATACTTTCAGGCTAAATCACCTGAAAGAACCAAACTGGCAGATACTTATGGAAGGACACCTTCCACCCTCACTCTTCTGCCAACCACTTTCCCCTCATCAACTACCCTTCTAATTTATTTGCCAGCCCACAGGCTTTACAAACAACTGGAGCTATAAAGGAAATAGAGTGAAAGAAAAAAAAAGATAAAACCCAACTGGAGAATGTAATACAGTTTCCTTCATAGCAGAGAAAATGTCCAAAAGAAGAAATGTGATCCTTTCCTACTGAATATCAAATCACAAACAAATCAGAAAACATGGATAAATTCTGAATACTCATTCCCTTCTCTAATCAAAAACTGAAAGATTTTTTTAAAAAGCACAAAAGTGAAGATGTGAAGGAAAATAAAGTGACCTTTAGCTCACAAAGCATTTCCCCCTCTAATCGAATTTCCCAAATTGTGATAAACAACTCCCCCTTTCCAAATAATCAAACTATGAAAAGCCCATAAAAAGCCTTTCAGACAAACACCTCATGAATCCATTTACCTTACCTCTTGAAACTCCTTTTCTTTTTCCTTAATTTTCTGTTCCAGAGAACATCTGGCACTTTCTGCGTTTTGTCGCTGACAACTCAAATCTTCCGTCAGTTTTTTCAGTTTTTGTTCCAATGCAGTACACTAATAACAAAAACGTTCAAGACAAAACAAATACTGCTCAAGTGAAAGAACAAATATTTTGTGTTTTAGAAAAACCACTCTAATGATTTTAGCACACAATTTATGTTTAGGAACTATTAGCAAGGATGTAAAGCATTAGCCCACTTAAATAAATACTTCTGAATTTGTGCCATGAAACAGACATCAGCATGTCTAACGATTCATCTAACGTTTTGTTGCATGGAAATGAGAGGTTAAAATGCAATGGTGTTAACCTATGTTAATTTAAAAGCTGTAAAATCATCAGAGGGTGCCCATTACCCTCATATGATAGTCTGTTTCAAGCATAATGGATTTTGTGGGAAATTTTAAATATTAAAATGCTTCTTTCCACAATGTTCCCAGTTTGCCACTTTAAATTTCAGGAGGTTCACAGGACTCCAGAGAGTATCACAACTGGTTTTTAATCATGCTGCCATAGCAATACAAAGAACAGTCAATTGCCTTTTCACAAAGCCAGTTATCCCTAAAATAATTTTTAAGACATGCATTACACAAAAATTTAGGATGCTCTTGTAAAATTAAATTGGAACGAAATGCTCTTAACTCTTCAAGTGTTGAAAGTCATTCCTCTACATATTCCCCATGGGCTCGAATCCTTAACCTCCCCTACACCAAACAACTCTATAAAGACCAGGAAATAATAAGACACCTTCATCTTGGTGGGAAGAATTCTCCACTACAAAAGAAATGTGCCCCAAGTAGGCACATCTCTCTAGTAATGTAGATTCTCCAAAGTCTGATTTAAAACCTTGAGAAATAATAGAAATGTAAATAGAAATGAGAATTCAGAGGAAAACACTATGTAATACTCAATTGCTACATTCACTCAAAAATCCTGGTGACCAGTTAACCACCAATTATTAACTAACCAAAGAAGAAATGGGCCAAGCTGGTCATTCATGACTAAATGATTTTGCAAATATCAGGACTTTAAAAATACCAAACTCAAAAAGTTCAAATTTGGAGCCAGAAGTTCAATGACACTCTTGTCATTATCTTTATTGTCCTTAAATTTTCAAAGGCCCAAAGAAAAGCATTACAGAGATTATTTGTAACAAAAATCAATATGAATTTAACAAATATTGTTTGAGAGCCCATTATACATGTCATGCATTGTTCTGGGCATTGGGGATACAACAGCAAACAACTCTGGGAAAAATCGCTGCTCAGGCCAGGCGTGGTGGCTCACACTTTTAATCCCAGCACTTTGAGAGGCCAAGGTGGAAGGATCACTTGAAGTCAGGAGTTTGAGACCAGCCTAGGCCACATGGTGAAACCCCATCTCGACTAAAAACATAAAAATTAGCCAGGGTGGTTAATTTTTATATTATTGCAGTTACTCAGGAGGCTGAGGAAGGAGAATTGCTTGAACCCAGCAGGCGGAGGTTACAGTGAGCCAAGATCGTGCCACTGCACTCCAGCCTGGGCAATAGAGCAAGAATCTGTCTCAAAAGAAAAAAAAAAAAAAAAAAGTCACTGCTCAAGTGATGGTTCAAAATTTTGATGGTTGACAAATCTCGGGGGGGGGAAAAAAAAAACACGTTGCACCAGAGTAAATGAATAAACCTTTTGCGCCCTCTAATGGCACTCCTTCAAACTGCAATACATTCCATTAAAGGATCTTGGAATCAAGAATCCTTTTCTAAACAGGTTAAAAGAGACTTTAGAAGGTATTTATACTTTATTTAAAATTTTTTAAACAATATTCTATTATCAGCGATACCTACTTCATGTAAGAGTATCTGACCACTAGGTGTCATGAATGCTCCATAATACTCTAAAATAGTGCCCAGAGCTCAAGTCCTTGAAAATAAATAGCACACGACTCTGGGCTTACTCCGGCTTTCTGGACTTTTTAATCTGTGAATGGGTGCTGAACTCCAGGTCTGCTGCCAGCTCAATGCTCTGTTTCTCCATGAATTCAAGCCTTGTATCTCACACAATTTATAAATACTTGGAAAAGATACACTACAAACAGCGTATGTTCACTTAAGAACAAGGTGTTGATTTTTTTAACAGTAATTCCATTTTATTTAATAGATAATTCTAATGTTAGTCCTGGAAACAGCATAAACATTGCATAATTTTATTTCAGTTACACCTTTGACAGGTTATATTATCCTTAGAGACAAGACAGAAAAGAATAGACTGAATTTTCAGTTAAATGGGTTTGTAACTCAATAGAAAAAAGGAACCCAGAAAGCACAGAATAAACAAGTATTAAGAACCTGGAGGGCCTGCATGCAGTGGCTCATGCTTGTAATCCCAGCACTTTGGGAGGCCGAGGCGGGCGGATCACCTGAGGTCAGGAGTTCGAGACCAGCCTGGCCAACATGGTGCAACCCTGTCTCTACTAAAAATACCAAAAAATTAGCTGGGCGTGGTGGCTGTAATCCCAGCTACCCAGGAGGCTGAGAAAGGAGAATAGCTTGAATCCAGGAGGCGGAGGTTGCAGTGAGCCAAGATTGTGCCACTGCACTCCAGCCTGGGCAACAAGAGCATAACTCCGTCTCAAAAAAAAAAAAAAAAACCTGGAGAGGCTGGGTGCAATGGCTCACACCTATAACCCCAGCACTTTGGGAGGCTGAGGTGGACAAATTGCTTGAGCCCAGGAGTTCGATAACAACTTGGGCAACATGGTGAAGCCCCATCTCTACTAAAAATACAAAAATTAGCTGGGTGTGATGGCAGGCGCCTGTAGTCCCAGCTACTAGGAAGGCTGAGGTAGGAGCCCAGGAAGTGAAGGTTGCAAGGGGCCAAGACTGTGCCACTGCACTCCAGCCTGAGTGACAGAGTGAGACCCTGTCTCCAAAAAAAATAACCTAAGGGAAGACTCTAATAGAAAGCGAGAGCTGTATTCTTAGCCCTATCTTAGTCAAAAATATTAATTCATGATTTGATAAGAAGAAACTTATTATCTGTGTCAGACAGAACAAGGATTTGGTGAGCTTGTCACTCCAAAACCAAAGAAGTAAAATGTACAAGGAGAAATGTAATTCTTACACACAGGAAGGCCTAGCTTGGCAGAAATGCAACTGAAAATTAGCTTCATTAACTAGAAACTTAAAATAAGCCATGATAATAACAGCTAATATTATTATAAGTTCACCATTTGCCAGGAACTATGCTAACGCCTTTAAAAAATTATCTCAATCTTTACAACAACCCTATGACACAGGCATTATTAACATAATTTTATTGATTAGACAACTGGGGCTCAGAAGTTCATTAAATAACTCAAAAAGCAATAAAACTGGGATGTGGCAGAGCCAGGTTCAAATCCAAGTCCTTCTAACTTAAAAGACCAAGTTACTATTACATACTGAGACTGTATGAAGAGATTAAATGTATAGATCAAAGGAGGTCATAGTTGTTCCACTGAAGCTCCACTGTTCCTTTATATATCTAACCAATATTTTTCCAGAATTTCTCTGATTAGGCACTGCACTAGGAGAATATATAAAAATGAACCTGACATTTACTTCCAGGAAGATGGAATAATCATGCTTTTCCCTATTCCTCCTAACTAGAACAAATAAAAACCCTGGATATTATAGTAAAACAGACACAGGAAAAGTCTGAAAGATGGAGAGAAGAAGGCAGACAAGGAGCTCAGGACCTGAAGAAAAACACTATGACACTGGGAAAAAGAACTATCAACACGGAATCCTATACCCAACAGAATATCCTTCAGGAGTAAAAGAAAATCAAGACATTCTCAAATAAAGGAAAACTAAGGATTTGTGGAGAGCAGACTTATCCTAAAAGAATGGCTAAAGGATTTGTGGCCAGCAGACTTACCCTAAAAGAATGGCTAAAGGAAGTTCTCTAAACAGAAAGGAAATAAAGAAGTAACCCTGGAAGGAAATCTAGGAGAAAAGGAAGAACAAGGTTAGCAACGATTTTATACACACACACACACACACACACACACACAAACACACAAATATAATAGGCTTTCCTTTTCCTCAGCTTTTTAAAATATGTTTAAGAAGTGAAGCAAAATGTAGTTCTAAATGTCTGTACAAAAAACATTTAAGACAATTCTATTATAAATGAGGGAGGGTAAAAGGATGAAAAGGGAAGAAACAAGTCTGTAAAATTCACTAGAATTAGTAAAATAAAAACACCAATAGACTGTGATAAAATGAGTATAAATAATGTCATATCTAGAACAATCACTATAGAAGCTCTACAAAGAGATTCACTCAAAAATATATAAACAAACCAAAATGAATATTTTTTAAATGTTCAAGCAATCCATAAAGGCAGGAAAAAAAAAAGACAAATGAAAAAGCAGAAAGAAATAGAAAACAAAAAATAAAATGGCAAACTTAAGTCATAATATATCAATAATTACATTAAGTGTAAATGGTCTAAATAAACCCATTAAAAGACAGATAGTGGAGGCAAGGTGTGGTGGCTTATGCCTATAATCCCAGCACTTTGGGAGGCCGAGGTGGGTGGATTGCCTGAGATCAGGAGTTCAAGGCCAGCCTGGCCAACGTGGTGAAACCCCATCTCCACTAAAAATACAAATATTAGCCATGTGTGGTGGCGAGCACCTGCAGTCCCAGCTAGTCAGGAGGTTGAGGCAGGAAAATCGCTTAAACCCGGGAGGTGCCAATTGCAGTGAGCTGAGATCGTGCCACTGCACTCCAGCCTGGTGACAGAGCCAGACTCCATCTCAAAAAAAAAAAAAAGACAGATAGTAGAAGCATATATAGAAAACCATGGCCCAACTCTATGTTGTCTACATGAAAGTCACCTCAATATAACAAAACAGGTTGAAAGTAAAGAGGAAGAAATACATAATGCAAACAATAAATCAAAGGAAAGCTGAAGTGGCTATATTAGTAACAGACAAAGTAGACTTCAGAATAAAGAAAATTATCATGGACACTATATAGTGATAAAAGGGTCAATCCACCAAGACATAGCAATCCCAAATGTATATGTGTTAACCAACAGAGCTGCAAAATATGTGAAGCAAAAACAAGGAAATCAAAGGAGAAATACACAAATCACAGTTATAGGTGGAGACTTCCACATCCCTCTCAACAATGAATTGAACAACTAAACAGAAAATCAGCAAGTATGTTAACAAACTCAACAACATCATCAACCAAGAGGTTCCAAAGATATTTTTTCTGGGCACTATAAACCTAAAGCAAGCAGCAATCAATGAAATTGAAAACAGAGGGAAGAAAAAATCAATGAACCAAAGGGCTGATAGATTCTTTGGAAGATCAATAAAGATCAATAAAACTGACAAATCTCAAATAAGACTGACAGAGAAGGAGAGAAGATACAAATTTCCAACATCAGAAATGAACAAGGAATATCATTACAAATATCAAAAGAATAAGAGAATACAGTGAACAACTCTATATATATAAATTTGACAACTTAGATGAAAATACAAACTAATCTAATTCCCCCCAATATGAAATGGATAAGTTTAATAGCTCTATAAGTATTTTAAAAATTGAATGTGTTATTTTAAAACTTCCAAAAAAGAAATCTCCAGGTTCAAATATATGAAGAAAGACGGAAAAAAAAAAAAAAAAAAAACCAATTCTACACAATCTCTTTCAGAAAACTGAAAAGGAGGGAACTCTTAATTTATGAAACTAGGATACCCTGATACAAATATCAAACAAAGATGGCAGGGGAAAAAAAAGAAAGCCAACCAGTATCCTTCATGAATACAGACACTATCCTTAATAAGTTATTAGCAAATAAAATACAGAAATGTATTTTTTAAATTATATACCATAACAAATTGGGGTTTATTCCAAAGATGCAAGGCTCATTCAGATGTATGAAAATCAATCAGTGTTACCCACCGCATTAACAAGCTATTATTTTGTACAACTGCATATGAATCTACAATTATCTTAAAATAAAAATTTTAAGTAAACAAATGAAAGAGCCTGCCCCCAGAAAGCAAATAATAGAAATATATCTACTACAATGGTTTTTACCTAAAGCCTCAGAAATATCTAAAGAGTCAATTCCTTAGGCCCACCCAAACACAGATCAGATCTAACAGGCTTCATCTTTCAAAGCTCTCTGTGATTCTGTCAACTAGCCAAGTGTGGGAACCAGAGGGCTAGAATACAAATAACAATAATAAAAGAGTCATAACGGGGATGCCAGGAGAAAATATCTTACTACATTAAGAGATGAGGGAAGGAGCTCACAAGAATGAGGGTTATAAAGAGCCAGACCTGGAAAGAAGGACATTTCAAGCAGAAAGGCAAATGTAAGAAAAATATTGGGCCCAGAGAAAGGGTAGGTGTAGGTTCAGTAAACACCAAATCCTCATGGTTGGTCTTAGAAGATAATTCATTTTTCTCTACAATACTTATCACCACATACCATACTATCTGTATTACTTTATTTGTGTTATTTATTTTCTGCCTCCCTCTATTAAGATGAAGCTCCACAAGGCAATGAGTTTCGTCTGTTTATCACTGTTCCAGCCCCAGGTCTGAAACAATGCCTAATATATAGCACACACAAATGTCAGTACATGTTTGTGCAATGAGTCAGTAAATGAATGAGTAGAAAAAAGAGGAGATAAGACTAACTAGAGAGGTAGGCTGGGACCAAAGCAACAACGAGAACAACAACAAAATAACGGGCTAAGAAGCTTGGCTTCTATTGGAGTCTTAAGAAGATTCAATGGTGAGTGTACAGTCATCCCTCAGTATCCATGAAGGACTGGTTCCAGGACTCCCTGCAGATACCAAAAGCTGAGGGTGCTCAAGTCCCTAACATAAAATGGTATAGCATTTGCATATAATCTGTGCACGTCCTCCCATATACTTTAAATCATCTCTAGATTACTTGTAATACCTAATCCTATGTAAATAGTTGTGATAATATGTTTGTTTAGGAAATAATGACAAGGACAAAAGGTCTGCACATGATCAGTACAGACAAAGCCATTCTTTTTTTTTTGAGACAGAATCTTACTCTGTTGCCCACGCTGGAGTGCAGTGGCATGCATAGTCTCTGCTCACTGCAACCTCCGCCTCCCAGGTTCACACAATTCTTGTGCCTCAGCCTCCCGAGTAGCTGGGATTACAGGTGTGCACCACCACAGCTGGGTAACTTTTGTATTTGTAGTAGGGACAAGGTTTTGTCATGTGGGATAGGCTGGTCTCAAATTCCTGGTCTCAAGTGATCCACGTGCCTCAACCTACCAAAGTGCAGGGACTTGGGCATGAACCACAGTGCCTGGCCTTTTTTTTTTTTTTTAATACTTACAATCCATAATTGGTTGAATCCATGGATGCAGAACTCATAGACACAACGGGCCAACTATATATATATAGGATCCCAGGAGTAGATTAATTAAATCCTATCAAATCTCCTAAAACTCCTTTAAGGTGCCATTACTTTAAGTGCCTATTCTATGTGCCACACACTGGGCTAGATGCTGTATATATGTTTTGTTTATTTTCTCATTACCCCCTGCGACATAAAAGAGATCAGTGACTTGCCCAACGTCACTCAGCTGGGAAAGTGCGGCACCAGGCTTGATCCCAGTCTGACCAACTCTAAAACAACTTTCTAGTTCAACTGCATCAAGAGTGCCTAGTATATGTTAACAAAGAACATTACTGACATTTATTTCATAAACTTATGTATAAAATACTCTTTCCAAATAAGTATATGAGAAGATGAAGATTTCTCCAGTAATTCATGAAAAGTCAAGTACCTTGGTTGACGCCTGGTCATATTGTGCTGTTGTTCTCACTAGTTCATCCCTACATTTGTTCAAAACTTTCTCTTTTTCAATTAATTCCGCTTTTGCTTTCTCCAGTTGGAGTTGGAGTTCTTGAAACTTATTCACTTGACTTTTCATTTCTTTTTCTTGTCCTTGCAGACGTAGTTCCAACTCATTCATCTTGCTTCTTAGCTCTTAAACCACAAATAGAAATCACACTCCAATTCATATATATCTTTCCCAAAATGTTGATAACTTATCATTTATTTTGTTCTACTCTGAAATCTTTGATGAAACAAATATTTACACTAAACGTAGAAGCTACTTTAATTGGATTTAATTTCAATCGTTAGTTTCTATTGTCATTTGCGTTCAAATACTCTATAGAAAGCAGGAGAAACAGATTTTCTTACATTTCCACAAAGAAACATGGTAGGGGAAATGCTTTTCTAAAATCATGAATGCTGTCTTATTGAGACTGCGAAAAGTACATCACATATGACAACCTTTGTTAAAATTATCATTTGGTTTTATACAACAGCAAACTATATTTGTTTTGTGCCCATATCCAAGCAAATCAGTGCTAAGCAGTGAAAAGTTCACCTTCCTATATTCTCTGGTAGTTTTACCTCCAATAAACATTAAGACAGTGTGAACCTCCCATGCTGCCAAAATTAACAATGATTTTTTTCCCAGTTTTTTCCCACATACGCACAACATTGGTTCCAACGGCATTGGCTACGTGACAGCTCTCACCAGTGAGCGCTGACGGTGATTTTCAATATATCACAGCACTGGAAATTATTATATTCTACAGAGTAGACTCCAAAACACCACCTGGTACCCTTGGCTGTCAGCTGCAGCATGGCACAGCAGCCAAGGTTACAGGTTTGCTCCCATATGGACAACCTGGCACGGCACAGCAAAGCTGTTCTGCAGACACACACACACACACACACAACCTCTGGCCAAAGCTAGTCAGACCACAGGCTGGTTCTGTGGGTCACAAAAGGAGCCAGATGAGAAGCATGGGGAGTGTAAACTGTAACCAACCCACTCGGCCTCTTCTGGAAAGATAAGTCAAAGCCTCTCAATCTACTTTAGAGGTTTCCAGGCACAGCTTTTTGAATAAAAGTACTTTCCAACACTATGATGCCTTTTATCATTATTGAAAAGACAGTATATTTCACATAACCAGGCTAGGATGTTGAACGCCAATGTGCCTAACAAAAAACATAAGCACTTTCTGGGATTAAAACTATCTGGAATCACCTGTGAAATTACCTGAAGCAAAATTAATTTAAACTTAACTTAGCTCAGTGTTACCTTGATTCTGCACTTTTAATTGATCCAAAAGATGAGGACTGCTAGAATTGTCAAAGAAACTGCTATTAGCATCTCTTTTCCCTATTTGCAAAGTTGATCGACTTGGAGTCACCTCTGGTTCCCCAGAAAAGTAAGATGCAGAGAAATCTCTCCTAATTGGAGTTTTTTGAGAACTAGATGAAAGGCAACTTGGGGTCTTATCTTGTTGCCATGAGAACACAGATGATGAAGCTTGATGCCGGGCAATGTCGCGGTGATTCATGCTGGTTTGTGAAAGAGTCTGGTTTGCTTTCTGTGGAAATAGAAACGCTTTAGAGCCCTTTCAAGATTGTATATACTCAAGGCTATTTATTTTCAGATAGAATATAAAGCCATAATACCAAGAAGTTAACAGTTGCACTGCATACCAAGAAAGAACATTCATCAAGTCCAGTAAACCATAAGTCTAATACCCAGTGATGGAATGTTCAATGCTCAACTTCTTAGCACTGAAGGAGTAAGCTACCACCATCTGATGCCTAACCTATTTAAAATGGGCTAAGTCGTCGTATTTATTCTGCATCCTTCTTAGAATCCATTAAACATATGTGAGTGTTCACTTTCATTTTGAAGTCCAAAACAGGCTTTTCTTAGCCTGTCCTTGGTCACCTCCTCCTATAGCTTTGTCCAAGAGAATCAAAATTAAACATTAGACTAAAGAACTCTTTCAAAAATCTCACATCCCCACCATATTACTATCCCAAAAGAAAGGTCACATCGAGTGTTTAATATTACATAATACACATTTGTGGATGATCTACTGCTTTGCATTGTTCTATTCTCTCTGCTTCCATTCTGATAAATATCAAGACATGGAGGTAAATGCACCGTTAGATTTTTATAGCAAGCACTTTTTTTTGCCATAGAAAGAGGGTTAATATTTACTAGAGACTCAAATTTTCCATAAAATAACTCTAGGAATCAATGTCAAGGGAAGAATTGCTATGAATGACTGAATTGGATGACAAAGCACATGATATTTCTAAAACAAACTAGAGAATGAGTACTTAATTTTTATTCATCTTGATAATGCCTTTGCTACATATTAGAATCCTAATGACATCAAAATGAGGGTTAAAGTCATGAAAATGATAAAAATTGTTAAAGCTCTAAGGAAGAGGGTACTTTTGCATTCTCAGTATTTACGGTAACAGTTTGCTGAATTTTGCCATCTCATCAAGCCCTTATGTTTAGTGGAAAGCCACCAGTAAGTACCAAACTGAACATTATTTTCAGCAAGTAACATCTGAACAAAAATGGTAGAGGTAAAATTCAATAGTTCAAAAGGACTGTATAGGAAGCAACTGCCTCCAGGTGACAAAGCCAGGCAGGGAGCGTCAGGACTAATTCTCTGGCCCCACTGTTTCCAAGAATGGCCCTGACCACTAGGTCTTAATAGGGAAATAATTAAGTGGACATTGCTTTCATAGACTTACATGATCATTTAATATTCAGGGATGAACTAACCTCCCCCACTCTATTTTACTCATGTCTACCTATTTTTTTTTTTTTTTCAAGATGGGGTTTCACCATGATGGCCAGGCTGGTCTTGAACTCCTGACATCAGGTGATCCACCCACCTCGGCCTCCCAAAGTGCTAGGATTACAGGCATGAGCCACCGCACCCAGCCATGTCTACCTATTTTTAAAACTAAAAAATAATCACCTCCACTAAGCCCAACACCTTCTCTGAGTACAAAAAAAAAAAGACCAACTCTATGTAAAAACAGATTTTTCTCTAACCTTGTTCTATTGCATATCAAAGTATTCTATAACTGCATATGCTATCATAGGGCCCATAATTAACTTACGTTAGCCTGCAAGGCTTTAACCTCTGCCTCTAATCTTTTTCGTTCTTCAACCTCTTTATTATATTTTTCTTTTAGATCTTCATACCTGGAACCTAGAAACAGACAATCAAATACAATTTTATTTCGCTCATTGATTCCATGAAAGGAATTCACAGATCAACAACAATTTTGATAGTCTAGAAATGGGTATCTTAGTATAACACCAAGTAGAAACAACATTTTGGTTGGGGAATTAGATCAAAACATGGATCAAATTACTCAAATATCAACATACATAAAAACATAAGTGTTTTAAACATTCTGAAATTGAATGTCCTTGAAAATATACCACAGAAGGATAAAGTAAAAAATCTTAAAAGCTTAATCCAGTAGCTCAACATAATTCAACAGATAGGCAAATTGATATATAACAAGTGGTTGCAATTTTTAAACATATAAATTAAAAGTTTAAATCAAAGTTGAATTAATTCATTTCTTTTACAGAATTAAAATTTCAATCTAAACAAAAAGCTATCTATACCAAGGAAAAAAATGCATTACCACTATAATATTGACTTGGTGTTAGTGGAGTTGTAAAAATTTTTTGTGGTGTATTACATGGATTCAGAGAGACATCTGCAGACTGTGCAGCTTGTTGGCTTCTTTCAAGCTCAGATTTACACCTGTTCAAAAAGGACCCAAGAGGCAGACAAATCAGTTAGAGCAAAGGCTACGGAATACCAATGCCATACATTCCCAGAAAGTAATAAACTTACAAAGAAACCCATCCACTAAGAATTCTTAACCATTTCATTTATCCAACAGGCATTTAATAAAATCTAACTTTTATGTGCCAGACACAAACACAGTCCTGTGTCTTCAAAGGAACTCAGTCTAGTAAAAGAAACAGAAATATAAACCAATAAGTACAACAGTATAAAGGCTATAAGGAAGGTGTATAATAACCACTATGATAGTGATATGGGTGGGCTGTATTCCCACCCAAATCTCATCTTGAATTGTAGTTCCTATAATCCCCACGTGTGGTGGTAGGGACCCGGTGAGAGATAACTGAATGATGGGGGCAGTTTCCCTCATGCTATTCTCATGATAGTGAGTTCTCACGAGATATGATGGTTTTATAAGGGGCTTCCTTCTATGCTTGGTTCTCATTCTTCTCCTTCCTGCCACCATGTGAAGAAGGACATGTTTGCTTCCCCTTCCACTATGATTGTAAGTTTCCCCAGTAGAAAAGGAAAGCCCTGTGGAACCGTGAGCCAATTAAACCTCTTTCCTTTATAATTTACCCAGTATCAGGCACTTCTTTATAGCAGTGTCAGAACAGACTAATAGTAAACAGACAGCAAAGAAGAGTTGGAGGGTTGGAATATATTCAAAGCAAATTTCATATTCTAAGCCAAAGACAGGGATATAAAAGAACCCAGAACATCAGAAACATGGGAAGAAAGTGGTGTCAGTGAAGCATGGGCTCAAATCATGAGAACAGATGACATTACTTAGGATACTCAGTCATTTCAAAAACATAGACTTGATATACAGATCATGTATTATATGACATTTTTAAAACACAGATATAAAAATTAAGTCAATATAATGCATCTAGAAAAGATATGGCTGGAAATAGTTACAAGAAATGGGAAACATAAGTTATATATTGTATATATGTACACACTGTATGAAGGTATTCAGAACTATCATGCAAGTAAGTTCTGAATACCTTTTAAAAAAAACATGGCATTAAAGAGGGCTCAAATTCTTCCAAATCTCTAATGTCTCTGACTTTAATTTAATATAAAAAATAAAATGAACACTCTTTTAGAATGGCTAATGATGTGCACCAGTCTCTTAGCCATGGCCTATTACTTAAAACAGGAAGTAAAGCCAGTGGCTCACATCTGTAATCCCAACACTTTGTGAGGCCGAGACAGGCAAATCACCTGAGGTTAGGAGTTCAAAATCAGCCTGACCAACATGGCAAAAATCCCTCTCTACTAAAAATACAAAAATTAGGCGTGGTGGCGTGCACCTGTAGTCCCAGTTATTTGGGAGGCAGAGGCAAGAGAATTGCTTCAACTCGGGAGGCAGAGTTGCAGTAAGCCGAGATTACGCCACTGCACTTCAGCCTGAGCAACAGAGCAAGACTTTGTCTCAAAACAAAAAAAGGAGAAGAAAAAGAAAAGAAAAGAAAGAGAGTGCCCTTAACACTATCTAGCTCCAAATTCAACCTGAGAAGGAAGAGGCAACTTATGAGCTAAAAATGACTTCTCAGCAAATCAAACCGCCAAATCTGAGCTTACAATAGGAAACAGCAATATCCAATGGAAATGTTCCATTAGTATTTAAAAAACAAAAAGAAATGAGTAAAATTAATATTTTATTTAACTTACTATTTTCAAGATACTATTATTTCAACCTGTAATCAATAGGAAAGTTACTAATAAAATATTTTACATTTTTTCATACTAAATCTTTGGAATTTGGCATGCATTATATACTTACAGCTCATCTCAATTTGCACCAGCCACATTTCAAGTACATAATAATTGCCACATGTAGCCAATGGCCACCATATTGAACATTACAGGTCTACAGACTAGCAAAGGTATCACAAAGTTGGTGATTCTAGAGATGAATTTTGAAGAATCTTGCAAAACCAGTATTTCCTTTCCACGTTAAATTCATATCTTACTCCCTTTTCCCTATCCTTACATTTTAAACAAAGTTATTTATTACTTAAACAAAAGTATACCCTATTATTTTCATAAACCATATTTTCCCCTTCCTCCCCCCCAAAAAAAAACATAAACACCACCACCAAAAATCACTAAAAAGCTAAAAGCATTTTCTACTAGGTTGAACTATATGAGACTGAAAATATCCACAGTTTTAACAGACATTCCAAATGGTTCAACCTCACTTGCTGGAGAACTTCTGAAACCTAATCAGTGGCAACGGATAGAAAAAGTAAGTTTCTGCAATGCATTTGAAGGCTAGCAGTGAAAATTTTAAAACCATATTCAGTAGTTTTTGTAGTCTATTAGATAATAAGAATAATATAAAACCAAATGTGCTAAGAGGATATGGCACGATCTCAGCTCACTGCAGCCCCCACCTCCTGGGTTCAAACGATTCTCCTGCCTCAGCCTCCCGAGTAGCTGGGATTAGAGATGCCCACCACTACGCCCGGCTAATTTTTGTATTTTAAGTAGAGAGGGGGTTTTGCCATGTTGGCCATGCTGGTCTTGAACTCCTGACCTCAGGTAATCCACCCACATCGGCCTCCTAAAGTGCTGGGATTACAGGTATGAGCCACCATACCCAGTGAAAAGGAAACATTTTTTTAAATCATCACACAACCTTGCAGATTGGGCCTGCTTAAATGTGGTCTCCAATCTCAGCTGGGTCCTCCATGCTATTGTATCCTTTTATAATTCCCTAGTTCTTCCTCTCATTCTCTACAACAGCTTTTCCACCCCGGAGAAAACATGAGCCATCAATATGCTTCAACTGATTCCATCTTTTCAGTAACAACTGTTGATAGTTTTATTTTAAGTAGTACTATCATACTATCAAATAATAGTGCTATCAAATAATGCTATCAAATGATTTGACAGCATTATTTGATAGTATATTATTTGATTATTTGATATTATTTGATAGCATTATTTGATATTATTATTTGATAATATGATACTATTATTTGATAGTATGACAGTATTATAATAATACTATTATTTTATAGTATGATAGTATTATTTATTATTGTATTACCCAATAACCAACAGTGTCTGAATCATGGAACAGCTTAATAAACATATACTGAATGAATACATGAGTAACAGAGTAACCATTTGATAAATTTATATCCTACTGAGCTATTCAATGACAAAACTAAATCAGTTTGTTTTTAATCTTTCACTTATTCAAGTTACTGATATAGACCGAATCATTACTTATTCCACTGCGAAAAAAAATTGCAGTGTATAATAATTATATTGTTAAAGGAAAAGACAAATGCATCTGATCAATACATACAAACATCATCCCTATGAATATCATTCCAAAATATTACCTTTTAAGCTCCTGTTCCAGTTTTTCTATTTGTTTTTTGCCTGAATTCAGTTGTCCCTCCTGGAAATTCACTTGGGACTCCTTGACTTGAAGTTCATGAGAAATCTTCTGCTTAGTTTTCTCCAGACTTTCACATATTTCTATCAATCTTTGATTCTCCCTTTTCAGGTTTGTACCCTCAGTTTTTTCATTTTCAACCTAATAAGAATTGTTCAGAAGACAGTAACTCCCTTATTTCATGCATTTACCAAGTATTATCAGTAGATATGAGTCTAACACTCAGCTAATTTCCTGAGATACAGCTGCAATAAGCTATATGTCAATGCTTTATGAACACAGAAATTTTAGATGAACACACTTTGAAGCCAACAGATAGGAAACTTCTATGAAGTCATGTATGATATCCTCTTTGGTCATACATACCCATCCTAGAAAGTGAGGCTTTACTATCCTTTCAAAAATTAAAAAATAGAAAATAAATCCTATAAATCTCCCTTAACAATTCATTCTCAAGTTTGGCTGCTTTAACTAGTTATTGTTAGAAACCAGAAAATTCTCCCACAAGCAAAAACCTTTTAAAAGCAATGACTGTCACTATTTAGTTAGCCAATACAGAGGTAAATTTTTTAAAGTACTATTTAGTTTTCATTTACTAGCCCTGAAAGGTAAAAAGCGCAGTATCAGAAAGCCACATCCATTTAACTGTAAAATGCTCCCCAATTCATGGTTTCACATGGAAGTGGAAATGGAACTCAGTAACCCTAAATATTAGCAGGTAAGCAGAAATGAGAACAGAAATGGAGAAAATTAAAACAATTAAAATAAAAATAACTCAAAAAAGGAGAAGGAGATTGGGGCAGGGGAATTACCACCTGAAGATAGCAAAATCATTCTTCTCTAAATGTAAAGATGAAATAATCCAAAAATGAGCAAACAGTTTTAAATACCAGTGCTTCTGTGATAATAATGAGTGAACAGCTACAAATACCAGAGCTTCAGGGGTACCTTCTGTTTTTGCTTCTGCAATGCAGCCTCGAGACTGTCAAGCTGAAACTGCCTTTGCTGCTTTTCCTTCTTCAGTTTGTCAAGCTGTCCTTCAAGCTCTTGAATTTTCTGAAGAGCTCTTGTAGGAAGGCCTTCTTTCCATTCTTCCAAAGCCCAGCTCATTTTGTTCTCCCTTCTTTATTACTCCAACATTTGTAAAGAAACTGAAAAGAATAACCAGACTGTTGGTCTTACCACAGTAAAAGGAAACAATGTCTCAGAAATTAATGAATCTGTCTAACCAGCCCTAAGAATCAAGTTTCAAGACCATATTTCAAAAGATAACGAAGTTTCATGTGTATCTTCACCATCCTCTGAAAGGTGACAACCAATCTTTGATGCTGAAGCCCATACTATGCTGCTTGTTTTCCCCTTGCTTTCCGTTTTTATTTCTGTGTTGACTTCTTATATCACTACCTGCTTTCTATTGCTCAATTTTTTCATTACACAAAACATAGGGCAACAGTGATGCAAGATGGCAGTCACCATGGGCTCAGGAGTAAAAGTCCCTTGAAGTTTCCTACTATTGGAAGAATTCGAAGAAGGCCAGAAAGGAGCAGGAGATGGCAAGTTAGCCTGGGTCTAGAATATAATGAAGACCTGGCACAAGACGGACAGGGATGATAATTGGGCCTCCAAAAACAACTTATGAAAATCGAGTATACAGCCTTAAAATAGAATGTAGCCTAAATGCCCAGAAGCACCCTGCCTTTGTAAGATTTGTAAGAAAAATTAATATAAAGGGGGTTAATAGTTCTAAAGGAGTGGTGGGCCAGAGAGCCATATCAGTGCCAGCAAAATGGCAGAATTCATGCAGCATCAAAGTTGTCCTACAAGAGCTTTGGTGCCTAATGATGGTCTAAAGAAAATATGAAACTCCTTCAGCTGTCTGAAGGACAGGGTTACAGCAGTTAATCAAAAAGAAAAACCATAGACCCTTCCGCTTCCCAACCCCCATTCCATTTAAACAGTCTTCATCTTCCACCATAGGAAATTTTCTAGATAACGTCTTGTAGACCTCAAAGGACTGGAAAGGAAGCATCCATTCAAAGGAAATTTATCTTAAGACACTGTAAATTATACTAACTTTTTTGTCCATTTGAAATATGTTAGTTGTGCTATAACCACTGTCCACATACTTGAATTTCTGGGATCGAGAAAGTATATTTAAATTGATTCCCGTCATAACTGGTGGAGCACATCTAACTCAGCTGTGAAAAGACATATCACATAATCATCTTGCTGCTGATTACATGGCCTGGGGTCGCTGCCTTCTCTGTGGGGATTACTGCTGGGTGTACGGGGTACTTTGTCTGCACCTCTGATTTCCAAAAAATTGAGGAGGAGGGTCTCCTTCCCCCAACTCATTCTATGAAGCAAGCATCATCCTGGTATCAAAACCTGGCAGATACACAACAAAAAGAAAACTTTGGCTGGGCGTGGTGGCTCATGCCTGTAATCCCAGCACTTTGGGAGGCCGAGATAGGTGGATCACGAGGTCAAGAGATCGAGACCATCCTGGCCAACATGGTGAAACCTCGTCCCTACTAAAAATACAAAAATTAGCTGGGTGTGGTGACACCACCTGTAGTCCCAGCTACTCAAGAGGCTGAGGCAGAAGAATCTCTTGAACTTGGGAGGCGCAGGTTGCAGTGAGCCAAGATCATGCCATTGCACTCCAGCCTGGTAACAGAGTAAAACTCCGTCTCAAAAAAACAACAACAGCAACTAAAAAAGAAAACTTCAAGCCAATATCCTTGATCAACATCGATGCAAAACTCCTCAACAATATACTTGCAAACCAAGTCCAGCAACACATCAAAAAGCTAATATACCACAATCAAGCAGGCTTCATCCCCAGGATTCACAGTTGGTTCAACATACACAAATCAATAAATGTGATTCATCACATAAGCATAGCTAAAGACAAAAATGACATGATTATCTCATGCAGAAAAGGCTTTCATTAAAAATTCAACATCCTTTCATGTTAAAAACTCTCAATAAATTAGATATTGAAGGAACATACCTCAAAATAATAAGAGCCATCTATGACAAACCCACAACCAATATCATACTAAATGGGCAAAGCTAAAGCATTCCCCTTGAAAACTGTCACACAAGACAAGGATGCCCTCTCTTACTACTCCTATTCAACATGGTATTGGAAGTCCTGCCGTATAGGAAAAGAGGAAGTCAAACTACCCCTATTTGCAGACGACATAGACCAAAGCTCCTTCAGCTGGTAAACAACTTCAGCCAACTCTCCGGATACAAAAATCAATATACAAAAATCACTAGCATTCCTATACACCAACAACAGCCAAGCCAAGAGCCAAATCAAAAATGCAATCCCGATTATAACTGCCACAATATGAATAAATCACCTAGAAATACAGCTAACCAGGGAGATGAAGATCTCTACGTTAAGAATTAGAAAACACTGCTCAAAAAAATCAGTGATGACACAAATGGAAAAACATCCCATGCTCATAAATATGAAGAATCAATATCACTGAAATGGCCATACTGCCCAAAGCAATTTACAGATTCAATGCTATTCCTATCAAACTACCAATGGCATTGTTCACAGAACTAGAAATAACTATTTTAAAATTGATATGGAACTAAAAATGAGCCCAAATAGCCAAGGCAATCCTAAGCAAAAAGAACAAAGCTGAAAGCATCATGTTACCGTACTTCAAACTATACTACAGGACTACAGTAATCAAAACAGCATGGTACTGGTACAAAAACAGACACATAGACCAATGGAACACAATAGAGAGCCCAGAAATAAGCCACACACCTACAATCATCTGATCTTTGACAAAGCTGATAAAAAAAAAAATGGGGAAAGGATTCCCCTGTTCAATAAATGATGGGATAGCTGGCTAGCCATATGCAGAATGAATCTAGTCCCCTTCCTTACGCCACATACAAAAATTAATTCAAGATGGATTAAAGACTTAAATGTGAAACCCAAAACTATAAAAACCATGGAAGACAACCTAGGCAATACCATCCTGGACACAGGAACGGGCAAAGATTTCATGACAAAGATGCCAAGAGCAATCACAACAAAAGCAAAAATTGACAAATGGGATGTAATTAAACTGAAGAACTTCTGCACAGCAAAGGAAACTCAACAGATAAACAGACAACCTACAGAATGGGAGAAAATATTTGGAAACTATGCATCTGATAAAGGCACTTTTATCAGATGCCTTTATCAGATTACACCTTTATCAGATCCAGCATTTATAAGGAACTTAACCAAATTTACAGGAGAAAAACAACAACCCCATTAAAAAGTGGGCAAAGGATGTGAATGACACTTTTCTAATGAAAACTTATATGTAGTTAACAGGCATGTGAAAAAAAAGAGCTCAATATCACTGATAGAGAAATGCAAATCAAAACCACAATGAGATACCATCTCACACCAGTCAGAATGGCTGTGATTAAAAAGTTTAAAAATAACAGATGCTGGCCAAGTTGCAAAGAAAAGGGAACACTTATACACTGTTGGTGGGAGTGTAAATTAGTGCAACCATTATGGAAAGCAGTATGGCAATTCCTCAAAGAGCTAAAAAAACAGACCTACTATTCAACCCAGCAATTTCTGGGTACATACCCAGAGGAATATAAATCATTCTACCATAAAGACAAATGCATGGCCAGGCACAGTGGCTCATGCCTGTAATCCCAACACTTTGGGAGGCCAAGGCAGGTGGATAACTTGAGCTCAGGAATTTGAGTCCAGCCTGGGGAACATGGCAAAATCCCATCTCTACCAAAAAAAAAAAAAAAGGCACATGCACACAGAAATGTTCATTGCAGCACTGTTCACAATAGCAAGACATGGAATCAAACTAAATGCTCATCAGTGACAGATTGGATAAAGAAAATGTGGTACATATACATCATGGAATACTATGCAGCCATAAAAAAGAATGAGATCATGTTTTTTGCAGAACATGGATGGAATTAGAGGACATTATCCTTAGCAAACTAATGCAAGTACAGAAAACCAAATGAACACTAAGAAGGGAACAACAAACACTGAGGCCTCCTTGACGGTGGAGAGTTGAAGGAGGAAGAGTAGCAGAAAAAATAACTACTGGGTATTAGGCTTAGTACCTGGGTGACAAAATAATCTGTACAACAATCCCCTATGACATGAGTCTATATATAACAAACCTGCATGTGCACCCCTGAACCTAAAATAAAAGTTAAAAAATATATATATTTTGCCATAAAGTTTTCAGGTAAAATAGGTCCTATAAACGAACAAAGAAAATGCATGACAAGGTATTTTGCAAATGCTCCTCTTCCCTCTTCACATCATTAATTACCACTCACATTTTGTCCCTCTTCCTCTGGGAAACTTTCCTGAGATCCCTGACCCAGCCATAGTTTCTCCTCATAGTTACTCACAACACAAGTAGCCCATCTCCTTCCAAGCAGTTATCATTTTTTAATTAATGCATGCATGAATAAAGAGTGAATCCCATGTTAGTACTAAAATCATTCCAAAAGGTAGTCAAGTCATTCTCCAGACAGATGCTGACCAGGAAAGACATACACAGTACCTTAGTGATTCAAAGAGGATTCAGTTCTAGCTCAGCCACTTACAAGATGTATGACCTTGGGCAAGTTATTCAGCTGCTCTATGCCTTGTTTCCCTCCTTTGTAAAATGAGGATAGTAATAATGGTTACTTCCTAAGGCCTTAGAAACAGTATCTCCTGGTAAGCTTTCTATATGTTAGCAACTATATACTTTTTAAAAACACTTTTTCCTTGTATATTTCAGCCTATGGTACAAAGGGTGAAGTGGCCTACCTCCTTCTCAGCCACATCTTAGGAAATAGAAATCAGCTGGGAGGAAAGTATGGCAGCTGTCCTTTATTTTAGCCTTCAGAACATAAATAAAAGAAAAATCATTCATTTTCCAGTTACTTAGGCAAGAGGTTGAGAATTTGTTTTTTACTAAATAAAGTTCACGGCCATTTTAATGTTTTTTTTTCAATTGATTTTATCAATGAAACTTTTTACCAAAACAATAAGCAGCTGATGAAAGTATTAAGAACAAAAAAAAAAATTAAGAAGGAGAAGCAAAGGTCTTGGACAACATATTAAGTTGGATATCAAAGCCTTGGATAGCTGTGTTTCGCTACCAGTTTAATTTTTTTTTTTCCTAGCTCTCAGTTCTTGGAATACCGCATCTTATACTACCCTCACATTTATCCCAAAACTATTGAAAGGAGTCACATGCCTCTCAACCAACAAAGGACAGTTGACCCTGTCTCAACATCCTCCATTCCAATCTAGTTTGTCAGGAGTCAAAGAACTGTACGCCAGAAACACACAACTGTAATTGCCCTGAACAATTCAGCCAGCCACTGAAATCATTACATCAAGATGCCATAGCCAACAGAATATAAAAAGGAGCAATTTAGAAAGATGATTAGAAAATGAGGGGAATAAACATAAAGAAGACTGGCAAGCCGAATGCTTTTCCATTCCAAAGTCTAAGATACAGAGCAATATAGATGTAGACCCAAGCTAACTGTGATTAGAGCAGATTTTGACCCATTAAGGCAGCAGCTATCAGCCACCTGTACTGGGCCACTGGGGCAAAAGAACAACAACAAAAAATAAACCTCAGAAGTTTACTTTTGAGGAACAGGAAATACAGGTGGAGAGTGAAGAAAAGCCCTGGATGAAGGTTCCTGCATGGAGAATTTGCAGGACTATTGTCCTTTCCAGAAAATGCTGTATCTTTATACCTTAATTACGTGGAGGGCACTCTTCATGACCGAACTATCCAATCCTGTAAAGTCCCCAAGGAAGCTCTTGTGTGACCTCCTCCAGCCCCACCTCTTTCCCATTGTCAGAATACGCCAACTCCTCCAAAAAGCCAGAGTCCCCCGTGCATTGTACCAAGGCTGGATCTGAGAATGATAACCCTGACTTCTCCTCTACATCAGACTTCTCAAGGACACGACCCTTGCCAATTATTTCTGGGTCCTCATTACACAGCAGAGCCGGGCACATAGGCGCGTCCAAATAAATGTGGACGGGAGGGCCGGGCGTAGTGGCTCATGCTTCTAATCCTGGTACTTGGAGAGGCCGAAGCAGGAGGATCCCTTGAGCCCAGGAGTTCGAGATCAGCCTAGTTAACATAGGGAGACCCTAGCTATATTTAAAAATATATATATATGGATGGGAGGAAGAAGAGAGGGGATAGAGAAATGCTCGCGTAACTAACCATAGGCACCCCACATCGCCGCCCAGATCAAAACTCTCCTCAATAAAACGAAGGGCCGGGGCCCGAATTTCAATAAGGCTGGTAACGGGACTGGGAAGGCGGCTTGGAAAATACCTAGTCATCTCCAATTCTTTTATCTTAACGGAGGAAAAAAAATGATCCCCTAAAGTGCGAGTTCGTGACCGAGTAGGGTCTGGGACACTAATGCGAGAGCAGTTTGACCCGGAGCAGAGAGGCGCCGACACGCCACTACGAACCACATCCCCGGGGCCGATTCTCCAGTCCCGTCGGGTGGCAGGGGACAGTCCCCGGCACCTACAGGGCCGGGAGGGTGATCCCAGAGACCTCCCCGCCCAGTATCCGCGGGCAAAAAGCCAGCGGCACCCTACGCCGCCCGCCGCCCGCTGCCCGCCGCAAGGGCCAGGATCCGGACCCAGTCTGGACGCTCACCTTACGATCGGGGAAGGGAAAACAACCTCTCGTAGAGTCCAGTTCTGGTGCAGCCTCCCGCGGACTGGAGCCCAGAGTCTAATTCAAACTGCCCGCGGCCCCCCACCGGTGCCCGATTCGTCCGCCTCTGGTCTCAACCAAACTTTCCTCCACGCCTATTGGTCACTGTAAGTAGCTGTGGACCAATTCGCGCCTGCGCATTCAGGCTGCCGCCTCTGATTGGCCCTTTCGGAGGGATTTTAAAAACAAGCCCCCTATGGGAGTTGCTTGCGCCGGAGTTACAGTGCTCCTTTGTTGTGGCGGGGCGGGGAGGGAGGCAGAGACCACGTGCTTTGCTAATGCTAGACGCGATTTTGGACCGCTATTTCCCCAAAAGTCAGGGAATGCGCCAGCTGTTTAGGAAGGCGTGGTCTATCGCCTACAGCCAGGAGAACTGTGCTGCCTGGTGAAACCTCTTGTAAAACTGCGCTTACAAATCTACTTATTTATTAAATATAAATTTAGGACATAGATACTAGGTACTGTGCTTGTCATGCATTCTTTATCCGGTGTCGTTCTTAACAATTCTTTGAGAAAAGTATTATCCTCTTTTTATTAAAAAGTTAACAGGCTCATAGAAGCTAAATACAGTTACCTGAAATTGCATCTGGCAATGCAGGATGTCGCTCTTAATGCTGTCCTTTATGGATTACATTTCTTTTCTTCCTTTTTTTTTTTTTTTAGACGGAGTCTAGCTCTGTTGCCCAGGCTGGAGTGCAGTGGCACGATTTCAACTCCCTGCAACCTCCACCTCCCGGGTTCAAGCAATTCTTCTGCCTCAGCCTCCCAAGTAGCTGGGACTACAGGCGCATGCCAGCACGCCCAGCTAATTTTTTGTATTTTTAGTAGAGACGGGGTTTCACCATGTTGGCCAGGCTGGTCTTGAACTCCTGACCTCCTGATCAGCCTGCCTCGGCCTTCCAAAGTGCTGCAATTACAGGCGTGAGCCACCACACCTGCCCTCAGGTATAATCTGACCTCATAAAATTTGTTGAGAAGTGTTTTCTTCTCATATATTTTCTGAAAGAATTTGTGTAAAATTTGTATCATTTATTCTTTAGTGTTTCAGCCTAGAATTTTCTCTGTGGGAGGGATCTTAATTAGAAATTAAATTTTTCGCTAGGAGCAGTGGCTTATGCCTATAATGCCAATACTTCAGGAGGCCAAGGCATAAGGATAGCTTAGGACCCGGAGTTCCAGACCAGCCTGGGCAACACAGCAAGACCCTGTCTCTACAAAATCAAAAACACTTAGATGGGCATTGTGGCAAATGCAGCTACTTGGGAGGCTGAGGCAGGATCATCGCTTGGGTCCAGGAGGTCAAGGCTGCAGTGAGCTGTGGTCATGCCATAGCACTCCAGCTGAGGCAACAGAGAAAGATCCTGTCTCAAAAAAAAAAAAAAAAAAAGAGAGAGAGAAATTAAATTTTGTAATTGAAAAGAGTTTTTTGAATGTTCTATTTTATTTTACACAGTTTTAGTAGTTTCTGTCTTTCAAGGAATTTTTATATTTTATCTATGCTGTCAAAATTATTAGTACATTGTTTTTTAAATATTTTATCATCCTTTTAATGGCCTTGTAATATGTAGTTATGTTCTCTCCTTCATCCCTGAAAACCCTGGTAATTTGTGTTCTCTCCACCCACTTCTCTCTCATCTTTCAGCTTAAATTTTATTAACTTTATTGATCTTTTCAAAGAACTAACTTTTAATTTTATTGATTTTTATGTATAAGATTGTCCATTTTCTATTTTATTGATTTCTGTGCTTATCTTTATACTTTAAGTTTTTCTTTTTTTCCTAGTGGCTTAAACTGGAAGCTTAAATAACTGGTTTTAGACCTTTCTTTTTTCTCGAATACAAATATTTTAGCTTTACCTGATCCTCAAAATTTGTTTGTTGTCTTTTCCTTCCTCCTACCCTTAGAAACAGGGTCTCGCTGAGTAGTGACGTGATCATAGCTCTACTGGCTCGAGCAATCCTTCCACCTCAGCCTCCTGAGTAGTTAGGACTACAGGCACATCCCCACCATGCGCGGCTAAGTTTTTTACTTTTTGTAGATACGGGATCTCACTGTGTTGCCCAGGCTGGCCTCAAACTCTAGGCCTCAAGCAATCATCATGCCTCCACCTCCCAAAAGTGCTAGGATTACAAGGCATGAGCCACAACTGTCCCGTCTTTTCATTTGTATTCAGTTTTAAATATTTTCTAACTTCTCTTATGATTTCTTACTTGACCTGTGGATTATTTAGAAGTATAATGCTTAATTACCAAATATTTGTAGATTTTTAGGTATTTTTCTGTTGTAAATCTTAATTCTGTTGTGATTAGAGAACATATTCTGTATGGTCTCAATCATTTTTAAATTAATGAGACTTAAACAAGTCTCAGTATATTATCAAGCTTACTGGATATTCCAGATGCTCTTGGGAAAATATGTATTTTATATTTTGTGTATGAAGTGTTCTATAAATATCAGTTATGTCAATCTTGTATTCTCAATCATTATGAATTTCCCATCTGCTTACTCAATCAATTACTGAAAGAGGAGTTTTGAAATTTCCATCTATAATTATGAGTTTATCTATTTCTTCCTGCCAATTCGGATTTTGCTTCATATAAGTTGGAGCTGTTATTAGAAGTATACACAAATTGTTATTCTTAATGAATTATACCTTTTATTATTATGCAATGACCCTTTTGATCCCTAGAAATATTTCCTGTTGTGAAATTTACTTTCTCTGACACTAACATAGGTTCTCCAGCTTTCTTTTGTTTATTGTTTACATAATGTATCTTATTTCATCCTTTTACTTTTGTTTGCATACTTATTTATTTATTTTTAGAACTCACGGTCTACCTACTAGGATGGAGTTGTCCCTGCTTTATCAGAGATGAAGAGGCCACCCATTTGGGTCTATATTTAAAGTATGGTTTTTGTAGGCAGCATAGTTGAGTTCTTTTTTATTTAGTCTTGCAGTCTCTGCTGTATTAGTTAAGCTGTTTAGAATATTTATATTCAAAGCAATATTTGATATAGTTATTTTAAATCTTGCTATTTGTTTTTGTTTTCCTACCTATTATTTGCGGTTTTTTAAATAGGTTTCTTTTTTTTTTTTTTTTTTTGAGATGGAGTTTTGCCCTGTCACCCAGGCTGGAGTCCAGTAAGAAGATCTTGGCTCACTGCAACCTCTGCCTCCCAGGTTCAAGCAATTCTCCTGCCTCAGCCTCCCGAGTGGCTGGGATTACAGGCACATGCCACCACACCCAGCTAATTTTTGTATTTTTAGTAGAGACGGGGTTTCATTCTGTTGGCCAGGCTGGTCTCAAGGTTTTTTTCTAGGTCTCTTATGGAATACAGTAATGAAAATTTTTATGATTTATATTTCTCTTCAATATTGTCTTACAGCTATAGCTTTTTGGTTTTATTTGCAAAAGTAGCTCTGAGATTCATAATATATATCCTTAACTTGTAAGAGTCTACCTTCAAATAATTATACCACTTTATATATAAGGCTACTATATGTTTTATTTTCCCCCTCTCAACTTTGATGCTATTGTTGTTATACATTTTACCTCATATATTATAAATCCTATCATATTTTTTATTTAAACAGTTAATTTTAAAACTACAGAAAATTAGTGTTATATTAACCCAAATATTTGTAATTTCTAATAAACTTCATTCCAAGCTTCTGTTATTATTTTCCTTTTACCTGAAGAAATTCTTTTTTTGTGGCAGTAAATTTTCTCAGCTTTCACTTGTCTGAACATTTTTTATTTATTCTTATTGTTGAAAAATATTTTTGCTAGGAATTCTGTGTTGATTGGTGGTTTGTTTTGTTCTGTTTTTTTCTATTTATTTATTTATTTATACTCTTGCTCTGTCACCCAGGCTGGAGTTCAGTGGTTTGATCTCGGCTCACTGCAACTTCCGCCTCCCGAGTTCAAGCGGTTCAAGCGGTTCAAGCGATTCTCCTGCCCCCCACCTCAAGTAGCTGGGATTACAGGCATGCACCACCGTGCCCAACTAATTTTTGTATGTTTAGTACAGAAGAGGTTTCATCATAATAGGCTGGTCTCGAACTCCTGATCTCAAGTGATCCACCTGCCTCAGCCTCCCAAAGTGCTGGGATTACAGGTGTGAGCCACTGCGCTCACAACTCTTTTGGATATCTCTATATGGTAATAAATGCTTCAAGGAAATCTCAAACTCAAGATTTTAATAAGAATTCCTGCCAGGCACAGTGGCTCATGCCTGTAATCCCAGCACTTCGGGAAGCCCAGAAGGAAGGATTTCTTGAGCCCAGGAGCTTAAGACCAACCTGGGAAACATAGTGAGACCTCATCACTACAAAAAAAATTTAAAGATTAGACCAGGTGTGGTGGCTTACACCTGTAGTCTTAGCACTTTGGGAGGCCAAGGCAGAAGTCAGGAGTTCGAGATCAGCCCAGACAACATGGTGAAACCCCGTCTCTACTAAAGATATAAAAATCAGCTGGGTGTGGTGGCATGTGCCTGTAAAGCTACTCAGGAGGCTGAGACAGGAGAATCACTGGAACCTAGGAGGCAGAGACTGCAGTGAGCCGAGATCACATCACTGCACTCCAGCCTGGGCAACAAAGTGAGACTCTGTCTCAAAAAACAAACAAACAAACAATTTGAAAATTAGCTGTGTGTGGTTGCACATGCCTGTAGTCCCAGCTACTCAGAAGACTGTGGTGAGAGGACTACTTGAGCCTAGGAGGTCAAGGCTGCAGTAAGCAGGGATCACACCACTGCACTCCAGCCTGTGTGACAGAGCAAGACTGTCTCAAAAATAATAATAATGATAATTTCCTCCATACCTGCTCTTTTTACTACTTCCCCATCTCAGTAAATAATATTCCCATTCACTTAGCTAACTAAGCCTGAAACTATAGAATCACTCTCTACTCCTTTATATCCCGTCAATTCTATCTCCCACAAATATTCCCCGTCTGTCACTTGCTCTCCATTCTCACTGCCTAGTACCTAGTCCTGCTTACTGTCAATTCTTGCCTTCATAACTCAACAGCCCTCTGGGTGGTCTCATGGCAGAATTTTCCTTGCTAAAGGTAGGGGCTTGATATGGATGGGATAGGATTTGGAGATCCGAGGTGAGAATATGTCAATGGGTCCACCTAAGGCATATCCTTGTATGATCGTTTTCCTAGTCAGTTCTCTCCTGCCCCCCCCACTTCCACCTCCTCGATTGTCTCCATACCTCTTCCTACTCTGGGGGGGGAGATGGTTTCCTCACCAAAAGAGTTGCAGCACATGGCTAAGTACAAGCAGGAATCAGGACATGCTTGAAAGTAGATCTTGAGGAGGCTGGGAAGAGAGGGAGTACAGAATACAAGCTTGGACAGGGCAGGGCATACTGACATGGGAGCACACTCATGATTTGGGATTTAACATTCTGGCAAGAATGTTAAATTCTGAATGTACCATTCTGGCAGGTACCACTGGGATGGCTTCTTGTCTGAACGTGATGATGACCTTTAGCAAGTAGGGTAGGATTAGCAGTCTTCAGGGGCCAGCACAGTGGCTCACACCTATAATCCCAGTACTTTTGGAAGCCGAGGTAGGTGGATCACCTGAGGTCAGGAGTTTGAGACCAGCCTGACCAACACAGTGAAACTCCATCTCTACCAAAAATACAGAATTAGCCAGGCGTGATGGCACATGCCTGTAATCCCAACTACTTAGGAGGCTGAGGCAGGAGAATTGCTTGAACCATGGAGGCAGAGGTTGCAGTGAGCCGAGATCCTATCACTGCACTCCAGCCTGGGTGACAAGAGCAAAACTCTATCTCAAAAAAAAAAAAAAAAAAAAAAGGCAATCTTTAGGAGGTGGGAAAGTTAGACTGGATTTATTACCTAAGATCACCATCTGATTATTATTTCTAGAAGGGACAAAGGATACTGCCTACACTAAGATGAAAAGGAATGTCTAGAAAGGGGGACACCAGCATCTTTAAGCCGTGCAGTGGTGGCTGACTTCTGTAGGCCAGGGTTGACAGGAGAAGATGCTGCTATAGAATAGCGTCAATAGGAATCCAGAATGGCCTAGGCCAGGGCCAGCACTTAATCACCTTGTCAATGGCAAGGTGAAAGTAATTGCTGCAATGGATAGCACAGCTGGAGTAGAAACAGAGTCCAGGGATCTGTGGCTGTGACGAACAGACTATTATGTTTCTAGGTAAGAGATAGATGGCTAACACACTTGAGTTTTGCTTGATTTCTATAACAAGGAAAACTCATGTATTGACCCAGCAGAAAGCTGAAAGCAACTACAGTGCAAAATCAAGCAGGCATCCAGCACTTGGCCATATCATCTGGCAGATCTACAATGCCAGAGATAACCATGGCAAATTAAGGCAGACCCTCTGGCACGCCTCAATGAGAGATTCATTACACAGGCTCCCTAGCATTCTGGAACAAGGTCGTGTTTTCTCCACTAGAGAATGACTTATCATTTGAAAAGCAGCTCCTGTTGTGCTACTGGGCCAGTAGAGACTGAGCACCTGACCTTGTAACGTCAGGTATGTAACCAGAACAATCCATCACTATCTGAGTATTGTCAGATCACAGGTTCTAGCAGATGCAGCAGCCAACCATTCCAGGACAAGGCCCAAGCAGGTCGAAAAGGCATAAATAACATAAACAGCAGGCCATGAGTCACCTACGCTGTTTCACCAAGGCTTTCTATCTCAATGTCCATCTATGGCCTTATGGTGAGTTCCCCAAAAGCAGCCCATAGAGAAAAAAAACCACCTGATCCTGGTTCACAGATAGGTTGGCTTAATATGTCGGTATGTCCTGAAAATAGGTGGCTACTCCCTACAACACCACAACAGGGTGCTTCAGTGGGCTGAGCTGTGAGTAGAACAGCAGATCATCTACTTCATATGGAGAAAAGGTGGTCCAAGCTTAGAATATACTCCTAGGCAAATAATTTGGCTGATAGGAACAGGATTAAATTATTGTAGACATAGAGATTTAAAGAAAAGACTTGTGGATAGATCTGCTGGGAATGGAAAAAAAATGCAGAGAGTCTTGCGTCTTTTGTCAATACCCACTAGGGAGCATCCACTACAGGTAAGACAGGAAACAACCAGGTGGACAGGACAATTTGTCTGATGGATTGTCCAGTGGGTGTCCTTCATCACCCAAGTGTTTGCACAATGGTCTCATCATCAGAACAGCCATGCTATCAGGGCTGGTGGCTATAGATGGGTCCAACAGCATGGACTGCCTCTCATCCTCTCTAAACTGGCCTAGCCACCATTTTTGCTAAATAACCACTCTGTCAGTAGCAGATTGACACTAGGTTCTCAGTATGGAGCAATCCTAAGTAAAAACAACCAGCTTCTTGGTGACTAGTAAACTGCATTGGATCCTGTCCACCTTGATGGAAATGATACCTACCCTCTCTGTAATAGCTGTGCCAGCATTACTGTCTGAAGGCTGACAGAATACCTGATTCACACCCATGGGATCCTGCATAAGATTGCCTTAGGCCCAGGGACCCATTTGATTGAGAAATAAGTACATGATCATAAAATTCACTGGTTCTACCACATCCTACCTATTTCTTGAAAGTAAGTGGTCTGCTGGGCGCGGTGGCTCACGCCTATAATCCTAGCACCTTGGGAGGCTGAGGCAGGCGATCACCTGAGGTCGGGAGTTCGAGACCTGCCTGACCAACATGGAGAAACCCCATCTCTACTAAAAATAAAAAACTAGCCATGCGTGGTGGCACATGCCTGTAATCCCAGCTACTCAGGAGGCTGAGGTAGGAGAATCACTTGAACTCAGGAGGCAGAGGTTGCGGTGAGCTGAGATCGCGCCATTTCACTCCAGTTTAAGCAACAAGAGCGAAACTCTGTCTCAAAAAGAAAAAGAAAAGAAAGTAAGTGCTCTGATACTGTTATAGGTTAAGTTGTGACTCTAATAAATTCATGTTCTGAATTCTTCAGCTTCTGAAGTCCTAACCCCAAATACTTCAGATTGTGACCTTGATTGGAAACAGGGTAGTTTCGGGTGTAATTTGTTAAGATGAAATCATCAAGGCAAACCTTAATCCATTATGACTAGGTCCTTATAAAAAAGGGGACGTTTGGACTGGGCACTATGCCTTACACCTGCAATCCCAGCATTTTGGGAGGCAAAGGTGGGAGGATTGTTTGAGGCCAGGAGTTCAAGACCAGCCTTAGCAACATACCTAGACCCCATCTCTACAAAACATTTTTGAAAAGTTAGCTGGGCATGTTGGAATGAACCTGTAGCCCTAGCTACTTGGGAGGCTGATGTGGGAGGATCACTTGAGCCCAGGAGTTCGAGGCTACCGTGAGCTGTGATCACGCCACTGCATTTCAGTCTGGGCAACAGAGTGAAACCTTATCTTTTAAAAAAATTAAAAGAAGACATTCAGACCCAGAGATAGAGACACAGGGAGAACACCATATAAACATTGTGGTTACACTGTGGCGAACCAAGTGACATCAACAATTGCTGGCAAACGACCAGAAACTAGGAAGGAGGCATGAGACAGAATTTCCTTCCCAGCCCTCAGAAGGAACCAATTCTGCCGACACCCTGATCTCAGACTTCTGGCCTCCAGAACTGTGAGACAATAAATTTCTGCCATTCTAAGCCACCAGGTTTTTGATACTCTGTTATAGCAGCCCTAGGAAACTAATATAGTAATAAGGTACCATATTGGAATGGCCTATTTATGGCTTCACTAAAGCATGAGTTCATCCTATAGAATGGGAAAACTATTTTTCATAATGCGCTATCAGCATTGAACTAGTGTATCAAGATATGTCCCCAATAGCTAAAATATACACATCTAGAAGCCAAGAAATGGAAAAAGAATTGGCTCTTGTCACTATCACTAAATAATCCACATGTCCTTCCCTTTCCTTCTACCTTAGGCTCTGCTGGGTAAAGTAGGAAGTGGGAACACTACTCCTAGTGACACATAAGAGTTCCATAAAACCTGATACTATAACTGGTCTCTTTGTTTTCCTTATGTGGGTGGACCAGCAGGAAAAGAAAAGAGTTATAATACTGGTAAAGTTAGTCAACTCTTATGAGAAACTAGACTTGCTGCTACAGAAAGGGACATGGAAGAATATGTCTAGAACTCAGGGCATCCACTGGGGTACCTCCATATGCTTTTATGTCTAGTGAAAACAGTGAACAAGCAAATGCAGCCATCACAGGCCAACAAAGGCAAGGCAACCCAAGGCCAGACCCTCTGGGATGAAAGTCTGGGATCCCCCATCAGGCAAATAAATTATTAATAGATCAGATAATACTAGTCAACGATAGGGAAATTGAGAATGGGTGGTGGACGAGAGAACTGACAAATGTCATTTGGAGCTTGGGACCAGTTGTAATAGCAAGTACCACAGTTCATTCCATCAATTCTCTGTAGAAAGTTTTTTTTAGAGATTATGGTCACCATACAGGGACAAGAAGATCTGAGCCGGGTAAGAGGTGGACTAGCAATTACCTTGAAGTCACCCAGTTGGCCCATTTCTTATTTCAGCCACAGATGTGGTAGGCAGTTCTTTGTGGGCTCAGACTCTTTCCACCTCAAGTGCAAGTCACAGATTTCTTGGTGTGTCTCTACCAGGACTTTCTCAGAAGATAAAGGAGCCTGCTCAGCCAGCACACAGCCATGGCCTAGAAATGTGGAGACAGTTACAGCTTTCAAGGGCAATCCTCAACCGATGGGGTCAGAAGTCAGTGAACAAATGCCCCCAATGTTCCATCTTTCATTTGGGCAATTCCAAGAGATCCAGAAGAATGAAACCCCAGGTACTTACTGCTACAAATGGTAAGATTGCATCCTTATACTTTTCCTTCTTCCCTGTCTCACTCTCCCTGTCCCCCACCCGTCCGCCATTTTGCTTCCTGGAATCATCACCCAAATAAACTATATCCACCAAATCTAACTTAGTCTCTGCTTCTGAAAGAATCCAAAGTACATGGAGGATGCCATACACTTGATGTATTATTTTTGACAAGTGAAAAATCTATCTTGGTCCTCCAAATATTGCATCTATTATGTAGCTGGACCTCAGTGACCTTACCTGTGAAATTAAAAGTGTAATCATAATGGGTTTTGCTTGTGACTGGTAATTTAGGAGGGGGCTCTGGTAGATAATGATCATGCTTTCATGCTGGTTTTGTACATTTCTAGACTTCTTTTGACAATAGAACAACGAATATAACATTTTCTGAGGCAATAATTTTCAAGCTTGAAGGAGATTTTGAGTCCTTTTAGAGAAGAAAGACTTGGGAAAAACACATTAAATATTTAACATATCACCATAGTTTAAATAAATTACAAATAGATAAATATTCAACATCTTGGTACGTTTTAAAGAAATTAATCACAAACCATATGACTATACTCAGTGATAGGAACTAAAGCGTGAGAAAAAGGACCTTAAACTTATAAAAAGCTTTTTCTATTCCTACCACTAGGTGATCCTCTATACCTAAGAAAGTCTTTGAAAGTCACCTATGCTGTCCCACACACCCTGACTCACTGCATTCTCCATCTTCCTCTGTCTTTTCCCTCCGTGTATCTAATATGTTTGCTCATACTTTCTTTAGAATAACATTTGCTTGTTAAAGTGAGAAAAATAAAAGAAAAAAGGCTCATAATCCTAGAGCTTATATAATCTTCCTTATTAACAACAAGATCGTACGGTAATACATGACATAAAATTCCAGATATTCAAAAATGATATAAACGATGAATTTGGGAAACTAGAATGAACACTGAATATCTACTGGTCTAGATTCTCATTTTACAGCTGAGGTCAGCAAGATTGAGATACAGACAATGCTTGAACAACACAGGGGCGGAAGGAATGGTTAGGGGTACCAAACCCACCCTGTGCAAAACTTTTGACTCCCCCAAAACTTAGATAACTAATAGCCTACTGTTGACTGGAAGCCTTACCAATAACATAGGCAGTCGATTAACACATATTTTGTATGTTACATATATTATGCACTGTATTCATACAGCAATAAAATGAGCTAGAGAAAAAATGTTATTAGGAAAATCATAAAGAAGAGAAAATACATTTATAGTACTACACTGTATTTAGCAATATCATAAGTTTACAAGAAGAATCATCTGTCTGAAATGGTGGGCAACTGCAGTTGGCGACCTCAATCTACAGATTGTGCAATGCAACTTTCGTATCAAGCAATTCAGCTTTTTCTTTTTGAAACAGAGTCTCACTCTGTTACCCAGGCTGGAGTGCAGTGGCGCAATCTCAGCTCACCGCAACCTCCTCCTCCTGGATTCAAGCTATTCTCCTGCCTCAGCCTCCTGAGTAGCTGGGACTACAGGTGTGTGCCACTGCGGCCCGGCTAATTTTTTATATTTTAGTAGAGACGGGGTTTCACCGTGTTAGCCAGAATGGTCTCGATCTCCTGACCTCGTTATCCTCAGCCTTGGCCTCCCAAAGTGCTGGGATTACAGGCGTGAGCCACTGTGCCCGGCCCCAGTTTTTTTTTTTTTAATGTCATGACCTTCTCTGCCTCCTGGGAGTACTACCAGTATCACTAGCAGCACTTTGTATGGGTTCATGGTGTTATTCAAAGTTTACAGTATTACACTATACATGATGAAAAATATGCAACAAGCATGAGAGACAACTTTTTATTGTGATATGAAATTTACTAGAGATGAACTGCTCACGTGGAGATGATTAGCGTCACACAGCATTTTAAGTTGATACAACACTTGAGCTCAATTCAATATCAACAGAAGGTGGTCATGAAATTATCACAGTAGTACAGTATGTACTACAGTTAATTTTATGCAGTTATGATTTAATACTGCATTTTTATGTTGGTTTATATTTCTCTCAACCGTGAATGATACCATGCACAGTCTGTGTTTATAGGCATAAGTTTTAATACATTTTAACTTTTTATAATAAATTTGGGTATATTTTATGGTAGTAAATAATAAAATAGTCTAGTAGCTACATATATGTTATCCATTCATAGCCTATCTAATTTTTTCTTAATTATTTTGATATTTTTGGAGTATGTGGTTTGTCTGCAAATTTTTTCAAGTTGTCAAAAAAATCTCCACAATTTTTTTCAGTATGTTCACTGAAAAAAATAAAAATGGACCTATACCATTCAAACCCATGTTGTTCAAGGGTCAACTGTATTTCTTTTTTTTTTTTTTCTTTTTAGGAAAAAGAGAAAAAGAGAAAGAAGGAAGAAAATAAAGAGAAAAAGAAGAAAAAAAAATGGGGGGAGAGAGAACGGGAATCTTACTCTATTGCCCAGGCTAGTATACAGTCTACAAATGGATATTAAAAGCTTTTTTTATACTAATAATTGTGTTATATAATGGAGACAGGAAGGAATAAGGGAGGAAAATAACAAACAGCCAGCCAACCAATATTTCATTTAAACCTATGAAATGCTATGCAATTGCTAGGGAGTGATTTACTCCCAACCATGTGGTCACTTTTAGCATAAATGTGATGTGTTACTGAAAAAAAATGTATATTTTGTGGATTTGGAGTAGAGAGTTCTGTAAATGTTTATTAAGTTTACTTGTTTGAGGTTTAAGTTCAAGTCCCGGGTATCCTTCTTGACCTTCTGTCTCATTAATTTGTCCAATATTGACAATGTAATGTTAAAGTCTCCCACTATTATTGTGTAGGAGTCCAAGTCTCTTTGTAAGTCACCAAGAAGTTGCCCTATGTATCTGGGTGCTCCTATATTGGGTGCACATAGACTTAGGGTTGTTAGCTCTTCCCATTACATTGATCCCTCTACCATTATACAATGTCCTTCTTATCTCTTTTGGTTTCTATTACTTTAAAGTCTATTTTATCAGAGATGAGAATTGCAACTACTGCTTTTTTTTTTCTCTCCATTTGGTTGGCAAATCTTCCTCCATCCCTTTGTTTTGAGTCTGTATATCCTTGCATGTAAGATGGATCTGGATGCAGCTTACTGATGGGTCCTTTGAAGTGGCTGATACTGGTTGTTCCCCTCTATACATAGTGCCTCCTTCAGAAGCTCTTGTAAAGCAGGCCTGGTGGTAATGAAATCTCTGAGTACTTGCTTGTTTGCAAAAAATTTTATTTTTCCTTCACTTATGAAACTTAGTTTGGCTGGATATGAAATTCTGGGTTGAAAGTTCTTTTCTTTAAGGATGTTGAATATTGGCCCCCACTCTCTTCTGGCTTGTAGGGTTTCTGCTGAGAGATCAGCTGTGAGTCTGATAGGCTTCCCCTTGTGGGTAACCTGACCTTTCTCTCTGGCTGCCCGTAGTATTTTCTCCTTCGTTTCAACCCTGATGAATCTAATGATTATGTGCCTTGGGGTTGTTCTTTTTGAGGAATATCTTTGCGGTGTTCTCTGTATTACCTGGAGTTGGGTATTGTCTTGCCTTGCTAGGTTAGGAAAGTTTTCCTGGATAATATCCTGAAAAATATTTTCCAGCATGGATTCATTCTCTTCGTCACATTCAGGTACACCTATCAAACGTAGATTAGGTCTTTTCACATAGTCCCATATTTCTTGGAGACTTTGCTCATTCCTTTTTACCCTTTTTTCTCTAATCTTGTCTTCTCGTTTTATTTCGTTAAGTTGGTCTTCCACCTCTGAAATCCTTTCTTCTGCTTGATCAATTCGACTGTTAAAACTTGTGCATACTTCTCGAAGTTCTCGTATTGTGTTTTTCAGCTCCATTAATTCACTTATATTCCTCTTTAAATTGTCCATTCTCATGAACATTTCGTGAAACCTTTTTTCAAGGTTCTTAGTTTCCTTGCATTGGGCTAGAACATGTTCTTTTAGCTCACAGAAGTTTCTCATTATCCACCTTCTGAAGCCTGATTCTGTTGATTCCTCACATTCGTTTTCTATCAGGCCTTGTTCAATTGGTGATGAGGCACTGCAATCCTCTGTAGGAGGAGAGGCATTCTGATTTCGGGTGTTTTCAGCCTTTCTGCGCTGGTTTCTTCCCATCTTCGTGGATTTATCCACCTGTCGTCTGTGTAATTGCTGACCTTCAGACTAGGTCTCTGAGTGGACGTCCAGCTTGCTTGTGGTAAAGTTTCCTCTATTTCTTAATTTTCCTTCGGCAGATGCCCCTCCCCCACAGAGCTGGACCTTCCCGGGTTCAGCTGTACTTGCTGTGAAACTCTCAATCTTCAGCAGTTCCAACCGCTGTTTTTATTTTTATTTTTTTGTGGAGGCGGGTACCAGCCTTCCCCTGCGGCGACCCACTACGCCGGCTGAAACAGCGGTGTTAAGATTCGTGGCGCTTTTCTGCCCGGGAATCTCCCGGTCTGGTTCCCCACTTCAGTCCGCTTTTTAATCAGCTGAATGGGAGACTCTGCTTTCCCGGAGCTCCAACGCCAACCAAAAGGGCACTCAGTCCCGTATACTCCGGACTGAGAACCGCCGCGTCGGGGCGCCTGCAAAACGGCCGCGCCCTCCAAAAGGGTCGCGCTGGCGACCCGTGGGGCTCCTCCGCCAAGAATCTCTAGGTCCGTGGGCTATGAAAATTGGTCTGAAAATGTGGCGTCCACTCACTCTCTGCGCTTTCAGTGGGAGCTACAATCCTGAGCTGTTGCTAATCGGCCATCTTGGATCTCTCTCCCCGGGTCAACTGTATTTCTAAAAATTCACACAACAAGTTAGTGAGGAAAAAAAAGCAAAAACTTTAAAAGAGAAACCATCATCATTCTGGAATCAATTACTTCACAGATTTTTAAAACACATTCTTATAACTCTTGCAATAGTGATTTTTTTGTAAATGAACTAAAATAATTTATATATTTTTAAAATCTCAGTAGCTCCTTAGGAAAAATGCTTACCTAATGCTATTTCTTCCAAAGTGTGAAAATCAGTGTTTATTATATTTTCCCTTATTGGTTGGAAGCTTGATCCTGAAAAACAAAAGTGGCATTTACGAGCTCAGGTTTCCAAAAAGACAATGTTATGGCCAAAAATAACCCTCTCGACTTGCAGGACAAGTTTGCTCAAGGAGATGACAGTTTTTATCATCACGTGACTAAGTTAAGATCAATCTGTCTCTATCTCACTTTCAATAATAGTTTTGATCCAGGTGTTAGATTAACCATGGACTAAAGTGCATGATTCTCCTGACCTCTATGACCAGGTGTCTTCACATCTTGGAATGAAGGTGAAGGAATTCCCTAAATCAGGAATACAGCTTTAGTGTCCCTAAGAATAACACGGAAAAAAAATTTTAATGTTTAATTTGAGCCATACCTAGGTCTGGCTTACTGGGGTAGATTACAGAAATCCATTTGATGAATAAAACAAGTACCTGTGTGGTCAACAGATAATATATACATATTTCCTGGTTGACTTTTATTTTTCTGGCACCTCTCTGATTGAACATGTGTCCCAAAGTTGTTGCTGTTGTTGTTTTAACAAAATATTATTATTATTATTAGTTGCATTAAAATAAGCCAGGACTGGTTTAGTGGATAACTTTGAGAGAGGAGGTAGGACTCGACTCTGGAGGCAGGGCTCAGACACCTGACCTTACTGAGGACTGGTTAAAACAAGGATGGGGCAGGAAACACCTTTCCATAAGACATGACCACGAGTATGCCATGTCAGTTTATCATTGCCATGGCAACACCCAGAAGTCACCACCCATTTTCTAGGAATTTCTGCATAAATCGTCCCTTAGTTTGCGTGTTATTTAAAGGGGTTATAAATTTGACTGCAGAACTGCCCTGAGCTGCTACTCTCAGCACACTGCCTGTGGGGCAGCCCTGCTCTGCAGGGGCCGTCACAGAGCCGCAGCACTGCTGGAGCTGTACCACCACCACTTCAATATCTACCACTGTCTCTCCCTTGAATTCCTCCCCAGCTAAACCCCAATTTGGAGGTCATCTGCCCTGCATCAACTTTGTACTTCCATATTGTACCACAGTCTTCCCTAGTAGTGTGTGAGATACATGTGCAGTAAACAGAATACAACACTTAACAAGTGGTTAAGTCTGAACTATTAGTGATAACCTCTTTCACTTTTCCTGAATCTTTCTTAACACAGGTAACTAACTCTTCCATTTTAAGGATAGTGGCGTACCTCATACTGGCTTGAAAAAACAAAGTGTGGTTGCACACGGTCAAAAATTAGTTAGGACAACTAACTTTTCATCCCAAAGGATGTGGGAGAAATGTTTGTTGCTGCCGTCCCTGGCACGCATCCTGTGTATGAGTCAGTTGTGCCTTGGCCCCAGGTGGGGCCTGCAAGATGATTAAGGCACAAGGCTGCCGATCTGCCAGACAGTGGGGTCAGTGTGAAGTGTGGAAATTGGAAACATGGTGAGTGTGAAATACGTGCAGGAAGTGGAGGTTAAGCATGCCTACCGTAAAGTTTGCACAAAGTAGTGTGAGCAGTCCTGCTAAAATGCTGTTGTCATATACTAGATAGGGTAAATCGACAACTATTTATTTACTCCATCATTTGGGAACACTTTTCAAAAATTTTGCAATGAACTCTCTCAGCAACAAAGAACTCAGAAAAACCAAACAAAGCCAAAAAGGCATATTTAATGAAATTTTAAGTGCAGAATTATCATTTCTAAATAAAGTTGACGATGAAATATAACGTGTATAAAATATTTCTCAACATTTACCAGCCTCCTTGGGGCCTGTAGTAATGGAAATTAGAACACATAAATATGTTAAGGAGGCCCCAGAATTGACTTCAAATCTTAGATGTTATTTTAAGGTTTTCTTCGACAGGCATGAAATACGAAGCAATAGCTGTTAATGTATTTGGTTTAATTAACAGAACTCTGCAAACAGCTCATTTCTGTTTTATGTGTCACCAGCTGCTTCAAATTAAAATTTAATTAATTCCAATAATTGTTCAATTTTTTCATGAAATTCAATGACTTAAAGCTTTTGAAAGTTCATCTGACCTTATTGTGACTGCTATTGCAAATTCAGTGACAAAATCTGTGAGGATCATATAAATACAAATTCTTATGATACACACATTACATTTCTTGTCAATAAATCTGTTGGTACATAAGAAACCTATAAAGCAGAAATGTTCTAGAAAGCTTTTAGAGAAATGCAATTATTAAAAGCAAACCTTGGAACCAAGCTGGACATGGTAGGGTGTCTGTAGTGTCAGGCACTCAGGAGGCTGAAGTGGAAGAGTTTCTTGAGCCTAGGAATTTGAGTACAACCTGGACAACATAGTGAGACCCTATCTGTAAGAGCAAAACAAAAACTTGGAAACAAAGAGATAGAAAATTTATCCTATAAAGCAAATGAAGACTTGAATAAATAAAGAAAGCTTAATCCATTTACAATGTTTAATTTTGAAATTCTATAATTGTACCTTAGAATATCTAGATTTGTGGAATAATCTTTTGGTGAAGCTTCTTATAAAAACAATTTCATAAATTTATATTCTATGCCAGAATAGAATGAAACTGCAAAAACTAACAATTGTGAAGCATCTATATACAAAATATTTTAAAGTATAGAGACAACTTACTAACAAGTTTTGTCTTGTAAAACTATTAAAGAAATCTATTCTGAATGGAGGCAAACAGGAGGTATTGTATCTGGGAAAATACTTATGCTGAAATATTTACACATTTCAAATAAAAAGAATAATTTGAGAATTTCCTCCATTTAGCAGAACTTGTTCTGAGCTTACCATGAGCCTCACCACCTGAAGAAAGAGTAAGTTCTCAACTGAAAATATTGTGCGCTCGATAGTAGAGTCAATTGAAAAAGAGTGTAACAGTCTGGGTGTGATGGCTCACGCCTATAATCCCAACACTTTGCAAGGTCAAATTTGTGTCATCTAATCAACTGTGATTTCTGCTGGAAGAATGGAGGCGATTTTTATACCTCATAGTAAGTTCGTAAGGTACATTAACCACAGGAAAGGTTATATGGTGAGTCGATTGTTGCCTAATTTGATGAGTCACATTGTTTTCTTTTTTCACTTCTGTGTTGAAAATAGAAATTTAGGTCAATGTTTTGCTTCAGGCAGAAAAGCCTTCTTTTTGGTTACCTGTCTAAAACAGGAAAGTAACCACTCTTCCTGTCTGGCCGCTTGTCTAGCCCCACAGCTGATGTTAATAGATTTCCTTTGGGAACTTGAAGGGGAATTTTAGGACAGTATCTGTATACGGCCCTTAAACCAGGAAACATAGATTAAATTAGAGTTTAAAGTCTTATATCCAAGTATACCTGAAATGAAAATTTTAAAAACCTAGAACACAGGGATTTTTCAGTTGAAATAATAGATAATTTATGTTTGCGGGCAGGTATAACAGATCAGAGTTCATTACTTCACTCAGCCCATGGTGCAATGTCAAAGAAAGCTTCACAGTGAAAGACAGAGTTGATGGGAATCTTGAGGATAACTAAGAATAACCAAGGTAGTCTTCCCATTAAGAGGAGCTAATGTAAAGAATTACGCAGTAGGCTTCTAGGGTGCTAATAATCATACACCCCTCATTAGCAGTAAACAAGCACCTATTTAATCAGTCCAAGGTCTTATGGTATTGTGAACCCAAGAAAGGTGAATTGCCTGTTGTCATTTCTACTAAGTGACATAACTTTAACAAAACTGATAGACTTTAATTTTTCCCAATCTTCTCTCTGGCGCATGAAACTGGGTGCTGGCTTAATAACCTTTGGCCATAAAGTACTGTAACATGTTGGCTCATGCTGGGTGGCAACAAGCTTGTTTTTCATGATTATGTAATCTGAATTCCTTTTCCAAGACAGGATTTGAAAATGAGCTATTAAATTGGATTGCCAGCAAGCATATAGTCTCAATGCACATTTATGTTAACCATGGTAAGCCCAGACCCTTCCTCCCAAACTGCCACCCCACTGCACCCCTCTATCAATTGGTAAACTATAAATAAAGTGTGACACATGAGAAATGTTATGCAGTAGCTTGCTGAGGTATACATAAAGACTTAAAATGCCTACTAAGAATTTTTAGAGAGGATATTTAATCTGCTCAGTCTTAAATAGCAACCTAATCAGCCAGACGATGTGGGCAATTTGCATGCTAGTACTCAGATTTGCTTTAAAAACTAATATGTGTTAAAACGTTGTGCTAAGATACAGACTGCAGTGAGTTCAAAGGCTTGAAGTGCTAGGTAGATATTGACTAGAACGCTATTTAGAAGAGAGGTTCACATTGTTCTTCACTTCCAAGACAAAACTGAAAACCCCAGCAAGTAACTGCTTGGAGTTCTGCATTCCATACTCCTGCAACTCACAAGCAAACTTCCTGTTCCTTCTTGGCTGGCAGATGTGAAGGCTAGATGATGATGAATGGTTTGATTCTTACAGTTGGAGAATCTGCCATGGCTTTCAGCCCTTAAGGCTCTGTGTGCCAGGCCAGGTGTTATTTAAAAAAAAAAAAAAAAAAAATTCCTCCCAGAGATTGGGATTTCACTTGATGATAACAGAGCATGGACCGAGTTAGGCATCTGGGCAAAAATCATATCTAATAAAGATCCACACACCCATGTATATCCCAAAAAGGAATGTTTCAGAACACTCGAGAACCAAACCTGGAAACCTTTCAACATTCCCTGGAATCTTGTTAGCCGGTTTTAAGAACTAAGAAAAAATAAAAAGAAGAATAGGGTGGGAAGAGGAAGAGAAAGAGGAAGGAGAGGGAGAAGATGGCAAGATTCTTGGGCCAACATGTTTTTCTTTTTCATGGAGGAAACGGCAGAGTTTTTCCAAGTGAGAAGATAATTCCGTGCTTTCCTTTGCAGCTTGTATACATGGACATATGTTTCTTATGAGCCGAAAGTCAAATGCTAGGATTTCCTTCTCCAGCTAGTGCTATGTTAAATGGATCCCAGGTCAGAACCTACTAGAAATCGTGCGTGAGGGAGTGAGGTCATAATGACAGCAGTGTGTGTGTGTGTGTGTGTGTGTGTGTGTGTGTGTGTGTGTAAAACAGGAAGAGAGGGAGGTAGAATTCCAGAACTGCCCCTTGTATAGAGTAGCTATGAGTCTGCTTTGAAATGTTTTTTTTCTTTTTTTTTTGAGACAGAGTCTTGGTCTGTTGCCAGGCGCCAGGCTGGAGTGCAGTGGTGCGATCTCGGCTCACTGCAACCTCCGCCTCCCGGGTTCAAGCAATTCTTCTGCCTCAGCCTCCTGGGTAGCTGGGAGTACAGGCACAGGCCACCATGCCCAGCTAATTGTTTTTTGTATTTTTTAGTAGAGACGGGGTTTCACCATGTTGACCAGGATGGTCTCGATCTCTTGACCTCGTGATCTGCCCGCCTCGGCCTCCCAAAGTGCTGGGATTACAGGCTTGAGCCACTGTGCCCGGCCCTGCTTTGAAATTTAAGTGGAAAACAAGTTGAGAGAATACTAGAACAGTAGTTATTCAAATAGCAGGCTCAAATTAATTGCTTAGGGAAAACAGTTCACATTTTCTTTTCTGCCCCATCACTTCAGAAATTTTAAAGATCTTATGGCGAAAGGACAGAATCTGGAAATTAGGTAGTGGGGGATAGGGCAGGTGGGGAGGATAGTGGGAATTGAATTTTAACTCAGCTGAATTGGGAACTAATTTCCTTGGCAGTTGAAAAGTTCTTAATGAAGGCTTTCTGCCAGACAGAACCAGCGTAGGCCACTACCCAGGCATGCTGCGGCCTGTTCCTGCCCCTCTTTCAGAGAAGAGGAGGCTTAGAGCTGTCTCCTCTGAAGCACCCCTTCTTGGGGAGGGCATTCCCTGCCTGAATCTTCTGACCCTTCCCCAGTTCTCCACCACCACCACTGTGCTCATCCTGACTTTTATGACCTCTTTCAAACTCTGCTTGGAACTCTCTTTCCCCACTTCTCTTGAGCCTAGCCTGTCACCTCCTTCCAGGCCCAGCTCAGGTCTTCTAAAAAGCTTCAACTCACAGGGTACTCCCCCTCTCTGTAAGCCAACATCCAGTTACAACAGTTTTCACTATCTCTTGTGGAAGCTTTGAGCTAGCTGATCAACTGAAGACAAAGGCCTTTTCTGTCCTGGCTGTACTTTTCTTTTTCTTAAAAAAAAAAATAATAATAATTTTATAATCACTCTGCCTGACTTTTATCATTATTTACTGTACCTGCAGAATCGAAGTGATGGACTTTTCACAGTTGTTGCATCCAGGCAATATGTTATTTCAACTTCTCAATCTGTTTGCACATCAACCCAGGCTCATATTTGTTTTTACAGAAGTTCTGACATTAGAATTTAAAGGCAATCCAAAAGAATGGAAGGTATTTCTCTGACCAGGACAAGATGAACCAAGGAAGAAATCAGTGCACAGAGAGCATATTATGCTACTTACATTCCTTGTCTCTGAGGGACATATGCAGCAGAATCACAGAGAGGGACTTTTCGGAAATGAAAGACATTAGGGAAAACCCTTTCTCTATTAGCAAATGATGTTTTAAACTCTTTTTTGAAGAAACAAATGTAGAAATGTTTTTCTACTGAGGCATCCTTAATTTTTAAAATCTCCCTTAAAAATAACAGCGGTAGATACAAGGAATAGAGCTTCCATGAGAGAAATTATTCTTTCTCATGAGTGTAGCCTTCTCTACCTAGGGAAGTCTAAAGGAAATTGAGTGCAGTCAACCTGCAAGGGTAAGCAGAGATAATTGAAATGCACTGATAATTCAGAATCCCATTTCCACCTCATTAATTTCAACCTCTGTTCCCTTCTGCTGGTACTTCTAAAGAAAAGAAAAGCAGACCAAATTGAAGATAATATCCTGTTGCCACTTCGGCGTTCTCCCAGCCCTGAGTGTTCAATCAGTTGGGTGGAAGATCATTGTCAGAAGAAGGAGGCAAAGTCTCATATGACTGACAACCCAGCTAGTTTCCTCCTCATCCCTTCACTGTGCAGACTGCAGATGTCACTTATTTAATATGGATGAGAATTAATATGAAAATCATGTCTAGTCTTTGTCTACTTCCAGTGTGTCAATACCCCAGATTTTGCCAAGTTTAAGAACCTTAGCATCATTATGGCTAAAGAAGTCATCTGACTACAGTAAGTGAACTGCATTTCCACTGTCCCTTCCATTATTGGGTAAGAAGGGAATTTTGCATTGATTTCTGCGGGACATGCCTATTAATTGATTGAGGCTCTGTCTCTTTCAAACAATGTTTTCGTCTGCCATTTTACAATGTGTACTCTTCCTATTGTTGTATAAGAGGGAGAGTGCTTCACTGTTCTATCATTATATAGGAACTATCTTCTTGCAGGGAAAATTTCAGGATTCATAAATGCTACATAACACGTCTGGGTGCTAATTTGGGGAAACTTCAGACATTATGTATTCTGGAATCATCAGCTTCGAGGGCAAAAAAGACTATTTGGAGTTATAGGAATCCATAGTGAAGAGAGAGGGGGGAAATTAAAGCAAAGACATAAACAATAGCAACTAGAAGGAAAAGGAGTCGCAGGAGGTACTTTTCTGTGAGTCAGAGGGAGCCTGACTCAAAACTATGAACTGGACAAACATCTTCCCTTTTCTTTTTTTTTACCTAGATCTGCTTAGAATTCCCAATAGGAGGATAACCATCACCACTGTTTGTGGAGTTTACATTTTTACAGTGTTTGATGTTTAAACATTATCTCTAACTGGCAACATTTTGGAATGGAAAAATACAGGTGAGGGGGGAGTTTATAAAAGCAATTCCCTAGCCCAGAAGTCTATTGCTTGTCCAGGGTGTCTCAGTCCAGCCCTGGGAACGGTAATAAGGAAAATATTCTAGGCCCTTATCAACATACTGGTATGGGGAAATAAGATGCATATGCCAACTACATAAAAATACAGATGGAAAAGAGTCAAATCTTTTCAGCGGAGTGTGATTGGCTAGCTTTATGTGTCAACTTGGTGAGGCTGTAGTACCTAGTTTTTAATCAAACACTAATCTAGGTGTTGCTGTGGAGGTATTTTGTAGACCTGGTTAACATCTACAAGCAGTTGACTTTAAATAAAGGAGATTATCTTGGATAATGTAGATGAGCCCCATACAATCAGTTAAAAGGGTTTAAGAGCAAAACTAAGATTTCCCTGAGGAAGAGAAGAAATTCTGCCTGACTGCAGCTCTTGCTCCAGAGTTTCCAGCCTGCTAGCCTTTCCTACAAATTTCAGACCTGCCAGCCCTGACAATGTGAAAACACCTATCTATCTGTCTATATCTATCTGTCTATGTATGTATGTATATATGTCTGTATGTTTCTATCTGTGCATCTATCTTTATCTATTATCTATCTATATATCTATCTATCTGTGTAATCTGCCTACCTATCCATCTATCTGTCCATCCATCCATCCGTCCATCCATCCTACTGGTTCTGTTTCTCTGGAGAACCCTGATACAGAGAGTGGTCCAGAAGACCTGAGGAAGTGATATTTATACTAAGTCTCCAATGAATAAGGAGACAGCTATGTGAAAAGCAGAGGTTAACCATGCCGCTTACAGAGGGAAGAACATACCCAAAGGCCCTGTGAGAGGAAAAAGGTGGGCGTAAATAAGGTCATGAAAAAGAAATCAGTATGTCGGCCTCAGTGCACAGTGATGACTCAGGATGAGGTTGGAGAGGTTTTCAGAGGTTAGATCATGCAGGATTCATAGTAAAATATTTGGGCTTATTTTTCAAACTACTGTAGGAAGCCATTGAATGTTTTTAACTTGGAGAAAATTTGCTGCATCATGGAAAAGAGATTGGAAGGGCCAACAATGAAGGCAGACAAACACTTAGAAGGTGACTGTCGTGGTTCAGGTGGAAAATGATGATAGCTTGGCATAGTGTGTTGGCAGAGCAGGGGAAGAGGTGAGCTGATCATAGATGATATGATGGGATGGATGAAGAAGGTGGGAAACAAGGATGCTCCTAGATTTCTGGTTTGAACAACTGAGTAGATGGCAACAGGGTAGACAGAGAGGAACACAAAGCATGCAAATGAAGTCTTCAGGTTTTCTTGTTGTTTTTTCTTTTTTTTTTTGAGATGGATTCTCTCTCTGTCGCCCAGGCTGGAGTGCAGTGGTGTTATCTCAGCTCACTGCAACCTCCACCTCTGGAGTTCAAGCCATTCTCCTGCCTCAGCCTCATGAGTAGCTGGGATTACAGGTGTGCGCCACCCTGCCTGGCTTATTTATTTATTTATTTATTTATTTTGTATTTTTAGTAGAGACGGGGTTTTACCATGTTGGTCTCAAACTTCTGACTTTAGGTGATCTGCCCACCTCAGCCTCCCAAAATGGCTAAGTGTTCAGTTTTGATAGTGGAGCTAAGAAGAGAAGGTTCAACATGAGATATAAACTTGGGAGTCATCATATACAGATGGCATTTGAAGCTACATGAATGGATGTGATTAATCTAGGAGAGAAGACAGAGAGTACTCAGGGCTGAACCCTAGGTAATGACGTTTAGAGATAAGGTAGAGAAGGAGCAGCTAGAGGGATGGGGGGAGGAGGAAGCCAAAAACAAAAATGAGTGTTCCAAGAGGAGTCGTGCTTCAGGAAAGAGATAGAAGTCAACATGGGAAATGTTGCCAAGAAGCCAAGCAAAATGAGGACAGAAAAACAAACCTGGGATTTGGGCCCGTGGCCCAGCTGTGAGTCCTGATGTCTAGGAATCTGGACTTTCTCACTTGCCGTTTACAACATGCAACAGGGAGCCCACTGTCACGGCTAATTCTAGGTGGTCACTGGACCTCCTAGGTATCGCTTTTTGTAACATAATGTACACAGGGGCCTGTTTGTTGTTACTTTTTTCCTGAAGGAGAAAAAAGAAAAGTTGATATCTGGGCACCTGGGGATATAGAAGGAAGAGAAGAGAGAAAAACAAAGAAGGAGAGTCTGTTCTGCCCTTCCCAGCCTGGCCTCAGAGACCATGCCTTATCTATGGGAGGCACCCTATATAAAAGTTGAATTGTTTGAAGAATCACATATCCCAAGTTCTGAGTTAGGAGACTTACTTTCTCCCTTAATATTGTTTTTCCTTTTTTACTTCATGACATTTAACTCACTTTTCAATTATGAATATATTTGGCATAATTTATTTGACATTTATGACTATGTGAGACTGTACCTTCCATGAGGCAAAGAGCTTGTCCAGTTGTGTGCACTTACAACTAGAGCCCAGCACAAGCCCTGGCAAACAGTAAGAGTTCAAGATATAGCTGCTGATTTAATAAATGATGCTGGGATGTGTAGGAATAGAAAATACAGCCGTAATTTTAGAGGCATAAGCAGAGCATTAAAAGTCAGTGGTCTTCTGTGTTTTCCCACATACGGTAATTTGCTACTTGTTTACACTGCTGTTTTCCACTAAGGGATAGGCACTAGAAATTTTAAAAACTATGGTCAGGCTCAGTGAGTGGCTCACACCTGTAATTCCAGCACTTTGGGAGGCTGAGGCAGGTGGATCACGAGGTCAGGGGTTTGAGACCAGCCTGACCAACATGGTGAAACCCCATCTCTACTAAAAATACAAAAATTAGCCAGACGTGGTGGCACATGCCTGTAATCCCTGCTACTCAGGAGGCTGAGGCAGGAGAATCACTTGAACCCAGGGGGGTGCAGGTTGCAGTGAGCAGAGATAGCGCCACTGCACTCTATTCTGGGCAATAGAGTGAGACTTCTTCTCAAAGAAAAAAAAATAAAAGAAATTTTAAAAACTGTATGAGAGAAGCACAGGAAATTGAGACAATTTTATGTATTAATTTTTTAGAGACAGTCATTAGCATATTTTAGCTATAGGACACCTCAGTACCCAGAATCCTGTGCTGGCGTATGGAGACTAGATGGTTATTTTTTACTGGTATGTCCTGAAAAACCCAGATGTAGGATAGCCATAGTCCTAGAACTGTGGGAAACTCACTGCTACATAGTTCCTACAGCAATAGCCAAAACCACTGCTCTTTAAAATTGGACATTTGGGCAAGTAACATATGAGGAAACTATGAACTTCTAAGGCCAGAAATGCAGCAGAGAGTTTATCTTAGAGAACTCAGTGAATCATACCATTTTCAAATTAAAGAAGTCTTCAAGCCAATCCCCCTTATTGTATTTCTAGGGAAATAAGGGCCTGTAAGTGAACTGCAGAGTCACACAGCCAGCTGTTCCAACTTGTCATAATTGCATATATCTGACCTCATTTCCAGATCCTAAATCATAGGTGTGGGTATGAAAATTAGTGTAAATATTGAATTCATACTTAATAATCAATGCTGCTGCACATAATATTTAAAAGCCTATGTTGATAGCTCTGGTGATTTACCTTGAATGAGAAGTCACCCCCAAACATGTGTATTTCATAAGTTTGGAATTTTCATATTAGGTTTTCTCCAAGTAAGGCACCCCTGAACTTCTCTGATGAAATCCCAATTTCAGTACAAGTGAAAATGTGACTTTCTCCCCTTACAAACTCCTGCGAAGACACGGTGGTGAGCTCACCATGTGTCACTCAGGGAGGCTGGAGCCTAGGCATGGCCACCAGCAGCTGGAATGGAGGGTCTCTTACACATGAATCATAAATTCCTATCCTGCCAATTTTTTAATAAGTCACTTATTTCTGCACATTTTTGAAGAAACTGATAGTTTCTTACACATATATATTAACATTTATTTTCTTGGTTACAGAATGTAAGAAATGACTAACCCTCCACAAATACAGGAAATCTCTCAGACTTTTTTTTTGGCATATTGACTTTCTACACCAAAATTGGTACCAACGGATTTGCTGGCTGCAAATCAATAAAGGCACCTATTCAGTCATTTATAAAACACACAGAGGGGTGTAACTCACTGCAGAACAGCTATTATTTACGTTAAAATGTTTGGTCCTTATTTTCACATTGCCTACTTCTTTTGTGTGATTTTCCTATTTTAGGAATTATGAAGTTAGAATCCTCTTCTTTGCTTCATTTGTAGTTCTTACAGAAAAATGCTATTTTAGAGAAATGATGTTCAATGTTTCTACTGAGGATTGTTTTCTTGAATCTTATTCCTGTTTTCATTTCATGATGTCATAATATTTGTTGAAGTTTTATGTTAAGTATCATTTAATTTGAATGATTCGTCTTTAAAGAATACAGAAAAATGTGGCAATAATATTTTCAAGAAAATTAGCTATTGAACATTTTCCCTATATTCTATTATTTTCATAAAACGACATTCTTCATCATTATCAAATTTCATGTATTCATTCAAAATGCTTTATTAAGTACCGGTTGGTATCAAAAGATGACGACAAAAACCTGCTTCAGTTTAAATATGGAAGCTGTTTTAAAAATTCAGCCCAAAACATATCTTACTCAACCTTGTATTATCATCATTTGGCAAACAGTAGGGAATTATTAAATGTTTTTGAGGCCAGGCATAGTGGTTCACTCCTGTAAACCCAGCACTTTGGGAGGCTGAAGTGGAAGATCACTTGAGCTCTGGAGTTTGAGACCAGCCTGGGTAACATAGAGAGACCCCGTCTCTACTAAAAAAAAAAAAAAAAAGACCTGGCATGCTGGCACGTGTCTGTGGTCCCAACTACTCAGGTGGCTGAGGCAAGAGGATCACTGAATCTGGGAGCTTGAGGATGCAGTGAGCTATGATTGCACCACTGCACTTCAATCTGGTAAACAAAGTGAGACCCTATATAAAAAAAAAAAAAAATGTTTTTGAATTCATGTTAACATTACCGGATGTATGTGGAAAAGAATTATTCACATTAGTCAATATTAATCTGCATATGCCTTATAATGGATTACCTTTTACACAAATATAATTGTATAAGTGTTTATAAGGAGTTTATGGGAAAACTGGCAGAAACATTATCTCCCTAATTGGAGAAATTTTAACAAAAAGATGACGTTGATTTTATAGAACATATGGAGCTGCCTTAACAGATGGGTGGGAGTAGGTGGTTCCCTGCATGCAGAAGGACCCTACAAATCCATCTTTCTGCTTCTCGTCAGAAGAGAGAATAAGAAGATACATGCATACACTAAGTGTTTTTACATAAGGTCCATGTAGGTATGATACTTAGTTTCTATTTATGTTTCTATGCTTGCTGAGTTTTATTTTCTCCTTTTCTTTCCTAGACAAGTCTACTGTGATTAACTAACCAGCTCTTTCAATGGAACAATTCTAGCTGAAACAGATGCTTAAAAAAACTGAATTGATAGGATTGACCAGTTATTTTAATGCCCAATAAAAAGGTTACCTGTCTAAAGACTCAGGTCTCCTGACTTCAAATCAAGATGATGAACCATGGGGTGCGTTTGAAGAGTTGTGCCTAAATTTAACAAAATGTAAAAATCAAAATCAGCAGCGGCCTTCACATTTTCAGGGAGCCCGAGCCCTTGGTTATCACTATGGGTACTTGTTTTTAGTGAAGATTCCTTATAACCAATCCAAAACATACTTGTTTTGTAAGTTCAAAATTTTTATATTGTGCTTTCTCCAAAGTGAGACACCTTTAAACTTAGTCTGACAAGTTCAAATCCCAAATTTGACACCAAAAAACTGTTAGTCTCTTCCCATATTGTTAACAGTTTGATATATATATATATATATATATATATATATATCTCCAGAATTAAAAAAAAAAAAAACTTGTCTCACGCAAATATGTGAAATGACTCACAGTCAGCATTTTATAGTAGCTAAGGTTTAACTTCAGCTTTTTCTTGCACCAAAATATATTTACATATGTAAATATATAATTCATAATATATTATTTATATAATACATACCACAGAAAACTTTTGTCTGCATCAGTATAGAATTAAAGTGATTACCTTCAGGGAATGTTAAGACAGAAATGGAATATCAAACTAGACAACCCATCTTTTAATTATATACTTCAACATTGTTTGAGATGAAAATATATTATTTTGTTTTGGGAGGCCGATGCAGGTGGATTATTTGAGCTCAGGATTTCGAGACTAGCCTGGGCCACATGGCAGAGACCCCATCTCTACTAAAAATAAAAAAAATGGTCCCAGCTACTCAGGAGGCTGAGGTGGGAGGATGGAGGATGGACACTTGAGCCATGGAGGTAGGAGTGTGCCAGAGGTTGCAGTGAACCAAGATTGCGCCACTGCACTCCAGCCTGGGTGACAGAATGAGACATTGTCTCAAAAAAAAAAAAAGGAGAGAGAGAGCAAAAGAAAATATATTATTTTGTAATATATATTTCTCTTAAAAACTTTTAGGTTTTTAACTATTATTATTTCATACTTATTCAAAATTAAACAGAATACAGAATAGTTTAATGAACCCCCATGTAGCTGTCACCCAGCTCATCAATCACCAACTCATTGCCAATCCTGCTTTGCCTATATACCCCTTTCCCACCTCTTTGTTATCTGGAAACAAAACCCAGATGCCAGAATATTTCAACCATAAGTATTTCAATAAAACCTCTAAAAGAGAAAGATTGTTTAATGTTACATAAACTCAATACCAGCTATCACATCTAAAATATTTTACAGTAATTCCTTAATATCTATCCAGCCAGTGTTCAGATTTCTTCATAAAGAGCATAAATGGCTTTTTTTCTTTTAGACTTTATTTGAATTAGGATACAAATAAGATCACATGAGATAGTAGCTGATACATCTTTTACGTCTCTTTTAATCTACAGAATCCTCCGATTTGTTCCTCCTCTTTTTGAAACATATTTGTTTAAAAAAATTTCCTATCATTTCCCACAGCCTAGATTTCTCTGATCGTGTCTCTGAGTCTGCTTGAACATACTCCTCTGTTCATGTATTTTTTGTAAATTTCATAAATTTTTTGTAAATAGCTGACTCTGTTCTACCGATTTAGTAAGATTGAGGGATAGTCTAATGTCTGATCATCTCCGTTTTTGTCGTGTTAGCAACAACTGATACTCGTGCCTGGATCCATTACTGTATCAAAAACCACAAAATGGTGGCATTTTAATTTTATCATCCTTTTCATGTATTATCTAGAATATTTCCAGAATGGAAAACCCATTCTCATCTATGACCTATCAGTGGTATCACTTTTTAGAAAAAATAGGTGAATGATTTATTTCTATCCATTTATCATTTTTCAGAATAATGAGTTGATTCCACTGGTGACCAGTTAGTTTTTTTTTTCTTGTACCATAGTGAACTTAGGGATTTAAACACAGTTGAAGTGCTTCAACTTCTTGCCATTATTTTCCTGTTAATGCTAAAATTGGCCCTTCTTTAGCCACTGAAAGTGTATTTCAAGGTAGTTCCTGAGTCCTGTGGTCCTTTGGTTATGTATAACTTTTGCGCAACTTTTTTTTTTTTGAAATAGGGTCTTGCTCTGTTGCTCAGGCTGGAGTGCAGGGCCGTGATCACGGGTCCTCACTGCAACTCCACCTTTTGGGCTGAAGTGATACTCTTGTCTGTTCCTGGGGGTTACAGACACATGCCACCATGCCCAATATTTTTAAATTTTTTGTATACATGGGATCTCACCTGTTGCCCAGGCTGGTCTTGAACTCCTGTGCTCAAGCAATCCTTCCTTCTCAGCCTTCCAAAATGCTGGAATTATAGGTGTGCCACCACACCCAGCCTCTATTCAGGTTTTTACCCCTTTTAAAAATCAGGTTGTTAGATTTTTGCTACTGAGTTGTAACAGTTCCTTACATATTTTGGGAATTAACCACTTATTAGATACATGGTTTGCAAATATTTTCTCCAGTTCTCTAGGTTATCTTTTCACTCCGTTGATTATTTTGCTGTACAGAAGCTTTTTAGTTTGATGTAGTATCACTTGTCTGTTTTTGCTTTTGTTACCTGTGCTTTATTTGGGGATCATATGCATGAAATCATTGCCAAGACCAATGTCATGAAGCATTTCCTCTATGTTTTCTTCTAGAAGTTTTAGCTTCATGTCTTACATTTTAGTATTTAATTTGTTTTGAATGATTTCATTCTTTTGCATGGGGATATCCAGTTTTCCCAACACAATCTGTTGAAGAAACTGTTTTTTCCTCATGTATTCTTGGCACCCTTGTTGAAGATCAATTGACCATACATGTGTGGATTTTTTTCTGGGACCTCTGTTTGATTTCATAGATCTATATGTCTGTCTTTATGCCAGTAGCATGCTGTTTTAATTACCATAGTTTTGCAATATATTTTGAAACCTTGATACCAAAGCCAAAGACACCTCAAGAAAAGAAAATTACAGGCCAATATTCCTAATGAGTATAGATATAAAAATTCTCAACAAAATGCTGGCAAAAACCAAATTCAACAGCACATTAAAAGGACCATATACCGTGACCAAGTGTGATTTATCCCTCAGATGCAGGGACAGTTCAACATATGAAATCCATTAATCTGATATACCACATTAACACAGTGAAGGATAAAAATCACACAGAAACCCATGTTCTTTTGTAAGTTTTCTTGTATGTTTTTCCCTCTGAGACCAGGAGTTTGCCATTTCTCCAAGGAGCCCAGGTTTCCTTTAGTAGGAAATATTTAGAATAAAATAAAATTTTTAGCTGAATGGATAATTTGACCTGATCATCTTTAAAGTCTCAGAAAACCCTGAGTGTAGTGCTGGGGTTAAAAAGCACAAGGTTTGGAGTCAAACAGATTACAGTTTGAGTCCCACCTCTATCATTTACCAGCTTGGTGATCTTGGAAAACTTACAAGGCTTCTGGTTTGGGGCAAGACAGAAAAGCAGCACAAACTGAGAGCTGTCTCCTGGAAGAGATGTCTCAGGGAGATGAATAGAGGAGATGATGCTCAGCATCAAATTTCCGGCTGTGCTCAGCAACAAATGGCGGAAACCCTTCGGGAGGACAGAAGTTGAACTGGTCCACCGGTTAGCAGGTGAGGAGGGTCTGGGGTCACAAATAGAAAACAGGTTTGGGGGAAATTTTTTAAGTTTCACCCTTTCCTCATCCCCTAAGCAGATTCCCCATGCCACCCCCTACTTGGTACTGCAGAGGCAGGACATTAGCAGTGCAGGCTAGTGACAGAGTGAAAGCTGCAAGGCAGTGCCATAGCTTAGTGTGCTTATGAGCAGATGGCAACGCTTTCAGTTGGTTTGACCAGCCCCTGAGAATTAACCCTCTCATCACTGCACACACACATACATCCCTGCTCTCATTACCCTTTGGGCATCCACTTATGATAGAGAGTGGCTGTGTCCAATAAAAGATTATTCAGAGGTTGCTTGGAGACCAGTTGACACATAATCACACACAACAACATAAATGCCAGTTCACCTGGAGAAGTACATGCTTGGCTAGACTTGTGCCCCTTTCTATGGATGCATTTTACTAGTAAGGCAGCAAATGGTCACAAAAGAACAAGGATGAGCTCAGAGGGAAAGTTCTCAGAACTGCAAGCTTGAGAAACAACAAACAAACAGAACAGCTTACACCAGAGAAAGTAGAACTAATGGAAAACAGAATTAAATAGTAACAATAATTTATCATATATTTCAAAATATCTAGAAGAAAATAATTTTAGTGTTTCTAGCATAAAGAAAAGAAATGGGCGGGCGTGGTGGCTCACACCTGTAATCGCAGCACTTTGGGAGGCCGAGTGGGCAGATCACCTGAGGTTGGGAGCCTGCCCAACATGGAGAAAACCTGTCTCTACTAAAAATACAAAATTAGCCAGGTGTGGTGGCACATGCCTGTAATCCCAGTGACTCAAGAGTCTGAGGCAGGAAAATCGCTTGAACCTGGGAGGCATAAATTGTGGTGAGTAGAGATCGTGCCATTGCACTCCAGCCTGGGCAACAAGAGTGAAACTTCATCTCAAAAAAGAAGACAGAAAGAGAGAGAGGGAGAGGGGGAAGATGGGGAGGGGGAAGATGGTGATGGGGGGAGAGGGGGAGAGAGGGAGGGGAGAGAGGGAGAGAGAGGGAGAGAGGGAGAGAGGGAGGGAGAGAGGGGAGGGAGGGAGGGAAGGAAATATTTGGCTGGGTGCAGTGGCTTATGCCTGTAATCCCAGCATTTTGGGAGGCCAAGGCAAGCAGATCACTTGAGGCAAAGAGTTCAAGACCAGCCTGGCCAACATGGTGAAACCTTGTTTCTACCAAAAAATACAAAAAAAAATTAGCCGGGTGTGGTGGCATGCGTCTGTAGTCCCAGCTACTCAGGAGGCTGAGGTAGGAGAATTGATTGAACCCGGGAGGCAGAGGTTGCAGTGAGCCGAGATCACGTCACTTCACTCCAGCCTGGGCAACAGAGCAAGAACCTGTCAATAATAAATAAATAAATAGATATTTAAGGTGATGGATATTTCAATTTAACTAATTTCATCTTTAAAAATTATATGGGCCGGGCGCGGTGGCTCACGCCTGTAATCCTAGCACATTGGCAGGCTGAGGCGGGCGGATCACGAGGTCAAGAGATCAAGACCATGGTGAAACCCTGTCTCTACTGAAAAATACAAAAATTAGCCGGGCGTAGTGGCACGCACCTGTGGTCCCAGCTACTCCGGAGGCTGAGGCAGGAGAATTGCTTGAACCGGGGAGGTGGAGGTTGCAGTGAGCTGAGATCGCACCACTGCACTCCGGCCTGGCGCCTGGCAACAGAACAAGACTCTGTCTCAAAAAATAAATAAATAAATAAATATTATATGAATGTATTAAATTATCACAGGTGCCATTAAAATCTGTACATTTATTATATATTAATTAAAAATAACATATAAGAAAAGAATAAATATGCTTGAAAAATTGAGAGAAGACACTAGAAACATGAAGTGGGAATAGGCATTTCAGTAAAAGAATCAGAAATATTGAGAATGAAACCTGCTGTTATTGAATAGAGAATTTGATGGATTGCTTCGATAGTGAAGGTACCTAGTAAAGACATGATCTAGCCGGGAGCGGTGGCTCACGCTTGTAATCCCAGCACTTTGGGAGGCCAAGGTGGGTGGATCACAAGGTCAAGAGATCGAGACCATCCTGGCCAACATCGTGAAACCCCGTCTCAAAAAAAAAAAAGACATGATCTAGAAATTTAGGTCAAAGAGTTACCCTGGGAGGCATCAGGAAAAGATAAGGAGAAATGGGGGGGGGAATAAAAGAGAGAGAAGGAAGAAATTTGATAATCAGGTGTCCAAGTCTATTAGAAATACTGCAAGAAAAAACGAAACAAAGAGAAGCAAATGGTTCAAGCAATAATGACGGAGAACATCCTAATGTTACACACCTAGTAAACTGCAAAGCAAGGAGGTAAGCCCAGGCACTCTAGCTTGGGTATACTGAATACGATTAACTGTTATTTACTGCCTTAGATACACTACCTCAGAAGCTGGGCTACAGGGGGAGAATTCACTTAGGAACACGGAATAAAGGGGGGAAGAATTATAAAATAAACAGAAGAAAGGCCATGCTTGAAGTGAGGAAGGGAATGTGTTAGGAATGAGGATAAAGTTGGGTGTCTCAACTCTATGCAACGAGATCCTAACAAAGCAAACAAATATCAAAATCCTGACAACATGGAAATCCACAATCTAAAAAGAGCAACAAAAAGAGACATTTCCTCTCGAATCCTCAATTTCCTCATCTATAAACGGAAGCGATTGTGACACCTATCTCCTAGAGTTGTTATAAAGATTAAATAACAGAATAGATGTAGAATTATGAGCACAGGAAAATAACCGGCAGTTATTTTTATGTGAGAAGAGACTCCCATAAAAATAATTTTATTTATTCATTTAATAAATATTTGTTGGGTCAGGCACAGTGGCACACATCTGGAATCCCAGCACTTTGGGAGTCTGAGACAGGTGGATCACTTGAGCTCAGGAGTTTAAGACCAGCCTGGCCAACATAGTGAAACCCAGTCTCTGCTAAAAATACAAAAATTAGCCAGGTGTGGTGGTGCACACCTGTAATCCTAGCTACTTGGGAGGCTGAGGCAGGAGAATTGCTTCAACCCAGGAGGCAGAAGTTGTAGTGAGCAGATTTGCCACTGCACCCCAGCCTGGGCGACACAGAGAGACTCTGTCTCAAAAAATAAAGAAATAAATATTTGTTGACACTCTTTTAGGTATTAGACAGTGGAATACAGTGGTGAACACAACAGACAAAACTCACCACTGTGGTGGAGCTTCTGGTGGGGAAGAAGTGCAATAAACAAAGAAATATAAGTAGATATTATAATGTGACGAAGCCTAAATGCTAGCAAGGAAACTAGAGCAAGGTAAAGACGGGTTGTAAAGAGGTGCTACTTAGGGTGATCAGGAAAGGTCTATCTGCGGAATGAAGAGCGTGGAACGTCTGGAGGAAAGGAGTTCTTGGTGGAGGGAACAGTGAGTGCAAAGATCCTGAAGGGCGAAAGTACATGGCAGATCAAAAACAAACAAGCAAAAAAAAAAGGCAAAACTCTTAGGGCAGAGTGAACCAAGGAAAAGCAGTTAGAAATAAGACTAGAAAGGTAGCCAGCAGCCACAGCCTTTGCATCTTCACCTGTCCCTGAAAAGTCTGTTTCTCCTGGAAACCATCATTCTCAGCAAACTGACACAAGAACAGAAAACCAAACACTGCATGTTCTCACTCATAAGTGGGTGTTGAACAATGAGAACACGTGGACACAGGGAGGGGGAACATCACACACTGGGGCCTGGCGGGTGGGGGCCTAGGGGAGGAATAGCAGGTAGTGGGGGGATAGGGGAGGGATAACATTGGGAGAAATACCTAATGTAGTTGATGGGGCGATGGATGCAGCAAACCACCATGGCACGTGTATACCTATGTTACAAACCTGCACGATCTACACATGTACCACAGAACTTAAAGTATAATAAATAAAAAAATTTTTTTAAGTCAGTTTCTCAGCCAGGTGTGGTGACTCACGCCTGTAATCCCAGCACTATAGGAGGCCGAGGCAGGAGGATTACCTGAGGTCAGGAGTTCGAGACCAGCCTGGCCAACATGGTGAAACCCCATCTCTACAAAATATAAAAAAATTAGCCAGCCGTGGTGGCCTGCGCCTGTAATCCCAGCTATTCAAGGTGGAGGGAGGAGAATCGCTTGAGCCTGGGAGGCGGAGGTTGCAGTAAGCTGAGATCGCGTCACTGCACTCCAGCCTGGTCCACAGAGCAAGAGCCAATCTCTAAGAAAAAAAAAGGCAGTTTCTCTTTCACCATTTGAAAATTTTGTCTTGGTGTCCATCATGGAATGAAGTCCAGCGTGTGCCTTCATGTGTTAATCAGCTCTTTCTGGCTTCTAAGGGTATGTATGTATGTATGTATGTACGTATTTAGCAATACATTCGTTTTATTGTCATCACCATGGGGAGCACCACGCTGGTGAGATCTCTGAGGTCTCCTGGTGGCTGGGCCTGAACTTAGTCACTGCTCAGGGAGGTGGTGGAGCTGGTGATCACCTCCTCACTCAGTGGTTCCTCCAGCTGGGTCTCCTGACTCAGTGGGTCAGACTGGGTCCCCTCACTCAGTGGCTCCTCCTTTGGCTGCAGCTCGCACTGGGGAAGCTCCTGGCTCGGAGGCTCACTGGGCCTGGGGGGTGCTGGCCTGCTCCCTGCCTCAGGGGCTCCCACAGCTGCCATCTTTTTCACAGCACTTTTCTTCCTGCCTCTCCCTCCTTCGCCACCTTGGGCGTCGTCTTCGGGCTGCTGGACATGAGCTGAGAGGAGGACTTCCTCTTTCCTGTCTCCTTGGTTTTGGCCGGTGGTCTCGAGGCTTTCAGCTTTGGACCCATGGGTTATTATTTTAGAAGACAAACCTGCCTCACAGCTGAGGCAGAAGACATCTCAAAACTGAGTTTCCCAGGCAATTTGCCCCTTCTCTGCTGGCCACAGGAAGTATCTTTGAATCCTCAGTGGTCATTCCAAACCAGTCCTCTAATTGCCCTTGTCCAGGTCCGTGGGAGTTACTCAGACATGTTTGAAGCACCAGAGTCAGTCACACTCTGAGTCACCCCCTTCATTCTAGGGGAGGCAGCCAGGAGCAGCCGGTCTTGGGGGAGGTTTTGATTTAGGGCTGCTGGATTCTCTTACCCAGCCCCGCCCATGCCTGTGGGTAACCCTATCTCACCCCTTCAGGCTGGGGTGGCCATGTTCTTTAGAAAGGCGTCCCAAACACAACTCGATCCTTCCTCCCCAGTGAAGGTTGTTCCTTGTCGCTAATCACAGCAGAAGATTCCTTTCATGTCCCATACCTCTCTGAGAGGTGTTCTGGCCACAGCTGCTGGTATCGGAAACAAATGCATCCCTGTTCTTATTTGACTTTCCAGCCACCTCTGAATTTGTAACCAGTCTGGAAGGCTATCCAGTTTTTGTCTTCATAGATCTGGTTTGCATTATTATATGTTGACAGCTTCATCTAGGTGTTTAAGGTACATTAAAAAAATTAGATTAAGTCTCATAGTCCATGCATAATAATTTTTTTAAAAGCCCAGAACTAAGGATATAAAAGAAAAATGAATGAATTACCACCTATTTAGGGCTTTATTTAAATTTAGCACCTAGGACTACTATAAGGAGAAGAGTCAGTGGCCCATGAGACTTAAATCCAGCTTTCTCAGGCTTTTCCTTCAAATGAGATACAGTTCCAGAGGGTCAGTGGAGCTACAAATATTACCAGAGACAGTGTCAGCAAGAGGTCCACATCTGGACTGGCCCCTTTGTTCTAAACATCGTCATTATGAGAAGAGAAAGACTCCAGCTTCAAATATTTTTCTTCCAAGTTTGGTGGGGAAAGGACTAAAAAAATGTACATATTGGCCGGGTGTGGTGGCTCACGCCTATAATCCCAACACTTTGGGAGGCTGAGGTGTAAGGATCACGAGGTCAAGAGATCGAGACCATCCTGGCCAACATGGTGAAACCCTGTCTCTACTAAAAATACAAAAATTAGCTGGGCATGGTGGCACGCGCCTGTAGTCCCAGCTACTTGGAAGGCTGAGGCAGGAGAATTGCTTGAATCCGGGATGGGGAGGTTGCAGTGAGCTGAGGGTTTGCCATTGCACTCTAGCCTGGGTGACAGAGAGAGACTCTGTCTCAAAAAAAAAAAAAAGTACATATTCTTACAATATCATCTCTTTATCTCCTATGAACAATGATTTCACCTGGCATCTATGCTCACTATCATGCCACAAAATGGCAGCAAGCAGATATCTTGGAGAGGATTAAATGGGGCTAATTACAGATATCATTTACCTGCTCTCCTGCAACTCCGTGAAGGTGTTGATGGCTCCTTGGCCATAGCTCTGTACCTTCCTGGGAGCTGGCCCAGGAAGAGATATAAACAGGCCTGAGAACAGTTTCGCTCAGTTCATGGATGAGAAATTCGTAACTAATTATTCTTAGAAATTAGAGTATTTCTGATATTTGGAGATTGACGTCATGAACAAAAACTATTCCACACTCTGAGAAAGTCAAGAAAATGTGACTTCAGGCCAGCCAGAGGCAACCTCTGTGTGCTAGAAGGACCCTTCACCCAACCTGCCACTTCGGACTCCACGTGGCTAATAGGTAAGGACATTAACTCATAGGAATCTTGGAAACTAACAAAATAAATAGTACCTAGGTATCAAAGTCCTTCAAAAGGACATGTTCTCTGATCTTACAGCAGCAGGTTCAATTCCTCTTTGTAACGGCCTCACTCAGAAAAACATGTAAAAAGGATTTAAAACAACTGGAGACACGTACCCCAGATATGTTTTTTCCCATTAGCCCAATTTGATATGAGAAAAGTACCAGTTGTCCCCTGGTTAACTATAGTGATGGAGAATTTAAAACTCACACACTATCCTGCTAATATTTTTATTTTCTGTTTTCACCATATACTTTGTGCTACCTCCTAATGCTATTCCTGACATATAATCTGTACAGCAACAAGGTGGAATAGAAAGAACACAAACTGGAATGATAAAGGTCCAGGTTTGAATCTCGGCTGTATTATGTACTTAGGTACGTCATGGCCTGGTACACATATAAGTACTGGGTACTTGAAGTTACAAGTTTATTTCCATGTTAAACAAACACACACATATACGCACACGCAAACCAACTGCTTACCTCAATGTATTAGTCTGACTGAGCTGCAATAACAAAATAGTAACAAAATACCACATACTATGTCGCTTAAACAACAGAAATTAATTTTCTTACAGTTTTGGAGGTGGAAAGTCCAAGACTAGGGTGCTGCCAGGGTTGGTTTCTGGTGAGGTCTCTCTCCTTGGCTTGCAGGCTTCCCATTGTGTCCTCACATGGCTTCAGCATGTGCAGAGAGGGGGAACTCTGGTGTTTTCTCTTCCCCAAAATTTATATTACACACACACACACACACACACACACACACACACACACACACACACACAATGATTCCATTTATATGAAGTTTAAGAACCAGCAAAACAAATCTATGGTGGTAGAAGGGTGACACTAAAAAGACACACAAGGGGATTTCCTGAGGAGATGGACATTTGCTATATCTTGACCTGGCTGGTGGTCACATGCATGTATACATATGAAAAAGTCTTCAAGCTGCATCTACAATTAAGAGTTGTGCTTTTTATTGAATGTGAATTGTATCTCCATAAAACACTGCCTAAAAATATTATACTCCCTCCAACCCCCACCATAACCCATCTCTATTCTAGACCAAGGGCATAAGATATGGAAGCAGAGGATTCAGAGAGGATGGATAGTTGAAAAAGCTTCCCACTTCTCTCCATTACTGCAAGTTGCCAAACATCTTTTTAGGAATTGGACTTAGGCTGGGGATGAATATATCCATACATGTACATATAAAACTTTAAAATTTGTAAAAGGCCCCTAGAGATCATCAGAGTTTTCTTAACAAAGCCGGCTTACTTTCCAGTTGGCTTTGATTTGGGGAACTTGTTCTGTTTTCAGTGGCTTCAGTGTCTTTGAAGGTATAAAATGAATGCATTAATGAGAGGAACATATTGGGGCTGGGAGGAATCATGGAAGCCCATGAGATTCTTCTTTGTATTTATAGTTTGAATTGGGCTTACAAGAAGTTGATAATTGCTTTGAGAAATGTAGTATTGACAAGTTCTTACAATTGCAAAGCTTTAAAGCAAACATGTAGTGATGTGTTCAGGACCTATTCCATCAGTCAAATTCCTTTTCATCCTGATGTAGTTAAGGAAACTTGAGTGCGACATAGATTTAGGAAATGGGGGTTGCTTTTTTCTTTTTTGAAAGAAGCTTGTGACTAGCTTTTATATATTTATTCAGAGAATGAAAGATTTTCCTCACTTCAAGTTGTACTTTCTATTTAGAAAATATCCTTATTTGTATTGCCTTTCTGTGATCTATTCTAAAGAAAAAGAAATATGGCTGGTCAGATACACTTTACAGGCTATTAAATTAATAACACTTTTTTTTTTTCTTTTTCAGGAGAGGATCTCACTCTGTCACCCAGGCTGGAGTGCAGTGGTGTGATCTTAGCTCACTGCAGCCTCGACCTCCCGGGCTCATGCAATTCTCCCACCTCAGCCCCACTAGCAGCTGGGACTATAAGACTTGAGCTACCATGCCTTGCTAATTTTTGTATTTTTTGTAGAGCTCGGGTTTCGACATGTTGCCCAGACTGTCTTTCTAAAAGCAAAATTATCTACATTTTGAAACTGCGTCCGCAGGGTTAGCGCTAACTGTTAGCTTTGCTTATCATTGAACACTCAGCCACATTCATTCGAGTTTCAACATTCATTTTCATCTGCAGGCAATGGGAAAACAGTCCTATCCCCAGACACTGGCTTTATCCAATGGCTTTATTGCTTAGTTTCCTCCATCTATCTGGAGGAGTGTACTTTCATGCAAGTTTAGACCTGGGAAAGACCTCAGAGATGAACTAATCCAACCAAGCTCTGCCCTCTATGCCGCACTCCACTTAGAAAATAAATTCAGGTATAGAGGTGAAGTGGCTTGATCAGTGTCCCAGGCTGGTCAGAGGCAGAACCGGAGCTCTTGTGTCTGCACGCAGGTCCTTTGCTTCTTTTATGCCACAACAGCCTCAGCGTGCTGTGCTCAGTTTAGTAGCACAGTGATGCTAGAGCAACAACATATATTTCCTAGAGTCTTTCCACTAGAAAAGGCACCAAGCAAGGGGCCTCCCGTCTCCCAGGAAAGAGCAAAAGCTGGAGTTTTACATTGAAAACCTGAAGGCATCTTCTTATCTTAAATCCTCATCCTGTTTTGGTCCAATTTCAGAGAGATTAAGAGCATGTACTTTAGGCGGGACAGACGAGGGCCCGATCATGTCTTCCTAGCTCTATGACGCTCAGTGAGGTAGGTAATTTCTTCATGCCTCACTTTCCTCATCTAGGAATGGGAGGAGTGCTTTCCACACTTCCTGGAACACAGTCGGGCACTGCCTAATGTTTCCTTTGGAAACCCAGCACATCTGTACAGCTATTTCCTTAAAAATATGAGAAAGTTGATTTCCCTTCAACCTTTTCTTTCCATCACTTTTGCATTGCACTCCGAATCTTCTCTTATTCTTTGTAGTTCTAGAGAATGGTAGATGCTCGAGAATTCAGAGTCAGTACAGACTTTTTTTTTTTTTTTTTTTTTGAGACAGAGTCTTGATCTGTCACCCAGGCTGGAGTGCAATGGCGCGATCTCGGCTCACTGTAACCTCTGCCTTTCAGGTTCAAGCAATTCTCCTGCCTCAGTCTTCTGAGTAGCTGGGACTACAGGCGCCCGCCTCCACGCCCGGCTAATTTTTTTGTATTTTAGTAGAGACGGGATTTCACCTTGTTGCCCAGGCTGGTCTGGAACTCCTGAGCTCAGGCAATCCGCCCGCCTGGGCCTCCCAAAGTGCTGGGATTACAGGCGTGAGCCAACGCGCCCGACCCGTCAGTACAGATTTGTACATGGTGGGTACGATAAGGCTTTGCTTTTTTGGTTTCCAGTTCTCTACCCTAAGAGGCCAGGAATTTTTCCATGAGTTGCCGGACACTGAAGTGATTTCGTACAATACATTCTGTGACAACGACTTCAAGGTCCATTTTCAACAAAGGACTGGATTTGGGTCCTAGCGAACAAATCCCAAGACATGTTTGCAGCAATGCAAAGGACCACGGAAATCTAGACAAATACTTTAATTTTACAGCTACAGAAACCTAGGATCTCAGGGGCTGGGACATACTCCTCAGTTACCCAATCGGGCAGGGCCTAACACCCGGGTTCAGTCTCCTGGCTCCGAGCTTGTTCCATCTTACCAGCTGCGTCTCATTAACTCCACCTCCGAAAGTGCTAAGGAAGTTCCCTCCCAGTGCCTACCCAGGCAGGGTGGGGCGATTCTGTGGCATGGAATAAACCGGGAAAAATACATTTTCCAACTCTCAGCACACAGGCTGCTTTTTATCATTCCTGGGGGGTGGGAAGGGGGCAGGGAGAGAAGGCTAAGACACCGGGTTCAGTACCCGGAGGTTCTGGGGGAGAGATCTCTGAGACTGCCTACTCAGTGAGGCCACCTTACTTTCTCCTGGTCTGTTTTCCCCTGTGGGGTGGCTGCATGAGGAGTCCTGCTTGGAGGGTTCCCCAATATAAGGTCGACTGTCGATCTAGGACGGGGGAGGGCAAGTTGCTGCCGCCGCCCCGTCTCTGCGGTCCTCGGAAGTCGGTGGGATCTTCCTTTCCTCGCCTCTTCTCCCCCCACGGCGGGAGCCGCGCAAGGTTAGGGTGGCTGCCGTTGCCTTGCCCTCTCCACTTCCAGGTCCCTCACTCCAGAGTATTTCATCCGGTCCTCCGTCCTCGGCCCCCACCTTTTAAAACATTTTCCAAAGCCACCCCATTAAAAGTGTGCGACTTCTCCCGGGCCTGCAGAAGGAGCTCCTGCTGCCCGGCATTCCTCGGATTCCAGCGCTGTGACGTCCCCAAGGACGGCGCGCCTCCAGCTCGGGAGCTCGGGAGCTCGGGCTCCACGTTTCGGCGCGCGCCCGCGGCGCCTCTGGCGCGCGCCCTCCCGGGCCGCATTCCTCCCCGCCCCCGGCCGCGCGCCCCGCGCTCCCTCCGCCTCCAGGCCCCCAGCGCCGCCGAGCCCGGCTCTGGGGTGGGGGGAGCCGCGGCCGCCGGCGCCTGCTCCGTCCCCTCCCACTCGCACGGCCCCTTCCTCCCTCCTCTCCCGGCCGCTCGCATTTCCTGCCGCTCTGGCTCTCCCGGCCCCTCGAAGTTCTTCCCAACTTTTTCTCCGCCGAGCGAGCGCAGCGGGCGCAGACTCGGGGGCAGGTTGCTGTGCTCCTCCGGGCTCTGCCGCCTCCTCTCCTGGCTCAGGTCCTCGGGGAGCCGTAGACAGACACCAAGTGGCCACTGGCGCTCCTTCTCCTCCCAGCTGAGCTATCCTCCCCGGCCTCCTCGGGCGGGACAGCCCCGTGCCGAGGTTTTTCTCCTTTTCTCCCCGTGCGCCCCTGCTCCGACTCTCGCTCCGGGATCGCGGCGGAAACCTCCCTCCCCTTCGCCTCCTGCGGCTCCTTCCCTCCGCCTCTCCGCCGCAAGCCACTGGAATCAATTCCGTGGGGGAATCGGGGCTCCGCCGCCGCGAAGGACAGCCTTTCCGCGCGGGACTCCGGGGCGCCACGGGGGCCATGTAAGCAGGTAAGCCCCGTCCCAGCCGGGGAGTCGGGCCCGAGGTTGGAGGCCGCCTCGGCGTTCCGGGCGCCCTGCAGATGACTTGGGCAGACGCTGGCAACGCCAACTTGCGATTGGCGGCCCGGGACGCTTGGCAGGGCATCGGGGGCGCGGGGTGGCCGGGCCACAGGGGTGTTATCTCGTGGTGGGAGCTGCCCGCGGTGAGGCGCAAAGCTTGTCCCGGGAGTGAGCTGGAAGGTGAGCGCCGTCTGAGGAGTTTGTGGTTAAACCCACACCCTCGTCCACTCTCTCCATTCCCTCCTGCGTTTTGGGAACGAGAGGGGACCTCGAAAGGGCAACCGAAGATACCTAGACCTTGGGGGCTAGAGGGTGAAAGATGAACGACGTCGCGGTCGTTGCAGCGGTAGGGGGATACAGCTGCCCGCCGCCGCCAATCACCTCCAATCACCTCCCCCCCCCCCACCACCGGGAAGGGGTCTTGAGGGGGAGCGGAGTTTCCTGCCCTCCCACTAAGTCCCAGTAGTGCCACCTAACTTGGGCGTCGAGGCTCCTGCTTGGGTGGTCGGGCTGGCTCGTAGAAAAAAGCTATGGCCACACAATTTCAGATCAAGTCTCCACTTCACACTTTCAAAGTTCTAGGTATTAACAGCCTCTCCTTCCTCACGTGACCCCCAGATCTCAGGTCTGAATACTTGTAAATGGGGTTTACACCTTTTCGTCTGGAGAAAGCAGTGAGGTAACGCTGTCCCTACCTCCCTTTCCCTCTCATTTCCTTCAGTTCCTGTTCTCCAACCCCCTCACCCCACCTACAATTTCAGAGATTGTAGGGTTTCCGCTTAAGCCTGGGGACTGGCTGTCGCAGGTTCTTTGTGAAGGTGAGGAATCTCTAGACTGCAGGCGCGGGTAGTTACAGAGTTTCCACCAACGTGTTAACTTCTTGAAATGGATTAGTTCACTCATTCATCCAACAAACCCAGCTTCTACTCCGCTGGGAACAGGGGGATAGAAAGATGCTAAACAAGACCACAGGGCAGGAGTCTGCAGCCTAGTGGAGGAAACCTCAAGGCTGAATTATAATGCATAGAAGAGGGGTTCTGTGAAGAGTCTGAGGCAAGCTTTGTCCTGGTGAGGTGTGCACTGGACTTAGAGGATGGAGGTGGTTCTCACCTGGAGGGTGTATTCCAGGCAGAGGAAACAGCTGGTGCAGAGTGAACACAAGAAGGACAGAAAGTTTCCCTAGCTATCTGGGGGCCAGAGGGGGGATTTATGGCCATGTTGGTGTAGTGTTGCTGGGATAGCATTCTCTCCACCCCCAATATCAGAATTAATCTAGAAGCATGTTAGCCACTTACAGGAACCACAGGTAGTTTCCAGAGGAGCCAAGATCTGCCTCTTTTACACCTCCACACAGCTGTTGTATGATCATCTAAATTTTAATTGGCCCACGCTCCGTTTCATTAAAGTGGTATTGATTGCTTTCTCCCCCACGTTCAACCAATGATTCCTTTTTTTTTAAAAGGCTGCCTGACAGCAGCAGGTGTGCTAATACTGCAGCATTACGGACCTTGTATTATAAAGTTACCTTATTGTTTGGTGATGGGGTTATAGCTTGTGCCATAGAAATGGCACAAGCCTTAATGAGTGGGAGCTGAATGGCATGATACCCTTTTTGCCCAGTCTGAATGGGTGGCCATGTGATGCAAAATTAGTTCATCTGTATGTCACTAAGTTTGTTACACTTTTCTCTACTTTTGAGTCATTACTATTGCTTTAGTACAGTTGTAAGGTCTGTTGTTCTTTCTCTGAAACTTTAGGAACATAGAAAACACTGTATCTTCTGGTAGATTTTTGTAGCCTAATGGCCCAGGATTCAGCCAATCCTGCCTTGAAAAAGTTTCTTACAATGTGGTAGCATTCTGTACGTGGTTTGCCTTTCAAGGGTGCCTCTTCACTGGACTGAAGTGGTGCTGTAGTATTGTTCATAGCGGCTGAGTCCTGGCTGAGGTGGCAGACATCCAGCTTTTGGTGACCTCAGGCCAGTACATCAGAGTGGGAAGAACACACTGACTTCCTACAACTTTGGGTGTTTATCCAAGCCCCTCTACCAGCATCTTTTCTTATCTCAAGAACAGACCCTTGACAGATGTTTTTTTCTGAAGGCGTAGGGACCCGATGAGAGAGGTGGCTAAAGAGAAGCCCTTTTCTGCTAATCCCAGGCATTTGCGCAATTTCCATCCTTGGCTTAAACACGTAATTATTATTAATACTTGAGTTATTCAGAGTTGGGCATACTGTGTCACGCTGGTAGCTGAAATAGAAAGGACAGTTAGGCCTTTAATATGGAAGAACCATAAGGAATTCGTAGAAAAATAAAAAATTTTAGAGTAATTCTTGCTTGCCCTGAATGGATGAGCTCAATGTCAAGAACTATGAGGGTTTTAAAAATTTTCCAGTGCCTGCCTTCCTTATTAGAGGTTTAAATTTGCTCCAGGGGAGCAAACATCAACCCTTTGATTGCACAGTATAGCCCACCTGGGTTCAATATTCTTGTTGTTTTTGAATAAGGATTTCATCAAATTCTTGCATTTGAGCTTCATTACTTAGTCACCAAATGCTGTGTTTTTAAAAAATTCATTTTAAGCCTCAGAACAGTGCTGTGAGCTTTGTGACAGATAAGGCATGAGAAAGAGGTAAGATGAAATACTTAATTAGCCAAGTAAGGAATGAGGGGAAAACAAACACTAAGGTTTAGGTAGGGAGGAGGTTCAAGTCAATGCCTCAAATACGCTTTAGGATCTCCCCTTACTGATTTAAATGGATTTAATTTACGCTTCCCCCGTCTGCGTCCCACGGAGGGCTTATTGAGTGGTCCAAGGGGTATGTGTGGTAAGTTCTGTAGCTTTTCCTAGTTGTCATTGTGCTGGAGCAGGGGCTCCAGGTTTGGGAGTTTGAAATATAGCTAGGTTGGAATTCCAGCTCGGCCATTTTTTAGCTGTGTGATGTTGGCTGAACTTCATAGCCTTTTGAGCCTCAGTTTCTTCATCTGGAAAATGGATCTGGTAATATTTAGCCTGTCAGGATGTGTATGGAGAATTCCTGTCATGCTGTATAACGGCACCTCACACAGAATGGGTCAAGGATGGCTATTTATGTGTTCAGGGACTTGTTTGTGGCCATGAATGTGTTCTTTGTGTGTTTTTTTCAGCAGCCTGAATTCACATGTGTGCCAACATACACATAAAGCTTTGTCTTTGACTTTTTTTTTTCTTCAGACTTTTGGCTCAAAACAAACATGTTGGCGGGCAGCTGCCATGGGGCCCCTCCTACAGGAGGAAATGGGGAGGTGGGGGACCAGGCAGTGGAGAAGTTTGAGGAGGGAAAGGCACTTAGAGATTAGAAGGGCAGAGACAAAGATCCTTTTCCCTGTATACTTCTTACTGTAAGCATGGTCCAGTGTTTTATATAAGGATCCTTGTATTTCTAATCTGAACACCTAGTTAATTAAAGAATGTGAGGATAATTGTCTGCCTTTAACAAGAGTACAAAAGCTAGCTGATGAATCTTCGTACCCTTGATTTCGCTTTTTGAAGCCCAAATATAAAGAGTAAACTGCAACACTGCTAGTGTAATGCCAGCCCTGGTTGCTTGAACTTTAATGTTGTCTTTCATCTGAGAAGCCTGGAGTATTTGACAAACATTAGATCATTGATCTTCACATCAACCTCCCAGCGGGAGGGAATGTTAGAAGAAAGGAACAATGTTAGAACGGTGTTAGAAGAAAGGGCAGGTATGCAGCATGTACTCTTGAAACAGGATGGCAAAGAACTGGTTAAATCTTTTCTGCACGATTGCTTGCAGGCCTGGAGATCATATGAAGGTATCTGACCCCTTTGGGGAATCAAGGAGAGAGAGCCCAGGAAAATGCAGTCCTGACTGGGATTTTTGCAATAGGAGGGAGGAAATGCATCTTGCCCCAGACCACTGTTGCCTTTGCCATATGTTATAGGCATGGTGATTTTGAAGATAAATAATCTTATAATTATTTATAATTCTGAATTAAAGGATATGATGCAATGCTCGTGGATGAAGGACATACAGTAGCCGTGTAAAAGGGAATCGTGACTAAGTGCCTTTCTGTGTGATAGGGGTAGTTCTGACTCTAGGTTATAAATGACATATTAACATTGTTTTAGTTTCCTTTCCTTTTTCCTGTTGGTTCTGTATTTCTTGACTTTTCTTCCCCTGTCAAGCTTTTGTTTGATTTTCTTCAGGGTCCTTGCTACTGGAAAAAACATTTCATAGCCATTCTTAGATCAGCCTTACATGTAAAATCTGATATGTGGTTGATTTAGCTTAGTTTCCTTAGGGGCTAAATTAGGACCAGGTAAAGAGTTGCATCCTGTGCCTGGTCAATTAGTTTGACGCAGAGGACTACTGCATATCCAGAGAGCCGTAACCCTAGCTGGCCATCCCATAAATGCTTTATGTTGGTCAATAGGGAGGAGTCTGATGAGAAAATGAGAAAGGAATCCTTTAGTGATCTAGCTTCATCTCTAAGTAGTAAAATATCCTCTTTATATTTACCTTGCTTGAGATTTTAGTGCCGAACTGTATTCCTAAGTTAGGAAGCCTTACCATGTGGGCCACTGACTCGATCTGCTTTGCCTTACAATTTTGCGCTCACAGGGAAAAATTACTTTACAGTTGAAAATTAGCCTAAGTTCCTAATGCATATCTTCATACGAAACGTGTACTTCTACTTAATTTCCTTGTGTCTTTGGAAATTCATCTCTGGGGGTTAGGTTGTTCACACTGCATTCCTCAAGTAATTGGGGCATTAGCCAAGGCAGTAGATTGTCAACCTCCAGTGAGCATCACCTGCAGGGCTTGTTCGACGAAGATTGCCATCCCCAATGCCTACGCCGGATTCTTCAGCACGTTTGAGGTAGGCCTGAGAATTTCCATTTCCAAAAAGCTCCTCTGGTACTGATGCTCCCGGTCCTGACCAGCTGCACTTGGAGAAGCACTGAGCTAAGAAATCTTGTTTGGTTCACCCACCCCTGTTCCTGAGGCTGGGTAGGGCGATCACTTAACTTTTTCACTGCATTGGTTTGAATGATTCTATTCCTGGTGACTTTAGAGCTGCAGAGAGGCTGGGTGGCACTTAATGGCCATGTATCCCTAGCCAGGCCCGTGTAAAGCACAAATCGATGTTTCCATGTTACTGGATCTCCTTGTCTGTCATCTCCAGTCCAGACCCCTCTGCTTGCTACCACACAGTTGCGTTTATCTGGTGTTTATATCCATCTGAGTATCCCCCTCTACATGCCAAGTCCTACCTGTCTCAACTTGAACTCTCCAGTCTCTTGCCACAAAATGTGCTGCTTCTGAATGACCTATCTCAGTGGCATTGCTGTCTATTGAGTTAGCTGCTCAAGCCAGGCATTTGGAGTTTTCTTCAACCTGTCATTCTCAGCACCCTCACTCCCTTTTCTCAAACCCCAGTAACAAATCCCGTCAGTCATTAGGTCCTTTGAGTTTGAGTCTGTAAAAATATTTTCCATTTGCTCCTTTCCCTCCATCCTTACTGCCTCTTGAGATTGTTCCAAGAGCATTGCTGTGGTTTGCATGTCCCCTCCAAAACTCACGGTAAAACTTAATGGCCATTGTAATAGTGTTAAAAGGATGGGACCTTTGAGAGGTAATTAGGAGGAGCCTCCACGAAGGGATTAATGTCACATTTGTTATCTCAGGAGAAGGTTGTGATAAAGGGAATCTGGCCCCTGCTGCCTTTCTCCAACTCCTGTGGTTGCCACTGCCTTCCACCTTTGCACCGTGGATGGCCCTGGCAAAATGCCAGCACCATGCTTTTGGACTTTTCCAGCCTCCAGAACTAAGGCAAATAAACTTCTGTTCTTTATAAATTACCTAATCTGTGATATTCTGTTATAGCAGCAGAATTTTTTTTTTTTCAGTGCTGGAAAAAGGGTGTTTAAAAATCACAAATTTTAGAAGATTTTACTTTTTTGAAAACGATTTAAAGTCTTTCACTTGTTATTCCCTTGATGATATGGATTCCTGACTATCCTCCCCATTCCCATCTGCTCTATCTGTGCTAGCACACTTAATAGTTAGTGGTGTTTAATTCTCTTCTTTGTTACATTAAGACCCAGAGTGGCCTTACCCCTTGCTGCCTGCTTAACCTCTTTGTGGTCAACTAAGCTCTGTTCCTCCGCAGTGAAGTCTTCCTTTCCTTTCTTTTCTCTCCTTCTCTTACCTCCCCCTTTCTACCCTCTTTCTTTTTTCTTTCTCTGTTTCTTTTCTTTTTTCTTTCTTCCATTTCTTGAGATGGAGACTCACTCTGTCTTCCAGGCTGGAGTGCAGTGGTGCGATCTCGGCTCACTGCAACCTCCATCTCTCGGGTTCAAGCGATTCTCCTACCTCAGCCTCCTAAGTAATCTGGGATTACAGGTGCACACCACCACAGCCAGCTAATTTTTGTGTTTTTAGTAGAGACAGGGTTTCGCCATTTTGGCCAAGCTGGTCTCGAACTCCTGACCTCAGGGGATCTGCCCACCTTGGCCTCCCAAAGTGTTGGGATTACAGGCATGAGCTACTGTGCCTGGCCTTTCTTTTCTGTCTCTTTTCTCTTCTTTGACAGGGTCTTGCTTTGTTGCCAAGGCTGGACTACAGTGGGGGATCATGGCTCACTGTACCTCGACCTCCTGGATGTAAGTGATCTTCCCACCTCAGCCTCTCAAGTAGCTGAGACCACAGGTGCCAGCCACTATGCCTGGCAAATTTTTTTAAAAAATTTGTACAGATGGAGTTTTTTCTATGTTGTCCAGGCTGGTCTTGAACTCCTGGGCTCAAGCGATCCTCCTGCTTCAGCTTCCTAAAGTATTGGGATTCCAGGCATGGGCCCCTCTGCCTAGCCCATTCCTTTTTTTATAGTCCCATAGCACTTTGAAATTACCCACATTGGTGAGTTTACCGTATTACACTTGTTTACTTTCCCCCTCTCCTCTACTAAGTTACAAGCCTCTCCTGTAGGGTCTTACTCGGTCCATCTTATGTGGAGGTTGGGTAACAATAGCCATGATGATGGTGATATTGCCATTCTGCAGATAATGAAATGGAGTTGATTATTTTTAAACAGTGTTATAGAATCAGTGAATGAATACATTTCTGAAATGCTGGCCTGAGGGATAGAGCCCAGCCTAGTTTGTAATTTATTATTTATCCTTTAATAAATAATTACTCTGCTCTGGGAAAATTACATCTTGTTAATGACTGTATGTGATTTTTAAAAAATTAAACATATCAGCATTTATTATATATATCTTAGTATCTTTGTTCATTTGAGAAGACATTTCATTTTTAAGCTATTTTCTGAAGTGACTCATATTATGGTTCTGAATATTGTTTTGTTGTACTTGGATACTTAGAAAATGTGGTAATTTTTTCTCTCATTTTCAAGTCTAGGAAATGTTGGAGATCATGGGAGAATAAATATCACAGAAGGGTTAGGAAGCAGGAACATTTGAGGGTTAAGATCTAAACCTTTCAGGTTTGGATTTACTGATTAGAATATGCTTAATTTCCTTCCTATGCATTATTTTCTTTTGTATCATATAGCAAAGAGAAAAAGGCCGAATCCCCCCACTATTCAAACTTTAAGTTACTAGTTTTTACAGTGAGAGAAAGATGGAGAGACCTCACGATACCGTGTCAAGACAGATTTGCCAGCCCGCTCATAACCAAGACAGCCTGTTCTACTTATAGAACTGTAATAAGCAGCAGTGATATCATTGATATTTCCCCCCAGATCACAGGCTTGGCTCTCATCATTATTTTAGTTCCTCAGTCAAGGAGATTAAGGCAGATTTCATGGTCATGAAAGTGAATTTGTCGTGAATTACCTATATACTTCAGCTTGATGTTTAAGGTTCTCCGCAAATAATTCCCAGGTGGGCCTCTGATTTCTTCAGATTTATGTCCCACGATTCCTCAGGGTTCTGCCAAACTGCAGGTGTTTCCTGAACAAGCCCAGTCATTTTCCACCTAATACTGTGCTGTTTCCTTGCTTAACTTTCCTAACACTCATCATTGCCTATCAAACCATCCCTCAGAGCCCTCCTTCAGTACCACTTTCTCTGGGCAGCCTTCCCTGATCTCTCTCTGAGTCAGGCCCTCTTGCCATTCTGGCCTTAGCATTGACCTCACTGATGCTCTGTGTCCTGGTTAACCTGCCTCTTCCTCTCATTGGCCTGTCAGCTGCCTGGGAACTGCCGCTGCCTCACTCCCCCAGGTCCCTCCGTGTAACTCTCCATGGAGGTCTGCCTGTGCCTTGCCCAGGAAGGCCCTGTGGGACTGAGGCTGCCCCTTCTGCATCAGTATGACAGACACCCATTGTGGCACCACTTTGTGTAAGCTGTCCCCTCTCTCAGTGCTGGCACCAGTCTACCTTCTATGCTAGAGTCTCTTCTAAGATATGTCTGATATTTTCACTCTCCTGCTTAAAATCTTTCTTGCCACCATATATTGTTTACACACACACACACACACACACACACACACATATTTTCCTTATACCTTTACTGCATATATATAACATACATGCATTCATACATGTATGTACACACACATATATATGTATGTAACATACATATATATATGTGTGTGTATGTAGTAAAGGTGTAAGGAAATACCAGAAGGATAAACACAAAATACAGGGTGTGGTGGGCGGGGGATGGAGGTGGAGACAGACATGTGATACTGTTTTGTTTCCTAAGCTGAGTGGTGGAAATGTATGTTTATTACATTTTCCCTTCTAAAATATTTTGTTTTAAAAACTGCTTATGATTAAAGTACACGCTGTCTAGCAGAGCACTCAAGGCTCTGCACAGCTCTTTTTAAAAAATGTAAACACAAAGTCTCGTTTATTTTTGTCCAAAGCACACAGGAGCTCACTCAGCACAATATAATACGCGAATCATACAAATACTGAGAAAAAATGTTCCCACGAATACATACATATATATTCTCCAGGGCAGCAATCAGGAGTTTAACAACAACGTAAAGTGGTTTTCTCCAAATACTGCTTTCTGACGGGCTTTTGGGTAGGAAATGGACAGGTAAATCACCATCACATAACAGAGGAGCTAAGAATAACATCTGTTGCCTAAGTCCCCTGCAACCCTGTGGACTGTGAAGGCCCTCTTGGAGTTTACATTTAATTCCATCATTGGCCTGGTTGACTTCCACAGTTCACTAAATTTGGACAAGATCCAGAAACTAACCCCTCAACTCTTAATCTATCACACTCAGGACTGTGGGAGGGAAAGGCAGGTGAGATCAGGTGTGAACACAGTCAGGGCTCTGCATAGCTCTTGATCCCACCTAACTTCCTAGCCGTGTCTGGCCTCTCCACTAAACATCTCTTGGCTGCCTGTGAACCTTCTCCAAACATTCCTCAGGGTTGAAACCTGTTGCTTTGCCTCATGCTGTTATTGTTACTTCTTGCCCCCACTCCAGTTCTTTTTTACATCTGATCACATAATAATCTCATTCTCTTTAATGTTTATGTGATTTTTATCTTTTTTGGAGGTTTTATCTGATGCTCCCTTTTTCTTATTAGGGATAATAATATCCATAAAATAGGGATATCATTATCTTTGTCATCTTTGGATATATATTATCATTGTGATCTTCTCTGCCTTCTTACAGTACTGTACTGTCTAAATATCTTCATAACTCTGGGGACATATTCTGTAATTTATTTATCCTTGGGTTAATGGCATCTGATACAGAGATGTTCAATAAATGTTTGGGGAATTGATGAGTAGTAGATGTAAGATAAATGTTTTTAATTGAAGTAATTTTTTTTAAGAGTGTGTCCAAAAAAAAAACTTCAAAACAAATTGAAAGGAATATTTCTTGGGTTCAGTATCTGAAATTTTGCTTGTAAATCTAATGGATTTACACATGGATTTCCTAGCTCAAACCCATGGTTTCTATTAGATACTCTTCTTTTGATTTTCCCATTTGGTTGCTGATGGGGGATTTTTTTTTTTTAAATAAATAGCTGTTCATGCTCCCCGTCCTCTCTTCTCCCCCATCACTATGGAGGGGGTTCATGGTTTCTGTAGTAGTATCTGTGGGTGTGTGTGCGTCCAAGTCGGGAAGTAGGTCTAGGCTGTGAAGTGGTACCACTTGGACAGAGTGATTTCTGCCATGAGCGCTGCTCGCTCTGGAGTGGAGAAGTGACACCTCCATTTAGAGGAGAAGCTGTAGAGTTTATTTTTGTGGCAGACGTGTCCCACCGAAGAGCTATAATAACCATAATAAAGGAGGATTATGCTGTATTAGGCTTATGAAGGGTGCACCAGTCTGTTACCAGGGTCAGTGGTGACAGCCCAAGTCAGCAATTAGGTTTTATTTAAGACTCCAGGAGGCAATTAGCATTCCCTTCTGCCCAGGAAATACTGCAATCTATCAGGCCTATTCTTTTGCATCATACATTTTGTAAAATGTGCTTTAAATGATGAAGGTACACATTTTTTTTTGACATATAAACAAGTCTTCAATTTATCTTTTGAAAAATGGGGTTGACTTTTAGATTCCTTAGTGTTTAAATCCGTGGGTTATAATGACTAACATGCCGGGTGGATTGTGCTTTTTAAATTGGCACGTTTTAAAAAGATCATACACATTTTATTCAAAGGTAAGGAATTTATTATGGAATATTATATAATTATGTGATTCATGTGGGGAAAAATGGGACTGATGTGAAGCAAAACTCCAAAATAATGAAATGACACCTTCCAATCTTAATTATAGTCTTTAGAAAATTATTGTTTTACTGAAGAGGCATCTAAAAATAAAGGCTAGAGAGGATGATTTGTGCAGTGCTTTTGCTGAGCAGCTGTTTGGTTGTTCTTAAAATGAGGCTTGTGCCGGGCGCGGTGGCGTGTGCCTGTAGTCCCAGCTACTCGGGAGGCTGAGGTGGGAGGATCTCTTGAGTCCAGGAGTTCTGGGCTATAGTGCGCTATGCCGATCAGGTGTCCACACTAAGTTCGGCATCAATATGGTGACCTCCCGGGAGCGGGGGGATCACCAGGTTGCCTAAGGAGGAGGGAACCGGCCCAGGTGGGAAACGGAGCAGGTCAAAACTCCCGTGCCCATGAGTAGTGGGATCGTGCCTGTGAATAGCCACTGCACTGCAGCCTGGGCAACATAGCGAGACCCCGTCTCTTAAAAAAAATAAATAAATAAAAATGAGGCTTGTTTTCTGAGTGCCAGGGTAGGTATGAGTGTGTACTCTGTGCCCCTTCATCCTTATGAATGTGTTCAGGAATTTTAGCTTTGCCCGTGAATATGCAGTAATATGTAGTAAGTTATTCAAACCAGTTTCCTCCCTCTGCCTCTCTTCCCTCCTCCCTCTCCTTTATTCCCTTTCTCACGCCTCACTCCTCTCCCTTCCCTTCCTTCCTTTGTAATAAATTAGCTCAAATAATAATAAATTACTTTTTTAATAAATTAGTTTGGAGGAGTCTGATAGATTAATTACTATATATGTATTCAACATTAATATATTTTGGGGTATGATGAAGAGAGAAATGCACAGTGAACGGTACATCAGGCCAGAAATGTGAAGGCCGACTATTGCCATGGGATAATGAGGCTATCTCCTTATTGTTTGGTTATTGGTTTGCATTTTTTCTCATTTGTAGATGATAAAACTGTAATAATGACTGAGCACAGTACTTTGAAACTGTGTATGTTGATGTATTAAAGACTCTGAGAAGTCCTGCAGTAAATGAAAATGTTTCAAAGCTAAATACATTTTAGTAAGAATCTTTTAAAAAATCTATTTTATGGAACACCTGTAATATGAAAGGGCACTCATAGTACATGGAATACTTACCAGAGAAGTCTTGGTTTAGAAGGTACCTGAAATAGAGAAGACATGTTTGTTGTCTTTAAGAAACTCAACATCTAATTTAGACCATGTAGTGACTTGGATTGTTAAAATGATTAAACATTTAAAGTCATCATTAGCAGACCAGAACTAACTTTAATTTTTTAAATAGCTAGACTTTTGTATTTTGTAGCACATAACAAGAGCAAATTCAAAGTAAAATATCAGGAATTAGTCACAAAACCAATTTTCAAGAAAAGTTTAAAGAACAGTAAGCATTTAGTGTAATTTTATGGCTTTATAGTACATTGAAGTGTAATGTTCAGTTTAAATTTGCGACACTGTAAGAACCTCGTCCGTCAAAGAAAGATTCAGATATATCCGTTTGTCTGGCTTATTGAGGCTAGAAAATGTGATTAATATTAATATATACACTATTGAAAAATCTTAGTTTTGCAAATTCTGGGCTTCAGCCCTCCTTCTCCCCCACTTACTTAGAATACTGCCAAGAAGCAAGCAAGCAGGCAGGCTAGGGAGGTATAAGCCATCGAGAGCTTTAGAAATGCCATTCCAATTATTTTATTAATAGCTGCCTCTGTTCAAATTGTTTTGTGTAATTGGGCACGTAACAGGCATTGTGAATATAAATAATATGAACGGCCCCTTTACTTATGTCAAGCTAATTTGCTCAGTATTGTCTTCATCAGTTTTCCCCACTCCCATCTTTGGCCTTTTATACAGCAGAATTTTGTGTATAGAAACCCCCTTTCTGCCTTTAAACTCATAACATTATGAAAGAGATGTTATTTTTATCTGTAGTTTATCCTTGAGAAATGTGAGAATTAAAGCAGTTATTTGCTCAATTCTCACAGCTAGTAAGTAGAATAAGTGGCACGTGAACCAGTTCTCTCTGATTTCACAGCCCAAGTTCTTAACCACCACGTTAGGCTCAGAAGTCTGTAGGTCAAGTACATGTGTTCCCCTCCTCCTTCCATTCATTCCTTTTGTCTGTCCGGTTTGTTTAATAAATGCATTCTGGTGTTTTTGAAAGTGGAGATATTTTTCTGTGGCCATAATCTTAAAAAAAATCAGCAACTAATAACATAGACTTTAGCCCCATGTGACTGTTTAGCATTTGATATGTGGCTAGTTTGAATTGAGATATCGCTGTCAGTGTCAAATACACACGGGACTTTGAAGACTGAGTATAAAAACAATGTAAAATACTCATATTTTATTATATGTTGACATTTTGTGTATATTGATTGAGATAAATCTGTTATCAAAGTTAATTTCACCTGTCTTGATTTGCTTTTGTATGTGACTACTAGGAAATCGAAAATTACATATGTGGCTTCCATTTATGGATCACATTATATTTCTTTTGGACAGCACCATCATAGATGGTTATCAAACTACTCTTAGGAGCCCTAGTCCATCACGGATGCCAAAGAGGACTGGAGGAACAGTGGTTAGAGACAGAAATTCGAAGTATTTATAGACAATGGTAAGATGTAAGCCTGATGACACCTTAGATGACCCGCAGAGAGACACTAATATTAATCGGCATTTAGTTGCTATAGTACTTACCATGTGCAAGTACTTTGTCCAGCACTTTAAGTGGATTATCTTTCTTGATCCTTACAACTCTGTGAAGTAAGCACTATCATTGGCCAATTATAGATGAGAAGACTGGGGCTTAGAAAGGCTGAGTAACTTGCATAAGATGCTACAGCTAGTAAATAAACACTAGTTTACTATGTAACATCATGGCATGCAAATACTAGTGAATGATGGAGCCTAGTGTCAAATCTGGGCAAGAATCCAGAGCTTATTTGTATCCACTCTTCATCACCACTTCTCAAAGGCATAAAGGAAAACATTACCTAGACCTGATCTGCAGCAGCCCTTCTACTCATGAGTGTCTACCAGGGGTACCCATTCTTTCCCCAGCAGTGAACGGTATCATCTTTAAATTAGGGAATATAGTAAAAACAATTGATGTTCCAGGAATGAGCTCAAGTTATCATGAAATGATAAAAATCAAACTTAATGTGCTTTATTCACTAACTCAAGGTTGTCCTAATTAGAAAGATGTTTAACAGCAATTGTTTTTAGAAGCTTGAAGCATATTTGAGCTTCCTTTGTAACTGAGAGACGTGGGTATATTTCACAGCAAGTACAGATTTTGTAAATACAAATATTAGACATTTTTTCTCTCAGTGGATTGGCATGTTTAAAAAATTGGTATAAACTTACCCACAAATCTGTGACCAGCTATTCACAATTTTTTTCATGTTTTTTATAGGTTGGTGCAACAGTAATCACAGTTTTTGCTGTTAAAAGTAATGGCAAAAACCACAATTACTTTTGCATCGACCTAATAGTTAATGTTCATATGTAGCCATAATTTCATAGTTGTAATTTTATATACTCCTTCATAATAGATGCATAATTTTTGTACTTTTGAAATTTTTTGAGACAAGATCTTGAGTTCTTCCTACCTCATCCTCCTGAGTAGTAAGGAATACAGGCATGTGCTACCATTCCCGGCTAATTTTTTAATTTTTGGAGAGACAGGGTATCACTAGGTTACGCAGGCTGGTCTCCAACTCCTGGGCTCAAGTGATCCTCCTGCCTCAGCCTCCCAAAGTGCTGGGATTATAGGTGTAAGCCACCATGCCCAGCCAACTTGTAGTCTTAATAACTAATATTTATAGAATCTTTACATGCAATTGATATACTACCAATTCTCTTATAATTTTTTTTAAAAAACTAATTAATTTTTTAAAGACAGGGTCTTGCTCTGCGGCCCAGGCTGGAGTGCAGTGGTGCAATTTAACTCACTGCACCTTGAATTCCTGGGCTCAAGTAATCCTTCCACCTCAGCCTCCTGAGTAGGTAAGACAATAAATGTATACTAAAATGCTCTGCCACATTTTTTAATTTTTTGTAGAGATAGGTTTCATCATGTTGCCCAGGCTGGTCTCAGACTCCTGGTCCCAAGTATCCCTTCCACTTCCACCCCAGCCCCACCCCCCACCCCCCACCCACCCCACTCCCGCCACAGCCTTTGAAAATGCTGGGGTTACAGGTGTGAGCCACCTTTAACCTTGGCCTTTTTTTGTTATTATTGATAGTATATACATTATACATTTCTTGCTATTGCATAGAAGATGATAGTGAAGATGATTCACATTAATAACTTTATTGTTGAATTTATTTGAGGATAAATTATGAGTGAGATTGATATAATGAACATTTTTGTGATTCTTGAATCATACAGATGCAATGGAATTTCTAGCATAGGTCATAAAGATAAATTCAGTGGTAACACAGCTTTATTTTCAGATAGGTGAGGGTCTTTGAGATCTTGCTTTCACACAATGTTTGATGACAAGAAAGTAGATTATCCCACCAAATACTTTCTTTGTTTTTTTCTTTTGAGATGGGGTCTTGCTCTGTTGCTCACGCTGGAGTGCAGTGGCATGATCTCAGCTCACTGCCAGCCTCCGCTTCTCAGTTTCAAGCAGTTCTCCTGCCTCAATCTCCTGAGTAGCTGGGATTAGAGTTTTGTGCCACCATGCCCAGCTAATTTTTGTATTTCTTAGTAGAGGTGGGGTTTTACCATGTTGGCCAAGCTGGTCTCGAATTCCTGACGTCAGGTGATCTGCCCTCCTCAGCCTCCCAAAGTGCTAAGATTACATGTGTGAGCCACCACACCTGGCCCAGCAAATACTTTCTTCTAACTCTTGCTTTTGTCTGTTTTTTACAGTTGCCTTCTTTACAGTCTGACAAAGGAATTGTTGAACCCTAAATCATACATGTGAAAGGTTGAATAATAATTAACCTTTGCACTAGATTTACTTTTGCCAAAAGGGTTCACTAATCTTTACATCATTGAAGCAGAAAAAAACTGTGTTGGATAGAAATATTTCTGTTATGAATGTGGTATATACAAAATTGTTGAAAAATATATATATATAAGAGGTAGCATCTAAATGAGAATTAAAAGATATGGCAATATAGATGTAGGTGCAGCTGAAGTATAAACACATATTTGATTGACAAAAATAAATAATTATAAATGATTATATCATTTCAATTAATTTCTGGTGCTCATTGGTTTGCCCTGTATCGATATCTTGTGTCCACTTTTTTTAATTCTACTTTTTCATGAGTTTTTTTCAAATATATGATTGGCTCTATCAGCTACTATATAACTTGCCATATTTTGATGGCAAGTTATTGTCATCAAACTAACTGTTGTATTGTGAGCTTTTGCTATGGTAACAGAAAAGGTTCCAACATCTTGCTGGCTTATGACAACAGACATTAGTTTTTTTGTCGATGTTATGTGAGTGCTGTTGCTGGACTTGGAGGCTTGACTGGGCTCAGTTCGGTTCCACAGTGTCCTCTCATTCAGGGATATTGACTGAAAGACAGCCCCTGTCTGTACATGCTGTTCCCATGACCGAGAGTGGTAATGTAATGAGGAGCATGTAACCTCATTGAAAGCTGCCGTGCGAGGGGGTGGTCAATAGGTTGTCTGTTTACATCCCATTGGCCAAAGTATATCACATGACCAAGCCAAGAATCGTTGGGTTGAGGACCTCCACTCATCCCACATGCTTCCCAGGCAAGTCACAGGATGGGATATGTTACAGGAAGCGAGCAAAGATTCTGGATTAATACTTCCATCTTTTATTATACCATGATTGATTATGTAAGTGTTCTCTGTGGCTTGATACTTGGATTTTTCCCAAGTTTATTACAAAAAGCATCAATATCAGCATTGGTGAACAGATTACATTTATTTTACTTGGAGAGTATTTCTTTAGGGTTTAGTTTCCAAGGTAGGTTCTGTGGGTGAGGGACGTGAATTGCTTGTAGATCTTGTTGCATGTGGCCAGATTGCTCCCTGAAAGACTATCAGCTTATAGCTGATACACCATCGTCAGTCTTTAAGTATACAACTTTCCTCACATCCTGCTAGTGCTGGGTTTTGAAATTTTCATTTTGTTAATTTCATAATTGCTTACCATTTAATTTTTCTAATGATGAATAATGGTATATTTAGAACTAATTATTGTTATTGATGTATTATGTTGAATGAAACAGCCAGCTGTAATTTTCTTACCTTGTTTTGAAAGTCATTAAAAAATATTTTTAAAATATTATACTCTTTGTTTCTTGTTTTCTTGGCTACATATTTTTCTCAGTATACTACTTTTTCTGTTTTTTTTTTTTAACCTCTGAAGTTTTTACTGGCCTGCTCCCCAAAGGGTCCCCTGCTTCTGCTGGCTTAATGTCTCAGAACTCTGGTGGTGCTGGTCTCAGACACCACTTTGCCATCCACTATTCGGCGGGTGGTGGTCTTTTGAGTGGTTTGCATGGAGTTGCTGCTGTCCATCACCAAGATTGAAGATTGAAGTCCTCGCCGTCTTCCAGCAGGCGGCGGTAGGTGGCAATCTCAGCCTCCAGCTTGACCTTGTTGTTCAGCAGGGCCTTGCACTCCTGGGCCTGGCGCTGCCCCTCTCCTGGGTCTGTGTCAGCTCTGACTCCAGGTGCAGTGGGATCCTGTTGACCTGCTCCATCTGTAGGGCGTAGCGGGCTTCCACCTCCCTTAGGCTGTTCTCCAAGCTGGCCTTCAGATTTCTCATCGAGTCCAGGTCTATCTCCCCAGGACTGAACTATGTGTCTCAGCTCTATGAACGTCACCTCAGCAGCTCTGACCAGACTGTGTGGTGACCACTGTGGTGCCATCCTCAATCTACTGAGACCAGTACTTGTCCAGCTCTTCTTGGTTCTTCTGAGCCAGCTTGTCATATTGGGCCTGGATGTCTGCTGTGATCTTGGTGAGGTCTTGAGATTTGGGGCCATCTACCTCCATGGTCAACCCAGAGCTGGCAGTTTGGGCTTGTAGGCCTTTTACTTCCTCTTTGTGCTTCTTCTTCATGAAGAGCAGCTCCCTCGTTGAGAGCCTGGATAGCTGTCTCCAGCTGCAGCTGAGTGACAATGGTGTCATCATTGACCTTGCGGAGCCCATGGATATCGCTCTCCACAGACTGGTGCTTGGCCAGCTCTGTCTCATACTTGACTCTAAAGTCATCAGCAGCAAGATGGGCGTTGTCGATCTGCTGAAGAAAGTGAGCATTGTCCACGGTATTTGCGAAGATCTGAGCCCTCAGGTCCTCGATGGTTTTGAAGTAAGGGCCCCAGTCTCTGACTTGGGGTCCCTTCTTCTCCAAGTGCTCACAGATTTTGCTCTCCAGCCTCCGGTTCTGGGTCTCCAGGCTCCTCACTCTGTCCAAGTAGGAGGCCAGGCAGTCGTTCAGGCTTTGCACAGTCTCCTCATTCTGGATGCCTCCCATTCCTGCGAGACCCCCCGGCCATCCCCCACGGCCAGGCCTCCGGACCCCAAGCCATCCCAGAAGCTGGTGGAGCAGGACATGGAGATCCAGGAACCAGAGCCCCTGGCACCTGCATATACTCTGGCGATGCTGCTGACCATAGTTGGGCGTCTGGATGGCACCCAGTGACTGATAATTGGTGGAGAAGGTGGAGCAAGTGGTGAAGCTCATGCTGTCCGGGGAGGAGAGCTAAAGGACAGGACTCAGGCTTTGCCAATGAACTTACTATGCTACTACCTAAATACACTGGGCGCGATGGCTCACGCCTGTAATCCGAGCACTTTGGAAGACTGAGGCGGGCGGATCACAAGGTCAGGAGATCGAGACCATCCTAGCCAACATGGTGAAACTCTGTCTCTACTAAAAATACAAAAATTAGCTAGGCGCAGTGGCAGGTGCCTGTAATCCCTGCTACTTGGGAGCCTGAGGCAGGAGAATTGCTTGAACCAGGGAGTTGGAGGTTGCAGTGAGCCGAGACTACACCATTGCACTCCAGCCTGGCGACAGAGGGAGACTCTGTCTCAAAAAATAAATAAATAAATAAATAAATAAATACTACTACCTAAATACATATTTATTCTGACATTAAGACAGTGAAAAGGTAAAAACAAAACATACTTGTTACGAGGTTTTATAACTTTTATCTCAATCAAGTCATCATAATTATTACTACAGAACTGAACAAGTAGTCAAACCTGCTCAGATCGCTGAGTTTTATTTCATATTTTAAAGTCTCAGGAGGGGATTTATTTATTGCCCTGTTGCCTAATTTTGGATGGCTTTAATTCCGCGGTTTTTAGAATTGTCTATTGCCATATGGTTTACATACAAAATACCACCTGAAACATAAGAACCAGTCTTCCCTGTAGCTTTCCCCCCCCACAAACTGTAAATGAAAACTTTTTATTACTGACTGTATCCTCTCATTTGGTTTACCCTACAAGTGTCATGTTGCCTGCTGTTACACTTGTCTTTGGCTTCTGCTTAGAAATAGTGGTGTCTAGACAGACCCATAAATATCCTGGGTTATATTTCCTCATTTAAGGCTCTGAGACTTCACAGCAGGGGGCAAGAAAACTTGCAGGGCAGATACGAGGAATCTTCAGGCCACTCAATTCAGAGTCCATGGGCAGAACAGGCAGAGAGAGAGAGAGAGAGAGAGAGAGAGTGAGTGTTAGGCTAGGATGTAGAGATGGGGTTTGGAAATGATAGTTGGATCTTGAAACTACTATTGGAGTGCAAATGGCTCCTATCTCATTTAGCGGAGAAATGTCAAACAGCCTCAGAATGGAAGAATCCATTCTCTTTATTATGGGACACAGCCTGGTAAAACTTGTAAGAAATATTACAGCTCTGTGGGAATCAGGAGCAAGTGTGGGAGAAGCAAGTTGATGTGTGAAGCAGACATCAGTGTGTGAACCAGAGTTTATTTGAACAGTCGTAGTTGCTGCTGGCAGAATGTTAAAAATGTGAGTATTAAGAGAATTAATGATGTGACTCTTAAGACTCGGATTAGTGTTGAAGAAATATGAACTTGAATAGATTTGCTATGAAAGTCTGGATTTTTTTTGTTCCTGAAATGGATTTTTATTTCAGTTTCAGTTCATTTTAAATGAGTCTCCCTGGAATTCATTGCAGATTTCTTTTGAAAGATAAAGACCTGTTGGTTTATGAAGTTTTGATTTTTTTAAGAGGTAAATATTTGGGGGAAATTTGGTACTGAGGTTCAGAGTCAATGGGAATGAGGATGTTTTATATTAATATAAGTTAAGTAATTACAGAATAAAAGCTTTTTAAAAATAGTGCAGTAAAACAGGATGCTTGTTTGTATTGAATTGTTACATATCTTGGCTGAATTTATAAAAAGGTTACTACTGAGCTCTTCGTAAAGGTTATTGTACTTGTTGTAAATGTTTTCGTAAGCTGCTAATAGTTATGACAACAAAAGGAGTGCTTATCCTTGGAATATATTCTGCTTTACTCAATTATTTATTTTGGGAGCATTGAGACTAAGGGTGTGAAATGTATTATAGGGCCAGGCACCATGGTGCACACCTGTGATCCCAGTACTTTGGGAGGTCAAGGTGGATGGATTGCTTGAGCCCAGGAATTTGAGACCAGCCTGGGCAACATGGCGAAACCCCATGTTTACAAAAGATACAAAAAGTAGCCAGGCATGGTGGCGCACCCCTGTAGTCCCAGCTACTCTGGAGACTGAGGTGAGAGGATCGCTTGAGCCCTGGAGACAGAGGTTGCTGTGAGCTGAGATCCCGCCACCGATGCACATCAGCCTGGGTGACCCAAAGAGACCCTGTCTCAAAAAAAAAAGAAAGTATTATAGATTTACAGAGCTTTTTGGTTGGGGGTTGATCACTTACGGGACCCTGTACCGTGTTGCCCCGAAAGAGTTAGTGTTACCATGTTCACTCCCTAATACTTTCTCCTTTCTCTTGCTTTTTCCTTCCCTTCCTTTTTTTCTTCCCCCCTAGCCTGAATGCTGGCTTACCAGTGAAATCTGCTTATGGCCTAACCTGATGAGTAATTAACACGATACATTGCAGTTGTTGACTTAAGAAGGCCTGTGACTGTTTGTTTTAACATACCTGCATCTATGAGGCATCTACAGTCACCTCTGTTTTTCTTAAGTAGAGGTTTATCCATCACCAACAGTGAACGTTCAATGCAAGAAATAGCTTTTTAAAACATATGGCAAATTTGTGGTTCTTTAGAACCCACTGTTTGTCATATAGTAGTTAGTACTTTTCTTTTGAGACAGTGTCTCGCTCTTTTCACCCAGACTAGAGTGCAGTGGTGCCACTTCGGCTCACTGCAACCTCCACCTCCCAGATTCAAGTGATTCTCATGCCTCAGCCACCCAAGTAGCTGGGACTACAGGCATGTGCCACCATGCCTGGCTAATTTTTGTATTCTTAGTAGAGACAGGGTTTTGCCATGTTGGCCAGGCTGGTCTTGAACTCCTGGTGTCAAGTGATCTGCCTGCCTCACCCTCCCAAAAGGCTGAGATTACAGGCATGAGCCACCGTGCCCAGCACATGTTTATTGATGTCCACGAGTTGTTAGAGGTTGTCTATAAGGAAGATGGTAGCCAAAACTGGGTTAATTTCTCCCGTGTCTCTGTAGAAGAAAAACTTGTGCAGCACGCTCTATTTTGCTAGTGTACTTAGTTGTCAAATAGATAGCCAGCTTGTGTGTGACCAGTCATCTTTTCTCCTTCAGTCTGCTGCTTTGAAGACCTTGGTCTCTCAAACACATACTTTTGGTCAGGTATCTATGACATGGATTAGGACCCATCTTCTTGACTCTTTTTTTTGGCAGAGAGACAGGATCTCACTCTGTCACGTGGGCTAGAGTATACTGGTGTGACCATATTTCACTGCAGCCTCATACTCCTGGGCTTAAGTGATTCTCCCACCTCAGCTTCCTGTGTAGTGGGGGCTACAGGTGTACACCACGACACACAGCTAAGTTTTTGTATTTTAAACTTTTTTTAGTAGAGATGAGGATTTTGTTATATTCCTCAGGCTGGTCTCAAACTCCTGGCTTCAAGTAATTTTCCCACCTTGGCCTCCCAAAGTCTTAGAAGTACAGGTGTGAGCCACCATGCCCAGCCCTAACTCCTTGACTTATATAAGTTGTGTAACCCATCAAGCTGATGCCCATTTTTTAAAACAACCATACCTTAATTAATTAATTAATTAATTCTTTCTTTTTTTTTGAGACAGAGTCTTGCTTTGTCACCCAGGCTGGAGTGCAGTGGCATGATCTCGGCTCACTGCAATCTCTACCTTCCAGATTTAAGTGATTTTCATGCCTCAGTCTCCTGAGTAGCTGGGATTATAGGCATACACCACCACGCCTGGCTAATTTTTGTATTTTTAGTAGAGACGGGGTTTCACCGTGTTGGCCAAGCTGGTCTCGAACTCCTGACCTCCAGTGATCCACCTGCCTCGGCCTCCCAAAGTGCTGACATTAGAGGCATGAGCCACCGTGTCTGGCCCCCCATAACTCAGTTCTTAAAATATCTCAGGAATATTAAAACCAATTATGCTACCACTCAAGTATATACACTGTGTTTTTATATATTCTTTCTAAACTTTCTACTAATTGCATAACTGTAATCATGTCATGTATTTAGAATAATACTCACATAGAACAATATATTGTGAGAATACTTTTTGTTCTGCTTTTCTTCCCATTTATCTTCTTAGTCACACTTTTCTCTGTTGCTACATATTCTTAATATACTTATAATGTTAATGGTAGTGTAGCTCATTGAGTAGTATAATCAGCAGTTTCCATTTGTGACTGTTTGGGTTATTTCCAGTTTTATTTGGCTATTATAAATAAAATGCCATTCACATCTTTGTGCATACAGTGTCTTTTTTCTTTCCAGTTATTCCTTTGGGTTGAATGCCGGGGGAGTAGGTTTAATGCCCGACAGAAGATAACATATACATTTTTATGTTCTTTGTTGCCAAAACTTCTCTTCCAAGGATTGCCTAGTTTACATACTGCTAGATTTTATAATTTGTAAGGCTGTATTTAGTCACTGTTTTGTTTTATACATTGATATTAAATATTTATTAGTAAGATATTGATGACTTAAAGTGAGAGTCTTTTATTGCATTGTTGGTCCTCTGGTAAGGTGCCCAGTAACTTTTGACTTTAGAAAGAAGCTGTAGAGAGAAATGCTTATCAGCCTATTTTCAATGTTGTAACTGTTCATCTTTCTGTGTATCTTACTGGTTTTTAAACGTTCCTTACAGACTTTTAGTAAAAAAATTGTGAAGAGAAAAACATTTTAAAACCAGTAGACTGCATTTGGCCAACAGACTGCAAGTCTGCAAGTTCAGCTTACCTGCTTTCCCCCGCCACCTTGTAGATTTTTCTACTTGATTGTGTTTGACTACGTGTTCCTCAGCATGTATTTCTGTGTTAGTCTGAGATCTAGTCCATGTTTTAGCCACGTGACCATTCAGAATCTTGGAAGTAAGAAGAAACACTGTTATGCCAATAGAAGTTTTTGACTAATGGAAAGGAATGCTGAAAAAGAGATCGTTATTTATTTATTTATTTTACTTTTGGTGCATCCTGTATCTGGCATCTCCTCCCCATGTTATCCCCTCCTCTCCCTCCCTTATTGTCTCTCCCCCTATGCCCTGCTACTGTCCCCTGTGTGTGATGCTCCTCTCCCCTGAGTCCACATGTTCTCGTTGTCCACACCCACCTATGAGTGAGAACATATGGTGCTTGGCTTTCTGTTCTTGGGTCAGTTTGCTGAGAATGATGGTTTCCAGATTCATCCAAGTCTCTACAAAGGACACAAACTCATCGTTTTTTATGGCTGCGTAGTATTCCGTGGTGTATATGTACCACATTTTCTTTGTCCAGTCTATCATTGATGGGCATTTGGGTTGGTTCCAGGTCTTTGCTATCGTACACAGGGCTGCAATGAACATTCGTGTGCATGTGTCTTTATAGCAGAACGATTTATAGTGCTTTGGGTATATACCCAATAGTGGGATTGCTGGGTCAAATGGAATTTCTATTTCTAGATCCTTGAGAAATTGCCACACTGTCTTCCACAATGGTTGAACTAATTTACACTCCCACCAACTGTGTAAGAGTGTTCCTATTTCTCCACATCCTCTCCAGCATCTGTTGTCTCCTGATTTTTTAATGATCGCCATTCTAACTGGCGTGAGATGATATCTCAGTGTGGTTTTGATTTGCATTTCTCTAATGACCAGTGGTGGTGAGCATTTTTTCATATGTTTGTTGGCCTCATATATGTCCTCTTTTGAAAAGTGTCTGTTCATATCCTTTACCCACTTTTGAATGGGCTTGTTTTTTTCTTGTATATCTGTTTTAGTTCTTTGTAGATTCTGGATATTAGCCCTTTGTTAGATAGATAGATTGCAAAATTTTTTTCCCATTCTGTTGGTTGCCGATTCACTCTAATGATGGTTTCTTTTGCTGTACAGAAGCTCTGGAGTTTAATTAGATCCCATTTGTCTATCCTGGCTTTTATTGCCATTGCTTTTGGTGTTTTAGTCATGAAGTCCTTGCCTATGCCTATATCCTGGATGATTTTGTCTACATTTTCTTCTAGTGTTTTTATGGTGTTAGGTTTTATGTTTAAATCTTTGATCCATCTGGAGTTAATTTTAGTGTAAGGTGACAGGTAGGGGTCCAGTTTCTGCTTTCTGCACATTGCTAGCCAGTTTTCCCAACACCATTTATTAAACATGGAGTCCTTTCCTCATTGCTTGTTTTTGCTGGGTTTGTCAAAGATCAGATGGTTGTAGATGTGTGGTGTTTCTCTGGGGTCTCTGTCTGTTCCATTGGTCTATGTCTCTGGTTTGGTACCAGTACCATGCTGTTTTGATTACTGTAGCCTTGTAGTATAGTTTGAAGTCTGGCAGTGTGATGCTTCCAGCTTTGTTCTTTTTGCTTAGGATTGTCTTGGCTATGCGGGGTCTTTTGTGATTCCATATAAAGTTTAAAGTGGTTTTTTCCAGTTCTTTGAAGAAGGTCATTGGTAGCTTGTTGGGGAAAAAAGAGATTGTTAAAAGACATAGTTAATTTTTAGAGAAGACTCTGAACTGGCAGTGGAAGTATTGATGCATGCTTCAAGACTATCCTCCTTTTGTTACCATGGTTAGGGTGATTAAATCCCTTTATTTATTTCTTGAGATGGAGTTTCCCTCTTCGCCCATGCTAGAGTGCATTGGCGTGATCTCGGCTCACTGCAACCTCCGTCTTCCGGTTTCAAGCGATTCTCCTGTCTCAGCCTCCTGAGTAGCTGGGATTACAGGCGCCTGCCACCGCACCTGGCTAAATTTTATATTTTTAGTAGAGATGGGGTTTCACCATGTTGGCCAGGTTGGTCTCAAACTCCTGACCTCGTGATCCGCCCGCCTCGGCCTCCCTAAGTGCTGGGATTACAGGTGTGAGCTGATTAAATCCCTTTGTTCAGAATTTTTGAATTCTGAAGTGATTTCCCCAGATACTAGGCCTTTTGGGTTCAGAATGAGCTGAGTCCCCTTGAGAATTAGGGCTTCTCCATGTAAATTTCTAAGTTGGCATTAGTCACTCCTGATCGAATGCATAAGGTAAAGTTCTGGAACAGGCAGAGCAAAAGTATAGACCCAATATGTTCTATAGAAACCTCTGCCTGCAGCCAGATGGAAACCTCCAAATGTCCTGTGCCATCTGGTCCAATGCGTGTGTCTTGACTGGAGCTTTCCTCTGCTGAAGGTGAGGGCTTTCCTGCCAAGTGTCTGAAATCCGCACCTCTCGCCTTTCCCTCCTTACATACATCACCTGCTGTCTTTACCACTTCGTGACTTTCTTTCCTCTCCTCTGGTTTTCTGTTTTTTCCTCTTTCTGTCTCATCGCTTCTTCCACACATCTCAAACCTAAACTAAACCTGGATTTTTCAAACACTTTGCCAGTCAGCATGCCTGTTCTCTGCTGTGTTTGGGCCAGTCAGTACCTGGATATAATTTTGGGTTCCTTTCATTGCTGTGTTTGGTTTCTGGCTGTGGTGCTCTAAGAACTGCTTTTTTTTTTGTCTACCAAAGCTGTCTTTCTCAATTATGTTAACTGTCTGGGGACCTTAAGTTCTTACTTAACAGATTCCAAGGGTAGTCAGTTTCCTTGGAGTGTATATTTTATTGGTAATGAAATACATTCAAATGGCATTTTTCCTGAAATTATTATCTCGACCTTTCGAAAATCAAATAGTGACTTTTGGAATGGGATTTGAATTACTGTTGGTATGTGTATACTCTGATTGCAAATTAATTTTAGTCATTTTGTTGTTTAAAAAAGCTACCCAGGCACCATTAGAAGTGACTCTAGCTTGTTCCTTGAGAGTCCCTTAGGCCATGTAAGATGAAACTACTCTGGGCAGATGTGTAACGGGCCAAGTCCATTTTGAATTTTAGTAACTACTCCTACCATCCCCCATCCTCACCCATGTGGTCTAGTGGAAAGTGCACGCCTGTGGAATTTCAGAAACCTGAGACCCAAATCACTAATTAGCTATTTTGGTTTTAGGCAAGTTACTTAGCCACTCATGACTCAGTTTCTTTGTCATTGTCGAGTTAGTTGGTCTGGTAGAATATGATTCCTTAGGTTCTCAGCTGCACACCTCTGTACAGATTCATGAATTCTGGAAAACTTTTTGTTGAACTCTGTGGTTGAATTTGTGGTCTGAGTGAAGAGGAAACTTCTGTACTGTTTACTCTTCAGAAGAAACTAGTTGCCTGGTTTGTTTTTGTCAAGGGAAAGATTCAAGTAGCAAATTTAAATAGTAAATTTAAACTTTGATTTTGCAGTGATAATTCATGTTATTTGAATGATCTTAGCATTAGCAGCTACTCCCCTCCCATGAGAAATGGGACTGTAGGATATGCAGTATACTTGGTTTGGCATTTGTTTACATTACAGTTAATTTTGTTTGGATACATTTTCAGAGGTTCACCAGGGTGGTTAGGCTCATTTTAGGTAGGTGTCCTGTCGTAGGAAGTGATTGGGGTAAGAGGATTGGTAGAATTTAGCAGAAGTTTTGCTCCACTGTGGAGAAAGATACATATTCTGTTGTACCTCCATTGGCCTCTGCAAAGCATTGCCTTCTCTCCCACGGCTGGCACTGACTTCTGAATCTTCACAGAGATTTAATACCGATTCTGTGTAGTTCTTTAAAGTGTTTGTGGGACTGCTATATGTTACATATACCTCCTTGGCCTCTCCTGAGCTGTGGTTTGCTTCCTTTTGGGAATTGCGACATGATCTCCAGGGTTTCAGGTTTCCTGACACCCTCCATGGCAGATTTCTTTATAGTGTACACTTACTACATTAATTTGTTTTGAAAGTTTCATAACTTATTTTGAAATAATTTGAGACACTTAATGTTTCAAATTCTGGGCTGGAAATCTCTAGAGAACAGGATATGACAGACAAGAGAGAAAAGAGAAGATTGGGAGGTGGGTGAAAGATTTTCAAATAGGAAGCCATAGCTGATACGTTAGGGGTTACTGGAGAGGAGCATAGTCTGAAAACTAATTTTCACAGGAGATATGTTGACTTTCCATTGATCCTATTATATTTTGAATTCTTCTCCACCCGCCCCTCCCTACTTTTTTTTTAAGAGATAGGGTATCTCTTTGCTGCCCAGGCCGGAGTGCAGTGGCACGATTGTAGCTCACTACAGCCTTGACCTCCTGGGCTGCAGGGATCCTCTTGCCTCAGCCCCTCAAGGAGCTGGGACCACAGGTGTGCAGCACGCTGTCTAGCTAATTTTTAAATTTTTGGTAGAGACAGAGTCTTGCTTTGTTGACCAGGCTGGTCTTGAACTCCTGGACTCAAGCCGTTCTGCCTTAGCCTCCCAAGTAGCTGGGATTACAGGCGTGAGCCACCATGCCCAGCCCTCTTCACTTTTGCTGCCTTGATACATGCATACTGTTTCTTCTTCTAGACCCACTTCATAAAGAAGTAGTTCCCAAAACTTGAAAATCAGCTTGGAATGAGGAATTGATTTTCCTACAGACCAATGTTAAAATTGGTGCTTTAGTTCTCAGCTGTCTGGTAAAAGCCTTCTTGCCTCTTATGTAGCATACTGTAGAATCTAGTCGGCCGGGCACGGTGGCTCATGCCTGTAATCTCAGCACTTTGGGAGGCCAAGGCAGGCGGATCACCTGAGGTCAGGAGTTTGAGACCAGCCTAGCCAACCTGGTGAAACCCCATCTCTACTAAACATACAAAAATTAGCTGGGCCTGGTGGTGCGCGCCTGTAATCCCAGCTACTTGGGAGGCTAAAGCAGGAGAATCACTTGAACCTGGGAGGCAGAGGTTGGAGTGAGCCAAGATTGCACCATTGTACTCCAGCTTGGGTGACAGAGCAAGTCTCCATCTCAAAAAAAAAAAAAAAAAAAGAAGCTTCAGATTTTATTTTGTTGCAGATTAAGTAAAAAACTAAAAATTGAATGAATCATGGTTTTAGGTACCCTCTGACAGACAACTGGGGCACATGCTGGGTCAGTGCTGCCCACATTTTTCCTAACTGCATATTTTCCTACCTTTAGTAGTTTTTCTTGTTGAACTCTTCTAGTTCTTTCTGTGTATGTGTGTGTGTTTGTGTGTGTGTGTGTATGTGTCTATTTTTTTTGTTTGTTTTTGTTTTTGAGACAAAGTTTCGCTCTTGTTGCCCAAGCTGGAGTGCAATGTCGTGATCTCGGCTCACTGCAACCTCCGCCTCCTGGGTTCAAGCAATTCTCCTGCCTCAGCCTCTTGAGTAGCTGGTATTACAGGCATGTGCCACAACGCCCAGCTCCATTCTTTGTATTTTTTAGTAGAAATGGGGTTTCACCATGTTAGCCAGGATGGTCTCAAACTCCTGACCTCAGGTGATCTACCTGCCTTTGCCTCCCCAAGTGCTGGGATTACAGGCTTGAGCCACCACTCCCAGCCGTTCTTTCTTGTTTCTGTTTGTTTATACTGTCATATTTCGTATTTATACATCTTTTTCTCCCAAGGAAGGGATCTGCTGTTTTAATTGGATGATTATGTCAGAAGGCTATTTTCTATACCTTGGCTAGAGCAGGTACCTGAGAAGTCCTTTTTACCACTGACATGTCCAGTACTTTGTGAAAACAACAAACTCATATATGCATTTATATGATAAATATTTTTATAAAGCAATTAGCATGCCATGTGGACCAAGGATTTTTCACTGATTCATGTGTTTTCAAGAAAACATGTTTTTATTTTTTTAAATTGCATTGAGCTTCCTTTAAAAAAAACCTGTTATTTCCAAAGATAAATTTCATTTTCTACTTAGGAAAACAGATGACTCTTTTTCCCTAAAATGCCTTCTGTGAAATGACATGTGGAGCTGCTAGGCATTGTGAATCTGGTTTATTTACCCCCGTGGTACAAAAGAAGGAAGGCAATTTTTGTTTCTTTAAAGACACACTGGCCTGGGGTAAATAACGATTTAGTCCAGGTGGGCAGAAAAGAATGCCTATGACATTCTTTTCATCAGCTCCATGTGTAACCTCCAAGCAGGAGGTCAGGCAGTAAAACATTTGAGTGAACTGGTGAAATGTTTTGTATTTATTTACAAGGCACTTAATCACAAGACTGATCCCAATAAACTCAACAAGTCAGAGTGATGGAGGAAAGTATATGGGGCATGGAGAACAGTAAAAGTGGGGACTGGAGGGGCCTGTAGATTGCATTTCGCCTGCTCCTCTCTTCCCACCGTGGAGAGATGGCCATCAGTGCAGTGGTCATGGGTGAGTTTGGTGAGGAATGTAATTAGGCCCATTCTGTTCCCACCTGCTGCTAAACAACTTGACATTTTCTTTTAGACTGAGGCATCCTAAACATTTGAATTGTTTTGCTGAAAATTCTTCATTCTTTTCGTTTAACTTTCTTGAATCAAAAGAATGGTCTGTCCACCAAAGAATGGTCTGTTCCACCAAAAGAATGGTCTGTTCCACCATTCTTAGTGTTGTGTCTGTTGTGCTGGAGTTGACTTGATTTCATTGCTTACCACAGTTTAATTTAAAACAAAAGCATTCTAAAACCTTCTCAGTTTCCTCACTTTTATTGTTACTATATATTTATTGGTTTAGATGTAGTTTGTAGAGAATCAAAGAAAGAAAAGAGAGACAGTTTCTCTACATAAGAAGTTCATAACCTTTTCTCCGCAAGAAAGCCTGCCATGTAGTAAGCTCTGGTGTCAGTAATCATTCCCCGGCCTTTCTTCTGCCGGCTTAGTAGTTGTTCAGTTTCTCATTGCATCGCTACCAAATGATGGGCAGACAGACTTTGGTTCATACCCGACTGTTATGCTTTTACATATGTGTGTGTGTATGTATATATGTATAACCCAGGCTGGAGTGCAGTGGCACGATCATAGCTCACTGCAACCTTGAACTCCCCGAGCTCAAGGGATCCTCTTACTTCAGCCTCCCAAGTAGCTGGTACTACAGGCACTAGCCACCATGCCCAGCTAATTTTTTATTTTTTGCTTTGTTGCTGAGATGCTCTTGAACTCCTGAGCTCAAGCCGTCTGCCTGCCTCCGCCTCTCAAAGTGCTAAGATGACAATTGTGAGCCTCTGCGCCCAGCCTGTTTTTTTATATTTTGAATAAAAGATTTCATGGAGTAGAAGGTTACACTCTTTGTGAATATTAGTAATCCAGATTAATTTGAAAGAACTTTCATTTAATATACTACTCAAAAAACAGTGTATACAAGCAGTTATCTCTATCACCTAGCAGAAGGCTAGGCAGAATTGGTTTAACAAGTAAGTAAGAATAATTTAGCGTTAGCCCGCTGTACAAATGAGAGTGCTTTAGTATCTGAAACTGTCCCTGGAGTATATCAATGTATATTAATAAGTTACTTCAGTATATTATGGACCAGCAAGCATTATTGAGAACTCACTGTGTTGCAAGTATGGGGCAGGGACTATGAAAATAAATAAGGTAGAGATGGGGTTGGGGGAACAGACTCAATCACACCATTTTTGGAGTGGTGAGGGCTTTGATACAGGAATGCAATGCTGTATAAAGGTGGTTCACTCTTGATTCTTGAGTTTTTTTTTTTTTTTTTTTTGAGACAGAATCCTGCTCTGTCATCCAGGCTGGAGTGCAACAGTGCGATCTCAGCTCACTGCAACCTCTGCCTCCCAGGTTCAAGCAATTCTCCTGCCTCAGCCTCCCAAGTAGCTGGGATTACAGGTGCCTGTCACCACACCTGGCTGATTTTTATGTTTTTAGTAGAGATGGAGTTTCACCATTTTGGCCAGGGTGGTCTCGAACTCCTGACCTCAGGTGTTCAGCTTGCCTTGGCCTCCCAAAGTGCCGGGATTAGAGGTGTGAGCCACCGCACCTGGCCTGTTTTGGTTTTTAATTAAAGGCAATAATCAAATTATCTAGGAAATTAGTTTAAAGCCAACATACCTAAAATATAAAACAGAACACAAGGCAGATAGTCTTAGGACATTTACCTCAAGCTACCATCTATTTTATCTTGCTGCCTGAGCGTAAAGAGTTTGTTTTGGGAGAGTAGCTCCTTAATTTTACCTCTTTTTTTTTGTTTCAGTTTAGCTGAATATAACTTTATCTAAATAAAGTGAAAGCTGTTGTATTTAGAGGTAGCACAAATAGCAGGGTAACTGTACTGCTTTCTTATTCTGTCCCACTTGCACCTAGCTGACCCATCTGCCTAGTGGGATTTTAGATGGTTTCAGTCCTTGAGCTCAAGGGAACCTAGAGGAAGTTCGTTTTTGAAGATTCATCCTCTCTGTGTGAATAAATTCCTTGGTCATTATCTACTGTTTTTCATTCTTTGTGAAACATATTGTCTACCACAGTGGATAATAGAGGATAATGCTATTCAAGACAAAAGCCTGTATTTGGAATAGTTTGTGTAATATAACATATTTAGTACGTTTACTGACCTTAGTGAAATGAAGATGTGAAGTAAAGTATTGTCGTTATGGGGTATCATTTATCAGATTCTAAGAGGGCTGTTTTTGAATCTGATTAGGGGTTTCTTTTATTAGTAGTGGTGGATATAGAGTAATGGTTTGGATATCATGGTGTCATATTTTAGTTGGGTAGAAATATCTCTAACATTTTTACATGATGTGTTTTTCCATACTCTTCAAAACAATAATTTCATCTTTGGGAAGAGAAATTCATCCCATCCATGATGGACTTTCAGATACAGTACCCAGTTCAATCTTTTATTGTTTACCATATGCTAAGTGAAAGAAATATGAAAGAAATATGAAAGCCTAAATATGAAAGAAATATGGTAGAGGGGTTATGAAAAGATACCAAAGCATTGTTCCTTCTGGGGAGGATTTTATGTTTTTTATATTTTAAGTACCTTTTTTAGAGGTCTTTATATTATAAGCTTTCTATATTTTATTTTATTTTTAGAGATGGAGTCTCTCTCTGTCACTCAGGCTGGAGTGCAGTGGCATGATCTTGGCTCACTGCAACCCCTACCTCCCTGGCTCAAGTGATCCTCCCACCTTAGCCTCCCAAGTTGCTGAGATTACAGGCACGTGCCACCACTCTTGGCTAATTTTTGTATTTTCTGTAGAAACAGGGTTTCTGTATTTTGGCCAGCCTAGTCTCAAACTCCTGAGCTCAAGCAATCTGCCCACCTTGGATCACAGATAAAAAACTTTCTATAGGCTAGTCCCTTCCCTTTCCCTCCCTATTCCCCCTGCCTCCAATTCTGTTTTTCTTTGCATGTCATCTCAGAAGAAAGGTAAATTTCACTTTGCTGATGCGTTCTCATATTTTCATTTATGGTGTCTGGTTAGTGCTAAGATTTGTGGATAATATTTCTTACTTTGGCTTTTCTTTTAATGTTATCATTATTAAATTTGTTGGGTTGGCCTAGCAGTACCATCTCAAGCTTGCGATTCAGTGTGCACTCTGTCTTCAGTTAATCTTAACCTTGGTGGTTAGTGTGCCAAGGAGACATACGTGAAGGCTTTTCCCTTCTCCATTTAGGATCCTTAAGTTTTAATGCGGTAATTATTTCAGAAAGGAAGAAATACCATGCACAAAATACATACGTACATAAAATTTGTTTATGGGAAAATTTTATAGTATACCCCACCGTGCCTTCACAGAGATGGAGGTGACCATGCCTTTGAGGCAGAAGGAGGTATCTGTGCAGGGGTGATGATTGCCCTGTGAAAGATGTGGACATGACATTGTGAAGGCTTAGAGGTGGGACCAATTACATTTGCCTGAATGGCAGGTGACAGCCTTAGCAGAGGAGGATATAGCTGGGCCTGGAAAGATGGATAGGACATATTTGGTGGGAAGATGAGAAAGAATGTCTCCAGGAGGAAAGAGGGAGCATGAACTATGAGAAAGTGGAGAGCAGATGCCTTAAAGTTCAAGGCATATTCCAGAAGCCAGGAGGAGTTTGCCGGGTGCGTAGCGTGGGTGGGTGGGGTGGGGAACAGGAATTGCCATCCAGTGGGGTTATGATAGTAACAAAGGAATGTGTGTGCCTTTTCTCTTTGTAAAGATGAGAATTTCCCTAGATGGGACACTTAGCATCTGCCTGCCTCTCCAAGCTTTTTTTAATATCAAAATTAATCCAGTGTTTTCAAACAAACACTGCCTTTCTGTTTCTTTTGAATCTGTTCCCAAGGAAAATCAATATTTACAGTCCTGGTCGTACTATGTATTTCCCCGGTAAGCTTTCAGTAGTAGGTAACTTCAAACACATTTTACAAACCACATTTTGTGTGTGTTTTGCTCTGGTGCTAATCTGGTAAGAATGATGTCCAGCAGGAAAGTCAACGTATCTGCATAAACCATCTGCTTTATAGGAATGCTAGCTCTCTGGCAGATGTCATATCAGCCCGGCATACACTGCACAGTGATGACTCTCTTAAATATATTCCAGTAGGGACAGCAACGTCTTTCATTGGTCACTGCCATTTTTGCAACGGATAGTCCGAAGGGCTGTGAATTACTTCTCAATGCGTATGTGGTACCTTGCCCTCTTGCACTGTCAGCATGGAAAACAAAACCACAACACAGAAGACATCATAGAGAAATTATTCCTGCCCCTTCAGTAGTGTGGCTTCAACTGTGAAAAAGGAAGGTGAAGACACTGTAGAAGCAAGGATTTGTTGTTATTGTAATATCGGGCTCGTCAGCTGTGCAGGTGGCAATACAGAGAGATTTTTCTGGAGAACCTGGTGGTGGCAGGGTTAATCCAGCCCTTCTGGGCTGGGGTGGAGGTGTACTTCCTGCTTTTATGTTTTTGAAAGAGGAGTGCAGGAAATTATACCTAGGTATTAAGAGCTTTGAAAAGTTGAGTACAAAGCTCTTTGTCAGATATGGGAGGCCTTACTGAGAACATCAGCCCAGTTGCAGTTTTTCCAGGAAAGTTGTATTTTGCCAAACGTAACTTTTCCAAGGTCAGTGATATAGCAAGGTATTTCTAAAGAGAAAGAAGTAAAAGGAAAATCCCTTTTATGGGATTAAAAATTCAGTAAGTATCCTGAACAGAGTTTTTTTCCCCCTCACATTTGAGAATCATTTGTATTTATACTACCAATAAAGAATCCTAAGAAGAAATTCAGAAAACAATTCCTGTTGCAGTAGCACTAAAAATATTGAAATATTTAGAAACAAATTTCTCCAGGGGGCACACTGAAAAACCATAAAACAGCAGTAACAGAAATATCAGATTTAAATAAAAGATATTCCCTGCTTATGAATTAATTGGAGGCTATTGTTAACATGATAGCACCACACAAAGCAACATACAGGTTCAAGTGCAATTTTTACTAAAACCCTACTGGCTTATTTTTTTTTTTTCATTAAATAGAGAAGCTGCCGGGCGCCGTGGCTCACACCTGTAATCCCAGCACTTTGGGAGGCCGAGGCGGGTGGATCACGAGGTCAAGAGATCGACACCATCCTGGTCAATATGGTGAAACCCCGTCTCTACTAAAAATACAAAAAAATTAGCTGGGCATGGTGGCGCACGCCTGTAGTCCCAGCTACTCGGGAGGCTGAGGCAGGAGAATTGCTTGAACCCGGGAGGCGGAGGTTGCAGTGAGCCGAGGTCGCGCCACTGCACTCCAGACTGGCGCCTGGTGACAGAGTGAGACTCTGTCTCAAAAACAAAAACAAAAACAAAAACAAACAAACAAAAAATAGAGAAGCTGATCCTAAAATATATGTGGAATTACAGTAGACCGTTAATAGTCAAACAATCTTGAAAAAAAACATAGGAAGACTCACATTTTCTAATTTCAAAACTCACTACAAATCTCCAGTAAACAAAAGAATGTGGCGCTGGCAGGAGGTTAGGCATACTATCATTTAAAAAAAGTGAATAATGGGTGCTTTGACATCTTAGAGGATTTTTTTCTCCCAAATGCTGAACTCAGTTTTTAAAAACTCCATTAACTAATGTGTAAATTTTTCGTTGTCTTTTAATCCCTGAAATAAGGCTTTTTTTCTGCTTATGGAGGGATTTTTCTGCTGATTTATTGATAGTTGACTGTTCAGAAGGCATGAAAAAGGTGCCATTCCCTGGGCTCTGTTGTCATTTGATTTATTTAGAAGATGTAATAGGCTGGGCGTGATAACTCACGCCTGTAATCCCAGCACTTTGGGAGGCCAAGGTGGGCGGACCACGAGGTCAAGAGTTAGAGACCATCCTGGCCAACATGGTGAAACCCCATTTCTACTAAAAATATAAAAATCAGCTGGGCGTGGTGGCACATGCCTGTAATCCCAGCTACTCTGGAGGCTGGGGCAGGAGACTCGCTTGAACCTGGGAGGCAGAGGTTGCAGGGAGCCGAGATCACGCCACTACACTCCAGCCACGCCACTGCACTCCAGCCTGGCAGCAGAGCAAGACTCTGTTTCAAACAAAAAAGATGTAATAGGAGGAAGAATTTTTGTTCTTCCTGTTAGTTCTGCTCAGTCACGGCAGTGGGTGATGGAGGCAGATGGATACTTGTTTATTATTGGCTACAGGAGGGGAGCTGCCGGGAGTCGGAACAAAGTTAAGGGGGCTTCTGTTTAGCATGTGACCTGTACTGATGCCTCCAGTGCCTGCTCTGGTCCACACGCTGGGTTTAGGGGCTCTCAGATTCTCTGCTTTGTTCAATTCTCTCAACAGTTCTAATTCCCCCTTCTAAAGAGGACGGACTGGAGGACACGTAGCAAGTCTCTTTTGCAGCCTTAAATGTGTGGTGTTGCACAAAGTGGTTTGAGCTGGGGTCATGGGGTGAAGGCCTGATCAGATGATGGAGGAGTTGGCACACATCCTCAGTATTATTTTCAGTAGTGTGGGACTGCCCGAGTCAGCCCCACCTGCCTGGCTGAAAGCACATTAAAACTCAGGCACCGGGGAGGGGACTCCAGGCTCAGGGAATCAGACTCTCTAGTGGTGTAGCCTGGAAAGTTGCACCTTTACAAATTCCCTGGTGCCTTTTCAGTTATAAAACCACTGGTTAATAGTTTTCTTTCCACAGAGGACTGCTCTAAGCCTATATGGCAAATTTGGAAAATCTCCCCTGAAATGCTCCATCTGTGGGATGGTGGGTGAGTGGCCTGGAGCGAATCTTAAGCATCAGGAGGACCCATACATGCACCAGATCTTTAAGTCGTGGTCGCTTCCTGATGTCTTTGCAGAGTGTTTGCGGGCTTTCAAGCACTAGGTTTATTGTCTTTTAAAATGGGGCGTTTTATCCTGTTGAGGACTACCTCAGCCTGTTAATTTTGCCCCCTGAGGCTATATGTTGACTCTGCCCGCTGCTCTGGAATTTGTAGCCTAGGAGCATCCAGATGGTAAAAGACCCCCTGGAGTTACCGAGTCAACTGTCAAAATTATCCTTGATTTTAAAAAGACAAGGACAGGAAAAAGAAAAATGGGGAGGGGGGAGGAATGGTGCCGTGGAGACCTTTCACAATTGGGCGGGTCCTGGAATTTCCTATTTCAAGTATTTTTCTTGCAATAATGGGGCTGCTGCTGCTTCTAATGATAACGATGGTAAACAACAGTAACAACACAGCAACCAAAAATGATAAAAATAGCAGGAATTTCAAGCACTGTGCTAAGTACCTTGCACACATTATCTCATTTAATCTTTATGACAACCCTCTGAAATAGGTACCATTATTATTGCCCCCATTTTACCTATGGAGAAACTGAGGCAGAAAAAATTTAGCTCAAGTGACATAGCTAGTAGTAGCAGATGTGGGATTCGAACTTTGTGAAGTCTGACTTGGAAGCCCAGGCACAAGATGGAATGCAGGTTAAAAATCCAAATGCCTAGGGGGCTAGGCAGGAAGAGTGAAGGAGGAAAGCACAGCTGTAGCACACAGAGAGTGGTAGGACTGTGGCCAAGCAGAGAATGCTTGCCCTGTCAATGAGGATAGTCAGTTAAGTCCCAGATCCTTGTGCCGAGGCTGAAATTCAGGCCAGTGCAATCAGATTTTTTTTTTTTCAAGAACTATTGGAAATCAGTATTTTTATGTGAGATATTTTGATGTTTAAATGGTGGCAACATGTTCAAGTTTTTGAAGAACACTGAGCCAAACAAACATGAGATTGTAAGCAGGGTCTTAAATCTGTTTTGTTTACTGCCACTTGCACAACATCTAGGACAGTGCTTGGCACATAGTAGGTACATGTTTGTTAAACAGATGATTGAATATGTCTGGACTGCATGACACTTGCAGGCAGTCAGTTTCCAACTTCTTCTCTGCTGCTTCCCCCAACTACCTTTTAGGTTTTTCTGCTGCTTCCTATCTCAGACCAGGTAATTTTTCATTTTTCAGCTAAATATTTAGACCATATGGGCTGGGTGCGGTGGCTCATGCCTGTAATCCCAGCACTTTGGGAGGCCAAGGCGGGAGGATCACGAGGTCAGGAGTTCAAGACCATCCTGGCCAACATGGTAAAACCCCATCTCTGCTACAGATATAAAAATTAGCTGAGTGTGGTGGCAGGCACCTGTAATCCCAGCTATTCCGGAGGCTGAGGCAGGAGAATCACTTGAACCCAGGATGCAGAGGTGGTAGTGAGCCGAGATCGTGCCACTGTACTCCAGCCTGGGGACAGAGTGAGACGCCATCTTAAAAAATAATAATAATATATACATACATACATACATATATATACACACACACACATATATATACATACATATACATGTGTGTGTATATGTATATATGTATGTACATATACACACATACCATATGTACTTCAAAGGTTACATCCTTCTAGTTTGAACTGGTGTTGGACCAGGATTTTTGGTGGTTTCCATGAACTTGACTACTTTAGATACTTCATGTAAAATGGAATCATTCAGAATTTGGCTTTTTGTGACTGACTTACTGTGTCAGTTTTACCCAGGGGAATTTAATTTTATTAAATTTCCCAAGAAGAAGGAGCATACCAGACCCCATAGGGCCCCATGGAGAAGCAGCAGGATTGGTCAGGAGGCAGAAGGAGTGAGAGGACAGCCTAGGCCAAACCCTTATTTTGTTTTCCTTAGGAAAGGTGAGGTAGGAGAGGGTAGGCAGCTAAGAACTGGCAAGTTTGAGTAATTCTGGTAGGCTTTGGGGTATAGCAGTCCGGTGCCTGGCCCTGGGTGGATTTAGGGCAAGGGGGAACCCTGGCTTGGTGTGTGAGAGTTTGATAAAGGAGATGGTTGGGGGGTGGGCACTGAGTTGGCGATTTTGCATGTGGAAGATGTGCTGGGGCAGGGGCCTCAGAATTGACTAGCCCTTTAAGAATTGACTAGCCCTGGTAGGTGCAGTCTCTCTCCAGTCAGCAAGGACATAAATCCAAGACAGTCAAGAAGGCAGAAAATAATACAATGTAGTTTATAGCAGTTTGCCCTGTGCTGGATGCCAAACAGAATTATAAAATGTAAAAAAAAGACTGAACACTTAATCCACTCAGCATGATATCGTCAGGGTTCATCCATGTTGTAGCATGTATCAGGATTTCCTTCCATTGTATGTATAGACCACAAGTTGTTTATCCATCCATTCACGTGTTGATAGACACTCTGGCTGCTTCCACCTTTTGCCTGCCATAAATAATGCTGCAGTGACACAGGTGTGCAAGTATCTCTTCAAGACTCTGTTTTAAATTCTTTTGGGTCTATACCCAGAAAGAGAATCCGTGGATCCTAAAGTAATTCTGTTTTTGATTTTCTAAAGGTCCTGCTGAACTGTTTTCTGTAGCAGCTGCACCTTCTGTATTCTCACCAACAGTGCACAGAATTCCAATTTTTCCCACATCCTCGCCAACACTTACTATTTTCTTTCTTTTTTTTTGATAGGGGCCATCCTGTGAGGCGATACCTGAGTGCCTTTGTGGCTTTGATTTCTTCTGATGATTAGTGATGCTAAGCATCTTTTCATGTGCTTATTAGTGATTCTTTTGTATTTTGCAGTTTAGTAGTCTGTGTTTTTAAATTGAGTTGCACAATTTAAGTCTGAGTTTTCAAGAGTTATAAAAATGTATTTTTTATCATTACCTTTTGTAGCACGGGAAAATCTTCTCAAGGTGATTGCTCTTTTGCACAGAGAGGCAAAAGCTTATCCAATCAGGCTAACTTCAGAAGGTGTTAAAGAATCAGAAACTAGCAGTGACTTACGCCTGTAATCCTAGTGACTTGGAAAGAGGAGGATCGCTTGAGACCAGGAGTTTGAGACCAGCTTGCTTGGGCAACACAGCGAGATGTGGTTATATAAAAAAAAAAAAAAAAAAAAAAAACTTTGTTGGGCCTGATAGCATGTGCCTGTCATCGCAGATATCCAGGCGCTAAGGTGGGAGATTCACTTGAGTCCAGCAGTTCGAGGCCGCAGTGAGCTGTGATTGTGCCACTACACTCCAGCCTGGCTGACAGAGCAAGACCTCATCTCTTAAAAAAAAAAATAAAACTGGAAACTAAAGCTGGGGACTCTGGCTTTAAGTGCGTAGAGGACAGAGGACAGATGATTCATTCACATAGGACCTACTGTGTGGTCGCTAAGGCATAGAACTGCCAGAGCAAGTCCAAACATACGGAGGCAATCTCTTAGCTGTGTCCAATGTGGAGGGGTCGCCTTACATCCTGAGAGCACTTCTCTATGGAACTGATTAAACTTTTTGGGGTGAGGTTGGGAGGGCAAATCAGGTGAAGAAGTAGAACTAAGTGTGAGCTTTTATTCAGAAAGCTGAACCATGTGATCATGGCAGAGTTTAGGGTATTCAGAAAGGATTGACAAACTAAAGTGGACCTATAAGAAAAGTAAATACTTGATCTTTATACTTCGTTACAATGTCATTACAGGCATATACCATTTTACTGAGTTTCACATCTGTTTGATTCACATTACTGTTTTCTTCTACAGATTGAAGGTTTGTGACAACCCTGCATTGAGCAAGTCTGTTTTTCCAATAGCACGTGCTCACTTCTTGTCTCTGTGTCACATTTTGGCATTTCTCACAATATTTCAAACACTTTCATTATCATGATGTCTGTTACAGTGATCTGTGATCAGGGGTCTTTAATGTTAATGTTGTAGTTGTTTTGGGGTGTCAGGAACTGTGCCCACATAAGATGGTAAATTAAATTGATAAAAGTTGTGTGTGTTTTGACTGTTCCATGAATCAGCCACTCTCTCCCCTCCTCTCTCCCTCCTCTCTCCCTCCTCTCTCCCTCCCTCTCCCTCCTCTCTCCCTCCCTCTCCCTCCCTCTCCTCCTCCCTCCCTCCTCCCTCCCTCCTCCTCCCTCCCTCTCCCTCCTCTCTCCCTCCTCTCCCTCCTCTCTCCTCCTCTCTCCCTCCTCTCCCTCTCCTCCAGCTTCCCTATTCCCTGAGACATAACATTGTTGAAATTAGGCCAATTAAAAAACCCTACAGTGACCTCAACAACATCTAGAAATGTTTAAATTTAGTGAGGGAGGCATATTGAAAGACAAGATAGCCTGACAGGCCTCTTGTGAGGATGCCATTTGTGAATGAAAGGAAAAGTTCTTGAAAGCAATAAAAATGCTACTCCAGTGAACCACATGAATGATAAGACAGCAAAACGGCCTTATTGCTGATAGGGAGAAAAATTGAATGGTCGGGATAGATTGAACTAACCACAAATCTTCCCTTCACCCAAAGCCTAATTCAGAGCTAAGCCCTCCCTCTGGAGACAGAGGGAGGTAAGGAAGCTGCAAAGAAACACTGGGGCTAGTAGAGGCTGATGCATGAAGTTTAAGGAAAGAAGCTGTTTCCCTAACTTTCATGTACAAGGTTAAGCAGCAAGTGCTGATGTAGAAGCTGTAACAAGTTATTCAGAAGATCTAGCTAAGATCACTGATGAAGGTGACTACACTAAACAGCAGATTTTCAATGTGGTCGAAGCAGCCTTCTCTAGGAGTTTCATAGCTAGAGAGAAGTCAGTGCCTGGCTTCAAAACTTCAAGGGACAGGCTGACTTTCTTCTTAGGGGCTATTGCAGCTGATGAGTTTAAAGTGCTCATTGATCATTTCCAAAATCCTAGAGTCTTTAGGAATTATGCTAAATCTATTCTACCTATGCTCTATAAATGGAACAACAAAGCCTGGATGATATAGCACATCTGTTTTCAGCATGGTTTACTGAATATTTTAAGGTCACTGTTGAGACCTACAGATCAAACAAAATTTCTTTCAAAATATTATTGCTCATTGACAATGTATCTTATCACTCAAGAGCTCTGATGGAGATGTATATAAGAAGATTAATATTGCTTTTATGCCTGCTAACACAACATCCATTCTGCAGCCCATGGATCAAGGAGTAAATTCAACTTTCAAGTCTTATTATTTAAAAAATACATTTTGTAAGGCTATAACTGCCATAGATAGTGATTCCTGTGATGGATCTGGGCAGAGTAAATTGCAAACCTGGAACAGATTTACCATTCTCAATGCCATTAATAACATTCCCACTTCATGGGAGGAGGTTAAAATATCAATAATAACAGGAGTTAGGAAGACGTTGATTCCACCTCTCACGAATGACTCGGATTCAGACTTTAGCAGAGGAAGTAACTGCACATGTGGTGGAAATAGCAAGAGAACTAGAATTAGAAGTGGAGACTGAAGATGGGACTGAATTGCTGTAATCTTGTGATAAAACTTGAAAAGATGAGGAGTATTTTATGGGTGAGCAAAGAAAGTGGTTTCCTGAGATGAAATCTACTCCTGGTGATGATGCTGTGAACACCGTTGAAATGACAAGAAAGGATTTAGAATATAACATAATACTTAGTTCAGAAAGCAGTGGCAGAGCATGACAGGATTGACTCCAATTTTGAAAGAAATTCTACTGTGAGTAAAATGTTGTCAAACAGCATTGAGTGCTCCAGAGAAATCTTTCATGAAAAGGACGACTCAACTGATGTGACAGACGTCATTGTCTTATTTTAAAAAATGGCCACAGCCACCCAACTTCCAGCAGCCACCATGCTGGTCAGCAGTCATCAACATCAAGGCAAGACCCTCCACCAGCAAAAACATTAGGTCTTGCTGGAGGTTTAGATGATCCTTAGCCTTTTTTAGCAATACAGTATTTTTTTTTTTTTCTTAGAGACAGGGTCTCGTTATGTTGTGCAGGCTGGTGTGCTGTGACTTTCACAGGTACAGTCATAGCTCACTGCAGCCTGGAACTCCTGGGCTCAATGGGTCCTTCCGTCTCAGCCTCCTAAGTAGCAGGGACTACAATAAAGCATTTTAAAATTAAGGCATGTTGTTTTTTTTTAGAGATGATGCTGTTGCACATTTTATAGACTCATAGTGTAAAACACACATAACTTTTATATACACTGGAAAAGCAAAACGTTTGTGTGACTAGCTTTATCGTGAGATTCGTTTTTATCGAAGCAGTATGGAGACAAACTCACAGTGTCTTTAAGATAACGCCTGTAATTAATACTGACTAGAACAAAAGAAAGTTGATCACATCAGTTTTGTGCAAATAATAGTCATATCTACTGTCCCCAAATCCTAGAAAAGTATAAATTTAACTCTGTGACAGCTAATTTGTAGTTTCATTGTTAAAAGGTGTTCTGTACATGTCTTGAAAATGTTATTCTAGGGTGAGCTATACTGACTCAGGATTAATTGAAAAAAGGTGTATATGCTGAGGTCTTGACTTCTGAGATGTCCTTTCCTGATAGAGCATTGATGCAGGATTAATCATATCTGTAGCCTTAGAGACAGGACGCATTCCTGCCTTTCTGGTTTGCAGACATGGAGGGCTGCAAAGGATGGGGGGTGGGGCATGGTAGTGGAGAATGTTAGCCAGTTGGTTAATGGTTAGCCCTTACAACGTGCCAGAGATATACCTAATCTTTGATGAGACCTACTGCTGATAATGAATAATGGTTAACCGCTCCTTACCTTTGACTAAGGCCATATACCTTTCATAGTTAGTTTTTTAAAATATGTGGAACTGTGAAGTTTTTTTTCTTTTGCAAATAAAATTTACATATCACAGAAGTTTTATGACTCATGCCTGGCAAAGAAATCAGGTGGTATACATGAATTGTTTGTCATCTTTTAGAGACTCGTAGAATGATTGCTATCGAATTTTCATTTAACTTGAACAGAGCTGTGTAGAGACCAATATAAAGTGGTCCTTTCCTCAGTACAAAACACATGCAAAAAAACCACCTGACCTCTTGTGAGCAGATGCGTCCTTTTAGTGTGTTATGTTGTAAATGCCAGTGAGACATTCTTACTTATGAGGACCAGTGATACGGACTGGAAAAAGATTTTTAAAAGAAAATAAAGGGAGCAAAGAAAAATTCGAGGTCTCCCCTCCCCTCACAGGGGCTGTTTTGGGCTGAGTGCACAGTGTCAATTATCCGATGGCTGACTCTAGGAAGAGAGCCACCTGCATCCCTGGTTAATGAGTATTGGCCACCTGGCAGAACCCCACTACCACGAAGATGCAATTTCAGTTTTACCATTTGTCACATACAACTAAAGGTTTTGGCATTCTTGCCTACTTAAGAAACATTCTGTAAACATTAGAAATAGTTTTAATATTTATTTTATTCTGTTAGATATAGGGTCCCTCTCTGTCTTCCAGGTTGTAGTGCAGCGGCACCATCAAAACTCACTGTAGCCTTAACTCTGGAACTCAGGTGGTCCTCCCATCTCAGCCTCGGGAGTAGCTGGAATTACAGGCACATGCAACCAACACCCAGCTCATTAAAAATATGTATATATCTATTTTTTAGATGGAGTCTTACTCTGTCACCCAGGCTGGAGTGCAATGCCATGATCTTAGCTCACTGCAACCTCCCACTCCTGGGTTCAAGCAATTATCCTGCCTCAGCTTCCTGAGTAGCTGGGATTACAGGCATTTGCCACCATGCCTGGCTAATTTTTTGTATCTTTAGTAGAGGGGTTTCATCATGTTGGCCAGGCTGGTCTTGAATTCCTGACCTTATGATCTGCCCACCTCAGCCTCCCAAAGTGTTGGGATTACAGGCGTTAGCCACTGCGCCTGGCACCTCCAAAAACAAAACAAAATCCTTTTTTTTTTTTTTTTTTTTTTAAAGAGATGGGGCCTCCTGTGTTGCCCAGTCTGGTCTTGAATTCCTGGCCTCAAGCAGTTCTCCCACTGTGGCCTCCCATAGCGTTGAGGTTACAGGGTGTGAGCCACCGTGCCTAACCAGCTTTTATATTTAGGAAAAAGCTAGCGGGAACTGGCTCTTTCCAGTTCTGAGAAGTTTGTGATTAATGATGTTGATGATTCCTAACTTGTTATCAGAGTCCTAGTTTCCTTTCCTTAGTAATCTAATGAATTGTCCTCGGCTTCCCTTCTTCACGGTAATCTCACTGCTGCCTATGCATGGTTTACATGAACAGTGTCTCTCTGTCTCTGGGCTTAGGTTTACCCCTAAGAGAGTTCATTGTAAATCTGTGCTGAACTATTTGGTCTGAGTTGGAATTTTTTTTGCTTATTACAAACTTGAGTTTTTTGAGACAAGGTCTAACTCTGTTGTCCAGACAGGAGTCCAGTGGCATGATAATAGCTTAGTGCAGTCTTAGACTCCCAGACTCAAGTGATCCTCCTGCCTCAGTCTCCTGAACAGCTGTGACTACAGACACATGCCACCATACTAATTTTAAAAAGTTTTGGTAGAGGTGAGGTCTTGCTGTGTTGCCCAAGCATGTCTCAAATTCCTGAGTTCAAGCAATCCTCCAACTTTCGCCTCTCAAAGTGTTGGAATGACAGGTGTGAGCCACTGCACTCACCTGCAAACTGTTAAATTAAGAAAAAAGTAATGAAATTAGCCGGGCGTGGTGGTGCAAGCCTGTAATCCCAACTGAGGCAGGAGAATCGCTTGAACCCGGGAGGCAGAGGTTGTGGTGAGCCAAGATCGTACCGCTGCACTCCAGTCTGGGTAATAAGAGCAAAACTCCGTCTCAAAAAAAAAAAAAAAAACTCTGTTTTCATGGATTAAGTTTTCTGTGTTTAACCACCTCTCATATGGCTTAATAAGAGTCACACTGTAATATTAAAATATGAAAAGACAAGTTTGGCATTTGACCCAGTTCCACGAGATGAATTGCACAGTTTATCACATCATTCCTTGAACTTTGGTGTTGACTTAAAATTGTACAGCCTATCAATGAAGAATACATTTTTCTCTTTGCTATATTTAGTTTCCTCAAGCTGCTCTTGGGCATGGTGAATCATTTCATTGTTAGTGTTTTACATAGTTTCTAGCAGTAATGAATAATTACCAAGGACCAGATGTTTTTAAACCTTTCCTCTAATGCCCACAGCCATCCTTTCGAGTTAATCTGCCTTTTCTTCATATTAATGATCAGGGACCTGAGGCTCCACATGTCCCACAGATGTTGTCATTCCAGGGCAGTCATTTGCTGGCTTCAGATTTCTTTCAATAATAAAAAAAAAAATTTTTAATGAAGACCTTAGATAGGCTGTAACAAATTACCCCTTTTCCCCTTCTGTGAGAGCCAAGGTTCCTTATATCCATTAAAATCTGGTGAGACCTGTGGTGAACTGATTGAATCTGTCTGCCCCTCAGTCATTCTGAAACATTAGGAGGTTGTCCTTCTTAAGAGATTTCCGCACTTCACCCAGTGAGCCGGGTGCCTCAAGCCACTTGTATTTGGAACCATAAAAGAGTTGTCAGTTCACCGAGCTGAAGGAGGAGGGTGTTGGTGCCTTTCTTTGTTGCCGGAAAGATGGATCTGATTATAAGAAGCCTCTCAAGTAGAGAGTTGAATCCAAAAGAACTAGGAGAATCTGGGTGTTTAAACAAAGTTTGAATTGACATGGGATGTTGAGATTGCAGCTTGTTTAGGAAGGGAAGAGGTTAAGATCTCTGGCTCCTTCTAATTGGGAGTCTGTGTCCAGAGTCTGTCTTTGTCCCAGGCTGCTAAGATTATTTTTCCAGTGTCTTTGATAATTGCCACCGATATACAAGAATATGGACACATGTGGGTATGTCTTACATATTTGGGGGGAATATTTTTCATATTTTTCAGGAAACTTTCATTTTTGGGCATATCCTCATTGATAACATTAGAATAAAATATGAAGCAAAAATGGTATAAACTGGAATTGTGATTCATCATCTAGAATGAGAAAATGTCACGTATTTGTGGACATTTGTAGACAATGTGTGACGTTTTCTCATTCTAGATGAGGTTGCTTCGAGAGTGTTGCTGAAACATTCTTGAAGGTAGAAGCATTTGCCCTTTCCCCTCCTCAAGCCTGCTGGCACAGAAGTGTTACGGGGGTAAGAGTTCCTGTAGGAAATGTAATGGCTTTTGAAGTTCAGTTTCCTGTAATGTGAAGAGGTTTCTGTATTTGAGACATAAAACAAAACTGAGTATTATTTTCTTTTTAGGAGTTGTCTCATAGGCAATCTAAAAAAAAAAAAGAATGTTTAAATTAGAAATAATATAACAACTTTATGGAGCGTTTGGTTGCTTAACCATTTAAAAAACTGCAGTTACGTGAACTTTGGCAAACTTTCTGAATTCACATAAATGGATCATTTTACTATGTAAAGTGTTAGCTTTGAAGTTTTCTTTTGAGGGAAGAGATAAATGTGTTTAAATTTGCTTTTGTTTGGATGGCTGAAAGATGAATGTGATGCAAATTTTAAAAGTACAAATGTTTTTTGTGTACATTAAAAAGTTTTCATTCCACTCCTTGGCAACCCCCCTGGTCCACCTTCCAGAGGCTAATAGTTGATAGTTATTAATATATTCTTCAGAGATATTTTGTACGTATACTAGTGTATATATCCTTACCTTCTTTTCCCACACACTCTTTCTACTGATCAGTCTCTCTAGTGTTTTATACCAGTATGTTCTCTTATTTTGGCAGGCATTAATTCCAGTATATGTAGAGCCTCCTCGTTCATTCACTCATTTTTTTCTGTTACATGTGCATGCTGTCCACATAACCTCTCTGTGGTGCAGTTTCTAGGTTGCTTCTAGATTTTGCAATTAATGAAGAATTTTCTCACACAACTACGAGTCTTAGAATAAATTCCTGTAAGTGGAATGCTGGGTCAAAGGGCATGGGCCACTGGGTGTGGTGGCTAGCATCTGTTATCCCAGTACTTTGGGAGGCAGAGGTGGGAGGATTGCTTGAGTCCACGAGTTTGAGACCAGCCTGGGCAACATAGTGAGACTGTCTCTACAAAATAAAAAAATTAGCCAAGGGTGGTGGCCCATACCTGTAGTCAGATTTTCAGGAGACTGAGGTGTGAGGATCGCTTGAGTCCCGGAAGTTGAGGCCGTTGTGAGCTATGATCACACCACTGTACTCCAGCCGAAGCAACAGAGTGAGACCCTGTCTTTTAAATTAAAACAAGGATCTCTCAGGGGGAAAAAAAAATTTTTAAGAGGTGTGGGCATATGAGCATTTTAAATTTTAATTTGTATGGCCAAATCACTTGTGAAGGAAATTTTACCAAATTATACCATCAGCAATATATTGTGGTTCCTCATAGACTGTTGGCTTTCAAGGCGTTTTCTTGGGGATGGGAAATTGAGAATTTTAAAATATGCGTCTTTAGATATATAATATGTTGAGTATATGTATGTATTCATGTATGTTTCCATATATTTCATTATTGAGTAATCATATTTGATTCTCTTTTGGAAGCTAGGTAAGTTTATGTGGCAGTTTTCAAACATAGAAAGCTATTAGGTTGAGAAAATATAAATAATAAGGTAATTTGAGGAACTTTTAGTTTCTTGCCCTTTCTTTTCTCTTACATCCCTCTGAATTATTTAAGATCCAACTGAGTCTTGCCTTCTTTTGTGAAACCGTCCACAATTATTCCAGTTTTTTTCCTGGGATAGCAGAGCCTGTACTCAGTGGTATGCTTTTATTAGAATGAATCTGTACAGTATCATGTTTGTGTGCCATGTTAGGAGACTCAACAGCATTAGAAGGGAAAGAGCAAGGAGGAGCTTAACTCTTGGCTTTGCCCTGTGATTTCTATCTAGCTCTTGGAACAGAAACAAGAACATTCAATAGATACGATTTTCTTATTTTTAAGACCCTCCCCCAGTACTTAGTTATAATATTTTAAGCATAACTTGTATTATTTTTTTCTGAATATAAAATTAATAGACCATTGTAGAAAACATAATATAGAATATTTGAGAATACAAAATAAAAATACCCAGAACCTATTAGCCATGGGTACTCATGACCATCATTTCTTTTGTCGGTCCATCCGTCCCTCCCTCCCTCCCTCTCTCTCTCTCTCTCATGTGTTTCTAATGAAATTGACAGTAGCATGCTGATGTAGTTTTATGTTCTTTTTTTTTTTTTTTTTTTTTACCCTAAGAATATCTGATGGCTTGGGGTATTTGCTCATGGAACTTTATGTACATAATATGAAATGTAGAGAAAGTTTTGAAAAAAGTTTAGAAATAAAATTATACTGTGCATAATGCTGCATGTGTTTTTGCCACTCAGTAATATGTGTAAGCTGCCTGTCTTGGGAGTATATACAGATCAATCTAGTTCTTATAAATGTTTGTATCTTTGCACCAGGTCCCATAGGCTTCCAGGGATACCATGTTTTCTCTATTATAAATAATGCAAAAGTGACATCCTTTTACACAGATGTATGTAGAACCTTGTAGCATAGATTAAAAGTGGAATGACTGGGTTCAAGGCCGTGCACACTTAAATTTTGATGGATAATGCCAAATTTCTGCTTAAAAATGTTTTACCTGTGTGTATTCCAATAAACAGCCTCCCTATCCTCATCAGTTCTGAAAATGATCACTTTAATTTTTTTTAACTTGATAGATAAAAACATTGCCTCTTATGCATGTTTAATTTACATTTGCCTGATGGTAAGGTTGAGTGTCTTCTTAGCTGTGTGTTTCTCAGCTATAAATTTTCCATTTTTCTTTTTTCTAGTAGATTATTAGGCTTTCTTTGATATTAACTTTTTTGTCTGTTACATATGTTGCAAGTATTTTCCTCCAGGTTGTTTCCTTTTTTTCTTTTTTTTTTTTGATTTTTTGTTTTTTCTTCCCCATAGAGCTCAATTTCTGGAGACCAGGTTGTTGTTTGCTTATTTGTTTCATGCTGTTTTTAGCCATACAGGAGTTTCAATTTATTTAATACAATCTGTATGGTCTCTCAGTTTTGGATCTTATTTAAAAAGACCCTCCAATTTAAAATGTGTTTTCTTATTTTTTTTTTTCTGGCACTTTTATGATTTTGTTTTCGTACAAAGACTGAGCTAGACTGAAGGAATGATTGAACTTTATTCTTTTTCCTCTATAGTTTAATCATGAAAATGGATATATTTTTATATAGGATTTTTATGATTTACCACAGCAGTTCTGTGGAATATGTTAGATATTAAGTTAAAACTGAATCATAGAAATTCAGATTATGGATAAATTGTTCTTTAGGACTTTTAAAATCTCTCTCTAGCTGTCATTTAGTTTCTAATAGTGTTCTCTGGTCCCTTAGGGATCCCAGGATTTGGGTAGGGTGTAAGGAGTGTTTGAAAAGAATATATAGGTGTCATGAAATGAGTTCTGTTTTCATCTGTAGTATTTTATTTGAAAATAAAGGTGCTGCTTAAAACAAGAAACAGAAAACCCACGATTTGCTAATCCATTGGAAGTCTGGGGGAGCAGGACAGGTACTAGTAACTCATTTTCCCCAAGGGGTTTCAGTGAATTGGTATGGGTCATGCATGAGGTCAGTGTGCAGTATATCTAGAATTCCTTGCCCTGAGGACCTTGGCTGAGCTCCCCTGACAGGGCTGGGCTAAGCCTAACACTGGGCTAAGCCCTATCCAGTTACAGTTTTAAAGTATGTTCCGCAGTCTGACCTTCTGCTCTACAACACTTTGCACTCTATTATTCCACATTTCTTCCTGGATACCTGTCTCATCTGTTCACTGGGATCTAGTTATGCAGAAGCAATAAATACTGCAGAGCATAAATATTTTTGTTAGGAACTGAAGTACATTTCTAAATCTGTGAGCACAAAACTGAAATGGAAAATTACTGAGCACATTATAAGCTCAGGACCAAGAATGCCAGGAAAGTTTTATTTTTTGTTTAGAAAAGAAACATGAAGTGTTGTTTATCTGTGGGTGTAAAAAATGTATTAAAATAGCACATGATAATTCTAAAAAGCTTTTTTCCTGACCCATCTTAATTTGCTAACGCCAGTCTTGTCTAAGTCCCTTTTCTTCTGGAATGGATTAATGGAACATTATTTCTTTAGACTCTTGAATTATTGCAGATTTTCAGACCAATTCTTATTCCTCACCTTAATGGTACTTAGTTTACTTCAGCAGATTTGAATTAAATTTTGTTTTTGGTGTCATCTTTCAAATCTCCTTTTTATTCCATCATTGTTGATTTTTAAACCACTCTCCCCCTACTTGTAATAGCTACAGTAATAGGTAATTTTTAGGCATTGTTATCTGGGCCAGAGACTCTGATAATGCTTTACATACATTATCTTATTTAATCTTTTCACTGACCCTGTGACATGTTGTTACTGTTTTCATCTTACAGATGAGGAAACCGAGGCTCAGAGAGTTTAAATAGTATGCCAGAGATTTTACAGTTGGCTGAAACTCAAACATAGTATTCAAATTCAGGGCCCTTTCTTCAGGGCCCAAGCTTTTCACTATTATAATGTCTAAATTTTTTTCCCCTTAATAAGTAACTCTTATTGTGTCCCTTTCTGGGATGATGGTGAGAGAAAGGAAAATACATCTCACCTCAAATGCTGGTCCTAGTTGTCAGACAGTTGCTTCTTGGTCCAAAGCAGTTTTAATGTGCAGTCATCTCTAAGACCTGTTGGGTTTCATGAGTCAAGCAAGAAGAATTCCAGGTCTTTTAGGCATCTCCTTCCCCTCAAGTTCACTTGTGGTGAAGATGACACACGGTCAGTGTTTCTAATTATATTTTGGTCTTCCTTTTCCTTGAATCTTGTCAAGGAGCAGAACCACCCTTCCCTCTTCCCTCCCTCCCATTCAGTAGTGTAGTAGTAAGTCAGTCTTAGAAATGTCATGAGAGGCCACTCTTCCTTTAGACCTCCAGACGTTTTGTTAGCTTTAGTTCTCCCTGCTTTGTTCATGTAAAGCTTCATTTATATGACCAGTTCATATTGTTTTGGCCAATAGGTTCTGGGTATTTGTATTTCTTTTTTATAAAATGTTTTATATTTCTTATGTTTTCTGTAATGGTCATTACTAATTTTATATTCAGAAAAAAATAATACAAGTTAAAATATAGCAAAATACTGGGGGAGGATCTTAAAAATAAGAAAATAATGTCTATTGAATGACCAATTTGCCCGGCCACATTTGTGTTTCTTAAAGGAACACAAATATAACTATCAATTCTAGTCTCTTTCATGGTATTCTCATGCATACACAACGGGAGACATTCTTTTGTCTTACTTATAGCCAAAGGTGCTTTGTTGAATATAGCATGAAACAATATGATTTTTAACTACACAGTTTTACTGTGGTCTGAGGATCAACATGATACAATTAATAGTGCTCTGTCAAAGGTAAATGTGAACAGCGGCAGCTGCTTTCTTCTCAGCTGGGGTATCAATTCCCAGGGGGAATGCTTATCTTGGGAGAAAAGATTAAGTTCAGGGTTATGTGTGAAACGTTTTCCCCTTTGTAACTTTGTAGAAAAACCTAAAGGATCCTTAAATGTCTAGCTCTGGAAGGAACCTGGGTTGGCTGACCAAGTGATTCCACCACCCCATTGTAAGAGGACTGACTTTGTATTTGCTCAAAGCCTTGAGATTAAAGGGGAAAGCGAAGCTGGGAACCAAGGGCAAAGTTGTTTATTATAAGAGGATTGGCTTTGGCCTATATTTTATTCCTAATAACTAACATTTATTAACATGTGTCACTTACTGAGCTAACCTGTAAAATCTAAACTCTCAGAACAGACTTTAGAGCTGTCTATTTTATAGATGAGACATACTGTTAGCCTTTATTTTATAGATGAGACACTGATGCTTAGAGAGGTTAAATAAATTGGTCAGTTGGTACGAGGTAGAGTCAGGACTTGAATTCAAGCGTCTCTAGCTCCAGAGACACCATCCTAGAGTAAGTCTTTAACTTCAGTTCTCTTTCTCATGCATTTGTTCAGTCAGCCAACACAGTTGATGTGATGCCTGCTGCTAATGAGCACCCTACGAGGCTCTGGAGCTGCAGAGTTGAGTATGAAATGATCCATGACCTTGAGCAGCTCGTGACTGAATGGCACAGTGGGACAAGTCCTGGGAGAGAGGGAGTCCTTGTCTAGGACTGAGCAAATCCAGAGATGAGGCATCCAACCTTAGAGAGGGGCAGTTGAGAGAGCTTTCCTGGAAAGTTGACTCCAAATGAGTTCTGAAAGACAGATAGGAGTCGGCTGGATGAAGATTGGGAAGCATGGCCTCTCAGAAGCAATGCACTCAAAGGCTTGATTAGAAATGGCATGGTGGTTCCATGGTTCCTGCTCTTTGCACGTGACTGACGCATATGGGAAAAGGGTAGGCAAGGATTGGGGGCATGGTAAAGATGGATACGTATTTGGTCTTGGCTCTGCCACTTCCTAGCTTTGTGTCCTTGAGCAAAACCTCAACCTCGTCAAGCCTCAGTTTCGTCATCCATAACATAAGGATAAATCATATACTTACCTCGGGACTGTTATGAGGGCTAAATGACATAGCTGAAAGTGCTTAACAGCATGCGTGACACATAATACGTGCTCAGTACATTGAAGATGGGATTATTAATCTCCATCATTATTGTCACTGTTTTTCTCTTCCTCGATATTTAGGTAGGCAAGACCCAGATCTTAAAGGACGTTTCTCAAACCACCTTATGTTGTCTTTCAGTGCAGCCTTACCCACACCATGAACTAGGGGAAATTCTGATATCTTTGAATGCTGCGTGGAAGGATAGAGAGAATTTCATATTTTGAGAAGCGGTAACAAGCTCATTTTGATGAAATGTATTGCAACATAGCAGAGAGGTCAAGAGCCTTTTCTGATGTCTGTGCTTGTGATGGGAAAATTGTATTGAGGAAAAGGCAATAATATTACAGTGTCACTTTTGCAAAAATCTTCTTAAGCACAGCTGTCAAAAACCTCTTTCCGGAGAAGGCCATTTGCCCTTTGTGATCCTGAAGAATTCGTCCCCACTAGATTATGAGCTTTCTGAAGACAAAAGCCAGGTTGTACTCGTCTTTAGATCCACAGTGTCTGACGCCTTTCAGTTGCTCAGTGAAAGCGGGTGAAAGTTAATGATGCTCCTGAATGTTCTGGTATTTGGCATTTTACAAAGGGCAGATATTGTTAAGAAAAAGATAAGACTTATGACAGCATGCTATTTGGTTCCTTTTACGTGGTTTTTATGTGCTCAGCTCTGATATTGCCCTGCTTAGATGCTTTAGTGATTTCGATTCTTTTGTGTGCCTGTACAGAGAGTTGTTTTGGAGATGATTAAAGTGTTTTATGGTAGGTGAGCTTTGTGAGAGCAGCACAGCTGTGTCTGTCTTAAACAGCTTTCTCCCTGTTGTCTAGTGTAGTGCCTGGCCTCTACAAGGTACATGATAAATATTTGTAATAAATTTCTATTAAAAATATGGGTCAAATTATTCTGAAACATAGTCTTCATTTAACCAATTTCACTCACTTTTCTTGGCCCATAAGTGGAAGGATGATCTGTGATCAGTACAAAATTTAGTTCAGATTTGGGTGGAGATGGTCTTAATGTTTAAAAGGTTGGCTTTTATGTTGTATAATGTGTATAGGACCCTTGCTTTCTCCCTTATGTCATTCATTGTTGTTATGTTTTAAGGGTAAAGTCTTTGGGCTGAATGGGGACAGTGTTTTAGGGTATGGACTTTGGGTCCCACCAGCTCAGTGCTGCATGTGTCTGCTTTTGTTAACGCGACTGTAATGTTGGAGGAATGTCATAGCATCTCTAGGAAAGCGACCCTGTAATGCTTGGTCCTCGTTCTCTCTCAAATGCAGATATTTACGTTGCCGTTGGCCCAAGATCATACGGACAGTATCTACCTCTTCTTCATCACAGCCAGCCTATCTTTTATCTTTTAGGTCACTGCTTAACAGGTTAGCTCTCAACAAAATGCTTTCAAGTCTTCTTCACAGCCTATTTGCAAAGTATATGTTGATAGAGCTTTTTGGCTCTGTTGCTCTTCTAATTGGAAGTAACAATCTTTTTTTTTTTTTTTTTTTTTTCCGAGACGGAGTCTTGCTCTATCATCCGGGTTGGACTGCAGTGGCATAATCTCCGCTCACTGCAACCTCTACTTCCTGGGTTCAAGCAATTCCGCTTCAGCCTCCTGAGTAGCAGGTGTGCACCACCAGGCTCGGCTAGTTCTTTTATTTTTAGCAGAGATGGGGTTTCACCATGTTTGTCAGGCTGGTCTCGAACTCCTGACCCTAGGTGATCCTCCTGCCTCGGCCTCCCAGAGTGCTGGGATTACAGGCATGAGCCACCTCGCTCCGCTGGATGTAACAGTCTTTGATGCACCATCTTTAATTCTAGCCTGGCTAAGTTGGGGGGACCTCTCATAAGGTGTTCCCTGCCTCCTCCTCCTTCCTTCACTTTACTTTCTGTCTTTTCTTCTCCTTTTCTTTCTCTAATCATATGTGAACTACCCATGAATCAGTGACTTTAGGATGCGCTTTGGAAAATAGGCATGTTTTACTTGCATTTGTTTTAGTTCAGGAATTGGCTTAAGAGAAGTGGATGGAATGCAATTTGTGTTTATTTTTGCACTTACCTGTGAAAATATAAAGGCATATAGATTTTTTTCCCTAGTATTTATTATTTTGTGATGGAAGGAAAAGAAAGTAGATGCTTTGGAGAGTCTGACCTAAGTGCGTAAATTAATATGAATAGCTGAAGGTTGATGCGTCTGGGTGACATGGGATCAACTCTTCCAGATTTATGGAGATGGGCCAAAGTTAAAATATGGGATATGCCAGTTTGTCATGTAAACTTCTGAGAACTTTGGCATGTTTTTATTTATTTTTTTCACAACAATATTGAGCTTGGCCTATGTTCACTACTAGAGGGAATGTGAGAGAGTTCAGGGAGGTTGTTTTTGTTTTCCAAACAGAAGGGGAACAATACTTAGCAAATGCCCCTGGCTGTGTACCTCCAGCAAACACATACATTGGGTAAAGACCCTGATTTCTAGCCTCCCATTGCCTCTCATCTCAATGCTTTTCCTTTTTGTTATGGGCCTTGGGTGGTCTAGCAAACTTGTTCCTATTGTCTCAACCTAAGTACTCCAAAGAATCTGTTTCTCTAATGTGGTACATAGTTTTATACGACACTGGCAGCAGGTGGTGAGCTCTAACTTATATTTCCATTGGTAGACACTTACTTTCCCGTACTCTACCAGAATCTAAGGAAAAATCCCAATAAAGGCTCATACTTTTAGACATTCTGGAAGATGGGGGACCACATAGCTTTAATGGAGACAATATGAGCTTCGTCACTAGCTAGTGTGTCTTAGGTAAGTTACTTAGACTCTGTAAGGTTTGATGTACTCATCTGTAGACTGTGGATAGTGCCTCTACAGAGTTGATGACGTGAGTATGGGAGATAACGTATGTTCAGAGTCGAGTATGGAGGAAGTGCTCCATAGATGGTAACTATGATTTTTTGTTAAATTAGGGTTGGGTTTGGGGTCATGAACATTTATTGATCATAACTTATTAACATCTCTCCCTCTACCCCTGCCCCCAGAGTAATTCTGATCGTTAGAAGTGCCAGTACCTGTGGATTTCTGTGAACAAGGAATCACCACTGAAACATAGAAGACTAGATGTCTTCAGCCCTATGGCAGTTGCTCTTCATGCATTTAGGCACAGTAGAGAGGTTCTCCATGTTTGCGGTTACATTCACATCTGTATTACTCAGCGGGTGGAGGTGAGGAGTTGGAGACTAGGTCAGTCGTACTTGAAATTTCTCTGTACGTCCACTTCTCCCAGCTCAGAGTCCATCAGCTCTTCCATCTTCATCTGTTCTCAGAAATTACAGGAAGGAGAATTTCATACCATTTGTCTAATGAGGCTTTGATCCTGCGGTTATCACACATTTCCCAAACTTGAATGAAATGCTCCTCTTGTTCCCCTTGCTGAAAGAATTCCAAAGCTTCCTTCAAGGCAGTCAAGGGGATTCTTCCTTCCCTGAGAAGCATTCCTCTGTTCTGAGTCTAGGAGGCTTCATGGTGCTTTTTGTCTTGTGGCAGCTTCCTGGGGAGAGACACGAGGCTCACTTATGAGTGCTCAGAATAAAAATACAAAACACAGTAAGTGCTCAATAATGTTAGCTAGGACAATGGTGGTGGTGCCTGATAAATGATTTAATCTCATTTATGCTCCATCTTCCCCTCCACCATCCTTCCAGGATAATTAGTAGCACTAATACTCTGGTTAGACTCAGCTCACTGCGTTCTATTCAATATGAATAAGTGAGTATTGTTTACTGCTAAGCCAAGTGTGGTGTTTAGATGGCATTTTCTTTGTTGAACACATTTTTTGTTTTTCCTTGAGTAAATGCCTCACCTTTTTGTTCTCTGTTTTCTTTGAACATCTGACTGAGTCTTCCCACACACCTCGAACTGCCTTGTGAAACAAATGCCTCTTGTATAACTTTCCACATGGTCCAGCTTTTTTAGGTAATCTCAGCATCTGTCACTTTGCTCCCCCTGAAGACATCGCTCTTGGAAACCGTTAGTGATTTTCTGTTCCCATCTGCATGGAGGAGGAATAAAGACATTCAAACAAGTCTCCTATTTTCAAGTCCTTTCCTACCCATAACCTACCCACTTACCTCGCAAAACAAAACACCTGGTAGGTACCTTGTGTCTCTAAAGTGGACAGACAGCAAGTTAAGCTTTCTCTGCCAGGTGTTCACCTTCTGTGTTTATATTTTGTGTTGGGGGGTTTCTGAAACCCTTGTTTCATCAAACATGGAAGTCTTCACATCTGTGTCTTGTTCTCATTGATTTGAAGTGATTTTTCAGTTGGGAAAGGGATGGAAACATCTGCATTTTGCCACTTTAACTCAGCCATCTCCTAACTTTTAGTTCCAAATTCATCTTCATTTATTATTTTTTAAAGAGATAGGGTCTCTATCACCCAGGCTGAGTGCAATAAAGCAATCATAGGATCATAGCTCACTGCAGCCTTGATCTCCCAGACTCCCATACACAAGCTATCTTCCTGCGTCAGTGTCCTAAGTAGCTAGGACCACAGGTATGTGCTGCCATGCCTGGCTAATTTTTACATTTTTGTAGAGACGAGGTCATACAGTGTTGATCAGGCTGGTCTTGAACTCCTGGGCTCAAGCGATCCTCATGCCTTGGCTTCCTGAAGTGCTAGGATTACAGGCATGAGTCACCACACCCGACACCAAATTCCTAATGATTGACTGGATTAAAATAACCATGCCAAGCAAGGAACTAAATACTCCTGTATTTTCTAGACCCATTCTATGATTTCTTTTTCCTATTGTCCTATTCTTCATTATCTGATACAAACGATAGCATGCTTATCTTTTGGAGGTGAAGGGGTCTTTCTCTAGTGAGAATTATTTTCCTTCAAATGCAGATTTTATGGAAACTCCAACTGGCCTGCTCTGTGGTTTCTGTTAAATAATAAGCGCATCTCTATGAGTTAGGTGCTAAATGTCACTTGTTTCAATTTAGTACTATAACTTAAAGAAAATGAGAATTTAGAGTTAATAGAGAACCACTGAGATAATTAAAAGGTGACAAAATAATACCTAAAAAGAGAAGGTAGGAAAGGTAGGATTATTTACATTGGAGAATATGAGAGAGTGAATGTCATATGAGAGTTAAATATATAAAGGTGCAGTGTAGGAAAGATGCTGCCCACTTGGCCCTTTTCAAAATGAAAGACTTCAAGAGGAAGTAGATTGAATTAGCAGTAGAGTCTATAAATAGCATAACAGAGTATAAAAATAGTAGAGTAAGTATATTTTACAAAGAAGAAATTTTAAGACAGTGAAGATTGTTACTGGAATGACCTATCAAGAGATAGTCATCTTGAATAATTTTTATTTAATAGTGTTTAGCTTCATCTACAGGTTCTGATTTAGCTCATAAATGACTAAGCGCCACTACTTTTTGTGTGTGTCCAAATCAGTTTATTTTGTCTTGAGTGTCTTGAGAGTAACCATGCACAGGTAGTAGAAAGAAGTCTTGATTCTTCACTCTGGTCTGTTTTAATGTCTGTATTGGAATCCTCCTTTACCAAGCTGACTTCAGTGCAGCAGTACTCTTGAGAACTAACGATTTTATAAGGCTCCAGTGTCTGTGTAAATAAGACGGTTTTCAAAAATCATATGTGATAGATATGATTTTTTTTATTGTAATTTTTATTCTTTTTTTTTGAGAATTTTGGCGTTTCACTCTTGTTGCCCAGGCTGAATGCAATGGCACGATCTTGGCTCATTGCAACCTCTGCCTCCTAGGTTCAAGCGATTCTCCTGCCTCAGCCTCCCAAGTAGCTAGGATTACAGGCGCCTGCCAGCAGGCCCGGGTAATTTTTTTTTTTTTTTTTTCATTTTTAGTTGAGATGGGGTTTCACCATGTTGGCCAGGGTGGACTTGAACTCCTGACCTCAGGTGTTTCACCGCCTCAGCCTCCCAAAGTGCTGGGATTACAGGCGTGAGTCACCACCACACCTGGCAATTTTTATTCTTGTGCTGCGTTTGTTTGGGGCTCCATTTGCTTCTGTTTCAAATGTTGCATTTACATGAAATAAAGTGAGATTGGATATAATCTTTACTCAAAAAAAAAAAATCTTACTTGAAGCTCTTGTTTTCTCTTTGAGCCATTATGTACCCCTGTCATCTCTATTTCTCCTTTTTACTTGACACCGTTTGTAGATTGTCCTGAGCCCTAGAACAGCGTGTGGATGCTTGCAAATTTTCATCCACCTGTTTCTTTCTTGCCCTTGCCTCTGTGCGGGTTCTTCTCTTCCCAGTGGCCCAGCGTATCTGCTGCTGTTTTTACCCTTACCTGTCACTTCATACGACTGGGTAGGCAGAGAGTGTGTCTTTTCTTGTTCTTTGGGGAATATTGAAATCAATATTCTGTGCTGTGTGAATAATGGTTTTTGAGGAAATGATATGTAAATATAAGGGAGTAGAGTCATTTGATGTTTGAGTAATGTTTTCTGTAGTTAACACTTGATGGGGGGGCAACATATTACATTTATCAAATGCCATCCTTAGATCTGCTGCTTCTGAAGTTGAGGTGCTGTGACATGGCACTGGAGCTATTGAGAGATGGGACTGCTGTTTTTGATGGTTGATCATACCCAGGGCCATGCCTAAGATTCACAGTTCCACTATTTATTGCAGACTGCATTTTGGGAGGCTTCATCTTTCTTAGACCTCCTGTCACAGGAGGACACTGAGGCTTTGAGGTATCCCTTTTGGGGTCGAAATATATATAGTATTTAGGAGGGGCATATGTTAGGTGTAAGTAGTTTTTTTCTGAATACAATGGTAATAATCCAAAGACTGTGTAAGAGAAAGTAGATGTTTCTTCTCTGTTCTTCCTCTCATCCCTCTGAGGATGGAAATACTCCATGCTTTTCTCCAAGCTCATATAAACCTAAACATACACAAGGTAACTGGTTTCTCCGCTTTGGTTTTGCCTTATATTTTACTCTTACATATTACTTTTCCTACTTAGTAACACACCATGAGCATTGCTCAGAGCTAATATAGATTGAACTAATTTTTAATAACTACAGAATAGCCTAAATAATGTAGATATGCCAAAATGTACTTGAATTATGCATTATGGATACTCAGGTTATTGCAAGTTGCCACCCTCTACTGCAGATGATGTTGAATGCAGCATCCATATACAGAATTTTTAAGATTCATTGCTTTTATTTCCAATGAAAGTTTCCCCAGAGTGACATTGCTGAGTTCAGAGTCAGTGCTAATTATAGTGCAAAGAGATTTGAGATGCAGATACTATATAGAATTTTGTTGATTTCTGCCCTTTTATAATCTAATTGAAGAACAAATATGCATTTATTTTTCCATGGATTTATTTGCTTATGTACAACAATTTTAGTAAATGGAGTTTATTTCCAGGGAGGTTTGAAATCCTTAGCATTCTGAAACATAAATCAGAAAAGCAAAAGAAGTCTCTTGAATTAGGCTTACTCTGTGTAGTATTTACTGTATTTATTAGATATAAATTTCTTAGAAATTGTACATAGTTAAGTCTTGCAGTTTTTGAGAGCTAAGAGTCCCACTTGAAAACTGAAGCACCTGACTTTTGCCCTCCTGTTCCTTAATGTGCTTACACCCTACACGGTTGCAGACAGGGACGAGCCATCCCCACATGCAGTATCTTGTCCCTAGAGGCCCAGGCTTGCTCAGTACTGATGCAAGCAGCTGAACAAATCTTGTTTTGAGGTCACCGATGGTAACAGGAACGATAGCATGCTAACAAATTATTTTTACAAACAGAGTTACTGTTCTAGCAGTAGACACGTTCTTTTCTTTGTAATGACACTGAGAACTACTTAGTACAACATAAGGTGTTCCAGGTGTCCACTTAAGTCGTGTGGGGTATGTGTGTGTTGTGTGTGTCTTTACAAGGCAGGGGACAGAGAGAAGAAAGGACAATTGTAATGGGTTTGTGGTGTGTGTGCGTGATGTGTGTCCATAGTCTGCCTTTAATAAGCAGCATGACCATGTCTGTTTAGAAGCTTTGTTTTTCCCTATTAGTAATTAACATTTGGTTCCATCAGTTGGGATTATACAACTCTTTAACAGCCGACGCTAGTTCATACCTGTTTTCATGCTTTCTCCCCCTCTGATTCAGCTTCTTGGCTCTGGAGATGCGATTGCATTATGCACTTTAGAATCCACTTGATTGTACTTCTGATACACTGGAGTGGTCACATATCTGAAACCCACTGGGCACCCTGTCACTGTTCCAAGTCAGTGGGACCTGTAGTTGCTTGCTTTGCTTTCATATTTTTTTCTCCTTGTGATGAATAGCCTTAACGTTAAGAATTATCTGCTCTGTAACTGCTGGCTTGTTGGGAAACCGTGTTTACCATTGTGATATTTAGCAGTCAGTGTGTTTCCTTGGGCTTCCTGCAGTGTTCAGTGAAGTAAAAAGGATAATAATGGCAGTGATAGCAAACACTTAAACAGTGCTTACCATGTGCCAGGAATTTTATGATTTAATATTTATTATGATTATTAACTCATAACCTTCCCAACAACTCTAGGTGGTGGGGACTGTTTTCATCCTCATGTTAGAAATGCCGGGAGCGAGGCAGCTTCGAACCCATGGCTATGCAGTGTGTAAGTGTCTTAGGCATGGAAATGACTCTGCTTCTGGGCGAGGCTCGCTAGTGGGGGATGGAGAAACCCGTGAATGAGGCGGCATTCCCAGGGAAGCTCAGAGCTGGATGCTCAGACCCAGATGGAGAGAGCTGGCAGAGTCACTTGCTGCTGCTCACTGCTTGGATGGGAAGTGACACCGTGGACATAGGAGGGAAGTTGAGGGGAACTCACTCAGGATGGGAGGAAGGAAATGGGGGAAAGGGAGGTGTGGAAAGCTTTGCTGAGGGAGGTCACAGGCAACTGTCTCTCTAGTAGAGCCCTTCTTTCTTGACTACTTCTGCCCCTGCACAGTGCACATCTCTGGAGAAGAGCGAAGCAAGCTAAAGGTATGTTTATGCTCAGCGAGTGTCTTTTGATTTAATGAGTGAGTCATATCCCCTGCCTGGAAAACCTCTCCATTTGCTTTTGTGATTGTGTTTTTCAAAATGGTTTTTGAAGAGGTTCTACGTGGCAGGCTCTCTCACCCCACAACACAGTGGTACAATAGAATAAGACATCTAGGTAAGAGGCTCTGGCAGGGTGCTACGGCTGGGATGGGACCCTGATTCTGCCACCATGCCCTCTGGATAGAGCTTCCTCAGTCTGAATTGGGTCCCAGCCTCAGGCTCACCTCCACCATATCTGAGTAATGCCCACCGTGGGTGAGCAAAGATAAACTGCTGATGGAATGTCTAGCTTTTTTTGTAGAATGTGGGTGCCTGCTATTGTCATTGTTACTTTTATATCATGAGGTTGTAGCTTATAACCCTCTTTCTGTGTGATATCAGCATGGTTCATTGGGTAAAAATGCGATCAGATGGAGCTCTGGGTTTGAGCTTGATTGTCTTTAGTTGCTGAGTGATTTTGGGGGAAGTTATTTCCTCTCTTTTGCCTCAGTCCTTAGTCTGTAAAATGGTGTGGTATAATAAGAGTAGCCGTGTCATAGGGTTGTTGAGATCGTGCTCAGCAGTGTGCCGCCGTCTTGTGTCTGCTTCACGAATGGGGGTGCTCATTATTACCTTCTTAGTGCTCTGACACTTGTGGGGAATTTCCCATTCTGAATTTTAGGTGTAATCATAAGTCCTGACACTACAGAACGTACATCATTGTGGATATAGAAACTGACAGCAAAAAGAACTGGAATTGAAGAGATGCAGATTGCACATCTCTCAAAGAAGGGTGGGGTGTCTTATGACAAAGCATTCCTGGCGTGACTAAACAAAGCTCATCTGAGAGTAAACCAGCGTCAGGTATTCTTCTGATGGAATTGATTAAGCAAGCCGGACCAGGAAGAGTCCTTTATTTTATGCCCAACAGATTGTTCTTTACATTTTAAAGAACTTGTCATTTTACTTACAGAATTTTTCCATTTGCCTTTTAATAATGAAGGGAAAAACTATTGCTTTTGGTTTTACCTAGTTAAATCCAAGTTCTATTTTGGAAGGACAAAGGAGTTAGTTTGGAGGGAAAATTCTGACCCTTTTTTTCTTGTAATGTACCTCTGCAAAGTGAGCACTGTTATCTATTTTACCAGGTTACTTTAAAAAGCATCATTTAAGTCCAAGTGCAGTGGCTCACATCTGTAATCCCGGCACTTTGAGAGTCTGAGGCGGGTGGATCACCTGCGGTCAGGAGTTCGAGACCAGCTTGAACAATGTGGTAAAACCCCCATCTCTGTTAAAAATACAAAAACTAGCCAAGCATGGCGGCATATACCTGTAATCCTAGCTACTCGTGAGGCTGAGGCAGGAGAAGTGCTTGAACCTGGGAGGTGGAGGTTGCAATGAGCCGAGATCATGCCACTGCACCCCGGCCTGTGCAGTGGTGACAGAGCGAGACTCTGTCTCAAAAAACAAAAAGAATGAGAGCAAAAAGTATCATCATTTAATAATTTTTTAATTTTACAAACCCCAGCTTATGATTATGACATTTTAGACACATACAAAGCTGTAGAGAATGGTGAGACCCCTGATATACCTGTCTCCCACCTTCAAGGACTGTCAACTCATGGCAGTGCCTCATTTGCACCCCCACCCCAATTCCCACACCCCGTGATTTTTTGAGCAAATCCCAGACAACATTATTTTATCCATAAATATTCAAGATGTACTTAGAATGCCTTCAGAGGAAAGTTTCGCTGAGGTGAAAAATGAAAACTTGCATGTTCTAAGTTGCTTCCTGTGGGAAAATCATGTCTCTCTGGAAATCTCAAGATAGTCATGCTCAAAGCAGGGGGGTGGAGAAATGATCTTTGTTAACAATAACCCAGGGAGCTTTTTTGAACTAACTTATTCTCCTAGAAGATTGCCTCCTGAGGCCACCCCCCACGCCACCCCAAGAGTTCACAGAGTGTTAGAGAAGTACAAGGTAGAGAACCACCTCTTTGGGGAAAGTGCTTCCCGGGTTATGGAGGCTTTTTAACCATCAGGGATGGGATTGACTTAAGAATGTATTTATTTTCTTCCTTTTTAGGCAAATTATGTTGGATACTGTTTAATCGTTCCTATTTACTACAGGATGTTTTGGACACCGCTTTGTGTGCTGTGGAGTGTGTACTTTAATCACTTGCCTGTCACCTCCCTTGTTGCCATTTTTTGTCTCATGTCTGTAATAACAGTCCCTTGTCTCTTTAAAATCTGTTAAGGGCTAAGAAGTAAGGTCAAGGAACTTGTAAAGAACTGTACTTAAAGTCAGAGTAAATGAACTGAGGGTGTTCTTTTGTTCCCTGAGCAAAGTGAATGATGTTGGAATTAAGGATTTGGTGATATTTAACTGCTCAAAGGATGTTTTGGCTCCATTTCTTGGTTTTTGGCTACATTCTACATAGATGAGGTTGCTGTGCAGCCACCTTTCATAGGTGAGGTATGACTGTGATGAATTATAACACAGCAGGAATTTTTCTCTTCCAATTTCACGTACAGCTTTTGAAAGGCTTGAAAGGTCATTTACATGGTTAGTGCGTAAGAAAGATGGAAAATGTGTTTTAGGACAAGTTTCCATCTCACCACTCACTGAAAGTGAGTTAGGAGGGAAGTAATAGAATCTTAAAATGTGCCTTTTAAAGTGTTTGTTGTTGTTTTTATTTTCATTAGCAACTAAAGTTAGGGGCTTGTGTTTTAAACCTTGCAGAAAAACTTTACTTGGCTAAAAATAATTTGATGTATGGATATCATTTGGCACTGTACAGCTCTAAAACTGATTGATAGAAGAAACTAATAATCTGATTTGTACTGAACAAAACTAATTTCCTTTCTGCCCTTCTTTAAGGAAAAATAAGGGTAGACATTTTCAGTATTCTTTCTTTCCCAACCCCTCCCACCTCATCCCTTTTTTTTTAGCCTTTTCTTAGGAAAATGGCCTAGTACTTATCAAAACTGATCCAGGCCCTATGCAGGTTTATACACAGCGCAGACTAGTTGCATCAGTTTTTCCTTTCTTACACCCTGACCGAGATTACATGGCTCTGCGAGAGGTCCTTGGGAGTTGTAATAATATGGAATGCTGGAGAAATTCCAAAGACTGTTGGTAAATATAGGATGCAGTTGAATAGCAGTTAGCTTCTTTTGGTGTTTTCAGAATTTATCTTTAAGAAAAAAATAAAGAGTTAAGGATACGTAGCATAGCGTGGGAACTAGAAAGAAAGTGCGATGACCATGTTTAGGATTTGCATATGAACTTCTGTCTTTCATTTGCCTGTGCAGGTAATTCAATAAAAGACTAAATACAGACTGTGCAGACAATTTAAGAAAGAGGAATACACTGTATTTGGTTGATATTTGTGAAAGATCTCTCCTCTTCTTACCCTCATATTTAAAGATTTATTTGCTCAGCCAAATGACCTTTTTTAAATTGTGAGAAAGCTGTCTTTCTTTGCTTTGTGTTTTTAACTTTGAAGAATTTTTTTTTTAATTAAAAAATGAGAGAACAAAATACTAGAAATCGAGAGTTCATAGGTAAAGATGGAAACTTACACTTCAGAGCTTAGGCAGCTGATTGATGACTCAAAGTGAATTTTAGAAGTGACTGCAGGTTTTCTGTGTGTTCTCTTCCACTGTAGCCTATTCTGTAAAAGACCTTTAAAATGTGGTGTTTACAGAGCAAATATCCCAACAAATTGCTTTCAGCAAGCATGGGCACACTAAAACACTTTTTATCATCTCAGTAGTTCCGTTGTCTTTGTTGCAAGGAACTTGCCTGGTTGTGCCATCTCTGTCTGTGAGAATACCCCGGTGTAAGACAGATAAGGGTCTGGAAAAGGAAAACTTGGGTGGTGGGAATGTTCTTTTGGAAACCCAAGTTCAGTTTTTTCCCTTGAAAAAGCGCAAGTAAGTGGAATAACTTCACGCTCATCCTTTTCTCTGTATCTTAATCCTCTCTTAAGAATCCAAAAGTCAGACCCATCTAAGGCTCCAGATTCCTTAAATGAAGAGTCACTGAGGTCACGCTGGAGTCTCCTGCCCTGCCTTAGTGTCAAAAAGCCACTGATCTTGGGAGTCATTCTTTCTCCGTAATGACTGTGTTAGTCTGTTCTTGCATGGCTATGAAGAAATACCTGAAACCGGGTAGCTTACGAGAAAGGTGGTTGAATTGGCCCACAGTTCTGCAGGCTCTGCAGGAAGCATGGCACCAGCATCTGCTCTGCTTCTGGTGAGGGCCTCAGGGAGCTTTCAGTCATGGCGGAAGGTGAAGGAGGGGAGCAGGCATCGCACATTGCAGGAGAGGAGCGAGCAGGAGAGAGCGGGGTGGGAGGAGGGGCCACACTTTACAACAGCTGGATCTCCGGAGAACTCAGTATCCTGAGGACAGCACCAAGCCAGAAGGGATCCACTCCTATGACCTGAACACCTCCCACCAGGCCCCACCTCTGGGTGAATCGGGGATTATAATTCAACATGAGATTTGGTGAGGGCATGTATTCAAACCATATCAGTGACATTTATTTTACTTCCTGCCATGTATAAAACTCCATGTTACGATTTTAGAAGGCCACAAAGCTGAATCCAGCACAGGTGTTTCCCTTCAGGACTCTGATTGGGGGAGCTAAGACACACATGGGAGTGACTGTCGGGTGAGGGACTCTGTGATACACCAGGAGCTGTAGAGACACAGCTTCATGGATTTTATAAGACCAAGGGTATTTCATATCAATTTCCCCTGGGGAAAAAAGGGCAATTAGCAACATTGGATGATAGACACATGCTATTGGCTAGCATAAGAAATCTTCTTCCCACCCCAGGATCTTCCCACCCAGGGGTCTTGGATATATATAGTCTGAGATTCTCTCTTTTATGCTTCAGGTGTCTGAGTTTGTGGGATAACCAGGGAGCAGTGGTTGGACTAAGAGAATGCATGATTCAGCATTCCACGTGGTCAGTTTTTCCATGGGATGGTCATAGCTTCATGTTAAACTCTGTGCTTTGCTTTGCCACCCTACCTCCCACCTTCATTTTTAACTTTTTAAAAGACTTTCTCTACAGTAGGTGGTCAGGTCCTCAGTTTCCTCTTTGCACAACTGCTTGGCCATGCTTTGAGCAAACCTAGCATACTCTGAAACTATGAAAAGAATAGGAAGAGAACTTGCCCACACTTCCTGAGTGCTCACTAGAACTGTTTTCTCATTTACTTCTCACAAATAGGTGGGGTAGGTATTATCTCCATAGGTGAGTAAACTGAGGCTGAGAGAGGATGAGTCCTTTGCTATTCATTCTGTCCCTCTCTGGTTGAAGCCAGGACTTGTATGAAAGTTGGTGCCCGTTCCTCTCCCCTAATAGTAAACTTGGTTCTTAGAACCCCTCAGCTCACTACAGTCAAGTGGAGATTTTTGCCTCTCTTTAGTCTTTAGTTTTCAGTTTCCAGTTGCTTTACTGACACAAAGACCCTGGAAGCTGAAGAGTTCAGAGGGTTTACCGCGCCTTCCCTGTCACTCCCCCTGTACTTTGTATTCTGAATTACTTTCATCACAAAAGGGTGAAAGTCTAAGTCTTTTTTAAGAAAAATAGATCTCTAGGGGGTTCAAGTGCAGTTTTTCTTTTTCTTTTTTTTTTTTTTTTTGAGATGAAATTTTGTTCTTGTTACTCAGGCTGGATTGTAGTGGCACGATCTTGGCTCACTGTGACCTCTGCCTCCTGGGTTCAAGTGATTCTTCTGCCTCAGCCTCCCAAGTAGCTGGGATTACAGGCATGCAACACTACGCCCAGCTAATTTTTGTATTTTTGGTACAGATGGGGTTTCACCATGTTAGCCAGGCTGGCCTGATCTCCTGACTTCAAGTGATCTACCCACCTCGGCCTCCCAAAGTGTTGGGATTACAGGCCTGAGCCACCGTGCCTGGCCAAGTGCAGTTTTTTGTGCTTGGCTATATTGCATAGTGCTGAAGTGGGGGCTTTTAGTGTAACTATCACCCCAGTAGTGTCTCAGGCTACTTTTCTTTATAAGATGCTCCTAAGAAAAAGAGGGTTAGAAGATTTGAAATTAGAAAAAAAATTACAGTATTGAAAAAAAAAATAGGAGTCAGCATTGTTAGCTTTGTGATCTCTATTTATTGATTTTACTTAGAAACAAGTTCTTGCTCTGTTGTCCAGCTGGAGCACAGTGGCATGATTATAGCTCACTACAGCCTCAAATTCCTGGACTCAAGTGATCCTCCTGCCTCAGCCTCCCGAGTAGCTGAGACTACAGTTGCGCACAACCATGTCCAGCTATTGTTTTTATTTTTATTTTGTAGGGTTGAAGTCTCGCTATTTTGCCCAGGCTGGTCTTGAATTCCTGTACTCAAGTGACCCTCCCACTTTGGCCTCCCACATATGTAGAGTTTCTTTAATTTATATGAATGAGTCTCAGCAAGAATTGCAGGTTAACAGTATTTATTAGATATGTTCTTAAATAATAGATCAATAAAACTATTAAGTAACTTATTTTTGTTTATTTTTGAAAATAGACTTGATTTTTGGGAGCACTTTTAGGTTCACAGCAAACTTGAAAGGACATCTTAAAGATTTCCCATATGCCCCCACCTTTCCCCATGCTCCCCAACTATCACCATCCCCCCACCAAAGTGGTTCCTTGGTTGCAATAATTATTGAACCTATATTGACACATCACTAGTACCCAAACTCCATAGTTTCCATTAGGGCTCACTCTGACTTTTAAAGAAGCTTTCTCTTAAAAAAAAAAAAAAAAAAAGTTCTATTAAATAGAATGAGGGCTCTATGTTATCTCTTTTGTAAAACAGTTTTTATTAGGAAAATCTAAAGTGTCTAAACATGTGACCTTTCTATGAGCATTTGGCATTTAGTTCTAGGTTTTATAATGTATATGTGACAAAATGAATATGATGAGGACCCAGAGAGACACATGGGGAAAGTTGGAAAGGTTCTAGGAACCAGACTATTTAACAGAAAGGAGATGCTTAGGGTGAATTTCACATCAAGTCCACTTTATAATGGATATTTAAATCCCTACTCTAATTACAAAGCAGAGGTATTCCTATTGGGCTTAAAATATAGCAGGGAGCTGAGTTATGTTTGAGGAGGAGCTCTACACCTGTGTGGATGGTTAAAAGATGGAATTTTGACATAAGTGCTATGGCTTCTTTGAGAGCTTAAAAGTAGTGGATAAATTCATAGACTATGAAAATGTTGAAATGAAAGAGACTAAGGTCTTCTTCTCTTATCCTATTGTTATAGGTTAGTGTCAAGCAGATTGTTTACCTGGGATAATTTAGGTGTAGCCTTTCCTAAAGGTAAGAGGTATCTTAAATGACTGCCTGAAAGTCCTTTCCAGGAGCACAGCTCTGTGGCTTTGCAAGTTCTGGGTGAAAATCTCATGAGCTTTTAATGTAGGTAAATTATGTGTATGTTAGAGATGAAAAGAAAATGTGTTTCTAGCTCTGAGGGCATTTAGTGTCGAAGTGTGCTGATATTTTTTAACATAAGCTAGATTAGAATATGAAAATAAGCACAATGGCTGTGGGACTTCAGACGGAAAAGGTTACCTGTGGTGGTAAGGATCACAGAAGTCCACAGAAAGAGGCAGCAGCGTTTAACTTCAGCAGTAATTAGGTATGAGCATGTTGACTACCTGCATTGAGGATTATCTTCTTTTTAACTTTTGATTATGAAATTTTTATGTGTATAGAAAACCTAAAAGAATAGAACAATGAGTATCTGTATACTCACAGTTAGATTCAACAAGTGTTAACATTTTGTTTAGTTGTTTAACTTTGAATTTATAGATGTGCTTATGTGTGTATGGTGTATGTGTTGGTTTTTCTTTTTCTTTTTTTTTGAGACAGAGTTTTTGCTCTGTTGCCCAAGCTGGAGTGCAATGGTGCCATCTCGGCTCACTGCAACCTCCACCTCCTGGGTTCAAGAGATTTTCCTGCTTCAGAGTAGGTGGAATTACAGGCATGCGCCACCACACCCAACTAATTTCTGTATTTTTATTAGAGATGGGGTTTCAACATGTTGGCCAGGCTGGTCTCAAACTCTTGACCTCAAGTGATCCACCCGCCTCAGCCTCCCAAAGTGCTAGGATTACAGCCCAGCTGTATGTGTTGGTTTTTCAAAAAACCTTTTAAGTAAGTTACAGGGATCATGACATTTTTACCCCTGATACATCCACTGGCATTTCTTAACACAATTCTACTATCTCTTCTCCTACATAGCCACAATTCTATCAAAATCTGAAGAAAATTAATAAGATAACATTAATATCACCTAATTTCTATTTTCTATTTCAAACTTCCCTAATGATCTGTATCTTTTACAGCTATTTTTTTTTCAAACCTGGATTTAATCAGGGTTCACACACAGCATTTTGTTTTAATAATTCCTAAATCTCTTTTACTCTGTAGCAGCCTGTACTGCCTCCTCCTCCCCATGCTCAATTTTTGTTTCATGGCATTGACTTTTAAAAGGATCAGACCAGTGTTCTTATAACATATGTTGACACCATATCTTGCAAGTATTTTTGTCAACTGAAGATTTTTAAAGTCTTTTAGAAATCAAACTATGTATTTTCTCAGAGACATATTGCCAGATTATCTGCTAGCCATGAAAGCCACTATACCTGATACATCATTTTCAGTAGATAATGTACTTTAAAATAATCTTTATTTGCAAAAATAATAAAAGGCAGTTGTAAGATGCTAGAACAATTTAGAAATACATAAGGTTAGAATTCTATTTAACATCAAGTAGCTCTGAGATGATAATTTGGCCAAACTTACATTCTTTCCTGTTTGTGTATTTTTGTATTTCATAAAATTGCGATCATCTATACACGTTGTTTAAGTTTGCTTTTTATTTCACTAGTTATGCATTGCAAATGATGTTCCGTGGAATATGTAGCAGAGATTGTTTTTGCTGGGATAAGTGTGTACCAAGCCAGTCACATTCTTTCATAGGTGTTTACAGTGAGACACACACCCAAATGTAAAGTGCCTGGCTCAGGATTAAAAATGTGGCTTGTGCCCACAAAGCAAATATTTTTCTGTTTGAGGCTCTCTGGTTAATGCAGGAATTGAATCTTGGCCTCTTCTGTTCTGTGCTTTAATCAGTTGAGGGGAATTCATGAGTAGTAAACACCTAAGGGCTCTATATTTGAATATTTGAATTTTGGCTCTCCCCCCACTATTTTTCTTGCGGTGGCGGGTGGGAAGGTCATTTCATATTCTTTTCTGTACCTATCGAAGATCAGATTGGCTTACCTTAGAGGTAAACATGATACTCTGCCAACATAAAGTGATTTAGAAATGTTAATATATTTTACCAAGCCAGAGCTGCTAGCATATGTATTTTAAGCCATCATAAAGCATATACCTGTCATGTTAAGGAATGTACCCACGGCAGATATCAAAGACCTGCTCTGGGAGGCTGGGGAGTGTGTTTTGCCGTGTTGTAGGGTTATACCCTGACAACCTCTGTGAGGCATGAGTACCGTCAGGGAGTGGTTTACAAATATTGAAGCCATTTTATTTATTAACTTAAGAATTCCTACAAGTAGTAGCTCTTCCTATTTGTATATCCAAGTGTCTTGGGGCTTAGGAGGTAATTCTGTGTCAGCATGTGGGTGAAGAGTGTAAATCCTGAGTGGATCTGCCTGAGTTAGGGAATCAAGTTAACAAAACAGTCAGATGAGCAAGAGATGTTGAGCTTAATGGAGAATAGAACATTTGGACAGAAAAGGTTTCTGGACATTTCTGGCTTCTTTGAAAGACAAGTTTAATGAGCCTCCCAGCAAGACTGCTGGCCCAGGGTGGAACGGTAAGGCCACTTTTGTTGTCATTTTATTCTTGTGTTGTCCATAGCAATAATGTCATCATTTTCATTTGGTGGGACATCAGGATGCCAGTAAGTCTTGTTACTATAATGGTAAGTTAAATTATCTGTAATTTGGTTATAGGACTTTTGCATCAAGCATTTTGTAAAGGAACAAGATGATGGTAGGTTGGTTCCCCACATCTGTCTAAATATTTGTTGAAAAAAGGACAAAGAGTTGTAATTTTTAAGTGCTTTGAAGAATTCGTATCTTTCAATTTTTTTTAAAAAAAAAGTAGAAGTAGCTGGCCGGGTGCTGTGGCTCACACTTGTAATCCCAGCACTTTGGGAGGCCAAGGTGTGTGGATCACCTGAGGTCAGGAGTTCAAGACTAGCCTGGCCAGTATTTTGAAACCCCATCTCTACTAAACATACAAAAAATTAGGCTGGCGTGGTGGCAGGTGCCTGTGGAAGCTGAGGCAGGAGAATCGCTTGAACCCAGAAGGCAGAGGTTGCTGTGAGTAGAGATTGTGTCACTGCACTCCAATCTGGACGACAAGGCGAGACTCTGTCTCAAAAAAAAAAAAAAGGAAATAGCTGACTATATTAAATGCATATTCCCACCACTTTTTATCATTCAAAGTAAATAATGAAGTTAAAACATAAGACATGAAAATAAAAATAAATAATAAAGAGACAGTGTTGCAAAGAATGAGGAGGAACAAGATCAAATTTTAAGTTCAGTGCGGCACTTATGTCATTAAACCTCACTTGTTTCATCTGTAAAATAGACACCATAGCGTTGTTCATGAGATTGAAATGAGATAATATATTTAGAAGTTTAAAAAACAAGATACCAGTGTTCAAGTTCTACTCCTAGTGGGTTTTTTAAAAATTTTATTTGAGACAGAATCTTACACTGTTTCCCAAGCTGGAGTACAGTGGCACGATCACGGATCACTGCAGCCTCGACCCTCCAGCCTCCCACGTAGCTGGGACTACAGACACAAACCGTCATGGCTGGCATATATATATATATATATATTTTTAGAGACGGGGTCTCACTATGTTGCCCAGGCTGGTCTTGGACTCCTGGGCTTAAGTAACCTCACCTCAGCCTCCCAAAATGCTAGGATTATAGGCATGAGCCACCATGCCCAGCCTCCTAGCACTTTCTTGAGTGGACACTATTGCATAGAGAAAAAAGCATATGAACCGAAGTTGCATAGACACTGGTTTAAATTCTGGCTTTGCCATTTATACCATGAATGGGTTCTTTAATCTCTTTGGACCTTCATTTCTTCAACCATAAAGTGGCTTTTATCGTATCACCCTTGTAAGACAGCATAGGGCATGGGCTCTGCCAGGACACATAGGAGCTCCAGAGCTTGCAGCTTGTCAAATGTGGATGTTGATAGTTGCGGGACGGTTGTGTGCTTCTGTGTGTGTGGAATACAGTACCATCGACATCCCTTCCCGAGCATGACCTGGTGTTTCTTTTCACTTGCAGCTATCTTCCAGAGAGCCACACTGGGCATGGACACCCTTTTCCCTACCTGGAGGAGCACAGGTGGTAGTGTAATTTTCCCAGTCACGAAACTTCTAAGGCCATCTCAGGGGCGTGTGCGCCAGGATAGGAGGGCAGCACCCGAGGACAACGTAACCATGCCTTTTGGTCTGAAGCTCCGCCGGACACGGCGCTACAACGTCCTGAGCAAGAACTGCTTTGTTACACGGATTCGCCTGCTGGACAGCAATGTTATCGAGTGCACGCTGTCGGTGGAAAGCACAGGGCAAGAATGCCTGGAGGCTGTGGCCCAGAGGCTGGAGCTGCGAGAGGTAAGAAGGGTGTGTGTGCGCACGTGCATGCGTGTTGGGTATGCGAAGGAGAACTCACCAAAGGGACCAGCCATCTGTTTCTTGGCATCTGTCATGTTTTTTGACCTAAGCGACCATGTGTTTATAAGAATCCTGTTATTCTTAGTACGGGTGTGATCTTTTCTACCAGTGGATGGGGAGACTTGTACTGATGCGAACACCGCCCAGAGCTGCATGGCGTGGCAGGCTCTCTTTTATTTGAGCTGGCGAGGGGGTTTGAGGGGGAGTTGAAAATGAGAGACTCTCCCCACCAGAGAGTCATTTTCTCTTTTAAAACAATCGAGTGGGTAGCTGGTATTTTGGCATTCTGGCTGCACATCAAGGAGAAAGACACCCACATACAGATGCATGCAGCTGCTTTTTTTTTTTTTTTGGTTGTTTCTATATTTTCCTCTTAAAAAAAAATAATAAAGAGGAAAAGCATTTAGAGTGAGCATGACCAGTGAGGCTTTTTGTGGGAGCCTGTAAAACAGGGGTTTTGTTCCTTTAAGAATCCTCAGAGCTCTTCGCACTGTCTGTGAGATGGCTATTAAGCAAAGACAGGGCTGACCACTTAGATGGTCATGCTATCACTCTTTAGAAGGGACTCTCAGAACAGTATGCTGTTTATGACAGCCAAGCCCTTCGTTTTTCAGTCACACAGACATTCAAGACAAGAGACTTTTGTGAGCAATCTCCACTTCAGCATCTGTGTCTTGAGAGCCGTCTGACATATTGACCACGGAGAAGGTGGTACCGTTTAGTGGTTGCCAATGCGGAATGACTGCAAGCCCTGAGGCTCAGACATTCCTGAGGGCAAGGAAGAGCTGTGTGTCATTGTCCTAGGTCCTGGGGCTCTTGGAGAGTCCATGTGACAGCACTGCCCAGGACCTCAATGACAGATAGGGGTGGCAATCACTGTTGGAAGTGTTTGCATGTGGCTTCTCTCCACCTGCTTACAAAGGAATTGGGGCTCAGGAGGGTCTTCCTCTCCCCTTGACGTCTTCTACAGGCCGGCTGTGACTGTTTTTGTTTGGGAAACTGTTTCACCCAAAATACATCTGTTTCCTGCTGTTCTTTGTGTTCAGTGATCAGGTATTCCTCTTAGGTATATTTTTCTGTGCAGGAGGCTGTCTTGGAAAATGGAGGTATGTATTAGTAGGTTGGTAACTGCCACAATAGAATAAATGTGTGAAATATTCCCATCTTGTTGATTGGAAGCTGGCTCTCTTTTCTCATTGACGACACATTAGGGTACACACATTTAAACACACATGTGCGTAAGTGCATGGGCATAAAGGGAAAACTTTAATACTGTAGATTGGTTGGGCAAGAGACTTGTCTAAGTTTTTATAGAAAATGTAATTGTACGCTACTTACGAAGATTTGCAGTATTTTTACCTTTTAAGTACTTCTAGTCACTTAAATTAGAACAACTCATTATTCCTCATATGCATCGGGACAGTGTAGCATGTTGTTATGTAGTTACAGGTATAGGCATTGGAGTCTTGGCCTTGGGTTCAGCTTACAGTTCTGTCATTTATTATTTGGGTGACAATGGAAAAGTTACTGAATCTTTCGGGGGATAAGTTTCTCACCTATAAAATGGGAATAATAATGCTTACTTCATAGGGCTGTTGTAAATATTAAAATAGTTCCTGTATGGAAAATGTGTAGTGCTGTGTCTAATAATTTATAATTGTTCAAATTTGAGAGTCTTAAACTACTTAAAAAAACCAACTTTTTTTGTTAAAATATTGAACAACTGTCTTGTGCCAGGCATGTTTTTAGAACTTGGTGAAATGAAGATAAATAAGGTACAATTTTACTTTAAAGATATGTACAGAACAGTAGGGGAGTCCAGCCTTTAAATGAACAGCTAATGTTGAATGTGGTCCGAGCTAAAATAGAATGCAGGGGTAGGCTCAAAAGACAATGGCTGTTCTTAGTGTTGTGCAGTGCGCATTCCAGCCCACTGAACACTGCAGTCTTGCTGGTGAGAGAGAAAGAGTTGATGGAAGATGAACAAAGTCTTCACTCGAACCAAGACTTGAAGGGTATGTATGAGTCCAGCAGGTAGAAAAGAAACCCGTGTCAAAAAAAAAAAAGAAAAGAAAAAGAAAAGAGGGCCGTGTCATCTGTAGTGTGGGGGAGCTGGATTATCAAAGATTCAAGGATGTGAAAGAGCAGCCACCATTCTTGGGGCTGAGAAGGGATCCATGCGAATCACCAGGTCGAGCTAGAGTTTATAATGAATGGTGAAGGGTGTCTGGAGATGTGTGTGGTAATAATGGCTCTCAAAAGACTATTGTTTTTCTCAGCGAGAAGGCAAAAGTCAACCCTGGATCATCCCCACAACTACCTTGTCACAAAGAATGAAGCAGTGCAGTGCTAAGGGTGTGCCATAGTGTGATTGACATTCCGTTGCTGAGGCGGGGTTTGCCTTTAATGCTGACTTTATTTTGACATGCCCTAATGGGTGCATCCACATTTGACCAAATCACGTTCTTTTTCAATTTTATGCTTTCGTTCCGTGACAGATAACATTGAAGTTGTGCCCTTTTGTGAATCAATCCTCTAGATACTCCTGAATTGAAGGATCCAATAGAGTAATCCGATAGTTTGTTCTTCCTTGGCACAAACACACCTTAAGGAAGAATGCATCCTCCACCCAAAAGCGGAAGTACGAGGAGGTGAACACAGGGTCTGCTCCTCATACCTTGGATTTGTATTTGGATTCGTTTTCAAATAGAGCCAATACTGGTTTAGAGGAGAAGGTGACAACCAATCTGAGATATAACAAAAAGTTTAGTCTTTTTTGGAAGGGGTGTTGGGGCCTAACTCTGCTGCACAAGGTGGAGTGCAGTGGCATGATCATGGCTCGTTCAGCCTCTACATCCTGGCCTCAAGTGATCTTCCTGCCTTGGTCTCCTTAAGTGCTGGGATTACAGGTGTGAGCCACCCACCCAGCCAAAATATATTTAATCTTTTTTTTTTTTTTTTCCATTGAGACAGGATCTTACTCTGTCTCCCAGACAGGAATGCAGTGGTATGACCATGACTCACTATAGCCTCAATCTCCTGGGCTCAAGTGATCCTCCCACCTTAGCCTCCCAAGTAGCTGAGACTTTAGGCACATGCCACCATGCCCAGCAAATTTATACATTTTTTGTAGAGATGGGATCTCACTCTGTTGCCCAGGCTGGTCTCAAACTCCTGGGCTCAAGCGATCCTCCCACCTTAGCCTCCCAAAGTACTAGGATTATAGATGTGAGCCACTGTGCCCAGCTCAATATGTTTCATCTTAATGAAGACTTGGAAGCTAGATTATGGTGAATATTTGGCTTTGCCATTACAAGTAGTTTAGGTGTATCATAAATTTTGTAATAACTTTATATTAGGAAAGTATGTATGGTAGATTAAACTTTTTTTATTGAATTTTTTATTTACATTAATTATTTGTTTTGCCACTAAATTTTATTAATTTTTTAATAGACTTTATTTTTAAGACTTTGATTTCTTAGAGCAATTTTAGGTTTACAGTAAAATTGAGAGAAAAATACAGAGAATTTCCATATACTCCTGGCCCCATGCATGTACATCCTCCCCCACTGTCACCGTCACCCCCAGAGTGCCATGTTTGTTATGATTGTGGGGCCTACACTGGCACATCGTTATCACCCAGAGTCCAGAGTTTACATTAGGGCTTACCTTTGGTGGTGTACATCTGTAGGTTTGGACAAATGTGACATGCTGCTATTTAACATGGCATTCAGACGGACCCAGGCCTGGTTCCTCTTGTCAGCGAGCAGTCATTCTCTATGAAAGCTGAATGTGATGGGGTCTCTGCTCCCAGAAACCAGATAGGGTCTTTGCTCCTAGAGTTCAGAGAAGAGGACAAACAAGAAACAAAGCAAAGGGAATAGCTGGTGCTGAGGTGCAGAAACAGGAAAGAACATGGAATTTTCAGGGAAAGGCAGAGTTCAGTTTGCACTGGTCTGTGTGTGTGTGTGTGTGTGTGTGTGTGAGAGAGAGAGAGAGAGAGAGAGACAGAGAGAGAGAGAGAAAGGGGTCATGGAAGGGAAGGAGGGTAAAGGAGGGAGAGGCAGGACCGAGTCTGCCTTTGAACGGTTTGCTGTGTCTCCCTAGGGAGTTTTAACTAGACCTATAGGATAGTATTTCTAAAATAAGTTACAAACGATAATTACCACCTTTTGATGTGTATACTGTGCTGAGCAGTTTCCATATATCAGCTCATGTAGTTCTCATAAGAAGTCTGTGACATGTTCCTACTCTTGCTGTTCCTGTCTTACAGATGGGGGAGGCCACAGCACAGGGTGACCTGCCCATAGTCACTGGGCTGGCAAGTTGTGAGGCCAGTTCAAATTCTGGCAGGCTGACGCCCCTGTTCCAGTTCCCAGAGATGTGTAGTGGGGGGAACAGGGAGCGTGGTAAAATGCTTTGGGAAACACTCTCCTCAATTCTATAGTAAAAGAAAGAAAACAGTGTTCCAGTAAGTGTTTCACAGTTATCTTAGCCTTCTGGAAAATACGCTTTTGAACTATTTGGGGAATAAAACACTGCTGTGAAGTATAAGGTCATCAAAGGACTCCCAGGAGGAGCGTGACATGGTTACCTTGCATGTTAGGTGAAGAACTCAGTAGTAGAAAAGAGTGGGGATCAGCTGGGTGCAGTGGCTCACGCCCATAATCCCAGCACTTTGGGAGGCTGAGGCGGGCAGATCGCCTAAGGTCAGGAGTACGAGACTGGCCTGGCCAACATGGTGAAACCCCGTCTGTACTAAAAATACGAAAGTTAGCTGGGCGTGGTGGCGCACAACTGTAATCTCAGCTACATAGGAGGTTGAGGCATGAGAATCGCTTGAATCTGGGAGGTGGAGGTTGCAGTGAGGTGAGATCGAGGTCGTGCCACTGCACTCCAGCCTGGGCAACAGAGACTCTGTCTCAACAAAAAGCAGAAAAGAGCGAGGATCAGAGGGGGAGGGACACGAACAGAGATGCCAATGAACACAACTGTAAACCTGGCAAAAGATAATAAGATGAACTGCTTAGGAAAAATGCGTTTTTAGTTGTTTTAAAGATGAGGAAAAAATTAGGGATAAGTTGTTCCTTGGGAACTCTATCAAGAAAGACGTTCCAGAAAAAATCAGAATTCTCATCATTTTTTTCTCCAAATCTTCGGCAGAACGTGGATATGTAAAATGGAGCTGGCGCGTTTTACAGATGAGATGGGATATTTAGAGCCCTATCTCAGTTTGAAAATAGCCGGCCGGATGTGGTGGCTCATGCCTGTAATCCCAGCACTTTGGGAGGCTGAGGCGGGTGGATCACGAGCTCAGGAGTTCAAGACCAGCCTGACCAAGATGGTGAAACCCCATCTCTACTAAAAATACAAAAATTAGCCAGGCGTGATGGCAGGCACTTGTAATCCCAGCTACTGGGGAGGCTGAGCAGGAGAATCCCTTGAACTGGGAGGCAGAAGTTGCAGTGAGCAGAGGTCGTGCCACTGCACTCCAGCCTGGGCAACAGAGCGAGACTCCGTCTCAAGACAAAAAAGAAAAAAAGAAAATAACTAGCCTAGGTTAAGGGAAAAAGAGCTAAAACAATGTTGCCTTATGACTAATTCTCACGGTTTAAAAAAGAAGTACATGGAAACACAGCAGAGTTTAGTGGCTAGGAATGTGAGCTTGGACCAAACTGACGGAGTTTGAATCCCGGCTCTGCCATTTACGAACTATGTAATCTTAGATAGCTACTGAAGTACTCTGTGCCTCAGTTTTCTCATCTGTAAAATGGAGATGGTAATAGTAGCCACATCTACAAGTTGTTGGGAGGATTCAAACAGTTTTTCATAGTTGTCACAGTATCACAGTGCCTGGAATAGAAAGGAAGCACTCAATATGGCTGCTTCTTTGCAAGACACCGCATAAGCCATCCAGCCTCTGCCATGACACTTCCGTTACACTGCCATGACCCTTTTGTAAGTCTGTTTGTTCCATTTTTAGATGACTTTAATTATTGGAAACTGAGGCCAGGCGTGGTAGCTCACAACTATAGTCCTAACACTGGGAGGTCAAGATGGAGGGTCACATGAGCTCAGGAGTTCAAGACAAGCCTGGGCAACAAGATCCCATCTTTACAAAAGAATAAAAAATTAGCCAGGCATGGTGTGATGCATGCCTGCAGTCCTGGCTACTTGGGAGTCTGAGGTAGGAGGATCCCTTGAGCCCTGGAGAACAAGGCTGCAGTGACCTATTAACATACCACTAAGTTCCAGCCTGGGTGACAGAGCGAGTTTCTCTCTCTCTCCTCCCTCTCTAGATAGAGATGTAGATATAGATATATATGCAACTGTGATCTCATACTGAGTTAAAATAGCAAAGTCTTTCAATTCCTTGAAACAGCTAGGATTAATTTAAGGTTGTGCTGTCCAATGTGGTAGCCCCATGTCGTCATGGAGCACGTGAAATGTGGCTATTTTGAACAGAAATGCTCAGTAAGTGTAAAAAGACATCAGATTTTGAAGACATGGTATGAGAAAACTAAAATACTCATTAATTATATTTATGTTTGAGTACAGGTTGCAATGATATTTCGAACATGTTTTAAATAATATTTATTAAAAGTAATTTCATTTTGGCCGGGCGCCATGGCTCACACCTGTAATCCCATCACTTTGGGAGGCCAAGGTGGGCAGATCAAAAGGTCAAGAGATCGAAACCATCTTGGCCAGCATGGTGAAACCCTGTCTGCACTAAAAATACAAAAACTAGCTGGGCGTGATGGCACACCCAAGTAGTCCCAGCTACTTGGGAGACTGAGGCAGGAAAATTGCTTGAACCCAGGAGGTAGAAGTTGCAGTGAGCTGAGATCACGCCACTGCACTCCAGCTTGGTGACAGTGAGACTCCGTCTCAAAAAAAAAAACCAGAAAACTAATTTTACTTTTTGGTACTTTAAAATGTGGCTCTTAGAAGATTTAAAATTGATTATGTAGCTCACATTTTATTTCTGCTAAACAGTGCTATTCTAAGAACTAGGCAAGGGGGACATTTAACGGTAATAGTGAGCATCAGCATTCTCATAAAATATAAAAATATGGTACAATAAACTTGGCTCTACTTTTAACTTAATAATTGGAAGAGGGATAAATGATGTAACAAAGGCACCTGAGGTACTCTTCACCATTTAAGGTAGAGAACTGCTTACCTTAGTAGATAAACTCTATTTGAGGTAGAGAACTGCTGTGGGGAAATCCAGCGCTCTGGAGAATGATGACTTTCCTAAGTCATCTCTGGAGAATGATGACTTTCGGCTGTCTCCTAAGGCTAAGACTAAGAGCTTTGGTTTTTAAAAGAGTGTAAAAAATTTTTTTAAAACCAAACTATAGTCCTTTAAAAGAGTAAGTCCTTATCCTCTAGCTTATTCCTTTTTTCTTTTGCAAATTTATATTTTGATCTTTACTAAAAGCTATTTTACCCAAAGCTATCACTATAGTAGAAATTTTCCACGTTTTGCTATTTTCATAATGACTAGAGATTATAAAGATAAGAAACTTAACATGCATTTCCTGTTATCACATAAAAGTTAACTTACATGAAGAATATTTCTGTGGTTTGATTTCATGCTAATCTTTTTGGCAATTGATAATTTATGTGGGGTTTGGGGGGTACTTGATTAAATGGAACACCTCGTGCCCTGGCAGATAATAGTGGATTTCTGCTATATTTTATAGCTTGTGCAATCACATCTGTATATATGTATATTTGCAAAGAATGAAAATAATCAATGCTGATTAAGAGTCGACTGAAGAGTAGACTGCTGGGGGGAGATTTCTCATCTTTAAGTTTTGTATTGCTTTGTGTCTTTGTAAAAGTTATAGCGTGAAACATTATTAGCTTAATGTCAGTAATGGCACCAGCATCTCCATTTTCTAGGTGTAGAGATTGTAGGTGAAATATTCACCAGTCTTAACTTGTATATCTTCATCTTTCTATATATTCTAGGTGAGTTGTACAGTCACAGAAGAGTGGTTTTTCTTGGCTATAGGACTTGCTTCTTGGGTCTGCGTTACTCTGCAGTTTCTTTTCCTGTACTTTCATAAGGCAATTGGCTAGGAAAATGAAGAGGGTGCAGTTGTTAATTATAGATGTGTCTGTTATAGAAATCTCAGACCTACCCAGAGTAGAGGTTGATTACACACAGGTTCTTTTCTACCGTTATCCAACTGATGTATAGTGGCTTATTTTCCAAAGCCATTGGAATGTAATTGCATGAAGTGCTATTTCAGAGTCTGCTTATAGTCATCTTTTGAAGTATTTTTAAGCTGTTTGTTCTTGTGTAATATGTAATTCATCTATTTCATGTGGAAGCACACTAACTGTTTCTTAATTTACAGCTGAAATACTGGGTAAGACAGGCACCCTATTACAACTTAATGCACGGTATTTTAAACTTTTGCTTCTGGATGAGTAACTCTTCAAAATGCTTGAGATAAGATCATGGCTTTAATCCTTAGTAATTGCCAAGACTGCATCTGAACCTCTTACAAATAGCGTTAAAGTCTATGCCATTGTTCATAAAACTGGAAAAACAAAACCCTCGAAAAATATTTTCCTTTGAATAGCTAATGTGAGGGATTATCCCATCTCTTTACAAATAAATGAACAAACAAATCAAAACCATCCCATGTTTTTCAACCATTTTTTCATAGACTTTCTTTCTTTAGAGCAGTTTTAGGTTCACAGCAAGATTGAGCAGAGAAGGTACAGAGAGTTCCCATATGCCCCCTGCCCCCAAAACTCCTTTGAAGGGCCCTTATTCTCTAGAATCTTTTCATAATACCAAAAGATGGCCATTTTGACACTGTAGTATCCACACATCAATCTGCCATTGAAAACCTAGCAGAATTTTTAGTATATGCTTAAATGTATGTTTCCTGTGTTAAAATGCAATACCCCAAACCAAACAAATTAGGAAGCTGCTCACATAAAAATGACATTTTAGTGTGGCTTTCCCTACTTGGTTTCATCGTAGTGCATTTTTTGTAATTGCTTCAGAGATGTGGTTCCTGTCCTTGAGGACTGGTTCTTCTGGCTTCTTTTTCATCATTGCAGTAAACTTACCTGCAGAACTCATGGCACCAGAGCTGTGTGTTCTAGTTTTCTTAAGAAAACTAGAGCAATAAAATGGGATTCGTACCTCACCCAGAGGAGGTATCATGAGGATTAAATGAGTCTGGCTTACATTTGGTGCCTGAGATATAAACAGAACAAATATTTCAGGCATTTACTCAGGTAATATGGTGGGATCCTCTTGGTGTCATGAAGAAGGTGGTTTCTATTTGTAGTCACTCCACCATGCTTTCTTCCACCATGTGGCAATGTTGAGCAGCTAAGCTCAGCTTCCAAAATTGAGCAAGAGTTTAAATTGGCAAGTCAACCACGAACCAGCCTGGTGGGGTCTCAGCTGGGCTTGGTGGGATTAATAGTTCCTTGGATAATATACAGGAAGTTGATTGGTGCACATGCTAATTGAAACAGACCTTAGGCTCTGATTCCGTTTCCTGTGAGGCACTGTGTAGAGGGAGGAGAATAAATGTGTGCTGTATTGTACTTTTGAGGCAGAGTCTTTCTACTCCAGAGTAGGGAAATAGCTAGAGGAAGAACAAGAGGAGTAGCGTGGGAATGGAAAAGTTACTTTGGGCATAGCTGCAAAAGTCAGTGTGGGGGATGGGGATCTCATAAGTGGACTTCTCTTCCTGCTAGAGAACTGAATTTCACACTTCTAAAGGTAGGACATTCTGGCCGTGAGTAGGTACACACTCTGTTGTCCTGCCTCCCCCAATTCTGCCCATACACTGGAAACCCCATTTCTTGAGTAGTTATGTAATTATTTCATTGGATAATTAGTTGGTGAGTCACCTTGAAATATTCTGTGTCCTTTGGAAGATGCCGTACCACGGCAATGAAAATTTATGTCATGAGTTAAGTTTTGTCTTTAGAAGTGGTTTGCTTTGTTATTTAGAGCTGTGGTTCAAGATTATTGCCTTACTGTCATTTCTCTTGTATCTCATCCTTCTCCTTCTAAACATATGCATATGTGTGTATGCACAGGAGTGTATGTGTGTGTATCTGTAGTGTGCATTTTTTGTGTGTTTTATGTTGTATGCATGCACATGTTTGTGTGTACTCCACGGAGTATTCTTTCTCTGAGTGTTTTCTGGGGTGGAAGCCATGTCTGGTTTAATGATCTGGATGGATGGGAATGAGAAAAGGAAATTTAAAATAGTAGTTTTCAAGGCATAGAAGCAATAAAATTTTTAACTGTTTTTCAAAATCAGTTGTAGAACATTTATGCAGTTACTGTGGTCCTCTATAATTTGAATATTACTAATTTGAATGAAATATGGACCATAAAAATATCTCCCAAATGTCAAAACTACTTTTAGTGAAAGATAATAAATCATCGTTAGCCTGTTAAGCAATTGTGAAGCTTGCCCTCTGTTGCTCCACTCATGCTTATAAAAGGTCTCTTTTCCAACTTTAATAATTGCTGCATAGCACATTAATTACATATATTACCTAATTTATTATATGGAGACTCACTCCGAGGCTTCAAAATACAGTGGAATACCCTCATATGGCCCTGTGTTCCATAAAGGAATTCAGTATAATGCAGAACTACTTTGGACCCTCTTCAGACAAGTTGCTTGAATTGAATACCCAAATGACTTCATGTTAACGTTAGCGTAAGTCTACATCGTAGATCTCAGAAGATGGCGTCAGAGTGATGTTCCAGTGTGCCATTATCACCTGTCATGAGATCCTCAAAATCTTACTGGAAGTATAGCTTTGTGATTTTTTTTCTTACATCTTTTTAATATTTATGTTATTTGTAGATGTCCCAGCTTCTACCTTTGCCTGCTTTTTCTCATTGACTCCCAGATAACCTCTGTTTTCTAATTCTCTGGTTCATAGAGATGTCAGTAGTTGTGATGAAAAAGATTCGTGAGGTTTGCCTGCTTTCATTTTTTTGATGATGATGATGGTGGTGGCGGTGGTGACAGGAATAGTAGTCGTGCAGTTGCAGCAGCAATAGAAGGTACCGCTTATGAATGAGTGACCATGTGCCATGCAGGTGATTGACAGGCATGATCTCATTTACACCTCTCAGAGCCTGTGGGTGAGAGTTGTAACCATCATGCCCGTTTTACAGAGGAGAAAACTCTGAGGGTCTAGAAGGCTCAATGACTTGTGTAAAGTTACTGAGACGGTGAGTGCAAAAGCTGGGAGATGGACTGACTTCGAAGTCTGTTTTCTTTCTTTTCAGCTGCATTTTATTTCCTCTTGTCGTCACTCAGGTTGGAACAACTAATGGACTCACTGGAGCTAGGAAATGAATAATAGGGTCAGAATTCATCCAAGTTAGTTTGTCTAAGTTGATAGAAATATAACCTTGGCTCTGGCTGTTGGCATTTTGTTCCTCAAGAAATGCATCGATTTCTGGTACGAACTTGTCGTTGGAACATCATGGGGGAAAGCTGATCAAACTATTACCCATCTCAAAGTGGATCCATTTAAAATATCCTTTAAAGCATCTGGGTCTGCAGCTTTATGTAGGCAAGGGCACATCTGGTTTTCTAGTAAAGTCAGAGTCAAAGCTTCATTAGAAATCTTGGTGGGGTTGTGGCAGGGATTGATCTGTGGTAGTGTTGAGGGGCAGCCAGCTGGAGTGGGAACATCGGTGTAAGAATGCCTTTGGAAATTAAACATTGTAATGAAAACATTCTTTTGAAGGCAGATTTCCAGGTGTGCTGTAAACCATTCTAGGCTATAATTGAAATATAAAAGAATCTTCAAAAGCAGTGATCTATTTTTTGGTGATTGTTGTGCTAATCCTGAAATCCTAGCATGAATTAATATAAAAGATGGGATTGGGTGCATAGAAGTACCTGTTTAAATCATTTAGCATGTTGTTCAAAACGAAACTGGTTTAGGCTTCAAGTCTAAGGGTGAAAATCTCACTTTCATCTATCAAATCCCACCATAATCTGCCAAGAACAGCCACCAGGGGCTCCTGCCGCAGCTGTGAAGAGGCAATCCTTCCTCTCTCAAAGCTTGATATGGGGAGAGATTTGCTGCAGTTCGTGTATAATAAAGTGGAAGAGGATGATGATACTTTTTAAAGCACACGAAAAGAGTGAATAAATTCTCAGTTACAATCTGGTACTGTGTGAAAATACAGTGCAGAAGCTTTCAGCTGGCAGGCGGTTTTGTCTTAGGAATTGAGTAATAAGTTACTTTGCAGCAGGTGCAAGAGCGATGTTGGCCTTTGCCAGTGTGCTCCATGTGAGACCATGAAGCATGCAGGAGGCACACAGCAAAGGCAGCCTTCAGATGTTAGGGGAAAAGTCAGCACTGGCCCTTCCCTGTGCGACTCCGCTTACCTCGCATGGGCACATTGGTATCTACAAGCACAAATAATAGTAATGAGTAGGGATACCACATCTGGATACTCCATGTACGTTACAGTAGTGTGTGGTTGTGGTTTCTTTTAATTTGTCCCAAAGTCAGATGTCAAAACCGGATCTTGTATACAGGCTGGGGAACCCAAGCTGTGATGCAGCATGCCGTAGTCTTGTTTCTTGTGTAGCCTTGGGTTGCTTGTGGTGAGCATGAACTGATGCTATTTTACCCTTTTATCTAGACGCACTACTTTGGCCTTTGGTTTCTCAGCAAGAGCCAGCAAGCACGATGGGTGGAGCTGGAGAAACCTCTGAAGAAACATCTGGACAAATTCGCTAATGAGCCTCTGCTTTTCTTTGGAGTCATGTTCTATGTGCCAAATGTGTCATGGCTTCAGCAAGAGGCCACAAGGTAGGTGCATTTCCCCCTGTGTTCCATATAAGGGTGTTGACTAGCTGTGAGGCTACCAGTGAAGTAGATGAGCTGGTTGATTTAGGGGTGTGTGGGTGTAGGTGTGGGAGTGTGGTGGGGGAGAGGGTAAAATAGTTGGGGATTGTTTATTCATTGCTTTGCAGCTTTAGAGTTTTGGTTGAATCCATGTAGCTAACCACAGCAGTTTTCTGAAATGCTGGTAAGGCAGTAGGGATCCTGAGACAGGTAGAATTTTGTCTCTAGGCTGCGGGGTAAAATAGGCATGCAAGAATTTAATAAAAAATTAATTACCTGGCCAGGTGTGGTGGCTCATGCCTGTAATCTCAACAGTTTGGGGAGCTGAGGTGAGAGGACAGCTTGAGGCAAGGAGTTTGAGACCAGCCTGGGCAGCATAGCAAGACTCTGTCCCTACAAAAAGAAAAAAAATACAAAAACCAGCTGGGCATGGTATCTTGTGCCTTTAGTTGCAGCTACTCAGGACGCTGAGGTGGGAAGAAGTTGAAGCCTGCAGTGAGCTGTGATCATGCCACTGTACTCCAGCCTGGGCAATAGAGTGAGACCCTGTCTCAAAAAACAAAACAAAACAAAACAAAACAAAAAAACTACCTAATTCTGTTTTGTTCATCCTTTTCCTAAAAATATCCCCATAAAAAATATACCATCATCAGACTTTGGATTTGAAGTCTGGAAATTTAACTAAAGGTGAGAGTAAAGTTAAGGAGGAAAATATTAAGAGAACAAGAGTTTTGATGATTGTCCCTACTAAATAAAAGGAGACAAGAAGCCAGCAGTAGAGTGGAGAACCAGGTATTGGCCCCACCCAGCTACTCAGTGTCTGTTTTATCTCGGAGAAATCTCGTGCTGCCTTTGAAACAACGTTTTTGCCTCTTATCTGTAAAGTAAGGGATTTGTGTAAGTTCATAAAGCATGTTCAGTGAATGGAGTAAGTGCATTCTTTTGGTGTTAGTATAATTTATTTATTGGTAAGAGTTTTCCATTAAAATACTTGGGCAGTCTCCTCATCAAATGGATATTTCTGGTAGGAAAAGGAATCACATAAACCCTCTACTTTTTGCCTTTACCCGGACCTCGTCATCCTGAATGCTTAGAAAACAATCCTAGGGACATGCCTACAAGAAGGAAGAGTATTCTACCTGATTTTATGTAGTTTTTAGATTTTAAATTTCTGATATAAGGATGCACTTGAAATTTTTAAGTACATTTTAAGGCAATATTCTGCTTGCTTTCTTTCATTCCTTTTTTTTTTTTTTTTTTGAGACGGAGTTTTGCTCCGTCACATAGGCTGGAGTACAATGGCATGATCTTGGCTCACTGTAGCCTCCACCTCCCAAGTTCAAGCGATTCTCATGTCTCAGCCTCCAGAGTGGCTGGGATTAAAGGCGCATGCCACCATGCCCGGCTAATTTTTGTATCTTTAATAGAGATAGGTTTTCACCATGTTGGCCAGGCTGGTCTCAAACTCCTGACCTCAAATGATCTGCCTGCCTTGGCCTCCAAAGTGATAGGATTACAGGCATGAGCCACTGCACCCAGCCTCTGCTTTCTTTCTTTGATTTGGTTTATATATTTCTTTTCTTTTCTTTTTTTTTGGTGAGACACAGTCTTGCTCTGTCACCCACACTGGAGTGCAGTGGTGCAGTCATAGCTCACTGCAGCCACAAACTTCTGGACTCCCGTAATCCTCCTGCCTCAGCCTCCTGAGTAGCTGGCGCTACAGGCGTGTGCCACCAAGCCTGGCTAATTTTTTTTTTTTGTAACTTTGTAGAGATGAAGTCTCTCTGTATTTCCAGGCTGGTCTTGAACTCCTGGCCTCAGGCGATCCATCCTTCTTGGCCTCCCAAAAGTGCTGGGATTACAGGCATGAGCCACCTTGTGTCTTTTTTCATTTTCTTTCTTTCTTTTTTAATCAAGAGCTATTGTAAATAGATGCATATTTGCAAACAGAGGCCACGAGTTAGTTTACAGCCTGATCCAAAAAAAACCTAGTGTTCAGTCTTTCATGTGATAGGCATTTAGAGCACTCTGTTGCATACCATTATTCCCTGTTCTCAAGTTAATTTACATATCCAAGCTCTTCTTGTACAAGAAATTATTAACTCCTCAAAATGTGATGATTTCCGTTGGCTTTTGAATCCTCCCTGAGTACTTTACACGGTGCTAGGAACACAGCATTAAGTTAATACATACTTGCTGATTCTTGGCTCTCGGCCATTAAGTGCAAGATGATGAGTGATGAGGGTGAAACATAGACTAGAAATTAGTGCATTTTAAAAAAAGTTCCAAAATGAAGAAAATGAAGTATTTTTACTTACTTCACTTACAAGAAAAAGAAGTATTATTACTCTAGACAGACCTATCCTGTAAGGCCTATTGGTGAGAAACAGCAGTTGAAATAAAGAAGGACTCGATTATGTTTTATGAAGTTAAAAGAAAAAGGTTGTTTAAGCTTAGAAAAATTAAGTCTTACAAGGGCATGGTAGTAGCTAGCTTTAGATATTTACAGACTCTTGTAAGAGGGGGCATTCTGTGTCAGGTCTGGCATAAAATTAGGGTGTACAATAAGTGAAGTCCAAGGAGCTAAAGAATTTGACTTTTTGGCTCAATGTAGGAATACAGTTTCTAATAACTAAGCCATCTAAAAATGGAACAACACTTACAAAAGGGTGAGAGCACTGGTCTCTGCGAATGTCCTCGTGTGGACTACGTAACCTATGTGGTATCCTGTAGAGAGAGCTGCCATATTGGGCAGGATGTTGGAATAGATCAGTGGTTCTTAAACAGACCAGGGCCTGCTGCATCATAGTTACCTGTAGCACTTGTTATAAATATGATTCTAGAGCTGTACCAGAATTCTGGTTGTAATGTTTAGGGCTGAGAATCAAGAGGATGTTGTTATTTAAAATGAATAGTACTGCTCTGGTGTTTCTGATACTCGTCCAGCCTCAGGAATCAATGAATCAGTTAAACTCTAAAACTCTTTACAGTTTTAGATTTTCCAGGGAAGTAAACTTAATGCTGCATTGTTTGACTGTCAATAGTTGCATTCATAGACTAAAACAAAAGGTATTTAAATTTCAAAGAGGGAGGTATAGAGTGAAAATTTTGGTAACCGTTGTTACTAAGTGTGGGATTTAGGAAGGACTTTTCGTTTTTCCTTTAGAATTTCTTTTTGCTTAGTTAGCTTGGTTTATTTCAGATAAAGATTAATAAGGAAAGAATTGTTTGCCAATACAGAATTTTGAAGCAAACTATGTTGCTGGCATTTGATCAGAAAAACTAACAAAAATTGAAAGATATTTTAAGATGTAAACACTGGAACTAAATTATGTGGATTTCAGGTCTAACCAGCTCTTCACGGCAAAGAATGTTGCAGGTTAGGAGTTGGATTAGCATGCAGCATTTTGTCTGTGCCTGAGTGTGTGTGTTTGCAGCATTGCAGAAATTTTTGTTGCCCCAAGGGGCCCTAAAACTGGAATGTGCCAAGGGGCGTCAGAGTGAGTAAAAGATTAAAAAGCTGGGAAGATAGAGGAATATGAGAAAAAAAAATGTTGTAAGAGACGAAAGAAAAGTTGATAGGAAGAAAAGAAAAAAGGAATTACATATATTTGGGAAGGTTGAGGGCCACCAACCACGATCAGGTGTGATTCAGTGAGACATGCCATAGGTTGTAGGCTTATGGACTAGAGAATAAGGGAGACCTGGTTTGGACAGAATAACATTTTTAAATGCTAGAGTTTTCTCAGTGTGGTGTTGGAGATGGATAGATGAGCTGAACACAAGTGAAGAATGCTACAGTCAAGAGCCTTTGGGAATCTCAGCCTTCTTGGGAGGTTTTAGCAGCATCTGAGGTCCGAACCGAATATTGAAACTGCCTTCCAGGCAGCTCAGCCAAGGGGAAGCAGTGGTGGTGGGGCAGGATTCCAGAGGAATGTTTCACAGAAGGCCCCAACAACATTCATTAGGATCGGGTTAATGACTAACTCTCCAGTCATCCGCTGTTATCCCAGTTACCAGGCATCTCAGGTGGAGATGGGCTTTGGCATCTCCGAGAGCACCTGGGATCTGCAGTGTCTGACACAAAACAGTTAGTCTTTGTGATGCCCTGCAGAGTAAGATATTTGCATAGATTAGAAATAGAAATCTGTCTTTCATTTGCGGGCAGCCCGTTGGAGGAGGCAACCATTCAACCATCTGTGCTGAAAAAATAAGCCTTTGTCTGGAGCCAACCAAACTTGTTTTCACCCAACACATGTTTGCAATGGTTTGGCTACTTCTGTTTGAGAACAGGTTCTATAGCATTAGTCATGATCAGCCATTTCTTTGAACAAAGGCAGAGAGTCTAGATTAGTACTCTGGTTGGTTTTTCTTTTCTTTCTTTTTTTTTTTCCTTTTTGTTGTGTATGTGAACATATATATATATATGTGTGTGTGTATATATATATAATATATATGTCAAGACACATAGGAGTAAAAGGAGGATATATTTAAAAGCTGTTTATTGTCCCCAGAGAATCCCACCTATGGAAATTTTTGGGTCAGTAATATATTCAGAACAACACAACAAAAATTTGAGAATGATAATGACATTGATTGACAATTGTTTAATAAAGTGATTGACTTTATTAAAATTATCAAGTCCAAATTGGTTTAAATTAGAAAATTAGGAAGCACTGCTTGTTGACCTTAATTTGACATACTGTGTCTCATCTGCTAGATGTGACTTTTGAGGGGCAAGTCCCTTCAAAAGCGAGGGAAATCTGCCAAGACACTATGATTGTGTTGGATAAGAAATAGATAACTCAGGCCCTACTTTAAGGTGTTAATTGAATGAGAAAGCAAAAGATAGTAAAAGGAAAATATACCCGACTGGGGTGGGGGGTGGGTACAAAATAAAAAGGAAAAAAGAAATCCCTTGATATTGTCATAGAAGTGTTAAAAGAAAACTAGTGAAAAGGACACACTCTCTAGACAGATGGGGGGATGAGTCATGAAACCATAGGATTTAAAGAGATTAAGAACCACTGAGTTTGTTAAGCCCACTCCCAACTGTAAGATATATGACCCTGGGGCTTTGAAAATGTTAGTTTTCCCCCTGTTGGTTAAAATGACTCAAGGGATGGGACCACTGTAATTTTTTCCATTTTGCTTTGCTTCTCAGATTCCTTTTTGCCAGCTTTTCTGTCCAGCAAAGGGACTCTTGCTAGCAGTTCATCTTCCCCAGCATGTTCTCCTGACTCAAAGGAAAGATTTTTGTAATGTGTTTTAATGATTTGCATAGCAACAGGCTCATTGTAAACACATGGTTTTCACATTTTTTCTGGACACGAAAAGAAAAAAGATGGCTTGTGAGAGGTGGAGAAATTCTTATTCAAACAGAAGGATACTTAATAATAGCCAGGAAAGCCAGCTAATCGCTGGCCAAGATCACTGCTTTTAGTTTAGGCCTGGGTTTTTCAGGTCTTTCTCAAGCAAGGAAGTCCCCTCTTTAATGTCTTCAATATTAAGGAGCAAACTTTGAAAAGAAAAGGTAGTTTTTGAAGACTGAATTTAGGCTATAAACTTCTAAGTTGCTGAGTGCATGCATGGTTTCTAAAATTTTAAATTGTGAGTTTTTTTTTTTTAACCAAAACATGTTTGTCTTTGCATTACTCACTGTTGAATGTTAGTTTGCACAGTGCACAGGAGCTTCTAATTGTCCTAATGAGGTCAGATGACATTTCCTCCTTTTCCAGGACATCTTAGTAGCTTCCCTGTTCGAGTGGGGCTGTCCATCCTATTAATGAAGAGCACTCTGCAGAATTAACAGAGTGCAACTACCGCTGTAGCCGACAGTCGCTCCATCTGCCAAGGAAGATTTTAATATACTCTCGTACGTCTGGCGGGGGACATCAGTACCCTCTATCTAGTGGGTGCTGCCTCTGTTTTCTGTGCTTCTCAGCCATTACGGGCATCCCCTACTCTTAGGATCGGTGATCTATTGTACATCTCCCAGTTCTTCCAAAGTCCCGGGCTACCAGGCTGTGTTCTAGCCAGCCAGGTAAAACTGCCTAGCAGTTATCACCAGGAGGATTTTTAAAATACTTAATCTCTGTATGGGCTTGCATGAAGCATTCTTAAATGTTAAAGATAGTTCCTGTCTTGGAAGAACTAACTGGAAAAGTTGTCTTTCAACCAACTGAGAATACATGCCCACATTTAAAGCTGTGCTATTTAGGCACCAGAAGGAAGGTAAGTGCATTTCTGTGTGTGAAGTAAGTGACAAGGGAGTTAGGTTAATGCGTTTTGGACAATGATGGGAATCCCCTTTTTCCAGTTACACATTTGGGCCTACGGCATATTGATGGGAAAGCCAGACTAGGTGAAGCTCTGTATCTTCATAAGGGTTAAAATGGTGTTTTGGTATGTGCGTGTGTGTGCTTAAACTAGGTTTCAGGAAGTAGTTCCAGTGACCTTACAATAGCTTTCTTCACCTTTTCTTTCTTGTAAATACCAATACTTTTCCCTCTTAGACTCCTGCAATCTGCCTTGTGTGCTGTTGTAAACAAGTTAGTGTTCAACCAGTGCTTAAAGTGTCTCTTTTAAAAGCTCTAATTACGGTAGTATTTCCATTTCCTTTTACAACACCCTTTATTTTGTTCCGCCAGTTCTTCAAGTTCTTTTATTATTTTGAAATGTCATTTTAATGGATATTTAAAGTTTACCAGTGGGCTGACATATAGGGACTCCCTTCAAGTCTTAAGATTCAGCATGAATTTTCTGTGAATAATATAATTTGCTGAGAATAGCAAACTCTCCTCCTGGCCAGCTCCAGCTAGTGAATGGGAAATTGTTCTCTTTATGTTGGTTATTGAGAATGGAATTATTTCTGCCAGATATTTTAGATATTTTAAGATGCAGTTGATACTGAGATCTTAATCTGAAACATTCTGTGTGGTTAATGTAATGTACAATGTGATGAGAGGAGATGGCTGTCCGTAATAAACAATGCAACCTGGGAGGCAAGAATTATTTTCCCCAAATGAGATAAGTTGATTGTCATTTGCATTGCTTTTCTTTTAACCTTTATTAAATATCTATTCTGTGTTAGACATTTTGCTAGTCAGTGTTAATGTAATAAGGAACAGGTCTCAACTCCCCCACCTCCCACTCACTCCCACCACAGAGCTATGTCTCAAGCAGCTTTTACTTCATTTCCCGTGTATTTGATTTACTAGAGATTTGTTTGAATTTGTCTTTAAAGTCTACATCGCTGAGCCTGTTTACTTCCAGGAGAAGGCTATGCCATTGCTTTGGTGAAACCCAGGGCAAATGTCTCCTGGGACCAGGACCAGCTGCATGGGTCTGTGACCTGTGCAGTTAGTTGCACGGTACCCCATGCTCAGAAGTGCCCTATAGTTGGTTTAGTGCTCTGCTGTTGCCATCCTGAAATGTTTGGTTTTTGAACAGTAGACCCTGCATTTTCATTTTGTACTAGACTCTGCAAATGAAGTAACCAGCCCTTCCCAGGACAGCCTCCTGTTCCTCGTACATCCGTCTCTGTTCATTCACCTCTGCGTGTTTTGTTGTTATCTTGTGATTTACTCTTAAATATCAGTGGATTTACTGACTTGAATCTACTGCTATGGGTGTGATCAAAGAGAAAAAGTAAATTTAAAATACCCCTCAGGGGAACAAAAATAAAATTTTCACTATCTTTGCAAATAAGAAAATAGAAATGCAGCCCTGGTAACCATTTTTGCTCCTCGACCTGACTCACTGGGAAATCCTCACAGGAATTGGGAAGGTGGTATAAAGCCAATTTGATTTCTTTTTTTTTTTCTTTTTTAAAGAAGGGGGTTTCACCATGTTGGTCAGGCTGGTCTTGAACTCCCGATCTCAAGTGATCCGCCCGCCTTGGCCTCCAAAGTGCTTGGATTACAGGCGTGAGCCACCACACGCGGCCAATTTGATTTCTTTTAGGAAAGCTGATTGGATTAGCTTATCTTGATCCTCAGCTAGGCTTTTCTCATGTTTTACTGTGAAGAAGATGACTCTTAAGAAAGTTTATACTTTTCTTAATTAAATCAAGGCTATACAGTAGGTACCTTCTTCATTGTACAAGTTGTCCAGATGCATGAAGTTGCTTCTTGTTTGTTTCTTTGCTCTTAAGAAAAAGATACGGTTTGAAAGATACGCAGTTAGGTAGGAGTATTGAGGCGAACTACTGCTACTAGAACATGAAGTATAGACAAATAAGATGAAGTTAACTTAGCTGTAAACATAATCGAGCTGTTTGTCTGATATTCTTTCCCTTTTGGGAAAACAAGTAGTAAAATAAATCAGTGTTATTTTGTAATATCACTTGGCATAGCTTATTATTTATTGTAGGTGCCCTATACTGAAGACGAAAGTCAGAACTTCAAAAGGAAATAAATCAGAGGCATTATTCATATTTCGAAAGGAGTCTTTATGTTTGTATTCTTTAATGCATCTGATGTTTGAGACTCTTTATAAAGCAAGATACGCTTATACGTATGTTTAACCATGAGATAAGCAAAGTTTACAAGAAAAAAAAACAGGTCGAGTATCCCGATTCAAAAATCCAAAATCCGTCATGCATCAAAATTGAAAACTTTTTGAGTGTCGACATAATGCTCAAAGGAAATGCTCATTGAAGCATTTAGGATTTCTGAGTTTTGGATGAGAGAGGCTCTCCTGGGTAAGTATATAATGCAAATATTTCAAAATCTGAAATCCTAAGCATTTCTGGTCCCTAACATTTTGGATAAATACACTTCAAAGAAACTTTGGCCTTTAAAGTGATAATTTTCTTATTACATATTTAAATCATACAGTTAATGTGTTTATTAGTATTTGATCTATTTGGAACTTTTCTCAAAAGCAAACAAAAATAATGTGTTTCTGTTGAGCTATTTTGAAAATAATTGCTTAAGCAGAGGTACTGATTTTTATCCTTTGTGAATTCCTTGATTTTCAAAGATACATTCATTCATTTCTTCATTCATTCATTGATTCCACATTGTTCTTTATTAGTGTTACATTGCAGGATTGAGAAAGATTACACAATTCAACCCATGAAATAATAAAGTCTTGTAATAGAGCATGAGTTAAAATGGTAAATGTCTACTTTCTCTAAAGCTTGAGTAGAATATGATGATGCCATGTTGTAGTGTTTACCTTTAACAAAGGTGTGAAGAGGGAGAGTAAACAACAGAAGCTATGTGAAGAGGTGTTTTGTCATGTCGAGGCATGCAGGCTGTGCCTTATGAATTTTTAAGAGACATCTGCTTCCCCATAAAGGATTCTTAAGATTGTAGGGGTGTCATTATAATGGGTGGGATTGAGGATGGTGTGTTAATTTCAAAATAAATAAATTTTTTAAAAAATCCTTTTTTAAAAAAATCTTGAGATTGGAGGAGGTGTAAAAATAGATGTTTTGGAATTCTTTGCTCTACGATTTTCCTGAATATCAGCATTGGGACATTGAGTTGCTGTGGAGTGGGTGGGGAGGGGGAGGGAAGTTGAAAATGTGCTATATCCACACGTTAAAGAAACTCACAGTGTCTAAGCAGCAGCAGAATCTAGAAAGCACAAGAATCCCAAACCTCAGAACCTTCCTGGCCTGAGGATATTATAGTTCTGTGTGGTTCTGTGGAAAAATGTAGTTGCCTTCCATCACCAGATATAAAGTAACAGTAGTTCCACCACCGTATATAATGTAATAGTAGTTCCATCACCATATATAATGTAATAGTAGTAGTCATGGTAGCAGCTAACATTTATGTGCAAGGTCCTATGCTAAGTATCTCAGAGTTTTATCTTTTTCAGTCCTCCCTAGAACTCTATAAAGTGGGCACTGTTACCGGTCCCTAAAAAGAACTGTTTTTTAAATAACAGAATTTTTTCCCCTGACAAGTGGAGGAGATTTAGACTCACATAAATGGAGTCTTTTACATTACGTTGCCAGAGAAACACATCCATTCTTGCCCTCTGTTCACTGGCTTTATCAGAGTAACAGGGAGTTTAGTACTATTAAAAAGTTAACAAAGAAATCCAGAGGGCTGACCTATCAGTAGGATCAGAGATTATATAAACTAGTACTATGAGGGCTGATTCTGGTCTTCAGGCAGGATCGTTTTTGAAAGAAGTGAATTGGGATGCCTTGCAGAGAGGCAGGTGCTGTCTAACTGGTCCTAGTTCTCCACTCCCTAGGGAATTACAGTCAGCAGCATTTACAGCTTCATGTGACCCGTCTGGCCCTGTAGGTATTTAGGTCCTGACTGCCGATACTTGCACTTTCTGTATTACTTGAAGTGCATCTCAGTACTTGGGTCAACCCATACCTCTTCACTGACCCAGCTGGTTTTATGTCATTCAGCACCCAGCTGTCTTAACACTTCAGCTGCCTGTAAGAGACTGTAGGTGGTTGAGCTGAGTGTGAGAGTATAACTTCCCTTAAGTGCTCATTTGAAAACTTTATTTCTATGTAAAGATCATTCCGGACTGCTGGATTGTATGTCCCTGTCAACTTTCTGTTGCAGAGCCATGGCTCAAATTATGCAGCTTTCCTGTTTATTGCTCACAATATCTGTCTCATCTCTGATTACCCATAAAAGGTTCGTGCACAGTAAGACACCAAGTGTCTTGCAGGCCAAAAAAGACATCATTCAAATCTTAAACAAACATAGCCTATTTGAGAAAGAGTCCTTTGCCTTCTGTCAAGACAGACCAGAATGGTAGAGTTTTATATCTAAATATGAAACCCCCACATATCAACAGATCACAGAGAACCAGTTGCTTTATTTTACAGATGAAGAAACTGAGAAACACACAGATAAGGGGACTCTGCTCATAGTCACACAGCTGTTTAGTGACAAGCCTGGCTCTTAAGCTGGTTCTGGAATGGTTTTAGGTGAACCAAGCATGCTGACATGGGAGCACCCGTAGACAGGATTTATTTAAACATTCAAAAAGTCTTTGCCACTCCCCCCCTTCCCCTAGCCGTAACAGCTAAGACACACTGTGGAATTGGAAGGGATGAGTTTTGTCAAAGAGAAGGAAGTAGTTTAGACAGAAGAAACAAAGGGTAGAGGGAAACAGGCACTTCTTTGAGTGAGTCCTTTAAATAGTGAGCATTATGTAGAGAGTGGAGTTAAGATGGGTTCTATTTAACGTTTTTATCAGTGATCTCCAGCCCTGGGCACATAGTGAAAGTGACAAGCTTTCAGATGACACTAAGTCCTTTAGAAGGGTGGAAATTGAGACATTGCAAGTAAACAGTAGAAAGGTGTCAGCAGGTGTCAAGTTACCAGGTGTGACTCAAATAATGATACTGCTTTCTGATGTACTTTGTAAAAGCAGAGGAGGAGTAATCATAGCGGGACATGTTGCAACATGTTTCCGTTTACAGCCTCCCAGCTCTCCCAAGGTCAGCTCGTCAATCTTGTGCTTGCAGCTGGAGAGGGTGAGTAGACATTTCTCCTGAGGTTTGCTGCCAGCATAAAAATGAGTTACCGTTACTCAGAGCAAAGCCCAGCAACTTTGATGACAGTTTAACTGAAGTGTGAGTTAGACACGTGGTCCTTTAGTAGAAAATCACAGAGATGAAGCAATGTTGGAAGAAATGCTTTTGACCAGCATAAATGTTTTGAAGAAAGTAGGAAAGATGTTTACGACAGTGACTAATGTGAGAAACCCATAGGTCTAAGAAAAACATGAAAAGGTCTGTCGTTTGGATCCTTGAAATAAAATGGCCAACCGTGAAAAGATAGCTACTGATGAGGATACTGATGGAAATTTTGAATCAAGTTAAGTATCTGCTAGAACTCTGTATGTTTTGAATGATTGTTGGAATCGGCAAATAACTAGTATTTTGGTTTAATATTCAAGGAAAATAATAGCTGGAAAGAAAACAATACAAAAACAAAAACTACAAAGGAGAACATACATTAGCGTAGTGTGGGAAGTAAGGGAAAAAGAAAAAAAGGAGAGCAGACTTGAAGACGTCACTCTCAGGTGTTTGTTTCTTGATCAGGCTCTGTGAACTCCCTAAAATTAAGTTCTTGTGTTTAGAATCAGGAGATGATGCTAGCACAGGATTAGTTCACAAAGTGCCTGCCACTGTGCTCAGCACAGAGTAGGTATTCAAATAATGTTTGTTTTTTAAACAAAGAAGAGATATTAGAAGGTAGCAGGAAACTATTGCATTCCTCAGAGAGCTGTGCTGATTATCAGTCACCTGGCAGAGAGTCTCCTGTGACCCACACTCACCAGAAATACAGGGGGAAGAGCATTCTGGGAAATGGAGTGCAGCCTAGCTGGGCTGAGACATTACAATGCCACTATGAGGCTTTGTACGTTATTAATAATCAGTAAAACCCAAATCACTGTAAACCATACCCTAGTAGAAACTCTACTGAATACAACTTTGGTACTGACTCATGAGTTCCAAAATTCAAAGTGATCTTCTGAAAACAAATGATCTGATATTATTGAAGATAATTTCAAATTTGTCCCTAATTTTCTCAGACAATCCCCAGGAGTGGAGTTACAAAAAATAATTTAAGGAAAAAATTTGCGCTGTTATCATAGACAAATATTTCCCAGGGAGGTTCCCCACCCTCATCCCAGTCCCATACAAGAGAGCAGATCTACTGCAGAGAACATGGGCTGGTCTGTGTCCTGTGCTGAGTGTGGGGAAGGCTAAGGTTATCAGGCCAGTATGAAGAGACAGGATAAAGCGGGCCTTGCCTCGCAGCTTCCCAGATGGTCAGAGCAGCTGTTGAGGATGGGAAGCCAGGTTGGCTGCCACAGGACGGGCCAGTCTGTCCCAATGGCAATCTCACAATACTTGTAACTTGAAGAGACTGTAGTTGTAGAAGATAAACAGACTCTGGTAAAAGATTATTTAGAGAGATGATGGACTCGTGATGAGTGACAATTATTTAAAAAATAAAAGTAAGACATTGGGGGCCTGTTGGTTCTTTAGATGTGTGGTCCTCAGACTACATGCATCAGAATCGCCTATGGCATTTAAAAATATATATATGTATAAGTTCTTGTACCCCAGTCTTGACTTCCTAATCAAAATCTGGTGTTGATCATTGCCACAGGTGATTCTTATCATTTAAGTTTGGTTAAATGGACGACAGCTGTATCCTGATGTCTTTTCAGCTGTAGCTGGTCTTTTAGTAGATGGATGTTTGAGAATCTCAGGGTGGATTTTGGGGAAACTGGGAAGGAATGAAAGAGTTGCAAAGCTTGAAACATCTGGTTCAGGCTGGGGAATTTAGAGAATAGATGGCGTGGTCTTACTTAGCAGAAGAATTGTGGGCATCTTCCTGGGGATGCTAGAAGGAACAGAATGGAGAATCCAAGGTTCTTCTACAGCAATTTTGGTCAGTTTGATTGTATTTCCTCTGTTTCAGAATATTTTAGCCTTCTAGGTAGTTAAACTTCTATAATACACAATGCATAATATAATGAGTAATACATCTCCCCCCTTCAGCCTTCCAAAGTGCTGGGATTACAGGCATGAACCAGTGCGCCCAGCCCTGACACTCTTTTACCAAAAATTTCACACTTATTTTGAAAAATATGGTTTGAAAATATTTTATCCACTACAAGTTGGAAAATGTCAGGTAAACAAAAACTGTATTTTTTTTTTTTACTTTATTTTAGATACAGGGGTATATGTGTGGGTTATATAGGTAAATTGTGTGTCACAGGAGTTTAGTGTACAGATTGTTTGATCACCCAAGTAATAAGCATAGTACCTGATGCGTAGTTTTTCAGTCCTTACCCTCTTCTTACCCTCCATCCTCAAGCAGGCCCTGGTGTCTATTGTTCCCTTCTTTGTGTTCATGTGTACTGTGTTTAGCTCCCACTTAAAAGTGAGAACATGTAGTAGAGGACATGATCTTGTTGTTTTTTGTGGCTGCATAGTATTCCATGGTGTATATGTAACGCATTTTCTTTATCCAGTCTATCGCTCACGGACATTTAGGTTGATTCCATGTCTTTGCTATTGTGATTGGTGCTGCAGTGAACATCCACGTGCATGTGTCTTTATAATAGAATTTATATTCCTTTGGGTATATACCCAATAATGGGATTGCTGGGTCAAATGGAAATCTTCACAGGAATTGGGGAGGTGGTGTAAAATCAATTTGATTTCTTTTAGGAAAGCTGATTGGATTAGGTTGTCTTAAGTTCTTTGAGAAATCGCCGAACTGCTTTCCACCATGGCTGATTTACCATGACTGATTTACATTCCCACCAGCAGTGTATAAGCATTCCTTTTTCTCTGTTACCTTTTGACTTTTTAATCATAGCCATTCTGACTGATGTAAGGTGGTATATACCTCATGGTGGTTTTGGTTTGCATTTCTGTAATGATTAGTGGTGATGAGCATTTTTTCTTATGCTTGTTGGCCGCATATACGTCTTCTTTTAAAAAGTGTCTGTTCATGTCCTTTGCCTGATTTTTAATGAGATTGTTTGTTTTTTTCCTTGTTAATTTGCAAGTCTGTATTCTTTACTGCCCGGTTCACCGAATACCTTTTTTTAAAGGGTGCCATGAATTATTTAACCATTAGAGTTTAAAGCAGGCATTTTTCCTTTCTGGTTTAAAAATAATTATTTGCTAACTTAGGACATTGTATAATTATAATACAGTTATAACTAGAATATGATTAGAAATTCACTTAAAGCTTCGAACATCTGAAGAATGGTGAGTTGAATTACAGATATTCTTGCCTGTTGCTCTGTGACACTTGCATTTCATCACACACACACACACACACACACACAGCGTAAACACACACACAATAGAGGACTGAACCATTTTACTTTTGCTTCGTGTTACCCTGGCCCAACACATAAATAATTGATTAGAGAGCATTAAAGTAGGTGAGGGGGAAATCAATTTCACTTTTGATCATGGGGAATGAAGTACTCCTATATTTTTAATTGTCTAGATCAAGCTTTTCCAACCCACAGCCTGCGGGCCACAAGCAGCCCAGGATGGCTTTGAATGCAGCCCAATACAAATTCACATGGGCATTGTATAGATTCTCCTCTTGTGGCTTTCACTTAAGAAACAATTTTGTAAGGATAAGGGCTTTACAAATCATCAAATTGAATCCCGCTTTCAAGAAACCAGTCTTGTAGTTACATGATTATTGATCAGGGCAAAGAAGCCCAGGCAGGTGCTTTTGGATGGCATCCTGTGCCACATCCTCCACTAAACATGTTCAGCCGTGGCTTCCATCTCCCACCCTTTGTGCAGCCCAAAGGCCGACTCCCTATTCCACGCTTGGTCCTTCCACCTTTTCTCTGGATCCTCAACGCTTCATCCAGGGTGACTCCAATTTCATATAATTTTCAAATATATTTAATATCTGCTTCTCATAGATTCCTTGCTTTTGATTTCCAACCACATTTTGTTTTATCTATATTAAAAATTAACCACAAAATATTTCATACTTCTATGCTTCCTAATATCTGTTACCATTGGATGTCTTTTTTTCTTTTGATTTTCTTTTCTATTAACTTACCCATTGCTTTCATCAGTTTTTATCTTTTCCTTCTTGAGTCCTTGAAAAAGTATGTCCATCACTGATTTTGCTTATATTTACCTCTTGAAGGTTACCAGAGGACACTGCCACCACTTAGCCAGTGGTGGCCTTTTCTCACTTCTGGACAGCGTTAGATATGGAGAGGCCACTCCTCAAAATCTTCTTCCTCGGCTTTTGGTGACCTTCACCTTATCTCATCTCTAACCTGCTTATTTTCATCTTCCAATCTCCAATTTACTGGAACCCTGTCCTTCTAAATTTTTCTCTCTTTATATTTGCTGTGCAACAGAGCTTAATTATATTCAGCCTTTAGACGTACTTTTGAGACAGGGTCTGACTCTGTCACCCAGGCTGGAGTGCAGTGGCACAGTCATAGCTCGCCGTAGCCACAAACTCCCAGACTCGAGTGAACCTCCCACCTCAGCCTCCCGAGTAGCTGGGAACACAGGCATGCACCACCATGCCTGGCTAAATTTCCGTGTGTCTGTGTGCGTGTCTCTGTATGTGTGTGTCTGTCTGTGTAGACAATGTCTCCCTATGTTGCCCGGTATAGTCTAGAACTCCTGGGGTCAAGCAGTCCTCCTGCCTCTGCCTCCCAAAGTGCTAGGGCTACAGGCGTGAGCTACCACGCCCAGTCCTAGAAGTGATTTTTGATAGATGTGGCCTAAGTTTGTACCATTCACCCACATCTTATTCTTGATTTCTTGCTGACTGAGGACAGCCATTCATTCACTTGTATATTGAATACCTGCTGTGTGCTGGGAACTGGACGTATAAGCAGAATACACCCTTTTTCTTAAGCATATATTCATGGCCCCTCTGCTTGTTGTGACATTCTTGCTTCAGTGTCCTCAGACTGGTGATGACAACTATTTGTCAGTTACCTCAACCCGTAATACTCTAGCTCAGTGAATTCTTGTAGGAACCAGAAAGGTAGACAGTGATGAACTCTTAGTTACTTGCTGCCTTCTCTTGACTTTAAATCCTCCCTTAAATATCCCTTTTTTCTTTTTTTTTTTTTAATTTTTTTCTTTTTTTTAAAGACGGGGTTTCACCATGTTGGTCAGGCTGGTCTTGAACTCCCGACCTCAGGTGATCCACCCACCTTGGCCTCCAAAGTGCTTGGATTACAGGTGTGAGCCACCACGCCCAGCCAAATATCCCATTTTTCTATATTCTCGAATATTCTTTCACTGTCACAAACTGAAAATCTGTCACTAGCCCCACCTCGCCTTTTCCTCATGCCATTTATTACCCTAGACCCTGACAGTTCCTTCAAACTCCACCTCTGCTTGGTAGACATTTCCATACTTAGAGTCAGATTGTTGTCTTTGTGCTAGTACTCATTTTTTAGGCTTTTCAGTGAAATATACACACAGACAAGTACAAAAATGAAAAGCACAGCTCAATGAATCTTTGTAAAGTGAACACACCCATACAGTCAGTCCCTAGATCAGGAGTCAGAGCATCAGCAGCCACTCAATATCCTTCTCTGTGCTCCCTCTCAGTGTCTGTCCCCCAAGGATAACCATGATCCTGAATTCTAACACCATATATTGGTTTTGCTTTTCTTTAAAAAAAATGAAAACTTTTTAGGTAGAATAATACTGTATATGCCCTTTGATGTCTTCATTGATCAGCATTTTGCGAGTCATCTATATTGTTGTGTTTAGAGATCATTCATTTTCATTGCTGCATAATATTCCATCATAGGAAGACATACATTATAATTTACCCATTCTCCAAAGAACATTTGAATTGTTTACATTTGGGAGCTATTATGAATGGAACTGTATTGCTGTGAACACTTCTAGTACATGTCTTATGGACAGTCTTACACAGGCGTTGATGAATGTACTTATTTCTGCTGAATATGCATATTCTAGTTTAAGCCAATCGTTTTCCAAAAAATTGTATTACTGCCAGCGAAAGTAAGAAAAGCAAATTGTAAGGCCGAGAAATCTTAAATACTTGATCTTTTTTTTTTCTTTCTGTATTCAATTTGTTATTCATTAAACAAATATTAAGTACCTTTTGTGTTTGAGGGCCTCAGGGGATGTCAGTAATCATAGAAGGAAGTATCCTGACATTTATTCAGTTGCAAATCTAATTGATTTGTGTCGGGGGTGGGGTGAGGGGGCAGAGTCTTGTTCCTTCACCCAGGCTGTAGTGCGGTGGTGCAGTCATAGCTCACTGCAACCTCCTGGCCCATAGTTCCTGACCCAGAAGATCCTCCTACCTCAGCCTGGATGTAGCTGGGACTACAGGCATGCGTCATCATGCCTGGCTAATTTTAAAAAAGCTGTTTTGTAGAGACAAGGTCTCACTGTATTGCTCAGGTTGGTCTTGAACTCCTGGGCTCAAGCAGTCCTTCTGCCTTGGCCTCCCAAAGTGCTGGGATTATAGGCATGAGCCACTGCGCCTGGCGGATGTTTCTTAATATTATCAATAACGATGACTCCTAACATTTCATAAGTGCCTACCGAGTGGCCAGGCACAGTTCTAAGTTCTTCATATTAATTCATTTAGTCCTTGCAACAACTCTTTGAGTTAGTACTATTATTCTGATTTCACAGAATAAGAAACTAAGGCACAGAGATGTTGAGTAACTTGCCTGCACTGTGTGAGCACATGAGAGCTGTGATCCAAGCCTACACAGTGTAGCTCCAGAATCCACACATTGACCACTATGTGCTATGCCTTTCCAGTTAAATCCATTCTAGCCCACTCTGCCCCCAAGTTATGTCTTCTTACCTCCAGCCTTATATACAGTGAAATGGTAAAGAGCACAGGCTTTAGAGTCAGACAGACTTGGATTTGAATTCTGCTCTGCCATTCACTCTTTGTATGACCTCGGGTGACTTATCCTTTTTAAGACTCAGTTTCTCCATGAACAGAAGCTCTTTTGAAGATTACAGTGGTTAATAAATAGAAAAGCATACTTTGTAGTATCTAACACTATTATTATTATTTGACTTCCTAATTTGTATCTGTAACACCCATTTATATAATGTGGTGTATATACCAACTCTAAAGCATCCTTCTCAAGGACTGCTTTCATCATTTTCCTTCCTTTATCAAAAACATATAATGTCTTACCATTGCTTAGAAGATAAAGACAGTCGTTGAGAGGCATTTGAAGCATGGCAAGCCTCTATCTTCCTTTTTTGTCTCCTGCTTCCTTACATATAGCTCTATCTTATTTGTCTGCCTACGCCATTCAGTGACTCTGGACACCCTGAGCTTCTCACTCCTTCCTCTCCTCTTTGCAGTACTTCCTCCTTCCTTCTTGCCCTAGAAGCCTCCTTTGCCTTCCAGACTTACCTGGGCATTCATTCAACGCATTTATTATTTCCTAAGTATAAGGCACTCTGCAGGATACAGAGTGGCATAAGATATCAGTCTTTTTTTTTTTTTACGTATTTTCTTTTTTTTTTTCTTTTTTTTTTTTTAAGAGAAAAAGAGAAAGAAGGAAGAAAAAAAGAATGAAATAAAGAGAAAAGAAGAAAAAAAAAAAAGGAAGAGAGAACGGGAATCTTGCTCTATTGCCCAGGCTAGAATGCAGTCTACAAATGGATATTAAAAGCTTTTTTTATACTAATAATTGTGTTATACAATGGAGACAGGAAGGAATAAGGGAGGAAAATAACAAACAAACAGCCAACCAATATTTCATTTAAACCTATGAAATGCTATGCAATTGCTAGGGAGTGATTTACTACCAACCATGTGGTCACTTTTAGAATAAATGTGATGCGTTACTGAAAAAAAAAATGTATATTTTATGGATTTGGAGTAGAGAGTTCTGTAAATGTTTATTAAATTTACTTGTTTGAGGTTTAAGTTCAAGTCCCGAGTAACCTTCTTAACCTTCTGTCTCATTAATTTATCCAATATTGACAATGTAATGTTAAAGTCTCCCACTATTATCGTGTGGGAGTCCAAGTCTCTTTGTAAGTCACCAAGAAGTTGCCCTATGTATCTGGGTGCTCCTATATTGGGTGTGCATAGGCTTGGGGTCATTAGCTCTTCCCGTTACATTGATCCCTCTACCGTTATACAATGTCCTTCTTATCTCTTTCGGTTTCTATTACTCTAAAGTCTATTTTATCAGAGATGAGAATTGCAACTACTGCTTTTTTTTTTTTTTTTGCTCTCCATTTGGTTGGCAAATCTTCCTCCATCCCTTTGTTTTGAGTCTCTGTATATCCTTGCATGTAAGATGGATCTGGATGCAGCTTACTGATGGGTCCTTTGAAGTGGCTGATACTGGTTGTTCCCCTCTATACATAGTGCCTCCTTCAGAAGCTCTTGTAAAGCAGGCCTGGTGGTAATGAAATCTCTGAGTACTTGCTTGTTTGCAAAAAATTTTATTTTTCCTTCACTTATGAAACTTAGTTTGGCTGGATATGAAATTCTGGGTTGAAAGTTCTTTTCTTTAAGGATGTTGAATATTGGCCCCCACTCTTCTGGCTTGTAGGGTTTCTGCTGAGAGATCAGCTGTGAGTCTGATAGGCTTCCCCTTGTGGGTAACCTGACCTTTCTCTCTGGCTGCCCGTAGTATTTTCTCCTTCGTTTCAACCCTGATGAATCTAATGATTATGTGCCTTGGGGTTGCTCTTTTTGAGGAATATCTTTGTGGTGTTCTCTGGATTTCCTGGACTTGAATATTAGTCTGCCTTGCTAGGTTAGGAAAGTTTTCCTGGATAATATCCTGAAAAATATTTTCCAGCTTGGATTCATTCTCTTCGTCACATTCAGGTACACCTATCAAACGTAGATTAGGTCTTTTCACATAGTCCCATATTTCTTGGAGACTTTGCTCATTCCTTTTTACCCTTTTTTCTCTAATCTTGTCTTCTCGTTTTATTTCGTTAAGTTGGTCTTCGACCTCTGAAATCCTTTCTTCTGCTTGATCAATTCGACTGTTAAAACTTGTGCATACTTCTTGAAGTTCTCGTATTGTGTTTTTCAGCTCCATTAATTCACTTACATTCCTCTTTAAATTGTCCATTCTACTGAATATTTCGTGAAACCTTTTTCAAGGTTCTTAGTTTCCTTGCATTGGGCTAGAACATGTTCTTTTAGCTCACAGAAGTTTCTCATTATCCACCTTCTGAAGCCTGATTCTGTTGATTCCTCACATTCATTTTCTATCAGGCCTTGTTCAATTGGTGATGAGGCACTGCAATCCTCTGTAGGAGGAGAGGCATTCTGATTTCGGGGTGTTTTCAGCCTTTTTGCGCTGGTTTCTTCCCATCTTTGTGGATTTATCCACCTGTCGTCTGTGTAATTGCTGACTTTCAGATTAGGTCTCTGAGTGGACGTCCAGCTTGTTGGTTATAAAGTTTTTTCTATTTCTTAATTTTCCTTCGGCGGATGCCCCTCCCCCACAGAGCTGGACCTTCCCGGGTTCAGCTGTACTTGCTGTGAAACGCTGAATCCTCAGCAGTTCCAACTGCTGTTTTTTTGTTATTGTTGTTGGGGGGGACCAGCTTTCCCCTGCGGCGACCCACTACGCCGGCTGAAACAGCGGCGTTAAGATTCGTGGCGCTTTTCTGCCCGGGAATCTCCCGGTCTGCTCCCCACTTCAGTCCGCTTTTTAATCAGCTGAATGGGAGACTCTGCTTTCCCGGAGCTCCAACGCCAACCAAAAGGGCACTCAGTCCCGTATACTCCGGACTGAGAACCGCCGCGTCGGGGCGCCTGCAAAACGGCCGCGCCCTCCAGAAGGGTCGCGCTGGCAACCCGTGGGGCTCCTCCGCCAAGAATCTCTTGGTCCGTAGGCTATGAAAATTCGTCTGAAAATGTGGCGTTCACTCACTCTCTGCGCTTTCAGTGGGAGCTACAATCCTGAGCTGCTGCTAATCGGCCATCTTGGATCTCTCTCCAAGATATCAGTCTTGTCCTGAATGGGGTTTTCAATATATTTGAGTAGATTAGATGGTCACATAAAAATATTTGAGAAACATAGTAATATGTGATGGATGCCAGCTGGAGGTACCTTTCATGGGTGGAATGATAAGGAGAAGCTTTGGAGACATTATTCAGTGATCTCCAGAGAAACAGAACTAATGAGATGTGTATATAAATAGGGAGAGAAACTTATTTTAAGGAATCGGCTCACAGAAATGGGGAGGCTTTACAAATGTGAAATCTGCAATGCAGGCCAGCAGGCTGGAAACCCAGGGAAGATTGTAGTTCAAGTCCAAACACAAATTCTTCCTTGGAGGTCCATCTTTTCTCTGTAAGACTTTCACCTGATTGGATGAGGCCCACTCACATTAAGACAAGCATTCTGCTTCACTCAAAGTCTACTGATTTAAATATTAATCATCAAAAAATACCTTCACAGAAACATCTAGAAAAATGTTTAACCATATATATGGGTATCGTGGCCTAGCCAAATTGACACATAAAATTAACCATGACAAGAGATGTCCCTGGAATTGGGGCCTTGAAGAAGACACTGGATTTTGGGGGAGTCAGCACTATTAAGTGGAAAGCCTGGACCAGGGGCTATAAGCCTGTTTCTCCCCCAAATACCCAAAGAGGTAGCTCCCATCAGTATCAGGGGCTCACTCATGGATGAGTGGAAAGTGTGAAGGGAAAACATTCTGAGCTGAGGAAATTATATAAGAGGAGAGGAAAATTGCAGTGCAAAGTCCTCAAGGATATCTAGAATGTGGCAGGAAGCAAATAATTGTAGCACAGATTGCCCTGGATTTATATTTCGGCTAAAGAATTATTTGAAGTTCAAGGTTTCTCTCTTACTGTTGGGTCACATGTTTACAGGATGAAATCTCCTTCTGTATCTTGAAACTAAGTCATGCAATTTATTCTTTAGAATTTTAATTTGATGAGGTCATTAAGGAAAAACATTTTCTAAATCTAGAGTTACCAATATATTCATTATAAAAGAAACTCCTTTATTTTTCTTCTCATAAAACCCTATGTTTTGAAAAAATGTATCTGTCTTTAGTACTTCCTGAAATTATTTTGTCAAATACCATACATTGATCCTTAGCGTGAAATAAGTGGTGTAACTTAACACAATTTTACATAAATAATATTCTAGTTGGCTTGGACAGCCCATTTTGGTCAAAGTATCAAGGATTTTTATTCATTGTTCATGCATGCATTCGATAAGTATTTACTTGAAGACCATGTGGGGGGATAAAAAATATTTACTGAGCATCTGTTGTATACAGGGAAATCTGGTTACTGGTAATACAGCACTGAACAAAACAGATGAAGTCCTTGATCTCCTGACGGTCACCTTTTTTCAAATATTTATAGTAGTTTATGACTGTTAACATTTTTATAGAGTTGAAATTAAGAATTATAAAAGCATATAGTACCCTCGTTATCTGAATCATCAAAATCAACTACCAAATTGTATTGTCTCTCAATTGTGAAAAAATGTATTTTAATTCCCAAATGATAGCTTGTTTTCATGTAATATTATTACAGATGTCCTCCATTGAGAAGATGATAAACATATAGAAGATGCCCACGTGAACATGTCTATTTCTAGGTGGTAAACTATAAAGGAGTCCATTATGTTTATTTGCGTAAACTTATGATCATGTTCTTTAGACTTAAATCTGTGATCATGACTTCTACGAGGAAATCATCCTACCTGTAAACATGATCTTGCCTTTAAGAATTGATGGAAATTGTACAGAATGGGCTAACATGAAAAAGTGAAGCGATACTTGGGATTTCATTCTGTGAGGAAAATGTACAGGACTTAGTTTACCAATGTCAGGTTGGTGGTGGCTCTAGATGAGTTTTCATAGAAACAAGAAACTTTACATGTCAGAAATGCATGTAAACGTAACCATATTATGAATTGCACAAACTGGTTTTTTCTTTCCAGTCTTTTTAGTGCATGCCTTTTGATCAAGTTACTCTGCGAAGACCATTTTTATTACTAAATGGTAATCAGGGACCATTTTAAATACTAAAAATGATGAAGTTTTTAAAGTATAGTGATTTTATAACAGGGTTCAAGTGGGAAGAAAGGAAATACTCTTTATTTGGGCCTTTCAGAGATTTTACTGAACCGTGGGTGAGAGCAGTGTTTCGTTTCCCAATTCCTGCCACCTGTCCACTTATATTCTCTGCACATTTACTGCACTGGTCTCTTTGCCATTCTTTATCTGAACTCAAAATTCAAATAATAGAAATCAGATAGAAATATGTGTGACACCCGATGGCTCATGCCTGTAATCCCAGCACTTTGGGAGGCTGAGGCGGACGGATCACCTGAGGTTGAGAGTTTGAGACCAACCTGACCAACATGGAGAAACCTCGCCTCCACTAAAAATACAAAAATTGGCTGGGTGGAGTGGCGCATGCCTGTAATCCCAGCTACTCAGGAGGATAAGGCAGGAGAATCACTTGAACCCGGGAGGCGGAGGTTACAGTGAGCTGAGATTGTGCCATTGCATTCCAGCCTGGGCAACAAGAGTGAGACTCCCGTCTCAAACAAAAAAAAGAAATATGTGTGGACTTCATTCTATAAAGGTAGTTTTTTTTTTTTTTACAGAAATAGGAGGCAGAGGATTTGAGGGACCGGGAATAGGAAGAAGATGATAAAAGAAAAGGAGAGAATCCATGATTATATCAAAGATACTTCCTCTTTTAAAACAATTAGATCAAATGTTTGACATGGTTTGATGACTATTTTGAACTTGTACGTTTTAATGAAAGATAATGTTATAATTTTTAAAAAACAACCAAATCAATTTCTCCCAAATCTATTTTGTCTGTTAGTTTTCAAAAAGTAAGAAGTCTTTATCTGAAAGGTTTAGTTTAGTTGCTCAGGCCAAAAGCCTTGCAGTCATCCTTGAATGCTTTCTCCCATACACCACATCCAGCCTTCAAAATATGTCTAGATTCTGACTCCGTCTTTCTGCGGCCACTACCACCTCTCTAATCCAGTCTACTGTCATTTTTCCTGACTGGCATCTTTGCTTCCTCCCTTGCCCCTCACAGTCCAGTGTCTACAAAGCAGCCAGTACCATCTTGTTAAATGCGTGTCAGTTTACGTAGCTCCTTTGCTCCGTACCTTCCCCTGGTGTGCCATCTTACACTAGTCAGAACTCTTACTGTGCCCCGCGAGGCCTTTTGTGGTTTGTACCACTTCCTGCCTTTTCCGTCAGCCCAACCATTCATCCTCTTGATGAATTTTTGCTACATTGACCTCTTGACCATTCATGAATGCACCACACTCGCTCTCCTGAAGGCCTTTCTACTTGCCATTCCCCTTGTTTGAAGTGAAAACCTCCATCGCTCAGTTATCCACAGGTCTAGTTCCTCATTTTGTTTTTAGATCTTTGCTCAGAGTTTGCTTTTATCAGAGAAACCTTTCTTGACCACCTCCTACCTTGTTACTCTCCGTGTCTCTTACCTGCTTTTTTTTCATTGGACCTATTGTTTATTTACTTGATTTTTGCTTGTCTTCCCCCACTAGACTGTGAGAGCTATGAACAAGAGCAGAGAATGGGTTTGTTTCATTCACTGAGATATCCTTAGTGCCTAGAATAACTCCTGGCATGTAGTAGGTGCTCATTAAGCTTTTGTCAAATGGATGAATAATAAATAATGGAATATACGTATGTGTACACTTTTAATATTTTACCAGTAAACTAAATAGATTTTTTTAAATAAAAGTACTATACAAAGATAAATCATTATACTAATAATAAAATCTGACAGCTTTTATAATGATTTCAATAAATTTTGTGCTCCTTTCATGAATATATTAACAAATTATAGGAGGCCACATATTTTCTGCAATCATAATTTTTTTAGGAGAAGGCTGCTGAGATTTTGTTTTGTTTTGTTTTTGTTTTTAAGGAGAGAGTTCGAATACCTACTTAGTACTTCTTTTCTGAAGAGTGCTCTCCCTTGAATATGGCCTGATGCCCACAGGGTGTGCCCTGTGCAGCCACTGACTGCCCCAAACTGGCATCCTTTCTGGGTTTCATACCCCTGAATTTTTGGTTCTTAAAGAGACATTTAATGGGTTTCTAATGAGAGAGTTTTAAGTTCTAAAGCCTAGGATGAAAGGAGGAATGTGTTTATAGCAGCCTTTTTTCATGAAATGAAAGAATTGAAGAATTTTCTCTGATTTGAGAATTATAGTTCTCTGCTTGGCAATTCCCCATCCCTCTACCCATGTCCTAAACAAAGGGTTTCCTTCTCTCTATGTGTCACTTTGTCCATCTTTTTTTTTTCTCTAGGAAGTTACAGTTTCTAACTTAAGGTTTACTGTGTGTCAAGAGTTTCAAAGATGGTCTTGTAGAAACTGAGGCAGTTAGAAACTAAAACTCTCAAAGACGAGAGGATATTCCAAATGACTTTTAGATCGCATTTAACAAATGAAGTGTCTCCTCCTTTAATCCTAGGGCCTCAGGAAAGATTTGAAAGGAAGAACTGAGAGACATTTCCATGCTTGAAAATATAAAGCATGATTTTGGCAGAAATCACAGCATAGGAAGATGCTAGACTCGGGCAGTGAGATGTTTGCTGGTTTGGTATTTTATCTTTGGCAGTCGTTGCCACATTTAATGTCTTCAGCTGCTTTGAAGATTGTGCAAAAGGAAATTATTCATTTCCAGCATCAAAAATTCATTATATTGTCAATGGATTCATGTTGTGATCTGTTTATAGGCTTCTGTAGTTTTTTCTCTTCTGTTTTTTTGAGATTCATGCTCCAGACTTGTAGAAACTATAGACTAACCTACTACACAGGCACAGTGTTGTAATAAAAGAGCACTTGACTGTAAACTCAGAAGACTTGGAAAGTCACCTCCCGCCTGGGAGCCTCCATTTCCCCATGGATACATGGGACTCATCGTGGCTATCTTTCAGGGTTGTTGTGAATATGAAATGACAGGAAATATTACACATGCCAGTTCTTGGAAAACAACTCCACAAATGCAAAGTGCTGTCATTGTTAATAACTATTTGAAGGCTCTGATTTCTTAATATCTAGAGAAACTGATTAAAATTCCAATTGTGGAGAATTCAGTTCTTCCAAAGCTTTTGATAGACGTGGTGTGTTTTTATTATTTTTTTCATGGTACACCAGGAACAATGTAAAGTTTCTTTCAGCCGATATGTAATTGACTGTCTTTTAAATATGTGGCCATAATAATATCCTGTTTTAATGTAAATGCATAGTAAGACAGTGTGTGGGGGGAGATACAAAGATGAACAAGGCAGTCATAAAACAACAAAGGCAGTTGGGAGTTCGCAACCAGCCTGACCAACATGGAGAAACCCCATCTCTACTAAAAGTACAAAATTAGCTGGAGGTGGTGGCACATGCCTGTAATCCCAACTACTCGGGAGGCTGAGGCAGGAGAATCGCTTGAGATTGCACCATTACACTCCAACCTGGACAACAAGAGCGAAACTCCGTCTCAAAAGCAAAAAGCAAACAAACAGGAACAACAACAAAAAACAGTAAAGTAGGCAAAAAAAGATACACATAATTAACTAAGTTGTTTGATCGGCACCATGTTAGAGTTACAAAATCAATGGGAACACAGAGGGTGGAATGAATTATTCTAATTTGGTAACTGGGGAAAGGCTTTATATTATGTGATACCTAGAGTGTAGCTGACTTTTTTTCTTTCTGCTGAGTCCATTGTTGTTTTATGCCAACTGTTTGGGTGGCTAACTTCCAGAAAAGCATTCTTTTTTACTCTCTCTGAGGCAGTAAACGATCATAATGCTTTTTGTGCAACTGGCAAGTCTAGGGTCATCTATTGAGTCTGTGAATTATAGAACAGAGAGGTAGTTCCCAGCTTCAAGGTACTTATGGGCTAATAGAGTGCTAAATAGAGATGGATGGGCCAGACCTGGAGGCTCATGTCTGTGATCCCAGCACTTTGGGAGGCTAAGGCAGGTGGATCACTTGAGGCCAGGAGTTCAAGACCGGCCTGGCCAACATGGCATGTCTCTACTAAAAAAAAAAAAAAAAAATAGACATGGATAATCATGTTATCATTACAAATGCATAAAATCCATAATATTAAATTGCTGTGATTGAGGAGAGGTTGAACATGGATCATAGTGGCCACATGGAACGTATGGTGGGCGGGCTGGATACAGTGTCTCACACTTGTAATCCCAGCACTTTGGGAGGCCAAGGAAGGCAGATTATCTGAGGTCAGGAGTTTGAGGTCAGCCTTGCCAATGTGGCAAAACCCTGTCTCTACTAAAAATACAAAAAAAAAAAAATTTAGCTGGATGTGGTGGCACATACCTGTAGTCCCAGCTACTTAGGAGGCTGAGGCAGGAGAATCGCTTGAACCCAGGAGGCGGAGGTTGCATTGAGCCAAGATCGCACCACTACACTCCAGCCTGGCAACAGAGCAAGACTCTGTCTCAAAAAAAAAAAAAGAAAAGAAAAGAAAGAAAGTTGGGTGTCTCACTCAGTTATGTCACAACAGGTCCATGCTATGGAAATGAAGGTCATCCAGCAGGATCTCTGAAGTATCTCTCATACTGCTCATTTCTGAGCACATAGCCCCTTTTTTGCTCTTTCTGATAAACATCCCATCCAGCTCTTATTTGTTTTTTATGTCTGTGTTTTAGGTGTTCTTTTAATATGGGTTACTTGTGTGATACTCTGATTTTTTGTTTTGAAACAGAGTCTCGCTCCGTCGCCCAGGCTGGAGTGCAGTGGTGCGATCTCTGCTCACTGAAACTTCCGCCTCCCAGGTTCAAGTGATTTTCCTGCCTCAGCCCCCACCAGTTAGCCAGAATTATAGGTGTGAGCCACCATGCCTGGCTAATTTTTGTATTTTTAGTAGAGACGAGGTTTCACCATGTTGGCCAAGCTGGTCTTGAACTCTTGACCTCAAATGATCTGCCTACCTTGGCCTCCCAGAATGTTGGGATTACAGGCATGAGCCACCGCCACTGGCAGGTACTCAGATATTTTTAAGTTGTGAATATGAGAAAATGCGTCTTCATCACCTGCGATGATGCAGCACTAAAGGCCGGAAGCCAGCAATTTGGAATTTTCAAAATTTAGACTGGCCAATAAACAAAGCATCAGCCAGAGTTTAAAATTAGGCTTGGCTGGCTCTTAGTGACAAAACTTGGAAAGTGGGCTCAGGGTTACAATGACAGAGATGCTGGAGTAAGAAATGTAGATGGCATTTCCATCCATACAGCGTCTGTGGTGACTGGTAATGTGCCTAGCCATATGGCTTAACATGGGCTGGGAGTTGCTTTTTCTTTATCTTTCTTTTTTAGGGACGTGCTGTGGGGAGACAGGGTCTCATTCTGTTGCTCAGCTTAGAGTGCACTGGTGCAGTCACAGCTCACTGCAGCTCCAAACTCCTGGGCTCAGTTGATCCTCCCACCTCTACTTCCTGAGTAGCTGGGATTATAGGTGTGTGCCGCACACTGAGCTAATCTATCTGTCTTCCTTCCTTCCTACTTCCTCCCTCCCTCTCTTTCTTCTTCTTTTCCTTCCTTTCCTTAATTTCCCTTCCCTCCCCACCCCTCCCCTCCCTCCCTCTTTCCTTTCTTCCCTCCCTTCTCTCTCTCTGTCCGTCTCTCTCTCTCTCTCTCTGTCTGTCTCTGTCTCTCTCTCTCTTTCTCTCTCTCTCTCTCTCTGTCTCGCCATGTTGCCCAGGCTGGCCTGGGCTGAGGCAGTCTTCTCACCTCAGCCTCCCAAAGTGCTGAGATGACAGACATGAACCTCTGCTTTTGACAGGAAATTCTGTTCTTTCCATTTTTGTCATAGTCTCGAGGGACATAGAATTAAGTATTTACTTCCATTGCCTTATTCGTTCATGAAACGTTTATTAAGCACATAGTATTTCCTACTCATTTCTGGGACATTACTTCATCAACAGAGAATTGACATCTTTTAGCAGTTACTTGCCTGTGAAAAGGTAGGAACTACCTTTAATTAGGGGTTCCGGAGAAGACCTTGTGCCCATTCACAGAGATGATCTTCTTGCCTTACATTTGTTAATTTTTGTGTGTTTTATCCTTCAGACCAGCCTATCGGTAATAGCAACACTGCACTTCCACCTGCTGGCTCACCAAAGCTTCAAGGATGTTATGCAGAATTCTTAGCTGGGAACCTGGCTGTTGACCAAGAAGACAAATCTTTGGGCAATTGACTCACCCAGCTTCCAGATACAATTTAAGCTTTCTTTTCCCACAGTAGAATTGTAGGTAATACTATGAACGCATGATTTTCAGGGCAAGCAGGTGTGTATTTTGAGCTGATGAGTCAAGACATATTTATTGCTAGTGTAAGAGGGATGAGGCTATATAGTTGACAGCTGCGATTTAGAGGAGTGGTTTTGGTTGCCTGATTAGCATGGAGCCTTGGTATTCCCTGATCTGTGCTCCTTTTGCCCACCTGGAGGGTTTATTTAATGCTGTTGGTTCCTAACTGTGATTCATTCCTGAGTTCTTTCTTTGCCGCTTGGTAGCTCAGAGATCAGTTTAAGTCATTTACAAATAAATAAACATTTCACACTGAAGGAATAGTTTTGCTCTTTGGATAAGGACTAGAGAAAGGATAGTTTCTCAAGACTTCCTGCCTGTGTAATGAGTTTCATTTCTAGAACTTTTAGGCGCTCTTTCATATTATAGAAATAGTATCTAATAACTTTACTAGGAGATGATTAATCTTCCTACCTCTCTCCCTCCTTCTTCTGTCTTTGTTGCTCTGTCAGTATTTCATCTACTCAGAAATTTTTATTGAGCATCTACTTAGTGCCAGGTACTGATCACAATGGAGTTGGGGGAGAAGCTAGTGCCAGTGCCGGAAAGGCCTGGGGAAAGTATTGTGGGGGCTGTGAAAAGGTTCACTAACTTGTTGAGAGGGTTTGGGAAGCTTTTGGAAAGGAGATACATTTCATCTGAGCCTTGGAGCACGGGCAAGTGGAGGCGGATAGGCAAGGGAGGTTAGACTGAGGAAATGGCAACAAGGCAGGAAAGAACGTGGCAACTATTGGGGGAGCAGCTCATACTTATGACGGCTCAGGTATGGCGGGTGTGGTGAGACATGAAGTTGGAAAAAAAAAAGTAGTTTTGACTAGATCGTGAAGAGCCTGGTGTGCTGTGTCAGGAGTTTGGACTTTTCCTGATTAGGATCATTGGGTGTTTTGTTCTGTTTTTTTTTTTTTTTGGAACGAAAATCCACATGACATAAATTTACCATTAAAATGATTTTTTCTCCTCACCTTGTCGTATGGTGCTGAGTAAATTCATCATTTTAACCAATTTAAAGTATACAATTTAGTGGCTTGTAGTGTTTAGCAAACTTGTGAACCACTGTCACTGTCTGATTTCAAAACATTAGCAGGCATTCCTCAGCCTCCCCTCCCCTCAGCCTCTGGCAACTACTCATCTATTTTCTGTCTCTATGAATTTGCCTATTCTGGACATTTCTTATGAATGGAATCACACAAGATGTGACTCTTTGTGTCTGGCATCTTTTACTTAGCATGATGCCTCAAAGTTCATCCATGTTACAGCATGTATCAATACATCATTCTTTTTTATGGCTGAATAGTATTCCATTGTGTGGAAAGACCACATTTTGTTTGTCCATTCATTGGGTGTTGGACTTTTGGGTTGTTTCCTCTTTCCAGCTCTGTGAATAACATTGCCATTCATATATCGGTTTTTGTGTGAACATGTGTTCTCGGTTTGTATGGCTATATACCGAGGAGCGTAATTGCTGAATCATGTGATAATTCTTTGTTTAACTTTTTGAGGAACTGCAAAACTTTCCCAAGTCATTGGAGATTTTTAAGACAGATCAAAACAGACTCATTTCATTTTAACATCAAACACTTTAGCACAGTATTTTCTTTTGAGGCTAAGTATTTCTACCTCTGTTGGCATGTTTCCCTAGTCCAGGGCATCACAGCCCACAGCAGGGAACCATGTCGGGCTCTTTTAAGTCTTATGGATTGATTGTTATAAAGAAATCTGTACCCAATAGCATAGGATAGGACAGAAAGACGTGGTGTCAGGACAGCCTATCTCCCTCTGTGATGTATTTCAGAAATGAATTTTTCTTTTTGCAACAGAACCCCTGGTTAAATGATAGGCTACTATTAGGGAATTTATTATACTTATAAACACTACTTGGATTCCCTGTAATTTGTTATAATTAATACAGGAGTTCAAGAGCAGAAAGCCAGGATCAGGTCGTGGCTTGCCTTTCTCTTTTGCAACACCGTGCTATCATTGGCCTTTTTTTCCACTAGTTAAGGCCTGTGTGTGTGTTTGTATGCATTTAAACAAATATTATCCTTTTTAGGAAATAATTGCAATCTTTGGCTCATCGAAACTGAAGGAATCTTATTAAGAAGTTGGGGTCTCTGGCAAAATAGGGTATTTATTGATCAATGAATGTTGAAAACTTCTAGACTTGAACTTTTGCCAAGAAAATTTTTTCTGTGTTTGGGTAGATGAACATTTTTCTTTTCATGCGTGTACACGTGTTAGCTTGTAGTATGGAAAAGGCTAGAGAAAAACTTTCCCTTTTAAGGGTATCTTTGCTAGAGTTTTGGTTTTAGCTTTTTCCTCTTGTTTGTTTGCGTCCCCCCCCACCCCCCTGCCCCGGGGTTATTTCAGTTTTGCATAGTTGCAGGAGTGTTCGCTTTGTAGTTTGTTAGATAGTGCAGACTTTTAATTCACTGTCAACTTGAATAGTCATTAAATGTAAAAGCTTTTAGATAGTGCATGGGTCAGGCACCAAACACATTATTAGACTTTAATAGTCATCAACTGAAATTCTTCTCAAGAGTTTTGAGGAGAGAGGGATGGATGGAGGGAGGCATTCAGGTTTATCTGGTTGCATGCCTGCATATGTAGTATTTATCTGGTCTTGGCAGATTGAGAACAGCAAGGTCCACCCTGTCCATTATCTGGATTTACAGCTCTGAACACCCGCTGGAATGGCTGGAATGTGCTGGTTCCCTCCTGTGGGTATCTCTGTCAATCTCAGATTTAAAATTATTCCCCTTTGCTCCCCTGTACCCTAGGACTCTAGGACTAATTGTCCTCAGTCCCCTCTTTTGGTCTTTTATAGTAGAAAAACGTTTACATTTGTTTCCATTTGCACAATATAACAGCCAGAAAGCAATGCTGTCTGGTACTTTGGTGCATGCTGCCCTTGGGAGAAATGGATTCCAGTACATTCTAGCAAGATTCCTCTGATATTGCTAGCTATGAAGGAAGTTTTCTAGTGAGGAAGGCACATTTTAAGTCTTATCCCTGCTCTTAGTAACAATGACAGGACAATTTGTCTTTCTGGGTCCTGGTCTGGTCCTCCACTCCAGTAGTTTTATGGAAAGGCTTCAAAAAGTGAGGAATTTAAGGATGGCCCCTCTCTCCAAATTGTCACATCCCGACTGAGCATGGCTATGGGGGAGAGATAGGTTGATTTAACTAAATTTGAGCTCCAGAGGAGGGAAGAGCAGACCAGGAGCCGTGTTGTGATGATAGAGATACTGCAGGTTGGTAGTTACAGCTTACGGAGTGCTTTCACTAACCTGTTTTTAACTACAAAAGAGAGTTTCTTTTTTCCTCAGACCTCCTTGAGCAGTAGGAGGAGAAGGAGTAATGAATGGCTGGTATGTGCTATTAAATTTGCATAACATTTTTTATGATCCATAATATAGAAGCTACTCGGTGCAAACAAGTAAAGACCTGTGTGTGATACTGATGATGAATTGCATTTTACTTTAAAAAAAAAATCTGCATTTAGAAATACATACACACAAGGGCTCAGTTTGTACCTGCTGTTGGACACAGCTGCTCCTTCTAGGGAGAAGCCTACAATCAGAAACTCTGGTCTGTAGATTACTTCTATCCCTCTATCCTTCTTCGAAAGTTGTTAATAAGTAGTAAAAATGTATAACTCAGTCTTCTTTCCCTTCCTTCTGTCTCTGGGGGAGAAAAATGAAATATCCCAGAGGCCGCTGCCAGGAGAAAAAACAGATCGGAGTAACCATTGGCCGCAGTATGAAACATGTTCTGTAATAGGATTTTATGGAAAAGTTTCTCATTCCAACATTTGCCTCATATGCTGTGGCACAGACTGTCTAAGTGGGAATGGGGAAAAGCTTGGGGATCGACAGCCCTTCCTTAGAAGCATATAAAAATCACCAGGTAGTGGTGTTTTGTTTTGCTTTCATGCTTAGATTTCAGTGAAATTGGTGGCTTGCCCAGAATGGGCAGGGATCAGATCTTGCCTTCACCTCTGTGGTTGTCCATGCTCAGATCCGGTTCCAACCTGATCTTTAAGGAAGCAGTATTACCTTGGACAAGTCATTCTCCTCCCTCAGCACAGTTGCCTTCTCTAAAAAGTGAAAGGATTGGACTGGGATTTTAAAAATACTTCCCTTATTAAACAGCTTAGGCTCCATGATGCTGCAATGTTGTATGACCCCCAAGCCTCTGTGGCTTTACAAAGGTTTATTTGCTGCCCACCTGCCAGGTCCACTGTGGGTTGTCTGAGGCTCTGCTCCCAGCCGTCTGTGCCCAGGGCTCAGGCTGACTGAACAGCAGGCCCTCCCTGCTCATGCAGGTCTCAGAGCAAAGGGAAGCAGAGGTGGAGAACCTGTCACTGGCTCTGGACACTTTCGCTTGGGAGCAACAGTCACTTCCCATTTCCATTCCCATTTCACTGGCCCGAAAGCTGGTCCCAGGAGTAACGAGGTAGGCGGGCGTGACCCCATTGGGAGGGCAGCAGATATTTGGAACCGTGGCAGGGGTCCTGCTCCTCCCTATCTTCGCCATCCTGTGACAGGCTGAGCATGTTGCCTCCTGGGGTGGCAGTATGACCAAACTCGGATCCCAAGACTTTGACCATTTTACGTGGCCGTCCCCCTGTTTGGGGCACATCTGCTGAACTGGACTTGGAATGAAGATTTCACCTGTGGGGGAGGGGGTGGGGGAAATATGTTAAAAGCAACACGTACCCGACCTCAGAGTTCCTGCTGCCTTATTTGTAGTTCTGTGGTCATCTAGCCCATGCTTTTCAGAACACCACACGGACTTGCTCACTCAGAAGAATGAACAGAACTGCAAAACACAGTTGCAGATGTGCTGAGATAAATTCCTCATACATGAATTTTAAAGAGCGTAAGGATCTTAGCCATTCATCTCTAAGTGTTGAAGATATTGTTATGGGGTATAATTTTGAAAGAGTCCTTTGATACCTCTGTCGAAAGTACCAACGGCTGTATAGATTTGACCCAATAGGGCATTTTTTCAAACTTTATCTTTCAAACTCCTAGGGGAGGAAGTGACTTCGAAAAGTCACTTATCTTAGATGAGGCCCCTAGAGACTCAGTCATAGCATGTTAGCTCCCATTAGTAATGTTTAATAACACTGATTATTAGGCAGTCTTTTCAATTTCACTCATAGAAATCTGCATTTAATAAAAAATTAATCTTTAAAAAGAAAATTTAAAAATTTGAAAATACAAAATTTTACCTTTATTCAAGAAGCGTAATTATGTTCACCAAGTCTTAGAGGAAGAGCAGAATCCTAACCTAAAACCTTTCATCAGGACTCAAGAGTCAGATGGACTATTTCCAGGTCTTTGAATATGAAAAATATTAAAAAGTTTTCCTTGTGAGCTTGAGTTTTCAAAGAGGATCTCTTTGGAAAGTTGGCAAATACTTACTTTCCTGGCACGAAAATTGTTTTTTTTTTTTGTTTTTTTTTTTCCTTTTCCCCTCCACCCAAAGCTATGACAGGGTGGAGTATACTTCCATGAAATTGCATGTTTCCAAAATAGAATTCACCATTATATTTTACTACTGTTATAATTGAATTACTAATGAAAAATAAGCAAAGAGTAGGCATTCTAGAAATAGAATTTCAACTCCTATTGTCAAGTTTAGTCATCGTGTTAGATAGAATTGTAATATTTTTTAAAACTGCCTTTTGTGCAAAACTGTACCAACCAAACAATTTCCAAAGTGGTCTGAATTTCATTCTCGTTTCCGCAGTCTTACATAGTAGTACCCACAATCTCATGGTAATAGCACCATATCATTGCTGCTGTTTAGATTCTCTCCTGGTTTGGATGGCTTCCAGAAGAGAGCCCTGCTTTCTTCAGCTCCTTATTTTTATATTCCAGCAAAATCCTACACCCAACCTACGTGATTAGGAACGCTCCTAGTGTTCCTTGCTGGTGGATTGTGAGTCACTGTTTCCTAGGATAGAATGGATCTGTAATAGATCTTGCTGACACATTATAGAAGTGATAGTCGTAGATGAAAGTTGGAAGTAGCAGATTTTTAAAAACTAGAGCTGTTGTTTTGCTGGCAGATTAATTGGTTACTGGTCTACTCCCAAAGGTATCCACTAATAAATAATCTTAGGTGGTCATTTTCATCTCCAAGGTGACAGGTAACGAAGCTCTACCTCTGGCAGATAATGCCAGGATAACACCTTTTCAAATGTTTTACTCCTTGGTTCTTAATCACTGAACCCTTAGATAGTACACTAGACAGAAACATGATCACAGTGGTCAAAAAGATATATGCATCCTTGTAAGTAAGGCAGAGAATGTTTTAGCACTCTCCAAGATACTCCTCAGCATCTAGCAGACTTAGGCCCATAGAAAGTACATGACAGCTATGGGTTAAAATGATCTGTTTGTCTTCCTGGCTTGGAGAGCAGCAAATGAGTCAAAACCACTCAAGAAGGATGAAAAGGAATGAATGGCATGTAGATGAGATTCAAACATTTTATAATTAGCTGGAATTGGTGAAATTTACCATTTTCTCCTACCTTGAGATTTTGCTTTTGTTTTGCTTTGTGATTTTTTTCTAGTTCATAATAAGTTTGACTAAAAAGGATTTTTAAGTAACTCCTAGTGTTTGCCCTTCTGATTTGAATATAGGTTTTTCCCACCAAAGAGTGGCATGGTTGTCTTTATCCTATTTAGTACATACAAGAGCAGATAAGAAGTATGGGATTCTCCTGGAGTTTGCACGGAGCTCAGTTCCTTCCCACAAATAGGCATTGGATTGATGGATGTGTAATGATGCCTGTGACATCATCATGGTAGAGCCAGCAGTAATTAGCTCTCAGCACTGATTGCCTCTCTCCAGGAAAGTTGGGCTTTGGGTCACTTCTGGGTTTCCTTGATTGAGATGCCAAATTGAAGTTAAAGTAGTGAGTTTCAGTTACTAGGAGCAAAAGCTTTGTTAGCATATATTAGGAACTAATGCTAGAAAAGTGTGAGTTTTTTTTTTTGGGGGGTGACTGTGTGTTGAGAGTATCGTCAAAGGAAGTGGAGTCCTGGGAAATAAGTCTTGAGTGAGAAGTTTTCTAAATATTTAGGTAACTCTAAGAGTGCTATTTTATCGATAGGGAAACAGTAGACTGTGTTGGCTCCTGAGGGTGCTTGTCTGGTCTGAGACTCCATGTGTTTGGGCACAGTTCTGTCCATCTGTACTTTGCTGGTTTGAGAATTTACTTCAGTTTGGAAAGTTGCATCAGATTTGATTTTTATGATTCACAGATATGTAAGGTGAAAACTGTATTTGATTTTTCAGTGGAATTACAGATTATTCTGCCTGTTTGTGATCTGCCTTACCAAAGTTTTGAGTTTGAAAGGCGATGTGTTTCTAGAATGCATTCAGGAATGCGCACTGTTGACTGTAGCTTTGGCAGTCTCGTGGGTGTCCAGGTGTGCAAGAGCGTTTTCATGCTTGTACTCTGTTATGAAGACCTGGTCCTTATCAGTAGTTTATCCTGCTGGCCTACAAATAAGTGATGCTGTGAGAATCCTCTCAATCTCAGAATGAACAGGATATGGCACCTGCTGCATCAAACAAAGATAAACACAGGCAGAGGTCACGTTCCATCTTTTATAGAAATGACCTCTGTCAGCATCACCTGTGCATCCTGCTGCACACACAAGGTTTCACATCTAGAGACATCTATGTTGTGGGAATATATTCCACGTGTGTGTTTTTAAGGTTGTTTGTTCCTCTATTCCCATGAACAGATATCAGTATTACCTGCAAGTCAAAAAAGATGTACTTGAAGGACGATTACGATGCCCACTGGAACAGGTGATTCGGCTAGCCGGCCTAGCTGTGCAAGGTAAGACATGGTTATAAGCAGCATGTGAAATTCCATTTTCTCTTTGATCGTGGTGTTGCTGGCCTCTCAGAGTGAGAAGTTAGATTTACTTAAATGATCTCTTAGTAATGCTCCCTTTTCATTTTAAGTTATCTTACATGAAAAATGCAAAGTTAGTGATTTTTTGGTGGCCGGGTAGTAGATTTCTCAAAGCTGTTTGCAAACTTCTCATGCTTGTATAATTACAGTTTTATTTGAGGAAATAGCAGCTTTTATTCTGCCTTTAATTAAGGCTACATTTCAGGGTTTGTGGAAGATTTTCTCAGAATTACTCCATTGCACAATGTGGTCATATTCTGTGACTTGATGCTGCAAAGGTGTTACTATCACAACTTCGTCTTCTTTTTTTTTTTTAAGACGGGATTTCACCATGTTGGTCAGGCTGGTCTTGAACTCCCGACCTCAAGTGATCCGCCCTCCTTGGCCTCCAAAGTGCTTGGATTACAGGTGTGAGCCACCACGCCTGGCCAATCACAACTTCTTAGAGTGTGATAGCTTTAAACATTATAGTATCATATATTCTAATGCAGTTAAAGAGAGAAATTTAAAGTCCATCATTGTAACATGAAACAACAAATGTGTTTTGGACTGAATTTATCTTTCAACCTGTCCTGTATAGGTTTACATTACATATCTGGTGTTTGCCTTCTCTAAATTGTTATGTGGGGGACTTTATATGTATATTTATACATTATGGCTTATTGAGTGGTGGCTTAACTGCCTTCAGTCATATTGAAAGCAAGATAGGCCGGTTCAGTGGCTCATACCTGTAATCCCAGCACTTTGGGAGGCTAAGGTGGGCGAATCACTGGAGGTCGAGAGTTTGAGACCAGCCTGGCCAACATGGTAAAACCTTGTCTCTACTAAAAATTCCAAAATGAGCCAGGCATGGTGGCATACACCTGTAATCCCAGCTATTCAGAAGGCTGGAGCAGGAGAATCACTTGAACCTGGGAGGTGGAGGTTACAGTGAGCCGAGATTGCACCACTGCACTCCAGCCTGGGTGACAAAGCTGGACTTCGTCTCAAAAAAGGAAAATTAAAAACATGTTTTAAAAAAAGCAAGAACACAGTAATATAATTTTTGAAGAGAAACTTTTCCTTTTAGTGATTTTCTTGAAAATCAGCTTCTCTGCAAGTGTGAGCCAGCCAGCAGCTGGGTTCTTGCTGCGGGGACTGTTGTTTTAGAAGGTGTGAGCTGACTTCCCATCCCAAACATTGGACTGAATGGAATCATCTCGGATCTAAATGTCTGAAGAGGCAGCCCTTCTCCTGACCTCTGTCATTATGGGGTATTAACAACTTAGCGATTTCGGTTTGAAGTACACTTCCCATACAGTTAGCTTCTGTTGTAATTCTGTGATGGAAACAGGCAAAATCTGATGTGTCACCTCTGTCTGCTTAAAGACTGGAAGGAGAAGAAACAGTGGCCAGTTATGATAGAGAAATCAGTGGTAGCATTGCTGAAATAATGGTGAAGATCAGCTATGTCCCTCATCTTCAAACTGAGTCTTTCTCCTTTTAAAAAGCTTTCGTTGGGATGGGTGTGGTGGTTCATGCCTGTAATCCCAGCACTTTGGGAGGCCAAGGCGAGAGAATTACTTGAAGTCAGCATCCAGTAATGCTGGCTTTACTGGAGTTTGAGACCACCCTGGGCAGCAAAATGAGACCCTGTCTCTACAAAAAAAAGTAAAAATAAAAAATTAGCCCAGCATGGTAGCACACACCTGTAGTCCCAGCTACTCAGGAGCCTGAGGTGGGTGGATTGCCTGAGTCAGGAGTTTGAGGCTGCGGTGGGCTGTGATCAATTCACTACACCCAGCCTGGATGACAAAGCAAAACCCTGTCTTTAAGAAAATTAAACAAATAAATAAAAAACTTTGTTTACTGCATGTGCTCTTTCCTCACTACTCAATCATTAGGCTTATTGTGGGCATCCTGGATATTGGAAGATCCTTGAGGAATTTGGGGAACTTACTCCGGATTCCGTTTTCATTGGGTTCTTGGAGCTAGCTGTTCAGTCTGATGAAACCTCCTCTAATACTTTTCAAATAACTTTTTTGAGAACCCTTATTGAAGTTTTTAGAAAGATACATCAATAGAAATATAAGTTGTGGTGGAACGTGATAACCAATGATTGAACTTGGAAATAGGCAGAGTGCATGATTTTTGCTATTCTTGAATGCTGCACCTAACTGGTAATTAGTTACACACTGAGTTTGTAGGCTGATGTTTATTTTTTACCTTCTCAGCAACTTCTCAACATTGGTGCATGCTTGTGTGTATGTATCCTCTCATTCTATATCTTGTTACCTTAAAGATACCTGGATCCATTTCTATCTGATGCTAAATATTTTACATGAAATTAAAGTTTCATGCAGGTTTAGATTTTAGGAGAGCAAGTGAGATAAGAAGCAAGACATTTATATATTTCATTTTGCATGTGCTCAAGCTGTACCACTCTGAGATAAAAACAGAATTTTTGGCATCTTGTAACATGTGAAATTATTTAGGAGGTGTAAAGATATTTGAGGTTGCTTGCCAAGGGTGATTTACAGTGGGAATTTCCAGCTGCAGATATATGAAAAGATGCAGATGGGTTGGCTCTTCAGTTCTCCAGATTAACCTTGAGTTAAAAAGTCCCCTTGGCAGATGTTCTTATGATACAAATCGATGCATGTTTAACAAACAGATAAATACAGATTTGTTTAAAATTTTTGAAGTGACCTTTGGGAGTTGTTTTAAAATTTCATTACTTCTAAAGAATCGTTTGGTAGTGCTTACATGCTGATATTTACCGTGTTGTTATGTCTAAATAACTATGTCAAACATATCTTGGCACTCTTTTTATTTAATAATAGTGAGAAAATAGGATGAGATGTGAATATAATAATGTGTTGATGAGTTTGCCCTATTTTATTTCATCTTTAATTTCATATAATAAATACCACCCTTCTACCTTCTTTTCTTCTCAGCTGATTTTGGAGACTATAATCAATTTGATTCTCAAGATTTCCTCAGAGAGTATGTGCTGTTTCCTATGGTAAGTGTAATTTTATTTTTCTTACCTTCTTTGGACATTTAGTTCTTTCCTTTGAAAATTTCAGGATTTTACATATGCATATTCCCAGGGGGGAAGAGTCTATGGGTTTATAAAGTAGGGACAAGTTTTCTAAAACACACCGAGAAGGTAAAAATGCCTCCTTCTGCCTTAAGACACCTCCCTATTTTCTTTTTCAGATAATTTCTTGTTAGTCTATAAAAATGCTACTGATTTTTCTATGCTGATTTTGTAACCTGAAACTATACTAAATTTGTTTCTCAGTTCTATCAGATTTTTTGTGGAATCTTTAGGGTTTCCTACATACAAGATCATGTCATCATCAAGCATACTTTTACTTCTTACTTTCCTATTTGGCTGATTTTTATTTTTCTTGCCTGATTGCTCTGGCTAGGACTCTGTTTAATAGAAGAAGTGAGAGTTGGCAGAAAAAAATCCAGTTTACAATGGCATTTAAAAAAAAAACAAACCTAGGAGCAAATTTAACTGAGGAGGTGAAAATTCTGTATATTGGAAACTATAAAACATTGATGAAGGAAATTGAAGATGACACAAATGGAAAGATATCCTATCTTCGTGGATTGGAAGAATCAGTACTGTTAAAATGTCTACTGAAACTAATCTATAGATTAATGCAATCCCTATCAAAATTCCAATATCATTCTTCATGGAAATAGCAAACAAGCCTAAAATTCACGTGGAATCACAAGAGACCCCAAATAGCCCAAGTAAATTTGAGCAAAAGAACTAAACAGGATACACCACACTACCTTATTTCAAACTATATTTCAAAGCTATGGTAATTAAAACAGTGTGGGACTGGCAAAAAAATAGACACAAGGACCAGTGGAACAGGATAAAATGACCAGAAGTAAATCACACACATCTATAACCAACAGATTTTTCAACAGAAGGGCCAAGAACACATTGGTGAAAGGGCAGCATCTTCAGCAGTTGGTGCTGGGTAAACTGGCCATCTACATGTAGAGGGTTGAATTGTGTATCCTTATCTCACCCTTTGTACAAAATTCAATTCCAAATGTATTAAAGACTTAAATGTAAGACTTGAAAGTATAAAACACTAGAAGAAAGCATGGGGGAAAAGCTACATGACATTGGTCTGGGCAGCAATTTCTTGAATATGACCCCAAAAACACAGGCCACAGAAGTAAAAATACATAAATGAGATTGTATCAAACTAAAAACCTTCTCTACAACAAAGGAAACAACAGAGGTAAAGAGACAACTCACACACTGAAAGAAAATATTTGCAAATTATACATCAGTTAAGGGGCTCAAAATATGTAAGGAACTCAAACTACGCAATGAGAAAACAAATAGCCATATTAAAAAAATGGGCAAGGGACCCAAATAGACATTTCTCAAAGAAATGTACAGAAGGCCAATGGACATATGAAAAATGCCCAGCATCACTAATCATCAGGGGAAATAGGAATTAAAACCACAAAGAAATACCACCTCACACCTGTTAGATTGGCTGTTATCAAAACAATGAAAGATAACAAGTGTTATTGAGCATGAGGAGTAAAGATAACAAGTGTTATTGAGCATGAGGAGTAAAGGAGGTATAACTTCCAGCCATTTTGGAAAACAGTTCAGAGGTTCCTTGAAAAATTAAAAATAGAACTACCGTATAATCCAGCAGTCTCGCTTCTGGGTGTATATCTAAAGAAACTGAAATGAGTATGCCAAAGAGATGTCTACACTCCCACGTTCATTGCCATATCATTCATAATAGCCAAGATATGGAAACAACCTAAGTTCCCACCAACAGATCAGTGGGTAAAATGTGGTGTATACACACAATGGAATACTATTTGGCCTTAAACAGACAGCATTTTGTCATTTGCCATAAGATAGAGGAATGTAGAGTACAGGATGCTAAGTGAAAAAAGACAAATACAGCCCAGTCTCATTTGTATGTGGAATCAAAAAAAAGTCAAACTCATAGATGTAGAGAGTGGAAAGGTGGTTACCAAAGCTGAGGGTTGGGTGGAAGGAGGAAATGTTGATCAAGGGGTACAAAGTTAGAATAAGTTCTGGTGATCTATTGCACAGCAAGGTGACTAGCGTGAATAACATTGTATATTTCAAAATTGCTGAAAGAGTAGATTTTAAACGTTCTCACCACAGGGAGTGTAAATTAGTTCAACCATTGTAGAAGACAGTGTGGTGATTCCTCAAGGATCTAGAAATAGAAATACCATTTGACCCAAATCCCATTACTGAGTATATACCCAAAGGATTATAAATCATTCTATTATAAAGACACATGCACACGTATGTTTATTGTGGTACTGTTTACAATAGCAAAGACTTGGATCAACCCAAATGCCCATGAACGATAGACTGGATAAAGAAAATGTGGCACATATATACCATGGAATACTATGCAGCCATAAAAAAAGGACGAGTTCATGTCCTTTGTACGGACATGAATGAAGCTGGAAACCATCATTCTCAGCAACTGACACAAGAACAGGAAACCAAACACCGCATGGTCTCACTCATAAGTGGGTGTTGAACAATGAGAACACATGGACACAGAGAAGGGAACATCACACTCTGGGGCCTGTCGGGGGGTGGGGGCTAGGGGAGGGATAGGAGGGAGTGGGGGATTAGGGAAGGTAGGAGAAATACCTAATGTAGATGATGGGGGGGATGGATGCAGCAAACCACCATGGCAGGTGTAAACCTATGTAACAAACCTGCACATTCTGCACATGTACCCCAGAACTTGTAGTATAATAAAAAAATTAAATGTTCTCACCACAAAGAAATGATAATTATATGAGGTGATAGATATGTTAATTAGACTGATTTGCCCTTTCCACAATGTATCCATGTGTCACAACATCACATTGTACCAAAAATACTTGCAATTATTATTTGTCAGTAGAAATAAAGGTGTTTTTTTTTGTTTGTTTGTTTTTGAGATGGAGTCTCACTCTGTTGCCAGGCTGGAGTGCAGTGGTGTGATCTTGGCTCACTGCAACCTCTGCCTCCTGGATTCAAGCGATTCTCCTGCCTCAGCCTCCTGAGTAGCTGGGATTACAGGTGTCCACCAACACGTCTGGCTAATTTTTGTATTTTTAGTAGAGGCAGTGTTTTACCATGTTGGCCAGGATGGTCTCGATCTCTTGACCTCGTGATGCACCCGCCTCAGCCTCCCAAAGTGCTAGGATTACAGGCGTAAGCCACCACGCCCGGCCCCTGTTTTTGTTTTTTAACAAAAAAGACACCTACCTACTTTCCTTCTTTCTCCCCCATTCACTGTCTACCCTCTGGCATGCTGGCCCTCCCCCGCCTTTTTTTTTGTCAGAATGCACTGAGTTTCTTCTCACCCCAGAGCCTTTGTACATGGGCTTCCTCTGCCTGGAATGCTCTGCTCCAGACTTTATGACATTCAGGTCTCAATTCAGTATTACCTCCCAGAGAGCCCCTTCTGTTCCTTGACCACCTGTCTCATATACCCTCATCATCCTTCCTGTTAAATCACTTTTCATATGTGTACTTCTGTTCATTCTTATGTGTGTACACATGTATGTATGTATTATTGGTCAGCTGTGTGGTCTTTAGGCAGGGACCCTGTCTTGTTCACTGTCATCTGCCACACAGACTGTGCTCATAAAAATTTTACAATGAATCAATAAAGTAAAATGCCCATTCCTGGGTGGAAGTAAAGATAAGGCTAGGTTGTAACCCCTGGGGAATTTTTCTTGGTTGGTTGGTTGGTAGCTTCAGGGTAAAAGAAAAGAGTATTAAATGGGAAGGATTAAAAATTTTTGAAAACCATTTTAGGGAACAGCTATAAGCATTCAACCTCCTGGCTCTGGTTTCAGGAATCACATCATTTACTACTTATTTTTTTGATCAACTCCTTTACCCCAAGCACTGACATGGGTAACTAACACCCAGGGGATGAAATTATATAAGAAATGGTGCTTGTTTTCAAGGAGACTACAGTGTGGTTGGTTAAATAGGAAGTTTGCAAAATCAGAATAAAAAGCCAAGTATAATAAAGTGTGATCAAAATGTTATGTGGAGAGAGGTCACGTGCACTTGAGGGATTAGGGAAGGCTGGAAGACTGATGGCGTGTGAGCTATGAGGCAAAGAGGCAGGCAGCAAGGAATGATTTAGACAGAGGGAGGAGGAGCAGTGACCGTGTGGCGTGGGTGTTCGAAAGCATCCACTGGCTGGTTTGACTGTAGCCACTGGAGGGAAATTGTGGTGGATGAGACTGGAAACTACTGCGGAGTTAGAACGCATGGGCTCCTTCGAGTTCTGCAGACCCCACACTTTGAGAACTGCTGGATTCAGGCTGGTCAGCTGGGCATCTGTTGTAGTGTTCTGGGCAAAGGATATCATTTAGATGTTCATGAAAGAAAAACAACAAAGCAAAGCAAGGGATATTTTGAAGTAAAAAAGTCAAAATCTGGCAACTCATCAGTGATGGCATTTGGGAGAAAGTGGAGTGTCTGGTGACAAAGCGTTTAAGTTTTGAGAGACTAAGATAAGTAACTCTGGAATTATTCATATTAGTGCACGAGGTCAGTCTAAATTGGTCAAAAGCTAATCTTGTTCTTAACAGTTAGGGAACATTGCACATCTTTAACTTTTCATGAATAACTCCATTCTTTTTTTTTTGAGACGGCGTTTCGCTCTTCTTGCCTAGGTGCGAGTGCAATGGTGCCATCTCAGCTCACTACAACCTCTGCCTCTCAGGTTCAGGTGATTCTCCTGCCTCAGCCTCCTGAGTAGCTGGGATTACAGGCACCCACCATACACCCAGCTAATTTTTATATTTTTAGTAGAGATGGGGCTTCACCATGTTGGCCAGGCTGGTCTTGAACTTCTTGAACTCAGGTGATCCACCTGCCTCAGCCTCCCAAAGTGCTGGAGTTACAGGTGTGAGCCACCGCGTCTAGTCTCCGTTCTTACTTTATGTCCCTTCAAGTAAACAGTGGTGTTATCTGCTGTGCCTGCTGTTTTTATACTTTATTAATTCTACTCATTAAATGAAACTCCAAAGAGATTAACGTATTACTTAGCAGAGAAGTTCTTCATAGGGCTTAATGTCAGTATGCTTGAGTCAACATTTCTAATGTCTCAGAAGCTCATCCCAAAAGTCAGGGTGTTTTCCAGTGTGCTTGATGGTAGGAAAGTGAGGCTCAAGCCTTAGAATTTTAGAGTGTGCACATTTTTGTGTCAAATGGGGTAGTTGGTAAGGGAGGGTTGATAATTTCCCATATTTTATTCACCTTACTCTTATTAAAGGCCTTTATTACATTGCCTTTAGGAAGGGACCAGGTTTGGGTGCTTCTCGGAGTTTTCAAAGGTGATTAGTAGCATGATATTTTTGAGTTTGTAGATGGTAAATGCCCTGACAGGTTAGAGTGCTATGAAGTAGTGAAGGAGTTATTTTGTGCATCATACCTCTTTGAGGATGAGATTGTTGCCACTAAACTCTAGGCAGGTCAGATACTTAAACAGCATAGACTTCCTAAGTCTCATCATTGGACAGACGAATATTGACAGTTATTTTTGGATCTAAAATGACTCTCTTCAGGATGGTAGCCTCTAGCCATGTGTGGATATTTACATTCAAATTTAAATTAATGAAAGTTAAATAAAATTAAAAATTTAGTTGCTTGATTGCATTGGCTACTTTTTTTTTTTTTTTTTTTGAGACAGTCTTGCTCCGTCACCCAGGCTGGAGTGCAGTGGTGCAATCTCATCTCACTGCAGCCTCCGCCTCCCGGGTTCAAGTGATTCTTGTGCCTCAGCTTCCTGAGTAGCTGGGACAACAGGCATGTGCCACCACACTTGGCTAATTTTTGTATTTTTTGTAGAGACAGGGTTTTGCCATGTTGGATAGTCTTTTCTCGAACTCCTAGCCTGAAGTGATCCACCATCCTTGGCCTCCCAAAGTGCTGGGATTACAGCCTCAGCCACTGCAACGGCCTTGGCTACAGTTTTAGTGTACCATAGCCACGTGTCTAGAGGCTACTGTATTGGAAAGCCCTCGTATGGAACACTTTCGTTGTCCCAGAAAGTGCTGTTGGATGCTGAAGATGACATAGCAGAAGCCTTATCTGAGTTGTGAATATTCCTAGGCTTTGGTCATCAGCCATCCACTTTCAGTCCCTGCCCCGTTGTATCCTGGGTGCACTGTGACATGTGGCTGGCAATTTCATGACATCTTTGCTGGACAGTGCTGTGACCCTGTGCTAGCTGTGCCCCTTATTGACTATATGACTTTGGGCAAGTTAATTAACCTTTCCAAGCCTCAGGTTTCTCATCTAAAAATGAGAAGAACAAGCCTAATTTCATTGTGAGCATTAAAGGACATAGTACATGTGAAGTACCTAGTATGAAACACATAATGCAAGTTGACACATAGTAAATTCTCAGTAACTGTTTATTTAGTTGTCTTATTATTGTTATTAGCACTATTATTCTGTCTCTATGTCTTGCAAATATAAGGCTGTTGAGGAGTATGCTTTCCAGGTAATATCACTCTGTGCTTTATTTTTTTTGATTTTGTTATGTAAGCAGACAGAGCACATGCAGAAGGTGCCAGTGATTGTTAAGCAGCTCTGTGTGATTAAACTTTTGACAATATGAAATTTACATGTCACATAGCAAGTTCAGTTCAAGAAACATATATTGATCACTTGCTATATATTGAGCCCTTATAAGCTGTTACTGCACGGAAGCCCTGTGAGAGGCCCCTTAAGTCGTATGAAGAATTGTGCCCTTGAGGACCCTGTACTCTCATAGAGGGTGGGAGACAAGGATCAGGGATAAGACGAGTATACACATAAGTGTGTAAGAAATGCAGTAGCCAGAATATGAGAAGAGACACACAGAGTAGAAGAGGTAGTTCAAAAGGAAAAAATGCTTATGTCCAGATGTGGGGACAGGAAAGCCCTATTGAGGGAGGTGGTAGCTGAGACAGGACCTGAGGATTGTGGCATTTCATATTGTGTGATATGACAGGATGGGTCTCCCAGGGAGGGTGGGCATGTAAAGGCCCATCCTTTACGAATGGATGTAAAAGCAGTGTGTGTTAGAAGAGGAGCTGGCCTGGGGCTTGACCTCTTGGGCTGGGAGGTCTGGAAGGGGAAGCTGAGTCACACTGAAGAATGGTCTGCATGCCGGGCCCAGGTGTTGACCTCGCTGCATAGGCCGGGGAGGAGTCATGGAAGGTGTAAACTTTCTGCTTGGTTCCACTAGAGCTTTCAAAGAGAATGCATTCCTTTGGTGGAAGAGGGAAGATAGGATGAATGGCAGTGTTTGATCTTATAAAGTAACCAAATTTGTTAAATGGCATTTATTCAGCAGAGAAAAGAACAAAGTCAAGTATACAGGGCGCTCCACAGGTGTGTGGCTGTGTACAGGCATGCACTCTGCCATTTTTCATTCCCACAGGGCCACACTCACACTTTCCCTGGAGGGGCACATACCTCAGGGAGGCCCCAGGTGCAGATGGAGGCAGTTAAGTTGAGAACAATAGCAGAGGGGGTACCTTTGGGCTTCTTCTTTTCTAGAAGTAGGAAACGGAGATTTAATGGAACAGTTTTTGATCTTCGCTTTATTTTATTCTGTTGCCACATGCCCTTCATTAGCTTTTCAAAATTAATGGGGTTTTTACTGCTACTCAGTACCTACATGCACACACATAGCTAACTTTCTAAGCTTTGTGGTATCTTTGTTACTCCACAACATGAAACTGAAAATGTTGAGCTTATTTCCTATCATGGACTTGAGTCATTTCAATGGATGGCTAAACAGGAAACTGCCAATTAATCAGTTACGTGAAAAGTAAGAGCTGCCATAATTCCCCGTCTGCTCTAGGGTCTCTCGTGAACTCTAGAGTTAGCGGGACGTGCCGAGCTGTAGAATTTTTAGCATATAATTATATCTTTACTTTCCAGTTTTAAAAAATATTGATTGTTCAGATTTCAATGATTTGAGATGGGATGTTTTTCCACAGTTTTGAGGTATACATATTTAGGGGTAGTGCTTTTATCCATGAAAAGTTACTAAGTTGGAGATAAATCTTTATATAAATGGTGTTTTAGAATCAAGGGAATGGGGCATTTGGTATGATTTCTGCCAAAACATCAGTCTCTACCTTCCATCCCAGTAGGGTAAGATTCAGATACCCTCATCGGGATGCAGCTCGGAGTCCCTTCTGACATCCTCTCTGGAGCTCACGGGAAAATGGTGCCCATCTGTATTCTCTTGGTGCTTACTAGCCTGGAATCTGTGGGAACTGCTGCCCGGGAAAGCTAGAGGCAGCTGGCTTGTTGCTGGAGCCCCAGGCCACCACAGGCACGAGACAAACTTTAGAATCTCTGTCTCTATCAACTTCTCAAGAGTGGATTGCTTTGGTCTGCTCGTTTTGGATGATTCGTCTTGATTCCATGTCACCATCCTAAGCAGTGTTTTTCTGGCCAGTGTTTAGCAAGCCCGTTTCCATGATGTCAGTCCTCCCACCATGATGTTAAGGAAGGGGCGTTGGGAAAAGTTGTGTGTAATCGGTTCTTCTGAACCCACAGTAGTCAGCACAGCACCGGTTCCAGGGACCTGGCGTTCGGTTGATAGAGATGCTGACTGGGCAGCTACGTACCTGTTGCCTTACAGAGCTCTCTGGAGATGTTTTAGCCATCATGGCTTCCTCTGCTCCGATGACCATCAAGTAACATCGGAATGAGCCTACTCTGCCTTCAGTGGTTTTGAATTAGTTTCCTGGTATTGTGCAGGTGGACAGAAAGGCCTGGCCCAATCCCTTCCTAGGCTCAACTTTTGAAGGGATGATGGTCTGGAAACTCATTGGCCTATACCTCCATCATTAGATATATAGAAGCCATGCAAAGCATTTTTTATAAACGTACATCTGAAAGGCAGGCAGGTAGATAGGGAAGAATGAATGGCAAGAGCTATTCCCAGGCACCACAGAACTTAGGTGGCAACCCAAAATATACGTGGAAATAAACCTGTTATTATGGGGGAGCCATGTTATAACAGTAGAAATCATAACTCAGTTCTAAAAATTACAGTCTTTAATTCTACAACAGTAAAAGAGATACTGAGGAAATGTGACTATTCAGGAACAGCTGAGGAAGGGAGCTTTTAAGGTTTGCAAGCGAAATAGCAAATGCCCACACCCTCTTGTAACCTTCAGCACTTTCCACTCTTATAGGATTTGGCCCTGGAAGAGGCTGTTCTGGAGGAGCTGACGCAAAAGGTAGCCCAAGAACACAAAGCCCACAGGTAAGTCAGACGGAGGGTAAGGGGCTGCCTGCCGCACAGATGTTTACTGTACATGGGACAGGAGGCGTTTATCTCCCTGTCTGCAACTCTGGGCTTGAGTCAACACATTTGCCTTGCTTCCACCACGTGACTCAGCTCTGTACTTCCGTTCTGAAAAGGTGAATGTCGACTTGAAAACTGTGCTCTGGTCCTTCCCTCCCTCCCTTCCTTCCTTCCTTCCTTTCTTCCTCTCTTCCTCTGAGAATCTGGGAAGCCTGAGACAGCCTGTGCCAATAGAGTGAAGACCTAAAGTGCTGTGTTGGGCCGTAGGCAGGTGAAGGAAAGAAAAGGAGAGAAACTTTAATTTAAGGAAGCACCAAGAGCTTGATATCAAGGCCTATGCAGTGATTCTGGGTTCTCTCATCTTGGCCTTTTTTTTTTGAAGGCAGAGTCTTACTCTGTCACCCAGACTGGAGTGTAGTGGTGTGATCTTGGTTCACTGCAACCTCCGCCTCCCACGTTCAAGCAATTCTCGTGCCTCAGCCTCTCGAGTAGCTGGGATTACATGTACATGCACCACCATACCCAGCTAATTTTTGTATTTTTAGTAGAGGCAGGGTTTCACCATGTTGGCCAGGCTGGTCTCGAACGCCTGACCTCAAGTGATCTGCCTGCCTCGGCCTCCCAAAGTGCTGGGATTACAGGTGCGAACCATGGCCATTTGACTCCCAAGGTGTTATCCTCATGATAAACCCCTTCCTTTTTTCTTGCTTAAAAAAAAAAAAAGATTTCTCCCAGATGGGAGAAAAATACTTCTTTTTAAAGCAGGCAACATATTCAAAGGGATGTCCGGAATAATTATTTCATGTTTATAGGGCTGTGGCTCTTAATTAAATACTTTACCTTCCTCTTATTATTCCGTGTTGAGTGAAAGGCTACTGGGGAAGATGTTAATGAATTACTTAGTAATGCACCGTACCCTCACAGTTGGGTAATGATTGCTCTTCCCAGAATCTAGAGCTAAACCACAGCTCTGGAATTTGCCATCAGGAGGATGGGATCTTCCACTGGCTGTCCTTAACCGTTTCCTCCTTCGATGCTATTTTGATTTTAGTGGAATCCTGCCAGCAGAAGCTGAACTGATGTACATCAATGAAGTCGAACGTTTGGATGGATTTGGACAGGAAATCTTCCCTGTAAAGGTAACATGCTGTGCCCTGTGTTGGCTTTAACCTTCTCAGAACGGTACTGGCATTTGGAAAATCAATGTTGATAGCAGTGGGCCAGAATGGCTTGGCCTTCTTTTTGCTATGCAGCATTAGTTGGCAAGTCCAATTTATTATACATAAACAAATTTTTTTTCTTAACCAAGAGATTTTGAAGTTTTCTGCGGTCCTCAGCATAATAGCTCAATAAGACAGTCCATTTAAGTGAGTACCAAGCATCAGCCTATCCCGCACTTTGGAGGTATCAAGGCTGATATCCAGCCCTATGACAGGACAAGTAGCTAATGTCATGTGGAACATTAATCAAGACTCTAGCCAGTAGTTTTCTTATTCTCTTTTCCTCTTCATTGAGCCAATACAGGGATAATTGTTTGTGAGGTAGAATGAAATGTTTCCTGTATATAATCATATTTTATTTCTCCAGCTCTATAGGGCCCTCCATTGTGGGTTCCCAGCCCCTTTGGTGTTTTATGGAAACTATGCCTAGGAAACTGCTACAGCACATCACATTCTTTGCAGCACATCCACCTCCTGAAGTGGGTGTGGTTGGGGGGGGTCATGGAGCCTAGTCATTTATAGAGCTGAGCCCATCATCCAAACTCATTTTCCGCTCTCTGCTGACCTACTTTACAAAAAATGGAGATTTATCAGAAACCTAAAACAACTGGCACATTTCAGCAATTTGGGAGACGCCTGCAATTTCAGCACAAACATTTCACTCCAGACTGGCTCCGCTGGCTGTTTATAAGTGTTCAGTTCCCCCTCTGTTGCGCGTTTGCAATTTGCCTTAATGAGAACTGCCCATGTGCATCAAGTAGAATCGAGCAGGGTGGCCGCAGCTTTCAGAAAGGGCTAAATGGCTCTTTTTTAGATTTGTTTAATTTTCTTTTGCTTCTCTAATAGCTGCCCTTCATAGGGTTGTAATCCATTTTCCTTGCAATAATGCCTTATGAAGCCATCTGCATCCCACTTACATTTCTGCAGCCCATATATAGTCATATTTGGGTCATTGAAAAATCAGAGTAAACTTTTCTCCACTTCTAGAAAACTGACTTCTCAGTCCCTGGAAGCTGGAGGTTTTGTTGTGGCGATTTGCTTGTGTTGTTTTTTAGTAATTCTGGACTGCGGGAAACAGGGGCTGTTGAGGTCATTTTGAAATCTGCTGTGGTTGGTTCTGATGTGCTTTCTGGTATGTTCTTTCTTTAGTGGAACCAACAGGGTTATGATACCTTCCTGCGAGTTGGAAGACAGGTGCTTCTGACTCATTGCCAAGCTGGGGTAACTGAGCTGCACTGCCTGTTTTTCCTCTCTTTCCCCAACATATCTGTGCTTATCTAAGGTGACCAACTATAGACTGCGTGATTTCTGGTGACCTAAGGATGAGTGTGGGAGCGACAGTACCAGTGGGGGTGGTGATGTGGTCAGCTCTGCAATAAGTGAAAAAGCAGACAAGAAAATATGCAGGGAAGGACTATGGGTGGGACTGGAGTCTGTTTTCATTGGCACAGGTTCTTATTGACAAAAGAAAAGCGCGTCATGGTATATCCTAGGAAAAATATTTGAATTTAGCATGGGCTTCTTCATGAGTTGTTCCTCAAAAATTTTCAAGACTTGGAAGAGTATCAGTCCACTTCCTAACGAGTCTGCCCCCTCCTCTTCCACGGATACAGGTGTGGCCACTGCCTGAGTCGCTCCTGTATTGTCAGAGCACATAGACAGGGAGAAGGGTGCTTTTGGAATGGGTAAGGCAGAGTCTGGAGCCTTTATCCATTGCTAGGTTGGACTTCGAGCCCTTAAGCTTTGACCAGTGCAGTGTCCCCAGCATGCTGGGTAGAGTAGCTTCCAGAGACACCTCTGCTGTGCTTTTTCCATTGCCCCACCCAGGTGAATAACTCTTCCCTTCTCCCCCATCCCTACAGATCCACCCACAAAGTGCCCAGGAAAGTGTTTCTGCAGAATTCCCCTTTCTCTTTCTAACTCCACTCCTCCTATCTTCTTTCTCACCTATACCTTCTATAGTGTAACTTACCGTTTCAGCTTCTCAGATCACCATTATGGGACAGTTCTCTTTCATCTTTGCTGGTTCTTTGTCTCTCAACACTCTTTTTGCTTTGCCACCAACAGGGATTGTACTTTCTATCTCTGTTAGAAGACTCTTGCTGGAATGTAAGCTTTAGGGGGTGAGTTGAGAAGTGTCTTCTTCATGGCTTAATGGATCGAGTATTCTAGGGAATGTAGAAGTCCTTCTTTTTCATCTTAGTCCTAGTTGTGAATGCCCCCACTCTTGCTTTAGAAAGAAGACAGTCCATCTAAGTGAGTACCAAGCATCAGCTGATCCAGCACCTTAACCCCCAGGGGAAAGCAGGATTTCACAGTTTATCTACTAGATGTCTTGTTCCCCCCTCCACTCTCAGAACCCTGGCAGCCAGGTGATGCTTGCCCAGACAGGAGATTGGAAGCACCTGACTGGACCAAGAGACCAGGCTGACGATAAGAATATGACATCTGGGGTTCCCCAAGACAGGGCTTAGGAGATCAGCCACCAGTGAAATCCACAAGCCCCTCCTGTGCTTAGAGAGCTCCCAGTCAACATTTAGCAACTGATTCTCAAATGCAAATGGATAGTCAAGCATCACCCTACCCAGTGTCCTAATAGGTAAGACAGAGACCAACATCATAAGAACAGCCATGGACTAGCAGACGCAGATATTGTACAGGAGGAAGAACCCCCTGCTCAAAATACTATCCAGTGAGCCTCAGGACTTTTTTTTTTTTTTTTTTTGCCTCTTTGAGGGAATAAGATACTTACAAAAAGATGCATTTAGAAAACAAAAATAAACTCTGAAATTAAAAATATGGTATCAGAAATGTACAACTTAATAGACAGATTAGAACATAAAACAGAAAATCTCACCAAAAAAGTAATGGAAAGTTGGGGACGAGAGATAAAAAAATTATAGGACCTGTCCAGGATGTCCGCTGTTTGAACAATGGGAGTTCTAAAAAGAGTGAACAAGGGAAATAAAAGGTAATTATTTGAGAAAATATCTCTGCACTTAGGAATGGGAGGTTCTGCACTGAAAGGGCCGGGCATGGTTGCTGCAAAGAGACACATCGAGGGCTTTCAGAGGTGAATGTTTTGGCCTCTCGGCAAAGGAAGTGGTAGGCGCAGGTCTGCTCCTTGCTTCCTTTAGACAAGCCCTGAAGAATATTCAGCTCTTCAAACTATTGCATGTGTAACGATTTAAAAAGCAAAAGCCTTGGTAAGGTTAAAAAATAAAAGACGTTAATAGATATTCATGAAAGAGAAAATCCAAATGCCAATGACTCGGACAAAATCCAGAGATTCTCTCTTAAACTGGAAATGCGTTGTGACAAATTGAGAAAAAAAGGAAAAAAAAGGCTATCTCTTTCTATATATAGTCCACTAGGATGTGTGGTGGGTGAGTTCCTGTAGGACTGACCCCACCGACACAGCTGGTCACCTTACTGCTCTGATGTTGTCTGTGATTCATTCTACTCGTGGGTGAGAAATGGGGTGTGATACCTGTGGGTTTTGAAATATATGTATATTGTGGAGTGGCTAAATCAAACCAAGTAACATATGCATTACCTCAGATACTTATTTCCTTGTGATGAGTACACTTAAGATTTACTCTTTTAGTGATTTCAAGAATACAGTATATTATGGCCAGGCGCAGTGGCTCACGCCTGTAATCCCAACACTTTGGGAGGCTGAGGATGGAACATCACTAGCCTGGACGGCATGGCAAGACCCTGTCTGTAAAAAAAAAAAAAAAAATTAGCAGGGCATGGTGGCACATGCCTGTAGTCTCCAGCTACTTGGGACCCCAAGATAGGAGGATTGTCTGAGCCCAGGAAGTCAAGGCTGCAGTGAGCCAAAATCGTGCCACTGCACTCCACCCTGGGCAACAGTGAGACCCTGTTTAAAAAAAAAAAAGCAATGCATTGTTACTGGCTATGCTGTGGTCACCATGAGATCTTAAACTTACTCCTCTTGTCTAACAAGTCTTTATGTCCTTTGACTATCGTCTCCCCCATTCCTCCCATTCCCCAGCCTCTGAACCACCAGTATACTCTCTGCTTCTATGAGTTCAGTTTTTTAGATTCCACATATAAGTGAGAACCTGTGGTATTTGTCGTTCTGTACCTGGCTTATTTCATTTAGCATTATGTTCTCTGATTCCACGTGTATTGTGGCAAATGACAAGTTTGTTCTGTTTTAAGGCCGAATGGTACTTCCCTGTGTATACGTACCACATTTTCTTCATCCATTCGTCTGTGGATGGACACTCAGGTTGATTCCGTATCTGAGCTGTTGTGAATTATGTTGCAGTGAACATGGGTCATCACACGTCTCTCTTGTTGGTCTTACCCAGGACAACCATGGAAACTGTGTACACCTTGGCATCTTCTTTATGGGGATTTTCGTGAGGAACAGAATTGGAAGACAAGCAGTAATATACAGGTAGTCTTGTTTGTTTGTTTTTCTTGTTTCTTTTTCACCTTGAGGGACTCTAATGTTAATGTTAGTTAACATGTTAATTAAGGTTATCCAAATGAGTTCAGAGCCTGACTGGATTAGATTTGACTTTTCTCAGCTCATATAAGGTGAGCCCTCTGCAGGATTTAAGCAGTTACATTCATCTCACTTTTTGTAGAAACCCTTTCCACCTGACTCCAGGAAATACATTGTTGAACCCTATGGAGTTAGAAGAGTGAAACTAAACTTCCTGAGTGTGGCTGGAAACTGACTCTCCAGTCAGTCATTAAATCTAAACGCTTCTTTCCCTTGTTCTGCATTCTCTGCCTCACCACATGTGCCAATAGAGTGCAAACTGATTTTTATGTGAACAAAAGGTGATTATTTTTAAAAACATGTTTTGAAAACACATCTATTTATTATGAATTAGAGGGCTTTGGTACTTTTAATTATTTTGACACGTCAGTCCTCTTTTCCATGTATCAGGCCTGGTACCAGTGTAGAGACGCGCCCTTTGCTTGCTTTGTATTGGTGCCCATAGATTTTATCATAATGCCAATGATCTGAAAAACTGTTCTAGCTTTCATTTACAAGGCAACATGGCCTGTGATTGGAAGAACAGCTTTCTTGTGTGTATGTCTGATAGGTGGATCTGTGTATCCAGGGCACATGATCAAAGATAGCTCTTGGAGGCAAACATGGCCCACCTTCTGGAAGTGACTCTTGAATGGCCATATACTCTCTGGATCAGCAGCTACTGTAGGTCACTTTGAGACATTTTTCTACCCAACAGCTTCCTGATTGGCTTTTATTTTCCTAGATCCCCATTCTGCCATTGTTTTTATGATATTCTCTTGCTCTCTGAATAGGGACATTTTTGAAGCAGGAATGACATGAGAGATCTTTCAGGATATGAAATAAACTTTTGGACTTTGGACTCGTGTCAGCTTCATATACCTGCCACGGAGTAAGAATTAATTGAGGAAAATATGTAAATATGTGCAGAGTTTTAACTATAAATTTTTATACCCATTCAAAGCTATCCAGGCATTTTGGCCTACCAGTTCTCCATAGTTAAACTGATGTTTCCGTTTCTCTTTGAACCTACAGCAGAGAAGTAAACAGGTCTTGCATACTGGCTATTGAAGTGAAATAGAAGAAAATTGCAGTTTGGAAATTTTATGAGCATAAGCCACTCACAGGTTTTGCTTAGTTCCGGACCTTTTCATTTATCTTGAAACCACTACAGGACAAGAATTCACGTCTACTATAGTGTCATGTTAATTATACCACTAGCTGAAGTCATGTGGTGGGGCTCTGAGTATATCTAGGATGTCAGCAGCTGATTTGAAGGAATGAAGCCAGAGGAAACCAAATATCTCTTATCTCTAGAGACCTTCACTAAGGAGCATGTAGCTATGAGTCCATGTAGATGTAATCTGATAGAATTGTAGGTTGTGAAGCAAGCTGGGTGCAGCACTTGCAGAGAGTATTGCCCCAGCAGAGGTACCTAAAAACATTTGTTACTGATACAAGGGAATGAGGACTGGAGGCAAGTCTGGAAACTACAGGTAAAGAACTCATCCATCCCTGAGGTACAGAGTAAATGTCCTAAGTCAGGTACTTATTTGTGTCTAAATTGCCTCATTTTAAAAGTAGGAGCAAAAATAGAGAGTTGCCATAGAGAGTTGATGTAAGAATCAGACTATACAGCTGAAAGGCAATATTATTGCTTTTTATTCTTCTGGCAAACATTTATTGAGTGCCCTGTGCCTGGTACTCAATTCAGTGCTTGAAACACGGAAATGAAGAAGGCAGAATCCCTGCACTAGATACGGGGCCTGTGGTCTACTTGGTCTCATTAGGGATCTCGTCACAGAAGTAAAAATTATAATGCAATGTGGTGACCGTTAGAGGACCACAGCGGGCTCTTCTCACCTGTGGGTAGGGGGGGAATGAGGAAGGGATTCCTAGAGAAGGTGACTCCCAGAGCTGAGTCTCAAACTTATTATCCAAGCAGAGGATGGTGGAAGTATAATGAGCAGATGCATATGAGTAAAAAAGCAGTGGCAGGGAATTATAGGTTGGGGCACCCGGTGAAGGGTAGGTAGTGGTTAAAGATGGTTAGAAATTGGTTCCAAGTAGGATGGGAAGCAGTAGCTTCTCTTTCCTCATCTGGTGCTTATTTTCATTTTAGGTAAGGTCTCTATGAAGACAGGAAAGGAAACGCTCTGTGTGTGTGTATGTGTGTGTTAGATCCCAAAAGCGTAGGCACATTAAACAGTCCCTAGGAAACTGTGTGTGTGTGTGTGTGTGTATGTTAGATCCCAAAGCGTAGGCACATTAAACAGTCCCTAGGAAACTCTGTGTGTGTGTGTGTGTGTATGTTAGATCCCAAAGTGTAGGCACATTAAATAGTCCCTAGGAAACTCTGTGTGTGTGTGTGTGTATGTGTGTGTGTGTGTTTGTGTGTTAGATTCCAAAGCGCAGGCATATTAAACAGTCCCTAGGAAACTCTGTGTGTGTGTGTGTGTGTGTGTGTGTGTGTTAGATCCCAAAGCGTAGGCACATTAAACAGTCCCTAAGAAACTCTGTGTGTGTGTGTGTGTGTGTGTGTGTGTGTGTATGATAGATCCCAAAGCGTAGGCACATTAAATAGTCCCTAGGAAACTTGTGTGTGTGTGTGTATGTGTGTGTGTGTGTTTGTGTGTTAGATTCCAAAGCGCAGGCATATTAAACAGTCCCTAGGAAACTCTGTGTGTGTGTGTGTGTGTGTGTGTGTGTGTGTGTGTGTGTGTGTTAGATCCCAAAGCATAGGCACATTAAACAGTCCCTAGGAAACTGTGTGTGTGTGTGTGTGTGTGTGTGTGTGTGTGTGTGTTTAGAGATCCCAAAGTGCAGGCACATTAAACAGTCCCTAGGAAACTGTGTGTGTGTGTGTGTGTGTGTGTGTGTGTTGTGTGTTCCCCAAAGCATAGACACATTAAACAGTCCCTAGTCATCTTTTCTTAGGTGGCATCATGAATCTGTAGTGCATATTAATACAGAATATGTGGATTCTTCTGTTTAGATTCCCAGAAACACATGACTTTTTAATAATATATGCTCCTCCATCATTAAAAAATGGAGGTCACGGGAAATGTCACTTTGGAAATGTGAAAAAAATGGGAGTGGGGGCAGCAAAAGTCCCTTGCAGATTCTCCTCATTGCTAGTCACAAAGAAAACTATACTTTATAAACAGCAATATCTAGACATACTTTATGTAGAGTTTTTAGCTATTTGAATGGATACGTATTGCATTTTCTTTACTTTTCCCTTTTGAAAGAACATTACAGTTAAAAAATAGTTAAATCATAATTTGTAAAATGACACTCAATAGCAGCAAACAACCCTCCTATGGTGTATCATAAATGCCTGGAACATCTTTGGGTAAACACAGTGACATTCCTTTTGACCAGGTGGAATGACATGGGGAATATCACTCATAACAAGTCGACCATTCTAGTGGAGCTCGTCAATAAAGAAGAGACTGCCCTCTTTCACACGGTAAGCAAAACAGACAAACAGAGGCAGGGGCTGACAAGACACTGGCTTTTGGACTTTTCAACTCCTCATGTCCTTTCCTGGCTCTCCTTATCTTGAGATAATAAATATTCTCTTGAAGAGATGCTTTCTAGTACTTGCTCAATGTTGTCATTACTCATTTCAAAATAGTGATGATGAAATACTCATGTTTGAAATACCAGGTTTCCGGCCGGGCATGGGGGCTCATGCCTGAAATCCCAGCACTTTGGGAGGCCGAGGCCGGTGGATCACTTGAGGTCAGGAGTTCAAGACCAGCCTGGCCAATGCGGTGAAACCCCATCCCTACTAAAAATACAAAAATTAGCTGAGCGTGGTGGCGGGTACCTATAGTACCAGGAGGCTGAGGCAGGAGAATCTCTTGAACCAGGGAGGCAGAGGTTGCCATGAGCCGAGATCATGCCACTACACTCCAGCCTGGGCAACATAGCTAGACTCCATCTCAAAAAATAAAAACTAAAATACTAGGTTTCCAAGCTGACTTTTGACTCTATGACTCTCGTCCCTCCACCTGCCTTATGTGTGATGGATCACGTTGTCTGGTGTGCCACCTTCCTCAGCACTCTAGTTACAGCCCTCCTCTAGTGATTCCTGAGTCTGTTGCATTGCATTTGCTTTTGCTGGCGGACCTGAGTTTTCTTTCCCATTGTAGCCCAAGCTTAATCTGAAGTAAGCTGAGCCATTGACCTTCTGTTGAGTGCCGCCTCAAGAGCCAAGGCATCTCACTGCCTCCAATTTAATGAAGTCTGATGTTTATTCTATGCTCTGCCTTGATTCAGTTATTTATTTTGAAAGCACTTGGTTGGGAATTACATAAAGACATGCTGGTTCATCAGTGTAACCCCGGCACTCTGGACCTAGGTATTCCTTAGCAGACAATGTGTTCTACCACTCTTTGGTAGGCTTTGTACGCATAGCTGCTGCTGAAATTCAGCAGGCTGTTTACTTGCTGGCCCATGTGTTAGTTGTGCTTGAGATGAAGGTTGGAAGGGATGTGCCCCCCCCTCAGAAGAATTTTAGTGAAATGTGTAATCCAACAAATGTTGATTTTTTTTTTTTCTCTGTGTCTTCTTTTCCAAGGATGATATCGAAAATGCCAAGTACATTTCTCGGTTGTTTACCACACGACACAAGTTTTACAAACAAAACAAAATCTGCACTGAGTAAGTAAACATTTAGTCCCCCCGCCTGGATGGCTTTGTCACATTAAATTCATGTCCTTTTGGGATGTCGTATATCACTTTTCCTATTCACTCTTTTTCCTTGTTTCTTGTAGAAGCTAAAGAAGTAAGCTAAAGCCAGGGCAGGAGGGAAAACTTTAATGATGAAGACTGTCCAGTGTAGTGCATATGCCCAGAGAGCGAATAATTCACAAATTGACTGTGAATGCTTGGCTGCCTGGATGGGTTGGCCCACATTAGCGCCTTTCCAACCCTCTGCTAGGAGTTTGGAGGAGTGGAGCAGTTCCCAATTTGCCAGGGTGCCCCTTCGTGTCAGACGCGGAGTGTGTTCAGAAGTGGGTAACAGAGTGACGAGCTAGCTTGAAAGAGAAGACGCTCTGTCATCCTCAGCCCCGTGTCGCTTACACAGTTGGCTAACCCTGCGTGTGCTCCTGGGTCATGTCATCTGACTGTAAATGAGAGGCCAGGGTAATTAGAGGAAGATGTGGAAGACACTCATAGGTGTCCCAAATCCGTGTGTATTTTTTTAATTTAATTTGGAAATAAAGAGGAGTGTGATGAGGGCACTTAAATGCGGCCTGACCTCAGATGAAGCGTGCTGGGGCTCACTCTATCATTGTCTTTTTCTTGGTTACCTTCAAAAGACGTTCCTCAGCAGAATACATTCAGCGGTTTGGGCGCCCAATGTGTTTAATTTTGTTTCAAAGAGCGTCAGGGTTATAAATGCAAGAGAAGAACTGCTTTTCCACTTCCACAGTGGACACATCCGAGAGTATGTAGAGTATTGTCCTAGAGCAGTTCCTGCGGAAGCACGCGGCTGCTTTATAGCTGGAGCTCCAGGTCATGGCAGGCTTTTTTCTCCACACCATGGAGGCTCTTTTAATCCAGTCACTGCAATTGGTCACTGTTGGGGTCTGAAAGTATGTCTGATAGTATTAGGCCTACCAGCTTGGTTTGCAAATGTAAATCAGAAGAAGGCCTGATCTGGGGGTGCAAGTGAAGCAACCTTATGTTTCTTCTAGACACATTCCCGCATGTGCCCCACCGTATCATTCTCTTGAGCAGGTTCCCTGTAGGTCACTTCTGTGTATTTCTACTCTGCTGTCGTCTTTGACTTGTGGGGCTGTCTTTGACATGAACAAGAATGCTATCCTTGACTTCTGTAAGATGAATTTAAAAACTGAGAAGTGGATTTCACTCTTGTCTTCTGACTTAACCACAGCTCAGCAAATGGCTTTACTATAAAATTTATGGAATGTTTATTTTTTGTTTGTGTTCTTTTCCTCCAGTATTAGTGAACATCATGTATTAGTCTGAAAACTAAGAAGAAATTCTGTTGCTGTAATAAACACTCCTTTCCTCTTCCTAACCAGGTATAAGAGGTTCCTAACCTCTTACCTGATTAAAATCTGGGGCATACTCTCAAAATTACACACACACACACACACACACTCTCAAAATTACACACACACACACACGCACAGTCTCTCTGTCCCTCTCTCCCCTCCCTCTGTCCACACATGCACAGCAGCATCCTTCTCCAGAGGGTGTTATTCTCTGACTCTAAAAGATCATTTTTGATTTTTCTGCTCCTGCAGAGCTGCTGCTTTGTCTTCTGGAGGTAATAGCTCCCTTGAGTGGCTCCTCGATTTTTTGGCATAAGGAGAAAAATTAGGGAGCAGTATGTGTAACATAGGTCTGATAATATATTTAGCCAGTCATTAAAAAACCCGCTGTTGCTATATTACCTCCATCATTTCATTAAAGATATTTTATCACCAAAAAAGTAGGAAGGATGAAATCTCCAGAATAAAGAGAGTCCTTTAAATGGAAGAACTTAGCTTAATGAAAAACTGTACGTGTCCTGGTTTTTGTTTTGTTTTGTGGTAACACTGAGAACGAGGGGAAAATATTATAGCATTTGGGACCCATTGCTTGAAGCCATCTTTGATTTCAACTCTGAAGAATTTGCTAATACTTCCAGTTCATTTTTTAATCTCTACATTAAAAAATGTTGGTTTTTAGTCTGGAAAATACCTGATCAGATAAATGTTTTGTAAAATGTATTATCTTAATAAAAAGTACCTTTATATGGTCACGCTAAAAAATATTGTATCTATTTTAGATTTTCATTTGACTGGAAGCATTTTTAAAATATTTTTTCTTGCACTTTTTAAAAACTGAAAGATTTTACATATATACAGCAGTACAAAGTATAGTTTTTAAAAATCCATGTAATAATTGTGACATTTTTCAGTCTTGCTTATTTCTCTCAGTGTTTCTATAGAAATAAGCCTCCATCTGTTTAATATTACTTTGTAAAACTTATTCGAAAAATATTCTATCCAAACATTTTGAAAATAAAGAAAAACAAAGGAAATCGAAATTGTTCTTAGTGTTACTGCCAAGAAATAAGCCATGTTTGTGTTTTCATGTAACGATTACCAATCTTATTTATTTTCTTCTTCTCCTTCTCTTGTCTATTATACTATCAATAATAATAACCATTCTCATTTTTTCACCTCTTCATGTAGACAGTCAAATTCTCCACCTCCCATCAGACGCCAGCCCACCTGGAGCCGGTCCTCTCTGGTATGTATAGAAGCTGCAGTGATCAAGTGATCTGACTGTTGAGCATTCTTTGTTATTAACTTGAGGCAGGGGGAAGATGAGGGCATCATGATGAGGTGAAATTTTGTGATAACACAGAGGAATCATTCTCTCAAGCAGGTGTAATGCACACCCATTTTTATCCCCCTTGGACCCGTCCGTGCCCACCACTACTCTTAAGTGTGGCTGAAGGTTTACCCTGTGAGTAGGTCTTATTCCAGGCCCATGAGACCATGTTCCCCTCAGCATATAGCCCATGGTGTGTTTTCATCCCCTTGCTCATCTGTTCTAGTTGTTATGTGAATACACGTCTTCAGTTGTGAGCTCCACAAATTTGTTTGTGTTCACTGCCATGGAGAGAGCTTAATAAACTAGTGAGAAAATGCCTTCTAAATGAGCAAAAATTGGACAGATCTAGTGGTTGCTCTCAGGCAGAGTATCTGATGGGGAAAATTGACTGTGTATTTCCTAAATTTAGGCTTTAAAAAATCAGATTTCCAAAGCATTTCCATAATTTTAGGCTTTAATTAGCCAACAGAGTTTGAATTGACCTAGCCTTAGCTGTTCCTGCCTTTTTTTGTTTGTTTTTTGTTTTTTTTTTCAGCTGCTGTCCTCATCATGTGAATAAGGAAACACAATTTCAATGCATGTGTTCTGTCTTAGGCTGTGTTTCATTTTGAGGATTACTCAAAGATAGTAGAAAAAGATGTTAAGAGTTGGTTTCCTTTAATGTTTTCCGCTTGTTTAACTCACGGTTCTTTTATTTTAGGTTATGATTTTTTTACACAAAATTAAAATAAACTTACAGCCTTTTAACTTCTGTAGATCAACAATTCTTTCAGGTTGATAGAATGCAATTGAATTTTTCTTCATATTCAATGTATACCCTGTAGCATGTCTTTAACTTCTCTTTTGAAGGGAAAATTTCAAGGAAAATTTTTTTTCTGGAAAATGCATAGATATGGAGTCTGAATTCTTGAGTTGAGCCATTATATCATCACAGGAATTCCTGAGTGCCTGTGTGAATATTATTACTCTCAATATTACCCACAGTATCTCACCTGTGGTCCCCTGCTCTGGAGATTTAAGGGATACCTCGGGCTTTCTCCCAAATACCAATAGATTTGTTCATGGCACTGATTTCTTTATTCTTCTCCTTTATGAATGTTACCTTCCTTTTTCCTTCTTTAGAGTATAGATGTCTTTATTAGCAAAATAATTTTTCATTTACGCCCTTGAAACCCCATGGGAGGCAAAGTGTTTTAAAGCTCTCTTGTGATCTGATCTTGTCCTCATTATCCAGAGAGGATGCTGAGGCTTACCTGTTTTATTTGGATGAAAGCAGTTTACAGGAAGTCTGATTCAATTCATGGCTTCCTCCTTTCCCCTGTCCTTTAGGTTTAAACCATTTCACCAAGAGTTTCTTACAACGAGTGAGTGAGACCAGATGACATTGTCTCTTGGCTTCCTTGCTGATAACTGTGTTTTGCCTGCCCCTCTCCAATCTATATTTTGGTGTCAAATTTGTTTCTGTATTAGCCTGTCTGGAAATAAATGGAATAATGTATAAGAATATATAAAGAGATGAAATAAATACTATAATCCTGAAATGATGTTCGAGGGATTAGCTTTTACTGTCCTTTGACAATGCTGTTTATGAACTGGCATAAGTCTGCTCGTTTATGTCAGTTCATAAACCATAACTTACTTATTAGATTATTTTAAATAAGGCAAGAAAAGACAGCAAACCAACTTTGTCTTGCCGTGTATTTCTATTCCTTTGTACAAATCCCTCCCCCATTGTGTTTCTCTTTAGAGCCTTAAAATGGCTGTGCTACCATGGAAAAATTGAGTTGAATTATGTTTTGCCAAGGAAAGGAAAAATATTTTTAAATTGCAACTCAAAAATCAGCCAAAGGGAGACTTGGGAATATAGCACCTTTTCTTTGTCACCCAAACTGCTTTCTTAGATGTATTTAATTGCTGTTCTTCATTTCTTCTGTCTTGATTCCTTTTAATTCTTGGATGCCTTTTAAAATTACCCCTTTGATGATCAAGAATTGTTTGTGGCAGAGAAACTGATAGGTGAGTTATTCACCCAGCTTCAAGCTCTTGGCCAGTGTGTTTCTTCCATTGAGGGATGCTGAGAAAGTGTGACCCCTGCTGGATTTGGGTTTCTTGGTTTGAGCTCAGATTCTTCTCTTTTAAAATAGTAACCTTTAAAATACATCTATAAGGCTAACAGAAATATAAGAGATTGGCTGGGCACGGTGGCTCAAACCTGTGATCCCAGCACTTTGGGAGGCCAAGGTGGGTGGATCACCTGAGGTCAAGAGTTCAAGACCAGCCTGGCCAACATGGTGAAACCCCATCTCTACAAAAAATACAAAAACTAGCCAGCCATGGTGGCGCAGCGCCTCTAATCCCAGCTACTCGAGAGGGTGAGGCATGAGAATCACTTGAACCCAGGAGGCAGAGGTTCCAGTGATCTGAGATTGTGCCACTGCACTCCAGTCTGGACAACAGAGTGAGACTCTGTCTCAAAAAAAAAAGAAAAAAGAAATATAAGAGATTATCTTTTTTTGGTGGCTTATGAACTTAAGTGTTTTGAGGGTTTTTCTTTTCCCCGCAGATCAAAATTCTTATTTCAAACAAATTCTTACCTGGAACCGTGATATGTAAATAAAATGGATAATGCTTGAGGTAGCAGGGGGAGAGGAGCTTGATTTGACTGATAGGAAACTGAGACGGGCTGAGGTTAAATGACTTGCTCTCTATTATGTTAGTGCATAACCGTCTCTCCTTTGTTGACTCACCAAATATTTAATCCACTGAAGTATTTTTTATTCCTCTAAAAGCTTGTCCCTCTTCCCACAGCATGAAGTTATTCAGGTTCAGTCTATATAGCCATTTTTAAAACACTGTGGAAAAGATTCTGCACTGCAGTGGGGGGCAGACAGGGCCCTTTCCATACTTGGTTCTACAGTGGGGAAGGTCAGCAAGTGGTCTTGAGAGCTACACACTCATTGTTGTGGGCCACATTTCAGATATTTAAGTAGATTCACCCCGGGGCTCAGCTTAACACTAACCTGTTCCTATGGAAGGTTGATGTGCTCTCAGGCATAGCCGTGCTGATGTGTAGGAGCTTGTGAATGGAATTTTGAAAAGAATGAAACAGGTGTCCCCTTATTCTCATTCTGAGATGGATTATAATAATTTACTCTTTTTTTTTTTTTTTTTGGAGACAGTTTCTCTCTGTCTCCCAGGCTGGAGTGCAGTGGCGTGATCTTGGCTCATTGCAACCTCTGCCTCCTGGGCTCAATGACTCTCACACCTCAGCCTCCCAAGTAGCTGGGACAACAGGTGCATGCCACCACGCCTGGCTAATTTTTTTGTATTTTAGTAGAGATGGGGTTTCACCATATTGCCCAAGTTGTTCTTGAACTCCCGAGCTCAGTCAATCCTCCCACCTTGAATAATTGACCTTTTCTAAGTTATTCTTGTGAAAGAAGGCATGGAGAACTTTGCAAGTGTATTAGAACATAGATACTAAATTGTTACATTCAGTCTTTGATAGTAACCTCTTTCTCTTTCTGATCTTAAACCAACTTCATTTCTCCCTTGCCGTTCCTCCAGTCCCAAACTTAGTGATGAGATGGGAGTGCAGATGGGTAGAAGAAGGTTGGGTCAAAGGGGTGACAGGGACAGCGGCTGCCATGAGCCTCCCTGACGACATGGCGGACCGCTGTGTGCCCGGGCCGGGTGTGTGAGTCGTTGGCTGGGTCTGGCCAGGCCTCCCCCACCTCCTCTGTGTTCTCTGTTTCAGCCCAGGCAGCAGCCGTACATCCTGCCTCCTGTTCACGTGCAGTGTGGTGAGCACTACTCGGAAACGCACACCTCGCAAGGTAACTCTGGCTTGCCATTCTCTTAAGACAAAAAGTTGAATACCAGTAAGCAGTAAAGAAGACTTTAAAAAAAAAAGATGATGACAGGGACGCTTTCTTTTTAATTTTATCATTGTCTGAATGATGGTATCTAACAGCTTCAATTTGCAGAAGGCTTAAACTATCAGTTACCTCTCATCAAAAAATTTCCCCAGTATTGACTGCGCAGGGAGTCGGGGTCAAGGCAGCGAGCAAATTCTTTTCTTCTCCCTTTCCTAAGTGAGCTTAGAGAGAGAGCGTGCTAGCTCAGCCCAGGTGAATGCACTTCACCTTCATTGCCAGTATCAGAAAGCTCCCCGGCAGTCACTCTGCTTTCCATGGTGACATAGAACACGAGCATGCAGAATAATGAGAAGAAATACACAGAGTCAGCCTTTTCTCTTAGTTGGTTTTCTCGTCTCTTCTCCAGCCCCTTTCTTGGTACACTTGATTTTTTCTTTTCAGAGTAAAGTAAATCTGTTTTATTCCTCTCTTTCTCCCAAAATTTCTCCCAAGCAAAATGTGTGAAAAAGCTGCTTCTACTAGTAATGACTTCATGGTAACAACTAACATTCATAGAGCAATTATGGTATTGCTCTAAGTACTTGGTATATATTGTTTCATGTGAACCTTAAAATAAACCTATAGGTACTATTATTATTTCTATTTTCCAGGTACACAAATTGGGGTACAGAGAGATTAATGATGGAATTTAGACATGAAAATCGGTAACTTGTAATCATTATGCTAACTGCATTTCAAAAAAGGAGATGGTAGAAAACCTTGGATGTTGGAAATATAGTAAATGGTTAATTCATTCTCTGTTATCAACTCCTGGCCATTTTGAATCCTCTGCTGTATGAAAGTGTGAGCATGAAAACCAAGACAATCAAGACTATTTAATTTAATAAAATAGTGCTTTTTACAAGGAGACTAGCAAAGTTACCACATGTCTATGGGAAGGCACCAAACCCCATGGGAGGTGGCTAAATTGCAGCACATTTGTCTCTGTCCTCCCCTTGTTTGTCCTGCCTGTCTCCCCTGATCAGATCTCTGTCCACGCTCCTCCTCTTCAGACAGTTGACTATTTTCAGTCACCTTTTCTGTTTTTCACCTTCTCTGAGTTTGCCTTTCTCTGTTTTGCTCATGCTTAAATCTATAGTGTGAAAATGAATATATCTTGGTCACAGAAAGGCAAGAGATTGCCTTCCTGGGGGGCATGTGTGTATAAGAGAACACCGGACACCTAGAATGGGCCTGATTTTAGAAATCTGCTTTTTATCTCTTTAGGTACCTCTTTAAACTATAATTTTGACTTGAATTGACCTAAGTGATGAAATGGATCTAGAGGGGATTTTAGGAATTGCCGAAAGAACTCTTGATTCTAATTGCCCTCTGTTGCTGCTCAGGACCAACTAGCTGTGCTGACACCCTGGCTACATCATTTGCTTTGTGTCTTTAGAATGCCCTGCAGTCCCCCTGGGTGAAGGGGCCTTTTCCATTGCCATCAGGAAGAGCAGCTCTAAGTCCTTAGTAACTGAAATCTATTGCCCTATTAAAGTTCTTGACTTCCTGGTCTAAACATTCAGTCCTATTGCTGTCCTCCTGGTCTTGACTTCCTGGTCTAAACATTCAGTCCTATTGCAGTCCTCCATTTGGAGGGCCATTGTTGGTGCCTGATTTCAAAGCTAATGGCAAAATCGAGAACTTCTCCAAGCGACACTTACTCCAAATGTGTGTATGCCTTCTTTGATTAGGTTCACTTTTTCCTTTCAGTATGCTTTAAGGTGTTCTTTCTGTATGTTGGCATTTCATCCAAGATAGTATCCGTTATTCTGTAGAATATGTGGGTGGAGACCTTGGGATTTCACTTTTTATGACTCATTTAAATTAAAAGTCACCTCATGAGCATAGGATGTACATTGTTGTGGCAGAATGGCGTGGAGGTTCACGTGCCTTTGCTTGACTTCTTGTAGACAGCATTTTTCATGGGAATGAAGAAGCCCTGTATTGCAACTCTCACAACAGCCTGGACTTAAATTATTTAAATGGCACCGTCACCAATGGCAGCGTGTGTAGCGTTCACAGCATCAACTCCCTCACCTGCTCGCAAAGTTTCATCCAGGCCTCCCCCGTGTCCTCCAACCTCAGTATCCCTGGGAGTGACATCATGCGGGCGGACTACATCCCGAGCCACCGACACAGCGCCATCATCGTGCCCTCCTACAGGCCGACCCCCGATTATGAGACGGTCATGCGGCAGATGAAGAGGGGGATCCTGCATACAGACAGCCAGAGCCAGTCTCTGAGAAACCTCAACATCATCAACACCCATGCCTACAACCAGCCAGAGGATCTGGTGTACAGCCAACCCGAGATGCGGGAGAGGCACCCCTACACTGTCCCTTATGGGCCACACGGGGGCTATAGCAACAAACTTTTCAGTCCATCCGACCAGATGAACCCAAAGAATCACGTGGTGCCGAGCAAGCCGGGGGCAAGTGCCATCTTGCACACGGTGAGCACCCCTGAGCTGGCCAACATGCAGCTGCAGAGCACTCATAACTATAGCACCGCCCACATGCTCAAGAACTATCTCTTCAGGCCGCCGCCCCCCTACCCACGGCCACGCCCTGCCACCAGCACTCCAGACCTGGCCAGCCACCGCCACAAGTACGTCAGTGGCAGCAGCCCTGACCTGGTGACCCGGAAGGTGCAGCTCTCGGTGAAGACCTTCCAAGAGGACAGCTCTCCGGTGGTGCATCAGTCTCTCCAGGAGGTGAGCGAGCCCCTCACAGCCACCAAGCACCACGGCACGGTGAACAAGCGCCACAGCCTGGAGGTGATGAACAGCATGGTGCGGGGCATGGAGGCCATGACGCTCAAGTCGCTGCACCTCCCCATGGCGCGCCGCAACACGCTCCGGGAGCAGGGGCCGCCCGAGGAGGGGCCCAGCAGCCACGAGGTCCCCCAGCTCCCTCAGTATCACCACAAGAAGACCTTCTCTGATGCCACCATGCTGATCCACAGCAGCGAGAGCGAGGAGGAGGAGGAGGAGGCTCCAGAATCGGTGCCCGCAGATCCCGGTGCTCCGGGAGAAGATAGAGTACAGCGCCCAGCTGCAGGCGGCCCTGGCACGCATCCCCAATAAGCCCCCGCCTGAGTACCCCGGCCCAAGGAAGAGTGTGAGCAATGGGGCGCTGAGGCAGGACCAAGCCGGCCTTCCTCCCGCCATGGCCAGAGCCAGGGTGCTGAGGCATGGACCGGCCAAGGCCATCAGCGTGTCCCCGGGCCGACCCGTCGGGCTGTCAACGGGGCCTCTCTCGGTCCATCCATCTCCGAACCCGACCTGACAAGCGTGAAGGAGCGGGTCAAAAAGAGCCCGTGAAGGAGAGACCTGTGTCTGAAATGTTCTCCCTGGAGGACAGCATTATAGAGAGAGAGATGATGATCAGGGTGAGTGTCCTCCTCTCCCGGGGCGCTTTCCAGAAAGCACAGGCTTCAGGCACTGCGCAAGGGGCAAGGCTTATGCGGGGAATGCAGTAGGTTTTTAAGGAATCATTGAGCATTTAATCAGGTAGTACTTTATTACACAAAACATTGGGTTTTTGCCCTTTCAAATAAGTCTTCCAATCTTATTTGTGGCTTCTAACAGATGTACTTGGTACGTTGTTACGGCCAGTGCCTCAGCCAGCATTTTGCTGTTTATTCAAGGCTCAGACTTCAATTGTGTGAGCTGCTATTATGGAAGCTCACCTTTCTTTGTCTTCTAGTGTTTTGTTTTCTTGAGGGAAAGCTGTCTTCCACCCCCAGTTAGATATTAAAAAGCAACATCTCTATACCTCCTTCTGTATAGATCGCTAAGTCAAGACAACTCACCAGTATTGTCTGGACTGTGATAGGTCTAGCTTTATATTCAGATTTTCTTTCAATAGATGTTTCACACAGATTCAAGAAAACTATAGTAATTGGATACATAATTCTCCATTGAACTTAATCTTTTGTCTGTTTGTTCAAAATTTGTACTTTATGTTTCTCAAATATTTTTACTTAGGCTTTTTGTCCTTATCCACAGTGTTCCTTTTTTTTTAAAGCCTGAGCCACTTTGTGGTTTTAGCCTCAATATAATAATCATTCCCTTACTCTTAGAATTCCTTTTCCTCTGTCACTTTGCCTTTGTATAGTTTGTAAAAATGAAGACCTTAGAAAATCAGCGTTTCCTGTGAACTCAAGAGACTATATGAGCAGTGCCCAAATCAGTAGGATTAGGCAGGTGAAACCAGCTGGACAGCAGATATATTAAGATCTCTTGGTCAAAGGTATAGTTGTGTGCATGTCTGCGAGGTCATAGTGATTCTCCATTAGCATGAAGATCATGTGATCAGGGTGAGGTAGGACTGTCCACGCGACTGCAAATTATGGTAGGGGAGGCAGTATACAATATTCATGAATCAAACACCTAGCTAACTGCTTTCCTGAAAATGGTCTGTATTCTAAAAGATCTAGGTTTTTTGTGTTTTTTTTTTTCTTTAACTTATGAAGATTCAAGTCACTAATATGTTACTTGCTCTGGTTTAAAATGAAAGCAACTGGCTATGGTAAGGCAGAGAAGATGGCTGAATTGTATCAGAATATTTACGACTTTTAAATTAAGTTCTGAGTTAACTCACCTTATAAAAATATATGTCAATATACTAAGTACTCAACAAAGATCCAGGATATGGAATATTTAAAAATGCATTTCTCTTGGATCAGCACCAAAATAATCAGTTTCTGTACAACCCACGTCAAGTTTTAAAGTATACATACATTGAAATTATTTCTGATAAAAATCACAAACTCCACAGAAATCACTAAAGATATATGCAGACAACTTTCAAATACATTTTGACATCAAAGTCAGGCAGTTCACTTGGAAGAAGTTATAACGAGTACCCCTGAATTTTCGTAGTAAGATGTTTGACGTCAACTTTGATTATGGCAATTCTTTACACCTCACACAAAGGAGGCACTGGTGCTTAGAAACTTAAGAAAATTACTAGAACTATTAAGACAGAGGTGAAGAATTTGTACAGCCTTCCACAATTTCAAAGAGGTAGTGATAGATACTTGTCCTCCTGGCAATATCAAATGCACTTTCTTCCAAGTTGTTTTTCAGCCCTGGTTTGACATAACAGTTCATCAGGAGGAGTTCTAGGGTATCCTTGCCGTCTCTGTTCCCAGCAGCAAGATGCAAGGGGGTCAAGAGGCCTCTGTTCAGGCATTGACATCTGCATCCTGCCGCAGTGAGAAAGAAGCCACTCTGGTATTACTCCGCTTACAAGCACTGTGCAGGGGCGTCCAGCCATCCACAGTCACTGTGTGAACATCTGCCCCCTGTGCAGTGAGCTCCCGGACAATATCTAAGTGTCCACTGCAGGCCGTGCGATGAAGAATGGTATACTCCTCTTCATCCCTGGTGTTCACCTGAGTGGACTTTTCAGAAGTAGCCTCCTCACGGTAGTAAGCTGATTTTTTTCAGCAGCCCGAAGAAGCAATTTGCTGAGTCTTTTTCAATTTTTTTTCTTGCAATTGATACCATTCTTCCTTTTTTTCATCTTGCTCCTCATCTTCATCAGAACTGCCTACCCAAAGACTTTGAATAAGGTGTCCATGTGTTTCCAACAATTCAAGTTGGTTAAAGTATTCAGAAAAGTCCAAGGAATTCTCTTGGTCTGGTATTCCATCATTATTTCCTTTTTCTTTTTCCATTTTTACTACTATTCTAAATAAAAAGCATTTTGAATGCCAGGGTATAAACAATCTTTCTAGAGATGAATTATGACTGCTTTTTTCATTAAGATCTAATAGAAGGGAAAATTGCCACCATCAAGCTTAGTTTATCAAAAATTCACACGTGTGTGAATACACACATACAATGTATATATACGTCCATATTACCATTTGAAGATCCATCCTAGTGTTAGACATGAATAGCTCTTCTTCACAATATGTACAGAGCCAGGTATAGAGGTGAACACCTCTAGTCCCAGCTACTTGGGAGGCTGAGGTAGGAAGATCACTTGAAGCCAGGAATATGAAGCCAGCCTGGGCAATATAATGATATCTCATCTCTACAAAATAAAAAAGCAAAAAAACCACCAGCCAGGTATGATGGCAGGAGTCTGTAATCCTAGCTAATCAGGAGGCTGGGGTGGGAGGATCGCTTGAGCCTAGGTGTTCAAGGCTTCGGTGAGTTGTGATTGTGCCACTGCACTCCAGCCTGGATGGCAGAACTAGACCTTGTCACTTAAAAAAAAATTGTACAATCTGGGGAGATAGTTATGTTGTCAGAACAGGACTATGCAGGTACATGTAGAACAACGAAGTGCATTTGCTCTTACTAATGAGAAAATGTTTAGATTATTGCTACTTTAAAAAATCTCCATTGCTGCTTCCCGTGAACATTTTCACTCTCTTAAAAAAAAAACCAATTAATTAGAACTAATCAAAGCCAGATTGACTTCTCTTCATTCACCACGGTTGCACTATAAGGTAGCCAAGCGAAATTTTAGGAACTTCAGAACAGTTATAACTTAAAATTTACTTTGATGGAGTCCATTAGACCACCTTCATTTCCAGGTCTTCCTAACCCATCATTGGGATTCAACCTGAAAAGAACAATCAAGGCCCAAAGATTTCAGGAAGCCAAGTTCCTGGGGTCAGAAATGGAATCTGTAGCAACCTCGTTACTTTTGGAAAACCTTAAGAACATTCTCAATTTGGCCAGCCCCGCTAGAGTGGTGCTATGAGGTTTTTATACAGACACAACTTTTTACAAACCTAGAGGGAAATTGTGCAAGGTGTACCTTTGCCTCTAGCAAAGAAAACCTCTGGCTTAAAATGGAAGAAATGCGTGGGTGGGTGCCATTGGGAGACCACTTTCCCAGTGTGGAAGAAAGGAATTCATTGGTAGAAATGGATTTTTCAATACTTCTTCCAGACCACTTAAAAGCAACATTAGCATCAAGAACCTATCAGCCTAAGCATTTAATTTAGCTATATCCCCTGCCAGCTCGATACTTAATGATGTCCACGTGGTCCCATAACCTCATTTTGGTTGTACCCATCCTCTTCTCTTGTTACTCGTATTAAACAAATAGCCTGTAGCCAAAATCTTGGCACTTGTCTCCTCCTTAGAGCTCCTTACATTATCATAAAAGAACAAGGGGTTTTTCACTATTTTTTTTTCTCCAGATGCTTTTCCATTCCATTCATGTGGGTAATAATGACTAGCAAATTTTCTCCATTAAACTTTACTTCAAGAAATAATTACCCCATTTCTACTTCATGTTCCCTGTTGAAATATTTTTTTCCAAATCTGCTACACTCAGGAGCTCAAGGACACCAGCAGACCTTAGAGGAGGATTAGGAGCTTCTTCAGTAAGCCAGAAGGCCAGGCAAGGGTGACAATGCCAGTGGCTCTGAGCCCAAGATGAGTCTCCATCTGTTTTGTTTGTAATGCGGAAACTCACCCCAGAGCCTAAGCAGCATCCCCCACGGGTCAGATACTTCTCTGCTCTCCTCATAATAGGCAGCTTTTGCCAGCTTGATGGGAATTCCTGAGAGGTGATGGCTATTCTAAGGGCCCTCTTGATAGAACACAATGAGAAACTTTTAGCAAAAGAAAACTAGGGGGCTGGTGGGGGGTGTGCAGGTGCAGGTATGGTGAGAATTTGCCCTCTGGGCGGAGAGCTGCTTGTCTGTTTGATGGATGGTACCGCTGCTTTTGTGGCTCCTCATTTTGGCTCCTGCTGCTTCCTGGAAGACACTTCCCTGCTTTGGAGTCCCCTAGCCAGAAGCTGATACACTGAGAAGAAAAGGCCAGCTCAGATCTTTTGAATTATCATTATTTTGTATGTCTGGTAACAAGCTGATAGGGTGAGTGAGAAGGAGCAAAGAGACATAGTTTGATTTATCACTGAGTAATAATCCTTTTTCAAGAAAGACTAATTAATTAATTTTTGTCTTAGACCCAGTTAGGGTCGCCTTACAGTGCAAAGTAGAAAGAAAGCAGGACTGCTGAGAGGAGCTCAGGACCCATTTTCTGGAACTATGGCTTTCCCAAAACTTTGGAGAGCAGTGAAATAGATTCTCAAGTGAAAGGGGTGACAGAAATTAAAAAAAGAAAAACTTTTTCTCCTCAAAACTAGAAGCAAGCAAACAAAGCCCTAAAAATTTTAATCCAGAATCTTCCCCCAGGGGGTTCCCGAAAATTGAGAGACCAGGGCCATTTGAAAGAATATTACATCTTTTGCTGGTAAGTCCCTGAGTACTGTAAACCCAGAAAATCTGAGACAGTCTCAGTTAATGTAGAAAGTTTACTTTGCCAAGGTTGAGGGTATACACCTGTGGCACAGCCTCAGGCGGTCCTGATGACATGAGCCCAAGGTGGTCGGGGCACAGCTTGGTTTTATACATTTTCGGGAGACATGAGACATGAGTCAATGTAAGAAGTACATTGGTTTGGTCTAGAAAGGCGGGACAACTTGAAGCAAAGGCAGGGAGGGGGCTTCCCGGTCACAGGTAGGTGAGAGACAAATGGTTGCATTCTTTTGTTTCTGATTTGCCTTTCCAAAGGAGGCAATCAGATATGCATTTATCTCAGTGAGCCAAGGGGTGACTGAATTGAATGGGAGGCAGGTTTGCCCAACAGTTCCCAGCTTGAGTTTTCCTTTTAGCTTAGTGAATTGGGGCGCAAGGTATTTTCCTTTCACAGTGCTTCTCTCACTTTCTCCCAGTAACCTCCTCTTGAGATGCTCCTTTGGTTTGTCTGATGGGTTGGTCGTCACCAGGACAAGCATCCTGTTGTCAGTGTCACTAACACAGGCTTCATTTGGATTGTAGGTGACACTGTAGAGACACGTGGAAGGGTGTAATGCAGTCCCCCGCCACCCGCAATTAGAACAATTCATAACCCTATGTGATGACTCCGTCAAGACATCTTCTTGGGGAGTGAATTTATAGATCATAGAATAAGGAAAAAAGTCTCCCAAGGCTTGAAAAGAAACCAGGGATTCAATGGCTCTTCATCTGTGGCAGTCAAATGAATCTGCAAATTGGTTGTCCTTCGGTGTGAATCAAAGTCTTAGACTGCAAAACTCTTCTGCTTCTATGAGAAGTGCCTGTGTTCTTCCCTTAACTTCCAAGACACAGTTACTTTTAGGAAAGGCCCTTCATGGCTTGCTTGAAGTGAGTGTAAAGAGAGCTTTTTCATACTCAGTCAGTTTCAAGGACCTGAAGAAGCACAGCAGGAAGCTAAAAACCAGGCCTGGCCGATCCAATTTCCGTGTAGAGGCGAGGGCAGAGAGGATGGAAATCAAAAAGCCACAGACCAGGGCCAGGTGTAAACATCAAAACTTTTCCCTAAGTGGTCTGCTCAGTTCCCGAGTCCATGTTCCCCCATAGCTCAGCGGCATGCGGTGATGTCCCACCATCTGTGCTGGGAGTCACAGCCTCTGTTATTGTGGGCTCTCTCCATGAAGCCTGAAGGGTAATGCCTGGTGGATTGTCTTAAATGACCCCAGCCAGGCTTTGGTGTTAGTGAGCTTGCTAAACCACATGAGCTTTCAATTCTGGGAATGACACCACTCAGAGGTACTCCAAGGACCAGAGATTAAATATAGAATTAACATCCTCAGCATTAGCCCCTTAAGATGGAAACTTAGGAAGATTTTTCTCTACAAAATATATGTGTATGGATCTCTCCATCAACGGCAACAAACCGTTTTACAAGTTTTGCTCCATTCCATCTGTGCAAAAGGTCCTTCACTGTGATTGGATTAGATGATTCAGATAAACCTGTTTCTCTTTTCCTTGTCCTGTTGTCCTTTAGCCCTTATCTTTCTAAAGTGTATGCACGTAACCTATTTTTTTTTTTTGAGCCCTATGGCAGGGTGTATTTTTAGGGAGTCATTTTTTCTTATTTATTGGTCTATCTAGCTAAGGAGTTAATTAAGAATAAAAGCTCAGGAGTCCTGTAGGAACTGGCTTCCGGGGGCCTAGTGGGAATAGTGGGAAGATTGTGTTTGAATTCGCCCTACTAATGGTGATTGTCTGCATTCCTTGGCTGGGGGAGTTACAGATTTGGGGGAGATTAAAACACATTCCAACATTCTACTAGTATTATAAACAATGAGAACATGCCTTTTCTTGCTGCAAGAATCTGGAGAAGCAGAAGATGGCAGGCCTGGAGGCACAGAAGAGGCCGCTGATGTTGGCAGCGTTGAATGGGCTCTCAGTGGCTCGAGTCTCAGGGCGGGAAGAGAATCGAGTTGATGCCACCCGGGTTCCCATGGACGAGAGGGTAAGTGGCAGGCTTGTCAAACGTGATTCATTCTCTGTGGTCTTAGGGTCCCAAAACAGCCTCCTTGCCCAGACGTGCCAGCACTGAGGTTTGTGTGATGCATTCGCCCTTCAGTCTGAGATTAGGAAGATCAGGTATAACTGTGTTGCATTAAATCGGTCCCTTCCAGCATTTCATGTTTCTCCACTCCGGTCTTCCTGCTTTGTCAGGTTGGCGGATCAATGGTTGCCTAAAACCAGCAGCCCCTAACATGCCGTATGGCTTGGTCAAGTCACTCAGTTTCTTTAAGCCTGCTTCCTTTTTTGTAAAATGCACAAGTTAACCACTTGCAGTAGCTCTCAATTTCTGTGATTTTTGTGAGGGATTGCCATTTCTTAGTAAGTGATTATGTTATCCAAGCATTTATTTTTATTCTTAATTTTTAAAAAACTTTTATATTTCGTTTTGGGGGCACATGTGAAGGTTTCTGACACAGGTATGTCACAGAAGTTTGTTGTACGTATTATTCCAACAGCCAGGTATTAAGCCCAGTACCCCAGGGTTACCTTTTCTGCTCCTCTCCCCCTCCTCCCCACCCTCCATCCTCAAGTACCCCAGTATCTGTTGTTTCCTTCTTTGTGTTCATAAGTTCTTATCATTTAGGTCCCACTTGTAAGTGAGAACATGCAGTATTTGGTCTGTTCCTGCGCTAGTTTGCTAAGGATAATAACTTCCAGCTTCATCCTTGTTTCCCCTCAAAAGATATAACCTCGTATCCAAGCATTTACAGAGTTCTTTAAAAATGCTGTCCCCCTCGTATGACCATAAAATGAGGCTGATTTATAATTGTCTGGGTAACACATTGTGAGAACATTGGTTTTGAAAAGCAGAAAACAGCTGCATGGTAGTGTTTTAGACGTGAAGAAAGGTGTATCCTTAGTTCCTGAAATTGCTGTCAGAAGGTTAAGAAACAGGTTGTATAAATGTAATAGAGTACTAATAACATTAGGGTGTGTTAGATTTCTGCCAGTATGTATCCAGAATTAGGATGTTTTTAGAGCCAGAAGGGACTTTAGAGGAATCATTTAACCCAATTAATAGCATGTTATTGTTATTAGTAGTTTGGCCAGTGAGGAGGAAAAAAGAGATTTAATTTTCAGAGCTATAGAATTGTGGACCAGTATCATCTTAAAAACAGCTACATAGGTGGAGAAAAGGATGTCGGATAATTAAGATTAACAGTCTCTTTATCATTAGGACTTTGAACAAAGCATTATTAGCAAAAATTTTGAATTTTGAATTTCAACTCTTGCTAGTTCTTGCAGGTTTGTTCTGCTTGCAGTATGAATAAGAAGGAAAATGGTTATTAGATAAGGGAACTATCAGTATGGTTAGTAATGAGACAAACTAACCAAGTATTGATTACACAACTTGAAATCTCATATTAACACAATCACTGTAAATATTTAAAGAAATCTGGTTGTTGCCAGGCGCGGTGGCTCACGCCTGTAATCCCAGAACTTTGCGAGGCCGAGGCGGGCAAACCACCTGACATGGGGAGTTGGAGACCAGCCTGACCAACTTGGAGAAACCCCGTCTCTACTAAAAATACAAAAAATTAGCCAGACGTGGTGGCGCATGCCTATAATCCCAGCCACTGGGAGGCTGAGGCAGGAGAATCCCTTGAACCTGGGAGGCGGAGGTTGCAGTGAGCTGAGGCCCTACCATTGCACTCCAGCCCCGGGGCAAGAGTGAAACTTTGTCTCAAAAAAAAAAAAAAAAAAGAAAAAAAGAAATTTGGTTGTTTCATTGAGTTTTTGGATCAGATAATTTAGAGAGCTGAAGATCAATTTCTGTTGCAGTTCAGAACCCTGAAGAAGAAACTAGAAGAGGGAATGGTGTTCACAGAATATGAGCAAATTCCAAAGAAAAAAGCGAATGGCATTTTCAGCACAGCGGCTCTGCCAGAAAATGCCGAGCGCAGCCGAATCCGTGAAGTTGTCCCCTATGAGGAGAATCGAGTAGAGCTGATACCAACCAAAGAAAATAACACAGGATACATTAACGCCTCCCACATCAAGGTAAGAAGGCAGCCTGTTAGAAGGTTTCTTAAAGATAGCTGGGTTAAAGGTAAAAATCCAGGGAGAAGAAAAGGTGTGGGCTGCAACTGTGCCTTTTGGCTTGTCCCCAGACCCTCAGGGAGCGTTTTTGAACTCCTGTGCTTTTCTTAGTCAAGTGGAAGGGCATGTCTATCACTGCAGAGAGAAGGAAGTCTAGCAGCCTCAGGAAAAGCCTCAGGTCAGCGATTTCTGAAGCCTGCTCATTACAGAGGCTTTAACTTTTCCTTCTCTCTGTGGGCTATAACTCTCTCTGTACTCACAGGAAAAACTGAAGATTATCCTTTTCAGTTTGTAATTAGCAAGTGATGGAGACTTGGAAGTAACAGGTATTGCATTACTGACATTAACGTTTTATGTTCAATAACAACAGAAACTATTGTTTCTCCCTTATAATATACAGGTTATTCATTTTATAGCACAAGTCTTATTATTGCATGGTATTTAAAAGAGTGGAGTGATTTTCACCTAAACTATAAAAGTGTGGTTAATATTGAATCTTGAAAGATTTGCCACATTAGTCAATTAATTTGTGTTACTAAATTTTTGTTACTATTTCAAATACTTCAAACCTTTATATGTCAGTATTACCTAGTTTATCAGTTCTGCAGTTAAAAGTTTGAGTTATGGATACGTGTGTATGTATAGTTAAATATTTCCTAAATAGCTTACCTTCCTCAGTGTCCCTATTAACAGAGGACACTTATTTCAAATGTCACCATTTGCTCTAACTCTTAAGTAGGAGAATTTGTTCATCTATTAATGTTAAAACCATTGTTATAGGATATTGTTGAATAACGCAAGGTTCAATTAATAGTTGTAATCAGTAGCCTTAGAAACCTGTTTCCAGCCTTGTCTAGAATTACTTGCTTTCCTCATTGTATTTTTTACCTGTAGCAGAATTATTAATAGGTTCCTTTGAGCCTCTAAAGGCTAGTTAGGTATCTAGCTTGTGTATCAGTTATAACTAGTTTTGATACGGAATGTGAAAAGTGTAGTGTGGTTGGGCATATAGTATTTTTTATTAATATACACAGATAACCATATTTTTAAATAATTAGTATTGTCAAAAGAAATATAAAAGAGCAACTATCATAGATCATATTGCTAATTTTTAGTCTGATTTTTTGAGAGTGAGAAGCAAAAACTGGGCCCTAGGAACCTCTTAAGTAAACTGGCAATGGTGTGTTTCATAGGCTTAGTTTAGATTATGAAACAGTGACCAAAGGAACGTATTCAAACAAAGATGCAGATCACACAGCTGCTTCTTGATAGAGTGTCTATGAGAATCTTGCACAGCAATAGTGTATTATGTTCTTCTTTGGCCAGATCTCTTCCACCATTTTCCATCTGCTCTCTGAAAAAAGCTGTCACGTTGTATAAACTGTGCCCTTTGGGTATCATTAACCGAGAAGCATTCCCTCCCTTGGTATTCTCTGCGGCCCACATTTCATCCTGTGGATCCGGGTTAGACATGGGTGCATTTAATAGACCCAAGAGCTTGCAAGAACTTGTCCCTGTGCTTTGGAATAGAGGTGTATATTTTGCCAATGCTTTCCCCCCCTGGGTTCCAAGCAGCCATTAACACAGAACAGAGATTTATTTGCTCCAGAGGTGGAATCACATCTGTGAAATCCACCTCAGTAGCACTGCTTGCTGTGTTTGTAATGCAGTTTTTAATACCCTCCTGTCAATACTTGGAATATGCTGAAAGGCCCCAGGCAGCAGCATTCTCTGGAAGTATTTATGGTTCCTATATGTTGGGTGCCAGAGAGGCTAGTGTTTAAAATCACAATTCCACAGATAAACCAAACTCCTAGCCAGCAAATATATGAATGTTATCTCCCCACCAGTATTTGGAAAATGGACTTTTCTTGCCAGCTTTGACCTAAACATGTCTTGTGTAATGAGACAATAACTTACATTGTTTTTGTTTGAATTAAGTTAGCATACAGTTTTATAAAATAAATGAGGGAAAAAAGTTTCAAACAGTGATCACTTCATTGCTTTTTGAACTCTCCAGAGATCTGCATTGCATGCACGTAAAAGGAGCCTGACTTCGCAATATTAAGGCACAGAGCTGGAAGGGAGAACAGAAAGAATTCCTCCCAAAGGCCACCATTTCACCTTGACAGCATGACCTTTAACCCTTTGAGTACAACTTCTTATTTATGGTTCTCTGCAGCTAGTATTTATAGCTGTAGAATTATCTTCTCCTGATAACCCTGAGCTGCATGGGGTAATAATTTTATTATCTGAAGTCATGTCATGACTCCGTAGTTCAGTTGGATGCTGTGGTACTACCAAGGCGAAGTTATTGGTAAAATCTGTGCTGTTGACAAGGGCATTCATAGCATCTCTGCCACGCATGGCACCACAGAGCAGCAGCGACAGCAGACGTTTATGATACACTTCGTATCAGATCCGCAGGAGGAAGATAGTGCTTCCAAAGGGATGTCGTTCCATGGTCGTTTTTTTGGGGTGTGTGTGTGTGTGTGTGTGTGTGTGTGTGTGTGTGTGTGTAATTGGATCCCATGGAGTACTGTTTTTCAAACTGGATCATAACACAGTGATAGAATGTGAAATCAGTTTAGTGGTCATGACCAGGTGTGTGTGTGTCTGTGTGTGTGTGTGTCTGTGTGTGTGTGTGTGTGTGTCTGTGTGTCTGTGTGTGTTAATGAAGTAGACTAGAGAATAGAAAAGAATGGAAAGCGTCAGAGTACATTGCACATAGTAAGCATAACTAATATTTCTGTAACAAATCCTAAGTTATACATGTTCATATAGATGCATATATACACGTGTCTATGTGTATGTGTTTTTAATAGGCACTAGTTTGTATATACTGTGATTTGCAAACCAAGATCAAGTTAAGGCCAGGCACGGTGGCTCATGCCTGTCATGCCAGCACTTTGGGAGGCCGAGGTGGGTGGATCACCTGAGGTCAGGAGTTCAAGACCAGCCTGGCCAACATGGTGAAACCCTGTCTCTACTAAAAATACAAAAATTAGCCGGGCATGATGGCAGGTGCCTGTAACCCCAGCTCCTCGAGGGGCTGAGGAGGAGAATCACTTGAACCTGGGAGGCAGAGGTTGCAGTGAGCCGAGATCATGCCACTGCACTCCTGCCTGGGCGACAGAGTGAGACTCCATCACACAAAAAAAGATCAGGTAGATATTTTGATAGACATGAGTGGCAAGAAGTCTTTTCATGTGAGGCTGTGTCACTAGCCTCTATAATCTCAGGGTTTTTGTTAATTGAACTAGTTCATTTGGCCCAAAAAATATCCAAGGTTTTAAGGTGGTCAGCAGGCAGTGGTGTCCCGGACTTGGGGTTTATTTACTGACATTTTCCTTGGTTTTCAGGTGGTGGTTGGCGGGGCAGAATGGCACTACATAGCCACCCAGGGGCCCCTGCCACACACGTGCCACGACTTCTGGCAGATGGTGTGGGAGCAGGGAGTGAATGTGATTGCCATGGTCACCGCAGAGGAGGTAAGGGGAACGGCCTACTCCACGTCCTTTTCCCCGGGGCAAAGGGTAGCCAGAAGATGGGCTTTGTACTGGCGATTTTGTTACCCTCTCCTTCTTCCTGCAGTGCTGTTTCTCTGCAAATGCTTTTCTCTTTGGTATATATCTATTTTCTCTTCTTACTTCCAGATAGATATTTTTTTCCCCAGGAATAATTGATTGTTGTAGCTTTTCCTCCTCCCATTTTCATCTGGCTTTAAACTCTTTTCCTTGGATTGCCACACACTAAACTGAAAATAAAACAACAGAAAACCAGAAAATGACCAGACTTTAGTTCAACCCGCTGACTTTGTGCCAAACGAAACAGTGAGCTTTCCACTAGAGTGGGAGAGTCTCAGGCTGCTCTGGGCAAATCGACATAGATGCCCAACTCCAGGCACCCAGCTCCACAAGCACCATGCTTATCAGCTGAAAAGAGACCAGAAACTTGTTCCTGGAGAGGCCTCTGTTCTTTGGGGAGAGAAAAATGTATCTTTTTCTTCTTTTGCCAAGCCAAACATAGTTTTCTGCTGTAACTAGAGAACTCTTGTGTGATGTTATAAAAACCAGCCTACACTGCCAGTCAGTCCAGTCGGTGTTCAGCTTGCTGTCTTTGCGGGGAGACGTGTTGTGTTTCTTCTCGTCACCTTCTCCTTCTTTTATTTCTTCCATTAAATTCCAGTTTATGTTTTGAAATCATTAAAGGGACTAGTTTCAGGTGTGTTTACCAGTATCCATGGTATTGCAGTGGCCTTTCCTAGCTATGTTAAAGGGGTCAGGAACAAAGAAAATTGGGGGAGGAAAAAGTCATATTTTCCTTCATTGACTGTTCTGAGCATTTGCTTTTCAGCACAGTCCATTAGAAGAAAATAATGAAAGGGACTTCAGGCTCTTTAAAGCCAGTTGTACTCCGTGGGCTGACCTGTTTGACCTTCCCACAAAGAGAATGAATCCTCCTTAAAGCTTCTAGAATAGATTTATCACCTTATCAGATCACATCATTGCAGGGCATTCATTCACTTAAATACAGCGTACCATCTGTGCTAACTTCAGGAGTCCATGGTAGATGAGACAGGCACCATCCCTGTCCCCATAAAGCTTGTATCCTAGTGGGAGGGACATTCAAAAGTGAACAAATAAGTTCAGGTAGCAGTAAGTGCTGTGGCAAAAATGGAAAACTGTAGTCCAAAGAGGGTCTGGGTAGGTAGGTACAGAGGTAGATCCTCCTGCCTCATCCCTCTTCCTCTTTGTGTGTGTTTCAGCCCGCAAAACTGCCATTCACACTAGGGCACTCCTACTAAAGGGTAGCTTCGGGATGTGCAACCCTGAGCTCCAGGCTCTGTATCATGTCTCACGCTTGCTGGAAGGCTGGAATTGAAAACCTTATTAATAGGAGCATAAATTCAAGGGAGAAAATTTTTAAAAAATGGAACAAAAGCTTAGGAGAGAGCATGACTAGGGGGATACTTTAGATCAGGGGGGTGGCCAAGGACCCTCTGAGGAAGTGGTAGTGCAGGTGAGACAGGAGTGACAAGCGGCCAGCCTTGCCAAGACAGATAGCATCTAGTGATCTGTGGGAGAGCTGGGAACTCATAGTTTTTTAAAATCCATAACTGATTTATACAATCAGCAGAAATGTAAATTTGAAGTAAATCTGCTTTCACATGATTGGTAAATAAAAGAGGAAGGGATGCTTCCAACTTAAGGAGACTCAATTAAACCAAATGAAGCCAGGCAAGGTAATTTGTATTCCCCCAAAGACATGTTGCTTTACAAGTAGGCTAGACATTAGGGTTCCTCTAAACAGCCATCAGGGTTCCCAGAGCCTGTCACCACTGCAGCTCTGTGTTCAGTGTTCCTTCTCTCTCACCACCTACTCCTTGCCCTGAATCTCCTCAGCTACCACCTCCTCCACACTCCACCTCTTCTCCAGGGATTTTAAAAGTATGCAAAACTTAAACATAGACCTTCTGTATATAGTTGAGAGTACATAGTCTCAGAAAAGATTATAAAATCAAGGGAGAAAGAACAGTGATGTGACCGTCTCTTCTCAGCTCTAGTTGTAGATAGAACTAAAACAAATTGGTCAGGCTGAAAAGGATGTGAGATTGACACTAGCTAAAGACAGCATCGGTAGTCATTGCGCTGTCATGGAGCTCTGGGCTGAACCTCGGAGAGGAGTAGCGTGACCTAGAGCGATTGCTGGAACCTCTTGCTCCCTTGTTTAAAACCTCTGAGTGACTTCCCATTACCCATGGAGTGAAATCCCAACTTTCCACCATGGACTGTGAGGCCTTTCCAGTGTCCTCTCCTACCCACCTGCCCCCTCACATGTCACACTCCAGCCACCCGGAAGACCTTTGTTTCTTGAATGCACCAAGCTTGTTCTTGCTTCTAGACTTTGCACTTGTACCTCTGTCTAACATTCAACTGCACCTCGGTTGTGAATCTTTTACCTTTTCCACTGATGTAACTGTCATTGTGAAGACCATAGTTTTTGGTCTTAACTAGCACGTATAGGATCTACCCTGTGGTAGACACTGCGGAGTGCTACTGAGCCTAGCAGTTTAGAAGCTATTTGCATTATCTTCTGTCTTCACATCTTAGGATTAAGAGGGTGGGCGCTTCCCTTGACCTATTTCCAATTTTGTTTTCATGTGTGATTTAGGAGGGCGGACGAACCAAAAGCCACCGATACTGGCCCAAACTGGGTTCCAAGCACAGCTCAGCCACCTATGGCAAATTCAAGGTCACCACAAAGTTTCGAACTGATTCTGTTTGCTATGCAACCACGGGCTTGAAGGTCAAGCACCTTTTGTCTGGGCAAGAAAGGACAGTGTGGCATTTACAGTATACTGACTGGCCAGATCACGGCTGCCCAGAGGACGTCCAAGGGTTTCTATGTAAGTTTTTTTCTTCTCAGTCTGTGTATTACCTGACTATTACCAACTGTGTCAGTAATCCATCCGCTGGAGATGGAATAGAAAAAAAGGATGCTTTCTGGCAAAAGTGTTATAACATTGAAATATATGTTCCTTCGTTACTGTGTAGAACAGAGAAAAATAATACATGTCACTTACTCTGTTTACCTTTCATGCACATAAGCTAAGACTGTGGTCAACAAATTGGCTCTACCTTTTTAGCTACTCATTTAATCAGTAATTATTCTGACACATGCTACAACAAGGATGAACCTTGAGGAATGATGCTGTGTGGAAATAATCCAGTCACAGAAGGATAAAAGTTGTGATTCCATTTACATGAGGTACCTAGAATAGGCAAAGTCAGAGAGAGAAACTAGGTGAGAGGTTCCAGGGGCTGAGGCAAAGGGGGGATTACAATTTTTTTTTTTTTTGAGGTGGAGTCTCACTCTGTCACCCAGGCTGGAGTGCAGTGGTGCGATCTCGGCTCACTGCAACCTCTGCCTCCCAGGTTCAAGCAATTCTCCTGCCTCAGCCTCCCAAGTAGGTGGGATTACAGGCACAGCCACCACGCCTGGCTACTTTTTGTATTTTTAGTAGACACGGGGTCTCACCATGTTGGCCAGGATGGTCTCAAACTGCTGCCTCAAGTGATCTGCCCGCCTCAGCCTCCCAAAGTGCAGGGATTACAGGCACGAGCCACCGTTCCCAGCTGGCAATTACTATTGGATGGGTGCAAGATTTCTGTTGGGACAGTGAAAAAGTACTGGACATGGATGGTGGTGATGGTTGTACAACTGGGAATGTGCTTGATGCCACTGATCTATATGTTTAAAAATGATTAAACTGGTAAATTTTATGTTGTGTTCACTTTAGCGCATTAAAAAAAAAAAGGAGAAATAAAATTTAAAAATAGGCCAGGTGTGGTGGCTCATGTTGTAATCTCAGCACTTTGGGAGGCTAAAGTGGGCAGATCACCTGAGGTGAGGAGTTTGAGACCAGCCTGGCCAACACGGTGAAACCCCATCTCTCCTGAAAATACAAAATTTGCCGAGCATGGTGGTGCACGCCTGTATTCCCAGCTACTGGGGAGGCTGAGGCAGGAGAATTACTTGAACCTGGGAGGTGGAGGTTGCACTGAGCCGAGATTGCAACACTGCACTCCAATCTGGGCAACAAGAGTGAAACTCCATCTAAAAAAAAAAATTAAAAATAAATGAATAAATAAAATTTCTCATGATGATTTGCATCTCACAAGCCCTATATTTCCCCACAATGGTAAACCTCAGTACTTTTTCATGCTTTTTTATATTTTTATGAAAACACTGAGAAGTATTGAAACCCTCTTACAGTTTTTGAAACTGAAATTTGCTCAAAGACGAATTCATTAAATTCTATATATGTGTATTTTTACAATGTGTTTATATAGAAACTAATTCACCAGATTATGTGCAGTATTTTATTTGAAAGGCCAAAAATTGGGCATGTACCCACTACATGCCAGCACTGGATGGGGCAGAGATGACACTGAGTTCACAGTCTTTGCTTTCAAGGTATTCCCAGTCTAAAGGGAAACACAAGCCAGTCGTCACTGTCCAAAGATGAGATCTGATACCCTCCTCTGCTTCTCAGTGGTGGTTGCAGCTCTCTCTCTTCTTTTCCGCCTGCTCACCTGACTGTCCTGTGCTTGTCAGGAAACCTCATTCCTTACTCACCAAGCTGGAAAGGAGCCCTGGATGCCCCTGTAGCCTTGTGCCTGCTCTGTTGTTGACTCCAGCTAGAGGAAGACCTGTGACCACCGCAGAGGACCATCATCCAGATGCTGGATAATGTCAAAACCTTGATTTTATTTTGATATTCATTTAGAATGGGAGAAGAAAGGAATGAGAGAGAACAGGTTCTCAAGAGCTAAAAATACTGATTTACAGGTTTTAACAAATATTCTGATGTGTACTTATCCAGCGATAAAAGCATTTCATTTCCATGAAAGTGACAATGGTACTTGAGGGTTTGGCACTGAAAGCAGAGAGTAGAAGGATGACTGGAGTCAGAGATCTTGAGTAAGATCCAGAGAGGATTCATGATTTGCCTGAGTTCAAATGGGTCATTATCTGTAGCTTAAAATACTAATAAGAACTTCTCTTCCTCCTAACAGTGCTCATTGTATTTCTTTCAGCTGATCACTTGCTAATTGACTTATTAAAATTTTCTCCAAGAAGCAGAAAATGGAAATAATATAAATAGATTAGTCTGTTGATTGGCTAACAACTCTGATGAAAGAGTGAGCGTGTAAGGCACTTTAAAGTATAGTCTTTTGCCGGGCGCAGTGGGAGACCAAGGCAGGCGGATCACGAGGAGATTGAGACTATCCTGGCTAACACTGTGAAATCCCGTCTCTACCAAAAATACAAAAAATTAGCCAGTTGTGCTGGCGGGTGCTTGTAATCCCAGCTACTCGGGAGGCTGAAGCAGGAGAATCGCCTGAACCTAGGAGGTGGAGGTTGCAGTGAGTTGAGATTGCATCACTGCACTCCAGCCTGGGCATCAGAGCAAGACTCTGCCTCTAAATAGATAGATAGATAGATAGATAGATAGATAGATAGATAGATAGAAAGAATAGTCTTTTAAATCAGAACAAATTAAGGAAAGCCTGTCTATATTACCGAAGAATACGCAGTAATTTTAAAGAATGTAAATGTAAGTATTATGTTTTTAGGAAACTCAATACACATATGCCATGCAGGGCATTAGAAGTGTTGAATTGGGTCTCCTAGGTTTTAAAAGATTTTTGCCTGTGTTGAAATTAGATTACCTGGATGCAGAGTACCTAAGCCACATTTTTACTGCCCTCCAGAAGTCTTTATTGAGTTACAGCGTAAGGAACTTTATTAATATGATTGATGGAGGAAACATCCATTTGAATCGACCTTCCCTCCACTACATGAAAAGCTCTATTTGAAAGTGTCATTACCCAACGTTCCTTTTGTTTTTCTTCTTAAATTTAGCTCAAGTAAAGCTTTGTCTCTTGTATGTAAATATTGCCTTTGGTCAGACAGAATACTCAGTTGCCTAATGTCTTTTCCCACTTGCAGAAAAATTGTAAAGAAGATTCCACGCACAATATCTGGCTTGTATTGGTGCCTAAATAACTACTCCCTCTATGCGTCTCATGGCATCTTCTTCTTTCTTGTTCTGTCCTATCTTATTTTACATTTCTACTCCTAGTAGTACTGCTATGACTAGTACTAACACAATTATTACTAGTCATCATCATCGCAGTAGTAGAAGGAGTAGTAGTGATGATGACAGTTTGCTTATTTGGTAAACCTCTTCAGATTATTTTGTAATTAGGTAAGTATATAAGGGAATGTATGGGTTCTTTATATATGTCTATATACAGACGCTTTTAAATTATTTGAATGGTTCAAACCTACTTTTCTCTCTTCAACAGTGTAAGCATTTCCCCTAGAGTCTTGTTTACACTTTTACCTTAGGATGAGGTTCACTGAGTGTCAAGAACCTTTAAACCTGTTTCCCTCCTCAGCTACTGACCTAAATTATTAATTAATTTTGGGGAGTTTTGGGAATGTCTGAGGATTACATTTCTATACTTTTCTCTTTTGTCATGCTTGTGAAAAAAGTCATTAAGGCTTGGAATCCTGTAATTTTTCTTTTGTGCCTAATTGGAGTCATGAACACACCCCTCCCTGCACAGCCCTGCTGAGCCAGGCAGATGCTGGAAGGCATGGGGGGGTATCATGACCCCTCCGCCTCATACACATGTTGCCTCCAGAAAGGGGGTTCATCTTGGGCTATTCTCATAGCCCCATGGAATCCATGCTGGAAAGCAGACTCCCCAAAGTCTACTTGAAAATCCAAAAGTGAAGTCAGGCCTCAGTTGACATTCACTCATCAGTGAGGGGGAAGGAAGAAAGGGCAGATGGATGCTCTCTCCCCCACCAGAAATTGGCTCTGACAGGCGGGCATTTCAAGGGGACTTAGCAGTTGTTCTGATCCCAGTCTGTTAATAGCAGGAATTGCTGTAAGTAATGTCTAGAATCATCTGCTTGGGGGACTAGGGATTTGCAGAGGGAAAAACAGAATTTAATTTTTAAAAAAGAACTATTTAATTTAAAGAACAAATTCTCCCACGAACTAATTGACTCCCAGCTGGTCCTTTCTGGATCCAGGACTGTACAGTGGGTACCAGCCAAATAATTAGTGTCTTGTAAGAACCGTAAATTATTGTCACTTTAAAAAAAAAAAAAACACATTCACCATCAGTTCTCTTCCGCTCCCCCTCCCCAACTTATATACAAAGCCATGGAGGACTTTGGTGACAGGATTTGCATTTTGTCCTGCAGCGTACTTGGAGGAGATCCAGTCAGTCCGTCGCCATACCAACAGCATGCTGGAAGGCCACAAGAACCGGCACCCGCCCATCGTGGTCCACTGTAGTGCTGGGGTGGGAAGGACCGGCGTGGTCATTCTTTCTGAGCTGATGATCTACTGCTTGGAGCACAACGAAGTGAGTCATTCTGGGCTTCCCTCTAAATTCTCCACCTTGGGGGACAAGTCTACACCCTGGCCAGACCTTTGCTGGGCCCTTGCATTTTCAGTGGTTAATTTCCTCTCTCCTGACATAGGCCTCCTTATATTTTTGGCCTCCCACTACTCTGTGTAGATACCCAGATAAAAGAGGAGAAATGAGAGTGTGCAATAGAAAACACTTAGAAAATGAGATCTTAGTCAGCGTCTGCTTTCCAAAGTCTACAGCATTTTGGTTTTATTGTGGGTAATTTTCCATGGCGAGTTATTTGACCCCATATAGTTGAGATGCGTCTTGCATTTCTAGGATGTGTTCTGGCCTAAATCCTAGGTGAAAATGTGTCTACTTGGAAAATGTTTTTCATTCTTCAGAGTGAGGTTTGGGGGGTCGTTGGCTTGTCTAGTCTGGCAGTTGTGTGGTGTAGCGGAGCAGAGCAGATACTTTGAGCCCACAAACATCCCCATCTTTGCATCGGGTGGTCGCCCTACCCCTTCTCCTTGCAGAAGTGGGCTGCTACTGAGCCTGTGCACACAAGGTGTGTGGCATTCCTTTGCTGCTGGAGGATTAGGGAGTTACACTGAGAGGCTTTTGATTTTGTGTAGGTGAGATAAACAGCAGTCAAAGCTAAGGAATAGTTCTTCTCTCTTCTAATTACATGGGACACTAGAATTTTTAAGGGGCTTTTACCTGCCATATCAGCCAAGTACAGGAGCCATGTACATGTTACTCCTCTGTTTGACAGAAGAGGAAATTGAGGCCCAGAAATAATTACATGATTTGTCTAGTGCCGTGTGGCTCTTACACAGTGGAACCGAGGCAAGAAGCAGGGTCTTCTCTGTCTGTGTCCAGAGTTATTTCCTGTCTTCACTCTCCCTCCAAACGCTGAATAAGATTTGGTTCTTATTCAGTTTTCAAATTATATGGCTTGAAAAATTAAAGGAAACTTGTGGTTTGGTAGTTCTTAAATTACAGAATGTTTTGTTGCAATTCTGTGGAGGAATGTATATGATGATACACCTATTTATTCGATAGCATGAATCGTTTGAAAATCAGATTAAATATTGCTGCGTGAAGTTTGTCACATTGAAACATCCAGAAGAACAAATGTTAAACTCAAACATGTTCAAAGGATTTTTAAACGCTCTGCCTATGAATAGATAATTTTGAGAAACTTCTAGTCTGTCCATGGGAATGTTTGTGCTGCTAAAAATTGGAAGAGGGGCAATCCTAACTGTAGCCTAATGTCAGCAAAACAAAACAAAGCTTGAGCGAAACGCTCATCATGGAATCAGTTGAGACTATGTAACAGAAATGTCATTGCCCTCTGAGTTTTTACCGTTTTGTCCCACATAGGACTTTTCGATTGTTTGCTTCTCTATTCCTGTCACTATTAGAGGTCTCTAGAAATCTCTAGAACAATGAGTAACCTGCCACTGAGTCTTAAGCCATCCATTGCTAGGAAGATAAAATAAGATGAGGTGGAATCAGTGTGTGCATGGCTTGAGGGCCTCATCATCACCTCCCCCATCTAATTGTCCTTCCCTTTCCCTCATATCATTTTTGTCACCAAGTTCCCCTCTTGTTTTCTTTTCTTTTTTTCTTTTTTTTTGAGACAGGGTGTTACTATGTTGCCCAGGCTGGTCTCAAACTCTGGGGCTCAAGTGATCCTCCCTCCTTGGTCTCCTGAATTGATGGGATTATGGTGTGAGCCACAGGCCTGGCTACTCCCCTTCTTCCCCGTTCTCTATGCTCCGCTCCCCACTTCCTCTTTTCAACTGAAGAAGCCATTCTGTCTTGTCTGACGTGAAAGACTGTTTTGTTCTGAGCTCTTTGGAGACCCATCAAAGGCTGAGCCTCAGCGAGGCGATGACATGGGGGCTCGCTGAACACCAGATGTTACTGGTCCAACAGAACACAGACAAGGCATATCAAAGCCAGAACAGTTTGGAGTGAGGGATTTGGCCTGTGTGGCCTCCTGTGGACTTGGTGAAGGCTTGGGGTGGTTAAATGCTCTATGGTGTGTCCAAACATAGCGGATTTCCTCAGTGTCCAACTGCATGCCAGAACATTCTTTGCTGGAACGTGGTCAATCCAAAAAGAACTTCTGTTCCCATTGATATTCAAAGATAGCAAGATGACTCATATTTTTCACTTCACTTCCCCTAGCACAAATATAGCTGGTCTTATCTGTCCTATTTCCCATGATTGCTATTGGTAGACGGTTAGTGGGGGTGCAGGGGAAATGCTCTACTTTTGTTCTGATACTGTTTCAGGCCTGGCTAGTAGATCCAAGCCCCTATTTCAGGAGAAGAGTAGACCATGTTTAGTTTATTTTGTTTGTTTTTCAAGCAAAGATTTTTAACAAATAAATATTAAACCGTGGATCCCATTTTTCTCCCATCCAAACTCCACTGCCTTCTTCCCACAGCTTCTGGATGTAGCATACTTTATATTTCAGTTTGTAATTCATGCAGTTTTAATTCTGTCCGTGAAATGGCCTTCCTTTTTTTTGACTTGTCCCTCTCAGTCTCATTTTAAACACAGAAAAGTTGAGCAGAAACAATGAAACGCAGACACTTGCAATGAGGTTGGTAGCTGCGCGGTGGGGAGTGGGGACAGCTGCCCCAGGCTGCTCTGGGAAGCCTCCCTGTGGCCCAATGCTTTTGGTCACTGAGTGTTGGCTGAGACATTTTAAGATGCAGAAGATTTTTCAGAAAGCACTCATTTTATGGTCTGCAGTACACTCAGTCCCCTGGATGTAGCTGTCTGTTCTAGCTACAGCTAATTACAAATGGTCAGGATCTCAGTAGCCGAAAGGCAGACGTCTTGATCTTGCTGCTTTTCTGAATAAGTTACACCTCCTTTGTAAAGTGAGGAGGAGAAAATGTCTTCTAGACAAGATTGAGCAAGCGTCAACTGCTTTGTGCTTCCTTATCTTGGGGGCAGTTAGCAGCACAGCCTGTGGGAGTGAATCTTTAAGCCAGCCAGGACCCTCTCATTGAAGACCAGGAGAACTTTCTTTGTCGTGTCCCCAGACTTCTCCATATCAAACAATATACTGCCATTTAGGCCCAGTCCGACAGGTAATTGAGTTGGGAATGATGGTGGAGGGAGGAGCATGTGGCGGGGGGAGGAGGTGGTGATGGTGACAACATTGAAAACAATATAATAACAGCTAGCTTGTGTCTAGTGCTTACCGTGTATACACACTATTCTAAGAGCCTTATAGTATTAACACAAATAGCCTTTGCAGTGACGCTGTAAGGTAAGTCCTGTTAGTACCTGTATTAGTCCATTCTTACTCTGCTGTAAAGAACTACCTGAGACTGGGTAATTTATAAAGAAAAGCAGTTTAATTGACTCACAGTTCTGCAGTACAGGAAGCATGGCTGGAGGCCTCAGGAAACACAATCCTGGCAGAAGGGCCAAGGGAAAGTAAGCAGGTCTTCAACACGGCAGCAGGAGAGAGAGAGCAAAGGGGGAAGTGCAGCACACTTTTAAACAACCAAAGCTCATGAGAATTCACTATCACAAGAACAGCAAGAAGGAAATCTGCCCCCGTGTTCCAGTCACCTCCCACCAGGTCCCTCCCTCAACACTCGTCTTGATCACCATTCAAGATGAGCTGTCAGTGAAGACACAGAGTGAGACCATATCAGTACCCTTACATAACAGAAGAGAAACTGAGTCATAGGTAAATGAAATAATGTGCCCACATCCCACAGCCAAGAAGTGGTAGAGCTGAGATTCAGCAGATGCAGCCTGATTCAGAACCTGTGCTCTGAACATCAGCGTGATCCTGCCTCCCGGCTAAAGCCTTTGGTGGATAGGGGAGAGTAGCAGCCTTATTCTCTCTGTTCTTGTATCTTCAGTGCCCAACCACAGAATAATCCTCATCAAACATGAAATTAAGTTCATTATTAGGTGGCTCTAGGTCACATCTCATTATACTGGTCACTTTGCAATATAATTTAGGCAGAGACCTGCTTGTTACCAGCAGAAGCTTATAACATAGGCTCTTTGTTTTGATTTATCATCCAAAGATTCACATGCCTTTTTTTCTTATTACGCAGGGACTTGACTTTGTCCCTTTGCACCACTGTGATTGCACCACTGCCCTCTAGCCTAGGCAGCATCGCAAGTCTGTGATGTCCATTCCTTAGTTGGTGTTGGACAAGAGTGACCGATGGCATGTGTCATCTCATAACTATACACAGTTTGGAAATAACTGAAATTATTTTTCAAGGTTCAAAAGTTTCAAAGTCAGACATACAGCTGAGTTTTTATTATTTTCTTTTAAACACTTGCTTAGCCCTTGAAAACTTCATGGGTCATTTGCCCTGTAAGAGCTCCCAGAGCAGAGTGAATGTGCTGAGGCCACCATGGCCTCCGCAACTCAGGGGTGCTCCAGCCGTGCGTGTCCTGGCTGGTCCAGGAGGATGCACATGGTGAAGGTGAGGAGAGAGGACACTGTGACAGCCACTGGTCTGCCCAAGTACCCATTACACTGTTTTAATTTCCTTCCATTAATGATAGTATATATCTTTGTATATATTCTCAAAGAATTCACACATAGGCAATCTCATTTAATACTCAAAATGTTCTCATTTAAGACTCAAGGCCAGGCACAGTTGCTCTCACCCATAATCCAAAGACTTTTAGAGGCCAAGGCTGGAGGATTGCTTGAGCTCAGGAGTTTTGAGACCAGCCTGGGCAACACAGTCAGACCTCGTTTCTACACACAATTTTAAAAATTAGCCAGGCGTGGTGGTGCGCGTCTATAGTCCCAGCTACTCAGGAGGCTGAAGTGGGAGGATTGCTTGAGCCTAGGAGGTCGATGTTGCAATGAGTTATGATCGCACCACTGCACTGCAGCCTGGGTGACAGAGCGAGACCCTGTCTCAAAAAAAGTGTTCTCAGTTAAAGACTTTTATTCCAAGTAGGACTGGTGTTCAGAAATGGTGCTTTGACATTTTACAGGTTCACACTTAAATTATCTCACTTGATCACAACCACAATCCTGTGAGATTATAATTGCATTAATAACATTTATTAATGTTAATAAAGGAATAATGAGGCCGGGCACAGTGGCTCACACCTGTAATCCCAGAACTTTGGGAGGCCAAGGCGGGCGGATCACCTGAGGTCGGGAGTTCAAGACCAGCCTGGCCAACACAATGAAACCCCATCTCTACTAAAAATACAGAAAATTAGCTGGGCGTGGTGGCACACGCCTGTAATCCCAGCTACTCCAGAGGCTGAGGCAGGAGAATCTCTTGAACCTGAGAGGCAGAGGTTACAGTGAGCCAAGATCACACCACTGCACTCAGCCTGGGCAACAAGAGTGAAACTCTCTCTCAAAAAAATTTAAAAACGGAATAATGAGTAATATTTATTAAGCACTCACTGTGCACTAAATGCTTGCTATGTGTTTCATCATTTGATCCTGTGAGGTGGATGTTATTTTATACCCCGTGTTATTGCTGAGCAAATGTCTAACTAGGACAAGGCCACAATGCTGTTAGCGGAAAGGATTATTATCCTAATTTTACAGATGAGGAAACTAAGACCCTGAGATGTCTTAAATCCTGTCATTGGGTTGTGGTCAAGTTGAGAGTACCAGTCAGGTCTAGTCAGGTCTAACTCCAGCCTTTATCTTTTATCCAGCAGACTAGTCTGTATGTATGCATGTATATATGCATGTATGTATGTATGTATGTATGTATTTAAAGATGGGGTTTCACCATATTGGTCAGGCTGCTCTCGAACTCCTGACCTCAGGTCATCCTCCCGCCTCAGCCTCCCAGAGCTGGGATTACAGGCGTGAGCCACTGCGCCTGGCTGACTAGTCTGTATTTAAAATAATACACCAGGACAGATGTGGTGGCTCACGCCTGTAACACTAGCACTTTGGGAGACTCAAGTAGGAGGATTGCTTGAGCCCAGGAGTTCAAGGCTGCAGCGAGCTATGACTGTGCCACTGCACTCCAGCCTCGGTGACACAGCAAGACCGTCTCTCAGAAAATTTTAAATTAATTAAAAATAAAATATCCCACCAGTGACACTTGATGGCCAGGTTCTCCAGTTCCTAGTGTAAACTGATGCATAAAACCCAGCTGGGGCAGAGAGCCTTGCTTTCTCTTGTACCTGGGCATGGACAGTGGGTGAGTGCTTCCTGAAATAAGGGAATGAGGAATGCTCTAAGGGAAGCCTCCTGTCTCAGGACCTTGTGCTTTCTCTGTTTTCTTGCAGAAGGTGGAAGTGCCCATGATGCTGAGGCTCCTCAGGGAGCAGAGGATGTTCATGATCCAGACCATCGCTCAGTACAAGTTTGTCTACCAGGTCCTCATCCAGTTCCTCCAAAGCTCCAGACTCATTTAATCCCCCTAATCCAGCTCCTGGAAGAGGGACTCAGCTCCATCCCACAGGAGGAGAGTCACCTCCAGACAACATCTGCTCCCGCCATGGGGGTGCAGGTGGCTGGCAGCAAGCAGGCTCTCTGAAGACAGGAGCCAAGATTATTCACATGTACCATGTATTATTTTATATGAGATAATTTATTTTTTCCTCTTTGGAATAACTTTTGTGAATTATTATAATACAGTTTTCCTTATAATAGAGAACTTTTCATTTCAACCACATCTTGACTGATCTGCATTGTATTAGGAAATGTTTCCTGGTGAATCATTTTGGGAACAGAGGCATGAGGGAGCACATCTCTTGTGAAGTTGCAACCAGATTTGTAACCAACCCTGAAATTAATCAGCTTAATTCATTCATCAGCTTAATTCATTCATCATGCATTGTTTATGTCCAAAGCAAAGATGGCAAGAAAATGGATTCATCCTGAAATATAAAGAAAAGGGTCTGAAGGAACGAACACGATTCTCTTATATTTTGGGGCTCATGAGCCTTGATGGACAATTTTCCCTCTTCTTCTTTTCTGCCCTCATCCTCAGCAATCTCCTCTCCCCCACACCCCACGCAACATCCCCCCACCCCATGCTTCAGTTAAAGATAGAACAGCTAAAGACAGCACTGCCTTTACAGTGCAATAATTGCCGCCTTTGGGGCTGAAAGAGAAGCTCTGTGTTGTGCTTTTCTTGACCACCCCTTATTCTGGGCTCTGGAGCTTGTCCCCTACTGGGGGACTGCACCTGGGTATTTGCTGCTACCTCTCCTGTTTGCTCAGTAGGGCCCTGTCTGGTGGCATTGAGGCTCTGGGCCAGGCCATCTCTGCAGTTAGGGCTCTTCCCTGATTGAGAGAGGATAGCAGACCAGAGTGGAAAGAGAAAGGAGTTGGGCAGAGCCTTGAGGATTATGTTTTTCAGGCAGGGCCTTGATGATCAATGCTTTTTGTTTAAATAAGATGGGTGTGCTGGACAGGGACGAGAAAGTTGAGGTGCTTGCTACGTTCCATCTTTCCATCAGTCACTAAGTCATTGGAAAGGTCATCAGGGAAACAGTTGGGGAAGCTGATTTATGGGAGCGGTTTGGCATTTAGCTACGTGGCAGGGGTCCTGGCCAGGAAACACATCAAATGTGGCCCCCACTGTGCGGATGTTATCTTCAGGCTTTGGCCTGCAAGAGCAGAATTAATCCCACTCAGGACCCCATAGTCCACATTTTGGGCCACTTGATGAACGATGGTAGAATATCTCATTTGCAAAGCCCTTTGCTTCTTTCCTTTTCTCCATAAAATCCACTCTCTGGTCAGTTACGGTATTAACTACCTTCAGTTTGAATCCCAGTTCTTAGTTTCTTCCTGTGGCTTCATTGGTCAGTGTGTACTTCTGAATTTCTTAGGTTAATACACAATAAATCATGTTTTGCACATTTTTCTTCTTCATTTTGGGGGATTTATCATTCTATGTCTACTTTTTCTTGAGTACAGCTTTGATATGCACCCGTTGGTACATGGTGATGGGAAGTCACAGGGTGTGCTCTTTCTGGTTGATTTGATGCCACACCTTCCTTGTCTTTTCAGCACGGGGAAAAGCCAGCAGCGGAGGGAAGCGTATGGAACACCCACAGTGGTCAGTTCCAGGAACAAACCTGCAATTTAAAAACTAGTCAGCCAGGCGCGGTGGCTCACACCTGTAATCCCAGCACATTGAAAGGCCAGGGCGGGCGGATTGCTTGAGCTCAGGAGTTTGACACGAGCCTGGGCAACATGGTGAAACCCTGTCTCTACAAAAAGTACAAATACTAGCCAGGCGTGGTGGCATGCACCTGTAGTCCCAGCTGCTCAGGAGGCTGAGGCGGGAGGATAAGAATTTAAGACTGCAGTGAGCCATGATCTTGCCACTGCAGTCCAGCCTGGGCTATAGGGGACCCTGTCTCCAAAAAATAAATAAATAAAAAGGTTGTCAAGGAAAACTAGATGTAACAGAAAGGAAAATTTAATTGCAGTTTTTTTTTTCTTAGAATTGACTGCTGTGAGAGTTCTATATGCCTTTCTTCATTGCTCCTTTTCCCCCCGAGCTGAAGAGATGGAGTGGCACCAAATCAACCAGAAAAAGTACACCTTTGTGACATCCCATCACCACACGCTAACAGGTGCGCATTCCCCATTAAGTTCTTTGGAATATGAATCCTCTCAGCTTCAACTTGGCCAGGTGTTGTGGTGGCTGTACTCCGTATTTAGACTCAGAATATCGGGGGATGGAGGGCTTCCCCTGTGTCTTCTACTTCAAGGTCTGAAGACTCAGTGAAGGAGTATAATCTGAGCTTTGTAGATTCTGGAGTTTTGTTGTATGTCCTGGAAAGAAAACCATTCGTATTACATGTATTTTCAGTGGAATAGAGCTTATAACCCTTATTATAAGAAGCTCCTCAATAGGCAAAAAGGTATTTATTTCCTTTCCTTGGAGGTTTTCCCATCCTTGGAGGTTTTTCCATCCTTGGGATATTCTACTGCTAGGGATGTTTTAGCAAGTGGTCTCAGTTACTGTTTTATTGAATGATGACCAACATCAGTATTTATCTTTTATCTCTAAGCCCCGAGGTGGGCACTGTTAGAAATCTCATGTGGGCAGCATATAGATCTGGTGTCTCTTTGAGGTCATCAGAGCTCATGGGCTTCCTTGAAATTCATCCATTGTTCCTGCCATATGCTACAGGAATATTCCTTAGTATACAAAATGCAGGGAGGAAGTAGGTCTAATATTCAACTTTCCTAGCCAGAGTTTATATTGAAACTCAAAAGAAAACATTTAAAAGTTGTTCCACATATTTCACTATTAAAAACAAATGCTTTTGGTTCTTTAGCACATTTTGCATTCCTTTTCACATCTCCAGTAAATGCCAACATATCTCCTGTTAAATTAGCAGCAGCCATTTAAAGTCCTTTCAGTGGCATCTGCATAATAATTGCCCAGAGATGCTTTATATCTGGGAAGCAAGCCAAGGAATAAACCTTGAAGCAAAGTGTATTAAATTAGTTATCTAGTTAGAGCTTTTGGAATGATTTCCTGATGATGTATCAAGTCTGAAGCTAGAGCTGTCAGTGTCTATTGCAGCAGTTTGGATTTGAAGGGAGAAAATTAAAAATGGAGAGAAAAAAAAGTTACTGTCTCACAACAAAGCCATCAAACATTTTCCAGCCTCTGCTTTTGAAGTTTTCCAATTGGAATGTTTGGTTTCTTTCATCCGCACTCATTTGGATACACTGACCCAAGGCATTCATCCTTGTTTACTGTGGTCCCTGGATCACGGGGGCTGAATTTGATGTCTTCATCCTTGAGATGAGATGAACCCGCTGGCTAAGCTGAGGAATGTCCTGCTGAGGTTTATTTTGTTTCCTTGGGTTCTAAGGATATACCAGATATACCACCTTTTAGCAAGAGTCTCTGAGAGCCTTTACAGATAGCATAGACATTGATACACACTTCTTTCCCCAGACAGGAAGTAAAGGAGGATTTAGTTGCATGAAAAGGGATGTTAAACATTGATTTCCTTACATAGGAGTAAAGGAATGAGCTTCTCTATTCAGTTGGAGCTGAACTACAAGATCAGGGAAGGTAAAAACACCTATATGGAATATTTTGAATCATAAGCTTTTGAGGAGCTTAAATTGAGAGAATTTTACTTTTAATTTTGTAGATTGAAAAGAGGAACTATTTTTTTTTTTAATTATAATTAAACTGCCATTGTTTTCCTAAGAGTCACTTGGCTATCTGTGGTCCCCTCTTCATCAGCCTGAAGAAGGGATCTTTGTAGCCAAGGGTGGGCCTTGTAGGACTTGACCACGGCTTACACCTACCTTTATCCTGCCTTCTTTCAGCTTATGCTTTTCAGTTATAAACTCCAGTGGGTACAGCAGGCTGGCCTTTTCATCCAGCTGATTATTTTTCCAGCTTAATATAGTTTGACCTGTATGAAATTTCCAGTAGTGGACCATATTTTCTGTGAATAGAGAATCTTCCCATGGATCACCTATATCTTCCCCCTGACACAGTGTGGATCCCAACACCAGATGTCATTTCTCTTAAGTAGTGCTTATGAACACAAAAGGTGTTCCCTAGGTGGCCCGGCTGCTTTTGTGAGCCTGCTGCCTTGCTCATAGTGATCCTTGCATCACTTGGTGAATGGGCCATTTCCTTGGACATGGAAGTCTCAGAGGTGATAGCGCACTGCAGCTTCTCGTAGGCCGGAATGGCCGTCAGGCACATCACTTTGGGGCTTTAGCTGCTATCTTTTCCTGATGTACAGCCTATGTTAGCTGACCTCAGCCTACTTGTTACATGATGTATGGGTCCCAAAGGTATTCTTTGTCCAAAAGCAGAATGTGACTTCTAGTCTCTCTTTCCCCCTCTGATGGTGTATTTGATGGTGAAGATGAGTACAGTTGCCCCCGCCATCTGTGGGGTCCCCACATCCGTATATTCAGTCAAGTACAGATTGAGAATATTTGGAGGAGAGGGGGAAACCCACAAAGTTCCTAAAAGCAAAAGCTGAATTTGCCACATGCTGAATACTACATTGAATTCATGCAAAAGAAGTAATTTGTAGGCATTGAGTTAGGTATTGTAAGTAATCTAGAGATGATTTAAAGTGTATAAGATGTGCATAGGTTATATGCAAATACTATACCATTTTATGTAAAAGACTGGAGCATCCATGGATAATGGTATCTGCAGAGGGTCCTAGATTGCCCCCTTTGGTAAAGGACAGCTGTATAGTTACTGGTTTTCATTTGGGGAAGATATGTCAATCCCTTGAGGTGGGGTTTGGTGGGTAGAGAGTACAGGATATTCTAGGATGTGTGCCAGGGAGCACAGATTCAAGGGATGGGATTGGGTCAGACCTATGTTCTTCCTCAGTGTCAGAAATAACTCTCTGGAGCTCCTAGAGTAAGACATTTCTAGAAGCACCACATAATTACTGTTGGACTCTTACAGTAGCCCTTTGTGGGAATTTAGCATTCCCACGTTTTACCAACAATTATTCTGCTGCTGTGTTTTATTGTAGTGCCAATGGGTTTTGAGACACTCATCATGCTGTTATTTAGTGATTTTTTTTCAGGAGCAGAGCAACAGCTCATCCAGCATGGTTTCCAAATGGAGAAATTTGGGTCTTCCATAGAAACAGCACAGATTTTCCAGTGGCCTACATACAGCTTTATGGTTGGCAAACTAGTTGGCCCTATAGGGTGGAAATAAAGCTGTAAGATGTTAAACTGCATTTGACACTTCTCTTGAACTCTGAGCAAGGAAGCAAAATAGTTCTTGTCTTTACTTAAGCTTCATTTGGGGGCAAAGGACCTTACAGATGGTATCTGTTGAAAGTAACAGCGACAGGCAAATTCTGCCACCTCTAATGCGTTGTCCAGAAGTCAGTGTTATTCAGGGAGCCCTGTGGAACTTGACCACCAGCTTGCCCAGTCAGCACTCAACCTTTATCCTGCCTGCTCTCAGCTTTTGTGTTTCTTTTAGAAACTCAGGTAAGTATTTTTATTCAGCAGACTACCTTTCTTAGCTTTCCAGCTTAATATAACTGCACTGTCTTTCTCAAGGCCAAACTAAGATAGTCCCTATTAAAATGTCCATGAGCCTAGCATTGAGTGTCTGGCATCAGTCAATTTCATAGACTGGAAAATGATTGTTACTTGGTGCAGCAAAGAGGAGGATGTGCATCAGTTCCTACTGTTTGGAGCTTTGTTTAGCCTTCCCATTTTAAAAATAAATTCAAGGACATTGAGTTACAAGGCAGGAGGACCGGAGCTACTGGGCAGCCTGAATATGCGTAGAAAGTCATTGCTCCTTATGCCACACTTTGGGCTATCAGGACCTTTCTTTCCCAAAAGTGCCATAAACTTGTCCAAGAGGTTCTGTAAATGGGAAGAGGGAGAGGAAGGATTTTTGGATCAGTCCTGAAGTTGCTATCCAAAGTTTTTTGTTTCACAAATAATTTCCTGAACCCTGGAATGCCTCTCCTACTCTCTCCCTCCCTTTCTGTAATGTCAGAGTGATGGAAACCACCAGGTGGCACGCTAGGGAAAGCCTGCAGCAGTGTTGGAGTCTGTTTCACCCTAGCTCATCGTCGTAAACTGTCTTCACTGTGGAGGTAGAGCTGGATGAATGTCATGGATTATGACGCATGGTTTATCATATTTGCCTGGATTTGCTGCTCAAAAGCACCATCTTCTCTCGCCTGCCACTGGCAGCCTTTCCTTGCCTGGCTTGTTAGCAGAGCATTCTGCTTACCCATGTGGCTTCCAGAGTTAGCAGCCCCAGCTCCTGCATGTCTTGATTCTTCTCCACTGTGATCTCAGAGGTGCTGCAGAGCAAGTCATGTTTATATTCAGGCCACAAAACTGGGATGTACATCCAGTGACTTTGGTGTTCCTTTGTCTTGGTCAGGGGAACAGGTGGGACTGGTGTGTGCAGTCACTCTCTTCATTCTGTGAGCACCTTGTTCACTTAGGGCTCTGTGCCTCTTCATATTTCTCTTTCTGCTTTATGAATCACCTCTTAACGGTACACTTTTTCTTTCCTGTGCCTTCCCTGTGAGTGCAACCCCAACAAAAGAGTTAGACCTTGTCAGAGAATCATTGCCTTAAACCTCTCCAAAATATGTAATTAGAAAATCTAATTTTAATTTTTAAAAAATCGCTTGTATAGTTTCAAAGAATAAGATCTGGCAAATGGCCAGACACGGTGGCTCACACCTATAATCAAAGCAGCACTTTGGGAGGCCAAGGCAGGCAGATCACCTGAGGTCAGGAGTTCGAGACCAGTCTGGCCAGTATGGTGAAACCTCGTCTCTACTAAAAATACAAAAATTAGCCGGGCATTGTGGCAGGCTCCTATAATCCCAGCTACTTGGAGGCTGAGGCAGGAGAATTGCTTGAACCTGGGAGGTGGAGGTTGCAGTGAGCCAAGATCATGCCACTGCACTCCAGCCTGGGTGACACAGAGAGACTTTGTTTCAAAAAAAAAAAAAAAAAGATCTGGCAGATGAAAAATAAATAGAATGAAAATAGCCAAAAACTTCAGCAAGCAGGAAGCTCCCTTTCCTACCCTTTTGCTCCCTTGCTGATAATCACTTAGTATTACAAGAAATGAAAGAAAAAAATGGTATTAGCTCTATTTAAAACAATGACTGTAGCAGTACTTAATATTTTTTTCAAGGTTAACTTATATAGATTGAGAGAGGCTACATTTGGCAGAGTGATGTGTAGGCAGACCCCTTTGTCTCTAGCTTCTCCCTGCTGGACCCTGCTTTCTTCCTCCTAGCCTCTTTACATAGACTGGCATTCTAGTGAAACAGGGGGGTAAACCTTTGGGCTGCCCAGAAACGTGTGAGTTTTATTCGATCCGTTTTCACTTACCTAGGAAGGTATAAGATTAGCTGGTCATCCAAAATCTGTATGTAAGCTATCTGCTTTTTCTTCCACAACTTTCTCCTTCTGGGAGACATAAAAGCCATCTCACCTGACAAAAGATTGTAGAGGATAAAGCTGAAAAGATTGGATTGGGATCTTTTTGTGGCGTGGGGTGGAGCCTTTTCCTAAAATCTCAAGAATGCTGCCTTGAGTTTAGCTACGGTGGTTCCTCTTAGAGCTCTAGCTCTTGGGCGTAGAACTGAACGCTGTAATTCAGAGTCTTTTTTCTTTCCAACTTGAACACTGTGCAATTTTACTGCAGTTTCGTTTGAACTTTCTTGCCACTGTGTGGAATCTTAAAAATTCGTCAGCCTTCTTCTTTCCGACATAAAGTTGCTCTTCGTAAGAGATGAGTTCCTATGTATGTCCTTTGTTCCTTCAATAGCTAATTAATGTGCTTGAGGATACTTCAGTGGAAAAGAAGGTTTAAATATGCAGATTACTATTAAACGTGTACCTTATGTAACTTGGGTTACATCAGATAACAAGCTCATGTAGTTTGTTTCATTGGACTGCACTTGTGGTCCTTCAGTATTTTGATGCTTTCTTTTTGATTAATAAAATGTTGTGAATTTTGGTATCATTCAAAACAAATTACATTTATTAGGTTTCATTTTGAAACGATGTACAGACAAGTCCCCCAACTTAGAAACTGGTTTGTTCTTAAGGTTCTTAGGACAGCCCATAGAAGCCCACTGACCTCCACCATAGCCCAGATGAAGGGCTGTGTCAGCCAGATCTGGTTGGCTTTTGTGGACTGACCTGGACATTTAATCACCATCTCTTATGTTGTTGCCGTAAGAAATGCATTCCAGGTTGGGACTTGGGATCCTGAGAGCACATTCTCCCCGTGGTGGCCGCTTGCTACCTTGCAAGGTGGAAGTCCAGTCTTCTTACTACCAAACTGTAGTTGTAAGCAGAGAGAGGGGTGAGATGTTTATAGGACATTCCCTAAGCTGGGGAGTGATTTTTATCAATATTCATGTCAACTGTACTTTGGTATAGACTCCCTATCAATTTAATAATATGAAAAGCCTTAAATCAAACTATGCATGCCATTCTATGTGCTATTTTATATCAGTAAATAAGCTTATGCTTGCCAGTTGTATACACAGTTATGAGGTGTGTAGAACTGACTTTGACAGTATTTTTTGCACTGTTTCCTATCTGTTTTTATAAAGTCTTATTTAGATATTGGTCCTTGTTTATGTTCTCACTGCCCTTGTGCTTGCTATAAAATGTTTCATACGTGCCTTTACAAATGTGAGATCTTTATTCTAACCCTTTTTTGTAAAAGATATCTATTGATTTCCATATGCAATAAACTTTTTTTTTTCAGAGAAAACAGTTAACATCTTCTCTTTTCTATAATGTATATGTTTGTATTAGTTGAAAGTGCCTGGGAAAACCTGTTTGCTTTGTTTTCTAAGGCCCGTTTATTGCTACCCACTTTTTAGTACTGCATAACCTGATCACACTGAAGATTTAGTTTGAAATTCCCAAGGTTGTCACTATTAGAAGAAACCTGAAAGGGCTGATCACTAGGTAAGTGGAGTGAAGAATACATAGAAATGGGGCTTTCTCGTAAATGCAGCGATAAGCCTCGTTAAGCTCCAAGCCCCTCCTCACTCCTCCTCCACTGTCATTTACTCAGGTACCAAACTGTTGATGTGGAAAAGGCAGGCACCAACCAGGATGCTGTAAAAAATCCAAATTCTTTTGTCTTCCAGCTTTATAATAGCTCAGTATGTCTCGGTTAAAAGGTGGCTGTCCTGTCCCGGACTTTTAGCCAATAACTGCCATCGCACATACACGGTGAACCCCTCTCTTGTATGTGGGTAGATGCTTTATGTATCTTCGGTAAGTAACAGAGAAATATAACAACTTCTCGCAGTAACGTATTGACAACCCCCAAGACTATACAAGGGGTCATTGAACTACCAGAGATCCCAACTAGTTTCACATCAGAAAAATGAGAAAACGTAAGCCACTCTGGGGTGAGAGGATATGGGAAGCAAATCTCATAAACATACCCATCATTCTCTATGGTGACTTTAGCAACAAAGCAATTATAATGATTGAAAGAAAGGTTACATAATGTTAAAAAAGATAACAGACAAAATAGGCCAATGGAAATGGAGGTACATCGGGTAGAATGGCAGGACAACAGATACACTAATTTGTTTTCTCTTTTGTGAGCTGAGCAAATAGAACCAGTTTCTTTTCTTTCATTGATAAACAGAAAAAGCAGAGGTTTATTATATAATTGAGAGATAAAACAGTAACCTCATAGACGTATTCGTCTCCAAGTATACTCTTAGCCGAGCTGGGGAAAAATTTTTTTTAAAAGAAATAAACAGCATAATTCCCCATAAATCTAAAGATAAATATAAGAAACAGCAGTGCACACACACAAATATGCAATAAGATGACAAAACCAGAATCAAATATGTCTATTTTATGTGATTTTACCTCTTATTTTCTTTAATAAAAATAAATGGGAAAAACTCACCAGATTTACTAGTTGAGAAACATAATGGGGGGAAAAAAACTCAGCTAAAGAAAACAAAAATCTAACAAAAAGAATAAATAAGACTAGTATAAACACAGCAAAACTCCTTCTGAGACCAAACTTACACAAATTGATAAACTTACCACAGTCTTGGATAGGAAGACTCATGAAGAGGCCAGTTCTCTGTATATCACTGACTCCAGTCCAAGTCCAGTAAAAAAATCACAACAGCACCAGAAAAATTCAAGGGAACCCAGAAGGATTAGCCCTAGTATATACTAAAAGTTTTACAGTGCAGCAGTATAAAAGAGTATTTTACTGGCATAAGAATAGATCCGTGGAATGAAATACTGCAGAAATAAACCAAAGTCTTACAGAAATGATAATGGCACCCTTCCAAATCTCCATGGGAAAGTAATAAATCATTCAATAAGTAATTCAATAAATGAAAATTAAAATTTATTAAGGAGTACCATGGGATATTTTATTATTTTTATTTATTTGAGACTGGGTCTTGCTCTGTTGCCCAGTGTGGAGTGCAGTGGCACGATTGACTCACTATACCCTGTGCCTCCTGGGCGCAGATGATCCTCCCACCTCAGTCTCCAGAGTAGCTGGGACTACAGGCATGCACCACCATTCCTGGCAAATTTTTGTATTTTTTGTAGAGATGGCGTTTTGCCATGTTGCATAGGCTTATCCTGAACTCCTGGGCTCGAGCAATCAGCCTACCTCAGGCTCCCAAAGTGCTGTGATTACAGGTTGCTGTGATTACAGGCATGAGCCACTGTGCTTGGCCTGGATAAACAATTCTAGATAGATCAAAGATTTAAGTAAAAATTAATATTACTTTTTTTTTTTCTTAAGACAGAGTCTCACTCTGTCACCCAGGCTGGAGTGCAGTGGCACCATCTTGGCTCACCGCAACCTCCGCCTCCCAGGTTCAAGCAAGCAATTCTCCTGCCTCAGCCTCCAGAGTAGCTGGGACTAGAGGCGCACACAACCTTGCCTGGCTAAACAATTAATATTACTTTTTATAATAAACCAGTAATAGTTTTCTTCACTTAAATATGAAAACAATCTGCCTTTGTACAGCAAGTGTCATGAAAAATAAAGTTAATGGACAACCAGAGTAAAAATATTTTTAATATATGACAAGGAGCAAATACTCCAATATATGCTGAGCTCATTAGGTTATTATGAAAGACATTAACAAATAGCAAAACAAGCAGTGGCCATTGTGGTATCATAGAAAAATTTGGAATTTTATAATAAGGATGATAGGAGCCTCTTCTGTTTTAATGAGACAACTCTTAGTGGGCCCCTGGATAGCTTCAGGATGGGAATGGGACTTCAGAAAGACTAAGAGTTGATTAGGAGCTTAGAACTTTCCACCCTATCCCCAACCTCTAGAAAGAAAGAGATCCTAGAGATTGAGTCCATTTCAATGGTTAATTATTTAATCAATCATGCCTATGTAATGGAACTGCCATAAAACCCCCTGACCAATGGCATTCAGAGAGCTCTGAGTTGATGAATACATCCACATGCCAGGAGGGTGGCATACCACAACTGCATGAGAACAGAAGCTTCTGTGCTCAGGATCCTTCCAGACTTTACCCAATGTACCTCTTCACCGGCCTATTCATTTGTATTTTTTATAATAAACTAGTAATAGAAAGTAGCATTTTCTAGAGTTTTGTAAGCCATTCTAGCAAATTAATGAACATAAAGTAAGGAAGGAGATGTTGTGGGAACCCCTTGACTTTGTAGCCGAGTCAGACAGAAGTATGGTTAACCTGCGAACCTGATACTTGTTGACTGGCATTTGAAATGAGGGCAGTCTTGTGGGACTGAGCCCTTAAACCAGTGTTGTCTGACACTAACTATGGGTAGTTAGTGTCAGAGTTGAATTGAATTGTAGGACACACAGTTGGTGTCTCAAGAGTTAGAGAATGGCTGGTGTGAGGCACAAAAGCAAACCCACACATTTGGTTTCAGAACTGTTGTGAGTCAAAACAGCTCATATTGGTGTCAGAAGTGGGATTAGAAGGACCCTGATTATTTAGTATCAGAAAATGTAGGATTCACTAGAATGGTCCTAGCTAATGGAAAAGTGGTTTGGGAAGAAAAAGGATAAAAGGGTGGGAGACACAGAACCTTTGATTCCTGGGTAGTCACCCATGATATGGAACAACGTGACAGCTATGCTGTTATCAGTAACTAAAAGTAAGTTACCAGTGGAATTTGGAGTAGGATCTAACTCCTGAGGAACTGGTTCACTGGATGCATAAGGAAATGCAAATGAATAAGAAAAAGCAGAATATATAATTCCTTGGTTTTTGTTGTATCTGTAATAGCTAAAGTGAAATTAAAAGTGTTGGGTGAGTTGGGTGGGGTGGTTCACGCCTGTAATCCCAGAACTTTGGGAGGCTGAGGTGAGTGGATCACGAGGTCAGGAGTTCAAAACCAGCCTGGCCAATATGGTAAAACCCCATCTCTACAAAAAAATACAAAAATTAGCTGGCGTGGTGGCGTGCACCTGTAGTCTCAGCTGCTCGGGAGGCTGAGGCAGGGGGAATCGCTGAGTGGACTTCAATGCTAAACCAAGCTCAGATTTTGGACAGTCTGACCTTTGGCCACTAACCTTGAAGCTGCCCTGAAAGGGTAGAATTATGCAGAGACAACAGAGGGTACCTCGAAGACCTCTGGTCACTAAGAAGGTGGTGTGTCGGGGGGGTGAGGAGAGGCCCCAGGAGGGGTAGTGTGGAACAGTTGTCTCATTTGTAGATCAGTATCATCAGCTTCCTGAAAACCCCTTACTAAAATGGATTCTGAGAGTAACTAATTTAGAGACAGTTTCTTTGGTTTTGAATGCTGCAGGATGGAAGAACATGCTTGGGTTGATAGAGGACCCACTGCTCACTGTGGAACAATGGCAGATGGCTATATCTGACACAGACACACAGCAGGTTTTTCCTGAAGGGAACAACCAGCCTGGTGGACTGGATAAAAGGCATTCTGAGGTATGTTTATCCGAGAAGTGAGGCCGTCCAACTCCCCCTATAAATGTTAAAAGAAACACTCTGATGAAGTAGCTGATAAACTGTATGCAAGTCATGTGGGACTGGCTTTTTGGTAATTGGGACGTTCACCCATTGAATATGCCCATTGCCAAGATCATGGTCAATGCTATGGTATGATTAAGAGGCATGGGGGGTAACTTTACTGCTGCAAAATTGAGCAACGCTCTTAAAAGCCCTATCAAATTTGCTATCTCTGCTTCCTCTCATGGTTCTCACTGATGCTAATTAAAACACTAGATTAATTCACAGAAAAATATGAATTAAGCAGAGGGCCTAGGCATGAAAGGCAGAAGGATGAGTCCAGGTATTCATCCTAAGGGGGTGGGCATTTTTAAATGGTTAAGAAATGGAGTGAACAAAGAAAACACTGATAGTGGTGAAACAAAAAGCAAAAAGAAAGGGAAAGAGTCAAGAGACTTGTCCCCGCAGGGTGAAAACCTTGAATGGTTGTTTAAAAATGGGATGAGGCTGGGTGCAGTGGCTCAGGCCTGTAAGCCCAGCACTTTGAGAGGCTGAGGTGGGTGGATCACCTGAGGTCAGGAGTTAGAGACCAGCCTGGCGAACATGGTGAAACCCCATCTCTACTAAAAAATAAAAAAATTAGCCGGGTGTGATGGCGCACACCTGTAATCCCAGCTACTTGGGAGGCTAAGGCAGGAGAATCACTTGAACCCAGGAGGTGGAGATTGCAGTGAGCCAGGATCCTGCCACTGCACTCCAGCCTGGGTGACAGAACAAGACTCCATCTCAAAAAAAAAAAAAAAGGATGAATGAGACAGACCATGATGGGGTTAAAACATTGCCCCAGCATAAAAGCTGGAGTGCTGATATATGCAAAATCTCTGTGGGAGAGTTCTTTGTGGAGCACAGACTGGGACTTATGGCAAAAGCCTGTGAGCACCTCCCAGCGATGACTACTGGGACTTTGGACTAGAAAATTTCCATTTGAGAAGCAAGTCATCTGTCTCATCAGACATTAATTGAAAACACTCCTCTGACAGAAGGACATAAAATAATCTTGAAACCTGAAATACCCATGATGCCTTTGATGATGTTGGAGAAGCACTCTAATGTGGCTGGCAGTGCCCAGAAAAGTTCCACCAGAAAATGAAATGGTTTACACAGGATCTTGTGACCTGAGGAATGCAAGGAGATATTCACAAACGGGAACCTCTTTGTCCTAGGACTGACTGGTACTGCATGAGAAGCTGTCGGATTCTATTGTCACCTGTAAAGTGCCCAGAAACAGCTCTTCACTAACCAACGAAGAACTGTTTGGTTTATGGACCACAGTTCCAGAGTGAATGGACATCTTGTTTGGAAGGTCACTACTCTGATCAAGAAGGGTAAAAGTCAGCTCGGTGGACTGAACTGCTTGTTTGGGTTTTTACCAGCTCATTGGTGCTGGTGAATATGGCCAGGCAGAAGGGCAATGGAAAACTGGCCCATTAAAGGGACGGGCCACACAGATGGAAACCACCATGGGAATTTGAAGAGTGTATTAAAGTAGGATGTATCAATGCCCATCAAAAGAAAACCCTTTCAGCATCAGAAGGTAAATGGAATCAACAGCTGATACCCTCATGTACTCACGTAGGTGGCCACCTACGTCCACGAAATGAGTGGACATGGCGGGCACAGGCTGCATTGCCGAGGTGGACTCAATCTAGACATATTCCTGTTGCACCCTCTGAGAAACAAAATGCCAGTAAGAGCTGTTTGCCAGCCAAAGAGATAAGATGGCTACCTGGCAAATTCCATGGAGTAGGGGACCCTGAACATAGCTGGCAAGTCAGGCTAATGCCAGTAGGCCCAGGAGGCTACTACTGGATCTTGAGAGAAATAGACACTTGACTCTGGACTGGGTTTTGCTTACCCAGTGATAGATGCAAGTATGCTCAGAGTGCTATAAAAGAATCGGAAGAGCCGGGTGCGGTGGCTTATGCCTGTAATCCCAGCACTTTGGGAGGCGGGCAGATCACCAGGTCAAGAGATCAAGACCATCCCAACATGGTGAAACCCCATCCCTACTCAAAATATAAAAATTAGCCAGGCGTGGTGGCGTGCGCCTGTAGTCCCAGAGACTCGGGAGGCTGAGGCAGGATCTTGGCTGAGCCAAGATCGTGCCACTGCACTCCAGCCTGGTGACAGAGCAAGACTCTGTCTCATAAAAAAAAAAAAAGAACCGGAAGATACTGCACCCATTCCAGACCAAGGGACACACTTTGCAGCCCCCTGTGTCCTCCAGTGCAAATGGGCACATGATGCTGCATATTATCCTCAAATGGCTTAACAGAGAATTGGAACAGGCAGTTGAAATATTTACTGTCTAAAATGGGGGGGGAGATAAAGGCCGGAAGGGCTGGCTTCCATGCCTTCACAAGTGTGTGCTCACATAAAAAGGGCGGCCTAAGGGAGTGTCCCCCACTGGAGAGACTCCTGTTTTTCTGGTGAACCTGGGGAAGAGGGGTTGGGAAAGGATGCTGTATGACCACCATTCTTCCTAAGGAAAAGATGCTAGTATGATTATACTTTTTTTCTCCTTCCCTAGATCATCTCAACTTTCTTTTCCAATCTGATGCAGTGGTCCCAGGACCAGGGCTGCAACTACTAGCAAGAAACTGGAACTGTGTTTCTAAACCTTTATGTCAGAATTCCTAAGGTCCTGATGGGGCAGGTTAGGCCTTCATCCTATTTGGCAAAACTGGGGTTACAAGTGAGTGCAGTTCTATTGCCTAGCGGCAGAAAAAACCCACTAGTTTTTTTTTTGTTTGTGTTTTTTTTTTAGACAGAGTCTTGGTCTGTTGCCAGGCGCCAGGCTGGAGTGCAGTGGCACGATCTCGGTTCACTGCAACCTCTGCCTCCTGGGTTCAAGCAATTCTCCTGCCTCAGCCTCCTGGGTAGCTGGGACTACAGACACACGCCACCATGCCCAGCTAATTTTTTCTTTTTGTATTTTTTAGTAGAGACAGGATTTCACCATGTTGGCCAGGGTGGTCTTGATCTCTTGACCTCATGATCCGCCCGCCTCAGCCTCCCAAAGTGCTGGGATTACAGGCTTGAGCCACCACGCCCAGCCCCACTAGTTCTATACCGACGTAATCCTACCCTATCTGAAGGGACCGGACTGAAGGGGGAGGGATTCGTTAGACTGGTATTGCTGTCTGCAACCCAGACCAGCACTGAGGTGGAACCTAATTTCTCTTCCAAAGGTGAAGAAAGTTAGGGGATAAATGGAGAAGAGAAATAGCAGCTGAGGGCAAAAGAATGTGTAAATGAATTATGTAATAGGGGAAATCCAGTATCGTACTGACATCTTAAAAAGGCTCAGAATAAGAGATGATATTGTCTCTTAGTTCCATTATACCAGAGGCCTGAAAGGGTGAGGACGTATTGCCTAGATCACTTTCGCCTGTGGAACTGACAAGATCAACTGGAAGCCTGCACGCCTGAGTGGCCTCAGCTAGAGAGGCATTTTCATGCAATAGGATGATAGACTGGACTAATTATCAGTGACTACATGGGAAGCTAGAAATGTGCCAGTAAACATAATCCTTTTTTAGGAGAAATCTGTGGTCAGAGACCAGAGGGTGTCCTTTACTATCACAGAAAGATATTTGGTCATTGTCCTCAGTTCCTGGCCACAGCTCCTAAAACCTTTGGAATTTCCTAAGTGATAAAGGTGATAGAAGTCTTTTTTGTTCCAATACCGCAACTCCTGGTGGGCCTTTAGATAGCTTCAGGATGAGGGGTAACCTCCAGGAAGACCAAGCCTTGATTAGAAGTTTGTAATGTTCAGCCTCAACTTCCCAACCTGTGGGGAAGATAGAAGGGCTGGAGACTGAGTTAATCATCCTTGGCCAATGATTTCATTGAATGACTAATGATCCTTTAAGTCATTAAAGGATCAGTGATTTAAAACCCCCACAACGGGGTTTGGAGCGCTTCCGAGTTGGTGAACAAGTCCACGTGCTGGGAAGGCGTCACATCCGCTCCATGAGGATGGAAGCTCCTGTGCTTGGGACCCTTCCAGACCTTGCCCTATGTACCTTTCATTTGCCAGTTCAATTGTATCCTTTATAATAAACAAGTAATAGGAGGTAAGATGTTTTCCGGACTTTGATAAGCCTTTCTAGCAAATTATCGAACATGAAGGTGAGGGGATTGTGGGAACCCCCTTCGTGGCCAAGTCAGATAGAAACTGGGTAACCTGGGAGCCAGGCAAGGTGGTTCATGCCTGTAATTCCAGTACTTTGAAAAGCCAAGGTGGGAGGATCTCTTTAGGCCACGACTTTGAGACCAGCCTGGACAAGACAGCAAGACCCCATCTCTAAAAACACACAAAAAATTATGCCACTGCACTCCAGCCTGGGTGACAGAGTGAGATCCTTCCAACTGGCATCTGAAGTGAGGGAAGTCTTGTGGGATGGAGTCTTGAAACCTATGAAGTCTGACGCTAACTCCAGGGTAGTATCAGAATAGAACTGAATTGTAGGACACACAGTTGGTGTCCAAAGAGTTAGAGAATAGCTGGTGTGAGATAAAACCTCAAACATTTGGTGTCAGAAAGTGCTGTGCTAAAAATGGCTCAGCCATGAATGTCAATTCACCGAAGAAGTAAAATAATTCCTAAATAAATGAAAAACAGTCCAATCTCACAAACGTATATAAAGCAAAACATTTCAAACATTAGATTGCCAAAAAATCTTAATGATAGTACAATGTTATGAGGGAGAGAAAAGCAAATACTATTATTATTGAGATAGAGTCTCACTCTGTCACCAGGCTAGAGTGCAGTAGCACGATCCTGGCTCACTACAATCTCCGCCTCCCAGGTTCAAAGGATTCTCCTGCCTCAGCCTCCCAAGAACAGGGAAGGAAGAAAAAAAAAAAAAAATTTTTTTTTTTTGTGGGGGCGGGGGTTCTCCCTGTTGGCCTGGTCTCCTCTCCTGCCCGGTCCACCTGCCTCAGCCTCCCAAAGTGCTGGGATTACAGGAGTGAGCCACCACACCTGGTCACAAATACTATTATATCTTACTGGTATCTGATGCAGTTCTTTTACAAAATAAAATGTGGCTATATTTATTCAAATTTTAAAAATGTTCCCACTATTGGATCTTAAGATTACACTTCTAGTAGGAATCTATTCCCCAAAATGCTATCACATGACAGCAAAATTTTATGTTTTTATGTTTCAGACCATTCATTGTGGCATCGCTTGTAATAGCAGCAAACTGGGAAAAACCTCCTGTCCATAAATAGAAGTACTGAGTCCATGATGACATGCATCCTACGCAGTATTCGGCCTCTAAATAGAATGAGGCAAATCTGTAAGTGCTGAAATGCAAAGAGATCCATTTTGTTGATTCAGAGAAGCAGGTTACAGAATCCTATGTCAGCAGCATCCTGTCTTTGTTCTTCTAGATCTAAATCTCTCTATACAGATACATCATCCAGGAATGGAAAAACCTGGAACCACATAAAGCAAACTGTTTACAGCAGGTAGTTGCACGCAGTGGGACTGGTGAGGAACAAAGAAGTTTACTTTTTTCATATACATTTCTATTACTTCAGTTTATTGAGAAAGGATTACTTTTGCAAATTTTATAAAACCTGTGGCAATGGTAGGCTAAGCTTATTTTAGGTTTTGTTACAGAATATATTAGTAAATGAGCATTCTTAAAACACTAAGTTCCACTGATATGGGACCATGCCTTACTCTTCTCTTTGTACCTAGAGAGCTATTCAGAGCATTTTGCATATATAGTACCAGGTGTTCAATAAATGTCGTATTGTTCTACACAGGACAAGAGAATGCATCCTGTCTGCTAAATCCCACTGTGTGCAGTAAACTGCATGTGAAAGAGGGGCATGTGTGTGAAGATGCGGGTGCGTGTAGATGAGGAGGGGGAGGAAAATGTACCAGATTTACAGCTGTTCTGTTTTCAGACCATGACTATGAAAGGTAATTGATGTGTAAATTTCAACAGGCTTTACTTATTAACCAGTGGGGGAAGTTCCTCTCTGGACTGCAAGACACTTTTCTAAGAGTAACACCCCTGCACTCAGGAATGTGCGCTGGGTCCTTCTGTGCAGTGGTTGCTAACAAACAGCTCCCAGGTTGCTGCCATCGAGGCTGTGGGGCTGCAGAAAGCTGGATTCCTGTTGTCTGTGCGTGTAGAGATCAGTGTTTACTCAACAACACAGGGTTGGTTGGTAAGGAAAAATTTTTTTTCCTTCCCAAGCATACCGTGGAGTCTTTCCAAAAAAGGAGAGTACTGCACAGAACAATCCACAGAATGAGAGATGGCAAATCGGCTTTCAGACAGATGGGGACATAAAAGCCAAGAAAGCAATGCACACACTAAGCACCTTTCCACACTGACGGAATACCAGGCACTGGAGAACAGATTCGGACCTCTCGCCTACTGGAGGGCACTCGGGTCACTGGACTGTTCTCCACCACAGACACTTTTCTTTCCTTCTTGTACCTTTTCTCTTTCTTCCCGTTTTCTTCCTTCACAGCCACAGTCCCGTGAAAGCAACTGCAGAATAAAGAGGCTGCCCAACCCCAGTCCCAGGGAGGAGACTTGAGCTTGCTGAATTATGGACAGCAGGTGTCACTTCCACTCCAAGACTGGGCTCCTACCACCACTGAGGAATCCTCCCCACAGATGGAAGAACACACAGGCCTCAAATACTGGTATCTCTCTTTTATTTATCTTTCTTTCATCATTCAAGTTTGTTCAGAACATTATAAGAGGCATGAAAGGAAAAATAATTGGATTTTCAAAACTCGGTCTGTCCAAAGTGTATGAAACCATGCCATTATCTCTTAGGAAACAAAAGCATTCAAAATTAATTTGGTATTAACATTCAAGATTAAGACTAACCTCGAAGTATGGCATGTGCATTAAGTGCAAGAAGTATTTTCATTCCAATTATTTTGCAGAAATGCTGGAGTGATGTGTGCAATTTGCAATATTCAAGTCCTTTAAGGTTTCTGAACTGTTTAAATGAAAACTGAAATGTTGTATAGTTTCAGTGGCTCTCAATTTCCTGTTTGATCTCAGAAATATATGGATGATCTTTGCCGTGAGCTACTTCCATGATTGCAATGGCCTAGGAAAGAGCGAGACAAATAAACAATGAGAGCCTGGAAGCCAATCCCCTCACACCTCCACCGGGTAACTTTAAAGCTGGATCTCTCTGCTTTCAGGCACGGGATGCAAACTGGCTATTAGAGCCTCTGTTCTCCTCCAGGACCAGGCTTTTTTGAAAAAGGAGACAAGACCATCTGGTAGCCAACTCATCCAGTGTCTACTGCTAGGTCAAACATTCTGCAAAAATAATTCAGGTAGCAGCTGGAGAAACGATGTCGTGAAACTGATTTCATGATATTCTTCTCTTGCCCCAAGAGTCTAGATGTGTCAGTAAAAAATGCTTTAAGGACTAAATTTGTTGATTATGTTCAACCCAGAAAATAGGTGATGCTGGCACAGAAAAGTCCATAGTGAATTTTACATCACAACTGTTTTGAGTTTTAGCTGACATTATTAATCTGCAAGACATAGTTAAACCATTTTTCCCTTTCAAAAAGCACACTCTTTCCTTTTAATACACACTCTAAACATTTAAAGAAAGGTAGCAGCTTTCACTGGGGGATGCTAGAGAGAATGTACTTAATAAGGTTTCTTTACAGTGAGGCAACGTAAAGTGGTCAAGTTTCCAGTGGTTTAATCATTTCCTAGCTGTGTGGCCTTAGGTAATTTACTTAACCATTCTGTGCCTCATTTTCCCCAACCGTAAAGCTGGAAATAATACCTACCTCTTAGGGTTGTTAATTCAGATACAGTGTTTTGAACAGTGCCTGGCATATAGGAAGTTTGTATCAAATGTCATGTCTAAGAACATATTTGCTCTTTTGTATTCAGCCAAATTACTCAGAGAAAAAAATATTCCCCCAGAGAATTTCTGATGCCCTGTGACTATGACAGGCACTCCTATCTATTACATATTCTCCTCCTAGTCTCAAGCCAGGAGGACGCAGGCCAGGTAACAGTGCAAGCCTTCGGAAATCACCTGTTTCAGGTGCTGCCCCTGCCCCTGCATTCATTTCAAGACTCTTCATTCCTTGATCAGATCTATTACTGATCTATTACTTAACCACCTGACACACTTTGCAACTGTGACCGAAATGGCTAATTTTCCCTCCACCTCACTAAGACAATACATATGTTATCTCAGAAGACAAATTCCATGGTTTAAAACAGAAAATATTGTTTCGTGCTCCCTTCTAGCCTGGCTGTGCCCTGACCCTTCTCTTTGGGATGTTGGCCTCACTCCACCTTCCCAAATAGTCTATTGGGAAGCTTTGGAGAATGTGAAGGATTAGGTTTGCAGGCCTTGTTCATGGCCCCAACATTTTATAAAGTCTCTTACGGGAGTAAATGGACTATCCCCCAAATTACACTGTATTGACTGTTAATTCTACATCACAAACAATGGGAATCAAGACTCAGGATAATGACTCTGAGCTGCTGTGATGTGAGGGCCAGGGCCTGGCCACCAGGCAGCCATCAAACCGAAGGCGAATGCTGCCCAGGGGCCTGGCACCCACCAGTTTCCTCACAGCTTGAGTGGGAGAAACTGAAGCTTTACAACTCTAGAAAGACCCTCATTTGAATGAAAGTCCCACCATGTAACCTAGGCTATTACTCACTTAACCTGCTTGAACTTCACTTTCTTCATCAGGAAAGCCTCTCATTTTTGTGAGAATTCAAAGAAAAAGTACACAACAGTCTTAGCATGTAACTGGTCCTCAATGAACTAAGAGGATGATTAAGTGCATTTTAGAAACAGCCAATGTGCAATCCTAACACACTCGCAACTCTCCATATCCTACCTCCTTGATTTCACTACAATTAAGGATCATCATTCTGAAAATCCTAGCAATTTCTGAAAATGGAGAATTCCTCCAGGCACAGGCTGGGCCTGTGATCACAGCCAGCCCTCTGGATGTGTGCACCCCTTCCCTTCAAGGAAGGCCTGGGCACAAACACAGCAGCGGTGTACTTGCTCACTCCACCCTCACCTGCAGGACTCACCCCTGCTGCTCCCGCGGCCAGAGGGTGGGTGAGAGCTGGTCACCCTCCACTCCTTCAGCCCCCTCAGCTTGGTGAGGCACGAAGGAGGTGCGGCGAGGCCGGCCGGCCACTGGGAATCCTAAGGCTGAGTTACAGACATACCTTCTTCAGGGCTTTCTCTCCGGCGGCTTTGTGTTCCAGGCCCATGTAGAGTCTCCCTAGCTTCAACCACATGGAGGCCACGTTGAGGGAGTACAAAGGATAGTGCTTACTGGAACAAGAGAAGGCAACAGGCCACTGTGTCAGAGGCTGCTGAGCTGCCCCACAGGCTAGGCGCAGTTAGGCAGAGGCTGCTGTGCTCAAGGCCAACCTCTCCCCACCAGCAGCCTCTCCAGACCCTGCCAGGGTTTGGGTGGAGTGTGTGGATGCTGCAACCCTGCCCCATCCTTGCAGACACTGTTCATTATTTGCAGTTTGTGTTTTCTGAAAAGCTACATAACAAGTGCAGGAGAAATCCCTACTCAAAGGCATTTGTAAACACACCTTCAATCCCAGTCGAGTTTTCTCTTTCAGATAAACCCAGAGGAAGACCCTGGGAAAACAGCTTTTAAATAAATGCCCCATTTATGAAGGGACATTTATTTCAAAGCTGTTTTTATGATAGGTCTATCACCTCACATTAGGACAGTGCACCCAGACAAAGACACACACACACACACACACACACCCCTGATGTGTCTTAAGACCCCAGCTTTCTGTGACACTATGATATGGGTTGCTTTAGCAAAACTGTAAGTGCTCTGAAGTCAGAACACTTCCTATGTCTTCTGGATGTTCTTTCCCTATTGTCCAGCAGGGGCTTTAGATACAGCAGGTGTTCTTGACTGATGGGGTCTGCCTGGGAAACGGCCATTTCCCTCAGAACAGGGCCCAGAGGCAGCTGGTGGGTAAGCCTGTGTGTGTGTTTACATGTGTGTAAGAGGTGTTTATTTAAAGGCTAGGCTGTTCCACTCTGTCTCTCCTGAAAGTCAGTCTAAAAAAGACATGTTCTAGCTGTATTCCTGGGCAAGAGGCAGTTCTGGGACCCATGGCCCCACAGAAGACTAGGGCTGGGCCTCTGGGATGGGCTTGTGTAGGTAAAGATGGGTTTAGCACAGCAAGGCCCTGCTGGGAGAGCCCCAGGGCTGGGATGCTGTCTGTCTGCCTGCCTCTCTCTCCCTACAGATCTCACAGAGACAACGGTGCATGAGGCCAGTGGACCTCCTCCCCCACACTCCAGGAGAAACGGAAAGATGGAGTTTATCCCCCAATTTAACAATGTGTTTCCGAGAGCAGATTTGAGGAGCTGGCTTCCTTTGGGCTCCCCCTGCTGGCTAATGAGGGCACAGTGGGGTAAGTAGAGGGTGGAGTGGGCAGTGGACATTCAAACCAGACACAACCTGACTGGTGACTCAGGAGCAGTGCCCCTGCGCCAGCACCTCCAGACGTGGGTGCACAGAAGAGGCAGCTGTGCTAGTCAAATCTCAGCAACAGGCAGGAAGATGACACTACTGTATACATTCTAAGCAACCAAATTACCTGTAGGGCTTAATGATTTTCTGTCCATATTGCAGGGCTCCTTCCCAGTCCTGCATGTACAAGCAGACACCCATGGCCTGGTACATCATGTGCAACATGTACACGTTACTGTCCTCAAACACGGAGCTCATCTTCTCCTGGCTGAGCTCGCAGATCTCCAGTAGCTCACTAGGGGGTGGTGTGGAGTCAAGGAAACAGCCGTCCGGGCCCATGCCGCCTGGAGACTTCCCCAGGATTCAAGGAGTTCTTTCTCCCCTCCACTCTCACCCTCACCCCATGAAAAAGTAACTTACAGAAAGCCAAGCAAAAGTGAAAGGAATTACATTTCTCTAGAAGAAACAAAGGAAGAAAACCTGAAGATCTGAACCATTCAACAAAACTAAAGAATTTTGGCCGCAGGGTCCAGACCCTTAGTTCTGATGTAAACAATGGATTAGACTCAATTCTAATCAAATTCAAATCCTCACCCAAGTTGGAACCCTGAGCACGGCTCCCACTATGGCAAAGTTCTTTCTTATGCTGAGAAACAACATGCCTTTCTCTAATTTCCTCTCCCTGGTTTTAAATTCTACCCTTTAGGGTATAAATCTAATCCCTTTTCAGCTCCCTCGAAAATGCTACAATACAATGGTTAGGAATGTGGATTCTGATAGTTAGAGCTGGGACAAAATCCTAGGTCAACCACCATCAGCTGTGTCCTGTGGGTAAACTACTTAATATCTATCAGCCTGTTTCCTCATCAGCTGCATGGGAATGAGGAAAGTCTCTGCTCAGAGTGTGCCTGTAAGGAGAGCTGAAATAAGTGAGGCCCTTGCCCAAAGTAAAATACTCAGTGCACAAGGCCATCAAAACTGTCCTTCATGGTCCTCCACCATGTGGAGCGCCCAGCCAAACTAGCCAAATAAGGGGAAATAAGACCATACCACTCTGATAGGATGGACACCACATCGTGGGTGGTCAGAATGTCTGTACACATTTACCAGGAGACGTTCCTTCTTTGATTTTCAGAATCTTAGGCCCATCCTTCTCTTGCTCCCGCTTCCCAGCTTCCCACCCTCTCTTTGCTGGCGAGGGATCATGAACTATCAGGCAGTTGTAAAGGATATATTTGTAGTGCTTGGCCCTCCGGAACTCTTCGATGACGTTGCGTGCGTATCTGACCATGTCTCGGATGGCTTCCGCCTTTGGGGGATCACTGAGCTTCCGGATTTCCACCTTGGCCTTATCCTGAAAGAGATGTCCACAAGGGCAAGGTGTTACCTCCCACGGAAACCACACCGATGGGGGAGACCTCTCATATAATACACGTTCCCATACAGAGGTAGATACTGGCCCATTCCAAGGTTACAAAAGAATGAGAGGAAATCAGGCAGTGCATCTAAAGAAATTCGGTATTCCATTACCTTTTAACAGAAACAAAACTAATAGATTATTTTCTAGACACTCCTTATCTAGAATATGTTGCCTATGGGCAGATATACGTGTTCGCACATCTACAAATCAAGAGACTAGACTAAGGAAGGCAGGCATTGACGGAACAACAATTTGGAAATTCCACCTATTCTGGTGAACGGGCTGGAAAGCCTAAAGATGATACTCATGTGCTTTTCTCTTTCCTCCTGTGAGCAGTTGTTTCTTTTCAAGAAAGAGCAGTTTGGCAGATCCTTCACTTATGTATACAGCGTAATGGAAATGTTGTAACTACTAGGAGCAGGTCTGAATGGAGACCTGGTCTAACTGGATTCCCTCTGGCTGGCTTTGTAAGGAGGGTTTAAAGGGTCAAAAAGATCTGGGAGGAGACCCACCAAGTCAGACAAGCTCTTCCACAGAGAGGTCCTGAGATCAGAGTGCAATCAGGGCTCTTGCCCTGTGAACGGCCTTACCTTGTCCTTGGTGGTGCACTCCTGGCACTCACAGGTAAAGAAATAAGAATCTCTTAGCCGGTCATTCCTATCTTCTGTTGGGTACAGGAGATCAATATAGCTGGTAAAAACCTATGGGGTCCAAAAAGGTAAAGCTTCAGCCTGCTACGGGTAAACTCATTCCCATGCCTTTGCAGTCACCTGTGGTGGTATCCATGCAGGGACAGAGGATAAGGCGGGCTGCAGCGGAGGAGTGCGCTGTTTACTTTAAGGCACTGAATTCCTGCACTGAGCAGCCACCAGACACTGGCTTTCTCTGGAAGGTGTTCACTAGTCCACAGATGAACTGGGAGCTGAAGCCAAGAGGCAGATTAGTGGAAAGAGTCTATAGAATCAAGAAGCCCTTAAAACAGTGACCTGGAGGGTGCAGAGGATCCCTGCTCCCTTGGCTGCCTCTGAGTGGCCTTCATGTAGTCTCATATTTCACTACCTGGGATGGTTCAAATGCTTCGTTGCCATCATCACTGGTTGTGTGCAGGGGAGGGCATGAGCGCGCACACACTCATGCAGCTGAGTTCCCCTTCTCCTCACATCAGCTGGCAACGGAGCAGGGGGCTCTGCTCGACGGGCTGGGACCCACAGCCCTGGGTGGCCCGGAGGCCAGTGGAGGGTGAACGCAACTTCTAGGACACCAGAATGCTGCGGCCTGGCCGGGCGGGCAGCTACTTATCCTGCAGAGCAGGGAGCTTGGAAAGTTTTTACCTTCGGTTCATGGGGCTCCACTGTCCTTGCCTTTTCCTAACGGGGTCTGTAACTAAGACTTGGAGCATATGGAGGAGACCAGCATTTAGATGTCCATTATCTACTCACTGGGACAGCACTGGCTGCTCATCCCATACAATCAGGCAAATGTCTGACTGAACAGATGGATCTCACAAAGCCGCCAGCGTGCCAGTGACCGCGGGCACCGCCAGGCAGGCAGGGGAGGACACGCATGGGGCTGGGTGCTGCAGGGGCAGCCAAGCTCTCCCCAGCCCACAGGGCAGTACTGGACACGCTGCAGGTCACCCCTGAAACCCTGGGGAATGGGGTTTCTCCTTCTCTGAAGGGTAAGTAACCCCCAAAGCACTGACTTCCTACAAATGAGGTCACTGCGTTTCAGATCTGGGAGAACATGAGGGCAAAAGGAAACGGCAGCCAGCCCCGCCTCACACCGCAAGAGCCTGCCCGATTATCTCTGAAATAACCGACACAAAGTGCAACACACGGAAGGTTCCAGAAGATGGCGACAAAGGCCACTCCAGTACCACCGCTCACGGCCAGACTGAGCCAGCCTAGGTGACAACCCGCTCACCTCTGCAGTCAGCCCACAGGCGTGCTGGAGCCCGGTGATTACATTCTGACTGGCTGCAATGATGTGTTTCAAGAAAGCCTTCAGGGCAGTCTCCATAAGACGTTCAGAAACTCAGACACCCCAGCCGAAAAGGGACACACCCTCATCACGATGGATTTAGCTGAGGGTGGAAGGGCCAACCTGCGCCTCGGGCCTCAGCTCCCAGTACCACTGTGGATGAATGAGCGCCTTCCAGAGAAAGCAAAGCACTTCTCACTCAGCACACTGTCACGCTTCACACTTCTAATACCCAGACGTGCACCGTAAAATAGCATTACAAATTGCTAAACTGAAATTTAACCTAAGTGTGTGATTACAAGTCCCCAAAAATTCCTGTCTTGCTGGGGCTTTACTTAACAGAGCATACTACAGCAATCTACCAGGCCAGCCCTTCCCAAGTGAGATGTCCCATGAGGTGGTCAGGAATCACACATGGGAAGGGGACAGGGAATCATCGAGCAGGTGATGGGACGGTTGGTTCTTGCCACATCCCGAAGCTGAGCAGGGAAGCCAGTGTGTCTCTTGGCCACAGACTACCTTGACTTCTCCTGTAACTGCACATACCTGGGCATTTGAATCACGTTCCTAAAAAGTGAACTACGACCTGAAGTTCACTTGTGGAACTGACAGAGCACGAAATGCTGATGTGTCACTTGCAGTGCCAGTTCTTTAGCTACTGCTGTGTCACTTGCTTTCACTTCGGACCTTGGAAGGATGGCGGGCAACAAGCAAGAAATCACCAAAAAAAATATTAATAAGGCTCAAACTCCGTTGTTTGGCAACAGGGATAGAGAGACTCTAAAGAAAATCAAAAGTTTCACTGTGGTCATTTTGGTAGTAAATGTCTTCTTTCTCTGTAAATCTCTATAAAGCTTTGTGAGGAATTTAACTCAAATTACATTTTTGTTTTTCTTGACCATTGATGGAAGCGGTGGGCACCAAACAGAAGCGCCAAAGTGTGGGAATCTAAGCTACAGGTCACAAATCTGATCACCGACTCCTGGGGAGCCTGAGGACGGACTCAGCTGAACTGCTGGAAGCATTCACAGCTTCAAATAACACTGCACGGATCTATCCACATTGCCTTTTAAAACAGCAGTCTCCAGCCCCCTGCTGCAGCCACCCATAGCCATGAACTCACCTCCTCTCCCGGGCTGATTTCCTGTACAGCTCTGACTTCTGCCAGGGTCCCTTTGTAGGTCACAATGACATTGGGGCAACAGCTATGATTCATCAATGCAACACTGTCAATCGGAAGAGAAAACCCAGTTTTTAAAATGAGACAGGGAGGCTGTTTAGTCTCCTTGACTACTTACTTGCTAAGTCAGAGGAACTGAATCTTTACAAAACATTGTTAAAAAATCTAATAGTTGGCTATCATATTCTGAGAAGTTGTTCTGCATGCATTGATAATCCTATTTACCATCTAAGACTTTCACCATATTAAAAACTGAAATCTACAATTCAAGTAATATCTAAGCCAAAACCAAAAAACACACAACAAAAACAACAAATGCCGCAAATATTCCTGCCTGATAGAATGCGGCTCTCAGAACCCAATACCCACAGCTAATTGCTACTCCACTATACACTGTCAAAGACAGGTACGTTGTCGCTTCAAGCAGCTTTTTGTATTAGTGGATTATTTCTCACATGTTTTTTTCAGATGCTGAGAAATGCCAGCTTCCTAAGGAGGGAAGGGTGTGTGATCCCCTGAGAGACCCGGAGACGCCCGTCTGAGTTTCTCTGCACCTCAATTTCCTCATCTGGAAAATTGGGACATTACTGCTCCTGCTGCTCACTGTCTGCTTTTCAGGGACAGCGAGAAGGAGAGAGAGATTCGCCTATGCGAGGTGCTTTGAGCTTTCTGATTATATCAAGGTCAAAGTTCTGAGAACAGAAATTTCTAAACTACAGGGAAAAAGTGCTTGATCTCTGAAAATGCTGCCTTTGAAATCACAATGCCGATATGATTTCAGCCCAAAGGGATTTTTTCCCCCCAATTAAAACTGCCCGGAAACTGGGGCTCATGCTCCTATGGGCACTCACAGCCATGTGTGTCATTGCTCTGGTGGCCAATGTCACCTCTCTGACCCTTCAGAGACCACAGCCCCTCTCCTGCTTGCTCCAAGAATACAAAAAGGGAAAGGGGTTTCGAAGCCTGATGAGGATGAGCTGCCCCAGGCTGGCCATGGCCAAGGATACTCCCCCACCTCCCGGTTGCTAAAGGCATAAGCAAAATGTGTGGTTGGCCTGGTGCCTGGGACAAACATGTAGCAACTTCCTGGTCTTGACCTTGGGGAGGGCCACCTCTGCTCTACACCAAGGCCCACCTGGCTTCCTGGAAGGTGATGCCCAAGGAATCTGGCCCTAGGAAATCTGATAAACAAATGCATCGAAAGAGTAGTTGTTTTAAAATAAAAGCACATTTCTAAAACCATCTTGCAGAACTATTAAATAGTTCCAGACAGACTCGGTATCTTTTTAATGAAGGTGGGGGAAATGCATGAAGGCAAAGACCCTGAAACAACTCATATTCTTGGTATCACAATTCTCTTGGCAACCACTGAAAGGTGTGAATCCTCAAAGTACCTATTTTTTTTTTTTTTTTGAGATGGAGAGCCCAGGCTGGAGTGCAGTGGCGTGATCTCGGCTCACTGCTTGGCTCACTGCAACCTCCACCTCCTGGGTTCAAGCGATTCTCCTGCCTCAGCCTCCTGAGTAGCTGGGATTACAGGCGCATGCCACCATGCCCAGCTATTCTTTGTACTTTCAGTAGAGACGGGGTTTCACCATGTTGGTCAGGTTGGTCTCGAACTCCTGACCTCGTGATCCACCCGCTTTGGCCTCCCAAAGTGCTGAGATTAGAGCCATGAACCACTGTGCCTGGGAGCACCTCACTCTTAATCTTTTGGTCTTTACGATATTGAGAACAAAGACGTTCCATAGTTCATTTCAGTTCTAAAGGTGTCAATACGCGCCTTCTTCAGTGGGTCCAATGCCCTCTTTTTCTCCTGCCTTTCCCAGGGGACAAAGTTAAAAAAAAAAATGCTTCTTTCCTCACTACCAGAATTCCAGCTGCAGATGACATCATTTTGGCCCCAAGGACATTAATAGGTGAATAAACTTTTTAGTCTGTCTGGTTCAAGTAAGCCTATGATAGCTACTCATGAGACACAGAAATGTATGGATTCTTCTCTTTCTGACCTACACAACTGCACATCGCTAAGGGCAGGTACATCACTCAGGGCAAATGCATGAGTGTTAAGGGTTTCCTACGTATGAGGCAACCTACAGCCCTGTAGTATATGTTAAGGCCCCTGTAGTATATGCTAAGCAACCTCCCTCTAGATGGAACTCATCGACAAGGTGGATTAATTTGGAGTGGGGGAGATGCACGATGAATTCCGTGGCTCCATCTGTGAAGCAGGGTTTAATTTCAGGGACTGAAGCATTTTGGAAATACTCATTCCATGAGACAGACAAAGGCAAAATCATTCTTGGCAATCCATTAAAATCAGATCTATAAAGATCTCCATTTGTCAACTGGCTATCCTTTTGTTGAATTACTCAAGTATTCTTCAAGTCGAGAGAAAATCCTATAGTTCTTTGAAATTTTTCTCTGGCTGACTACTTCAGTATATTCTCCCTCCAAACTGTGCTGTTTCTGTACTGGTATTTATCAAAAGGGACAGATGGAGAAGAAGCTCATATATTCTGTACTCAAGCCTGTGGCCAATTCTTGGCTGGCAATTAATGTTTTACTTTGAGCATAAGAAATGCAAAAATTTCCAGAACCACAGATAGGCAGAAAGCTAATTTCTCAGCAGGGCATGGGCTGTTCCTTCTATGCACACTATAAAATATTATTTAATAGCAGCTCTCTGCTTAGCAGGACTTAACAAGCAACTGTTCTCTTAACTACTACTTTTGGAGCCTTAAGTGTAGGGGAAATATTTTGAAACCTAGCAGATTAAAAAGCTGTTTTAATTCACTTGGAGTTTCATGTCTGCCACATGCAGTTAGGTGGGTTATTTAAAAATGAAAAAAAAAATCAAATTAGTGTTAAGTAAGTAAAAAGAAAAGGAAAGAAGTCAAACTCAGCCTACTCAGGAAATATCGCTGATCCCAAATGAGAAAGTTCTTCATCTTCAATTGTGAAGCCATTGCAGTTAACCTGCAGTGAGAAAAAGGGAGAAAGAAGAAAAATGAGATGAAGCTTCTCTCTGGGTAGCGATCATTGTTTCAAATTGTGACCTTTAACAAATTAGGAAGATGTTTTGGGTTAGTGGTTTTAAAAACCTTTCTTTTGGCCATGCTGTCATTCAAACAAAATTTGCTTAGCAGTTCTATGCGATAACAAATAAGCAGAACTGTGATGCCTCCCTTAGTGTAGCCTACCTACCATCTAAACACAGTGGTCCAAGCATGCCCAAGAACCCCAAGGCTCTGAGAATGATGTTTGCACACTTGCGTGGGAGTGAAGATACCTGGAGTCTAACCTCAATTACGCTACAGCTTTGTTGTATGATCGTGAGCCTGTCACTGAGTCACTGTGTCTTTAAAGAAAGCAATCAATCCAGTGCCCATCTCATAAGGTGAGGTGGTAAATATGAAGCTCCTATTCAACTAATCTAATTGCCGTCCCTCTCTCCGTTTGAGAGGCAGAGGGCCTGAGGGCTTGAAGCTAAGGGACTAAGACCTTGCTTTTCAAGTCTCAGCCAAATCAACTACGGGCCATTTTCTCATCCTTTAAAAGAGATGTTGTGCAGGGCATGGTAGCTCATGCCTGTAATCCCAGCACTTTGGGAGGCCAAGATGGGCAGATCACCTGAGGTCAGGAGTTTAAGACCAGTCTGGTCAAGATGGTGAAACCCCGTCTCTACTACAAATACAAAAATTAGCTGGGCCTGGCGGTGTGCACCTGTAATCCCAGCTACTCCACCTACTTGGGAGGCTGAGGCAGGAAGATCACTTGAACCCGGGAGGCGGAGGTTGCAGTGAGCTGAGATTGCACCACTGCACTCCAGCCTGGATGACAGCATGAGACTCCATCTCAAAAAAAGAAAATGTTGCATAGAAAAATACCAAGGGCAACTTTCACCATTCTGGAAACCTAACTTAGAACAAGCAGGCTGAAAACCAGGACTATACATGGTGAATTTCTGTACTGTTCTAATTCTTTCCACAGATACGTACTGAGAGCCCTTACGTGCTGGGCACTGTACACAGAAAGACAAACAGGCTGAAAATCTGTGGCCTCAAAGAACACCAGACTACTGGGAGACAATTCGGAGGGTGTCCTTCATGTTTCTAAAATTTCAGCGCTGGAAGAAAACTCAGACTCTACTTTTTAGAGGATGGAACTGAAGTCGGAGAGGAACACTGACTTGTCCACAGTCACAAAGCTACTTGGTAACAAAGTCCTTGCTTGTCCCACGCTGCTATGAAGGCTCTGTCTGTGAGGCACGCACACTGACGATTCCACCCCCACTCTCTTCCTCGCTTGGAGACACTGCACTGCTATGACTCAGGCCACCAGATGGGCTTTGTGAAACTAGCATCTTCTGAGCACGCACACTGGGCCAGGCACTGTGCTAGGGCTGCAGATGTGCTGTCTCATAAATCTGCAATATGATTATAACATTACTACAGCAACTCATTTTACAGATGTGGAAATTGAGGCTCAGGAAGGTTCAGTGATTAAGTGACTTGCTCAAGGACATGTAAGTGGTAAGTGGCAGAACAGGAGTCAGAATTCAGACTAGGCATTCTGACAGTGACTCTGGTTTCTTCACACTGTACCATGTTCCTTCTAAAATTGGTCCAATCTATTAAATGTTAATGTGGTTATTTTACTTAACATGAAAGGGCCAAACACAGGGGCTTGGAATCTTGGTATACAAAGCAGTAAGAGCTATGATGGATCTGACTGGCAGTATTTACAATTCAACATAAAAAGCAGAAAATAGGAGGGAACTGTGGGTTAGTAAAATAATACACAGCCTTTGAAATCCTGAGGGCTTGGGCAATGGTAAGTAAAATATTTTTGTGCCAACTCAAAGTACTCTGACCAATTCTGTCAGACAGACACTGACTAACAACCATTAACCAGTGACCATCAACCAACATTAGTTAAGAGTAAATTAGGCTGGGCGCGGTGGCTCACGCCTATAATCCCAGCACTTTGGGAGGCCAAGGCAGGCGGATGACCTGAGGTCAGGAGTTCGAGACCAGCCTGGCCAACGTGGTGAAACCCCATCTCTACTAAAAATGCAAAACTTAGCAGGTTGTGGTGGCAGGTGCCTGTAATCCCAGCTATTCAGGAGGCTGAGGTAGGATAACTGCTTGAACCCAGGAGATGGAGGTTGCAGTGAGCCGAGATCGCGCCACTGCACTCTGGCCTGGGCGACACAGTGAGACTCAGTCTCAAAAAAAAAAAAAAAAAAGAGTAAATTAAAGTTTTCATTCATTCAACAAAATTACTGGCACATGACCTGTATCCTGTTTTATACTGGGTTCTAAATGATCTATGTATCATTGGGACTGAATACTAACAGCCTCAGCAGTCTCTGGTGCAAATGTTTTCAGAATGAAACAATGAATCAGACAAGTTTACGACAATTTTCAAAACTGATCTAGGGACAGACAGCTTCTGACTACTTTGGGGGATGGGATTCTTGTTTCTTTTGCTTTTTCAGTCCCTCCTTTGCAGCAAGCCCAATTAGCGCAGTCTACGACTCCAGATTTCTCCAGACTCCGTCACTTTATGACTATCAGTCTTTTTATTCTCTTCCCCGCTCCTCTTACTGTGGAAGAATGCGTGCGTTTCTTCATAAGCTAAGGCTCCCATAAGCCTAAAAGTCATTACTGTTCCTTTCGTGGTGGTGTTGAAGCCTACTTCCATAGCAATTTTCCTGCCAGCTTTCCCTCCCTTCTGAAATATCCCTAGAGAAGAAAAGTGAACTTGCATGTTAAGAAAAATGCAGGGTCCACAAGTCCTTTTTCTGAAGTCAAATCAGGCGTAAGAACCTTGCTAAAGCTATTCTCATCATTAGCATTTAGACTAGATGTAGGCTGCACACCAAAAATACACTTCCCAGTCATGCATATGTTCCTAGTGATTAGAACACACCTCGATGCTGTCAAAGATGTGCGGTCACCTTCTGCTGCCAGCCGCTGCCAGGTCTTGAGGTAACCCACAACAGCCTCCCATGGACCAGACGGTGGAAAGGGCTCAGGGGCTGGAACAGCAGACACGTAGCTGCTGGCTGAGAGGAGGGACCAGTGGCATGTGGCTGTAGCAGCACTTTGCATTTCTGCTTTAGAATTTTCTTTGGGGATAGTAAATATCCCCCTTTCAAATTTACATATGAAAAAAGTGTGTGTGTGTGTATTTGTGTGAATACATATAATCTCAAAATGTATACTTATTTGATAAAGTCTATAAAGGAATTAATTCTCTATACTTACATATATGTGTGTATTATGTGTATATATACATTTTTTAAGGTATACGAATGTCCTGAATTTTCTGAGTCAGTCCATAATTCAAAGAGTCAGTCACTTTCACCACAAATATACTTCTACTTGTGAGATCGAATGCCTTGATTTTTGGTTATGAAAACATGGTCCTGTATCTACTGTGTCAACATTGAGAAATTTTATCGGCATGTATCACTGTGTTAGAGGAAAAGTTATCTTTTTTAATAGCCAGAAGAGTAGATACTTTATGTTTATTTCATCGCTCTGCTTTCTCATATAACCATACCTCATTTAATCCAGAAAAATTATGTATTTAGTTTTTCAGAAAATGTAAGAGAAGTCGATTCCTCACTTTCCATTGTCAGACAAATCTACTGTCTCAGGGCACCTAGGAAAGTACAGTATAAACTCAGGATAATATGAAAATGAGAAAGGTCTTTCATTCCTTCTACCTTAACACTCAAAACTTGAAGCCACTTTTTCACCTACAAGGAATAGCATATTTTTCTGATTATGACAGTCACATAATTGAAATAGATCTAAATAAACATAAAGTTTAGAAAAGAATTCAATAAATTATTAACAGTGGTTCACAGTGTGAAGAAGCTGAAGCAGGCAGAAGTGATGAATGACTCACTTTTTTTTCTTTATAGACAGGGTCTCACTCTGTTGCTGAGGCTGAAGTGCAGTGGTGCAATCATAGCTCACTGCAGCCTCAAACCCTTGGGTTCAAGTGATCCTCCTGCCTCAGCCGCCTGAGTAGCTGGGACTACAGACACATACCATGGTGTCTGGCCACTTCTTTATGTGTGTAATTTCTAAAGTGTGTGTTTTGCCTTTTCTCTTTCTTAGTATGTCTTAGTATGCTTTCTGTAAGTTATACGTGCTCACTCTAGAAAATCTAGAAAGCCATCCAGTAAAAAGCCTAAATTTTTCCACAACTCAGAAGACAACTGTGAACTTCCATTTAATCTTTCTTTAAGTTATGTATGTGTGTTTTCATATTGTACCCTTTGGGTATACTGCTTTGATACTTAATGTTATGTCATCAGCATTTTCCCACATGTTTAGACAGCCTTTGAAACTTAACTTATAAAAGTTATGTAACCTTCCATCACATGGAGATGGCATAATTTATTTAACCAAACTCCCACTACTGGCCATTTATGATATTTCCTTTTCCTCTTTCCCCTTCTCCCTCCCTTTCTCCCCCTCCTTCCTTCTTTCCTTTCTGCCTTTGGCTTTTAAAAGAATCCTACAATAAACAATTTGTATGTAAAATCTCTGCCCATGATTTCTGATTATATCCTTAGGACAGATTCCTGCAAATAGAGTTACTGGCCAAAGAGTATGTTACATAATGCTTATTCTATTCTAAGACAAAACCATGGAAGCATCCACTTCATCTCTTTTACACATCTGGAGACTGATGTAGCTTCCTGCTCCCATGGAGCAGAATTCCAGTATTTCCCTATCTGGGAAGGTCACTTTCAACTAGATGCCCAGTTTGTAGAGGAAATCGCAAGGGCATACAAAAGAGAGAAATCCAATCTAGTAAGTCAGGCCAGGAAGAGCCACCCTCACGATTACAGGAAGGCTGAGTGTTCCCCCGAAGCATGGCTGCTGCACCCTTTCTTCTCTCCTCCTAACAATGCCCAAGCCTTCACCTTGCCAGTGGCCTAGTTTCCAAAGCTTTAATCGCTTTCAAATTGCTCTTGCTTAGAAGCCTCTCTCAGTTTCGTTAGATCTGATTTGGGTAAACCTAGGCTTCTCTAAACACCGCTTTCTTAGCCACCATCAGGAAAGACTTCCGGTACCTAGACCCACTTGGGCACCTCTCGGCGGTGACTGCCCTTCCTCGGGCCATCAGAAAGGCCCCCCCTGTCTATGCCTCTGCTCTATCAGTGCAGCTTCAGTTAGAGTAAAAAAACACTACAAATAGAACAGAAGGATTAAGAGAGTAAAAGTAAAATTTAATGTAGGAACTTCAAATGGTCTTTTCTTTGCAAAGAGCTTAAAGTATGCCAGAGTACCAGGGCACTGACAACTCCTTTGTTTTCATGAACGCTTTGTGAGGCAGAAGCAGAGGCGAATTTCCTATACTCCACCCATCAATGAGGGCCAGCAGAGAGGACCCTGATCTGCTCAAGGTCACCGAGCAAGGCTATGGCAACACAGGGGTCCAATGGCTCAGAGCCTAGTTGTCAGGAAGATGCCATCGTTCTATTTGCATTCATCTTCACTGAGTGTGTGCTGGGGAGAGAGCCTTGGAGAGGGAAAGGCCAGACTGAGTGTTACCTGCTGCCGGCATCCTTACCTGTGCAAAGAGTACTACGAGGCTATCATTGTCCGGGAATTCAAGATGCTTGGAGTAAAAGTGATGGAGAGCAGCAATGTCACTCTGAATCAAATCCTTCTTCTCATTGTCTAACTTATCCAGATCTGTGGATAAACAATCCATTATTCACCCAGTAGAAAACTCCGGATTTCTAGCTACATCCTATTTTTGCTGCAAACGATATAGAGGAAAGTGGGGGGGGTGGAACCCCAAAACTAACATGTTGAACCACCAGAGAACATTCTTCCTCATCACTTGGTCTAACTGACAAACCCTAGGGAATGAAAGCAAGCCATTTCTTCCTTCTCTTCCTCTGATGACTACAAGTTGCTCAGGATGTGAGATTTCGACTGTTAGCAATGAGGTCAGGGAGGAGTAGCAATGACTCAGAACCAGCCTCAGCCTAGTCCAGGGCCCCGCAATTGGCCCGGGAATCTGGGCTATGGTCAAACAACTAGACAAGCCCAGATTTCATGGCTTTCAGTAAAACATCAGCTATTTACAGGACTTCAATTCAGCAAAGATCCAAACATATTCAGCATGCCAAGAAGGCAAGCAGGAGGTAGCTCAGGATGCAATAATTCATCTTGGGAGCTCCTACCTCCCTTAACTATTCCCTAATAATACTGTCAACTCAGAATAAAAAAGTAAAAAGTGTTTTTCAAAACAGCACACAAGTCAAAATGCAAACTAGTAACTAAAGAAATCACTACTCCTCTGAGCACAAGTTAGCCCGTCCTCGCTTCAATCCTTCCTAACCCGTGTTAAATTTGTGGGGAAAAGAACTGCGTGGCTGATCACAGAAAGACTTACGTGATTCAAACTCCTTCACAGCTAACAATTTTTTCTGAAGGTGTTCTCTCCGGGGTGGATTTTCTAGCAATTGGGGAAGAAATTACACAGATACAGATTTTTTTTAAACAACGAGTGTAGAAAGTGGCACTTTCAGTTTTACATCAACATAAAGAAAAAGTAACAATTCTTAAGGAAGTAAAGCAAGCTACCCAAGGAGTCCACCACCAGGGCTCTCCAACAACCAAATCCAAAGCCTCCTCTAAAATGCTTTTTAAATGTCCACTGTGTGCCTAATACCCTGATAATACTATGCACACAGTAGGCTCGGCAATGCCTGTGATGGGTGAGAACAGGGCCGGAAAACAACTTTTTAGGGTCCTTACTTAAAAGGACTGGGTCTACAGACAAGCCATCCTATTTATTATTTCTCCTTCTAAAAAAGGAACAAAATCAAACCCCCCATCCATTTTACACTTTCTTTAAGCATAGGCTAAAATGATCTCAAATTCTGTGTTTCAAAAAGAACACTTTTGGTTGTATCTGTGAGCCCAGATTCACTTTAAACGTGTTGCTGGCTTTATTCTAGACACCCCAAGAGGAGCTAACAATAGTAAACCCGCTAGGCTTTGAGAACATGAATAAACTTGGTGTTGACAAGAGTTCAAAGGCAGAGCTCAGGAGCTGGCCCAAGGCCGTGTCTTTGTAATCTGGCTATTCAATTTGGGGATACAGGTGGTCTAGCAGGGCACACTCACCTCCCTAGTTAACATGTTAAGCCTCCCCTTGGTAGTTTGGTAGCCTGTCTCCCCTAATCCTTTGCAAGCTACTAGAATACAAATGGTCTGTTTTTTTAATCATCAAGTCCTACAGAGATGAAAAGATGGGCAGGTAACTTTCATTTAATACACTATTAGTAGTAGTAGTAATTATAATAAAAGTTGAATGAAGCTTGTATAAACTCATCTTTGCATTCAGACTACCCTCCTGGTGCCAAAATATTTCAATAGTTCTTTTTCAGAGCAGAAATCTTCCATTCACGGGATGCATTTTTATAAGATTTCTAAGTCATCTTGCTTGGGAAAGCTTTTCATTCAGGAAAGTCTACCAGCCTCTTCTGAATTCTTAACACATGACTATAAATATCATCAATAATTCAGGGAAACAAAATAATAAACCACCAGATTGGCCACCCAATCCTCCCAAGATGCACAGAGATCCCATCTGACGACTTACTGACTCTGACACCTCACCCAGTCATCCTATTCCCTCTGACTCATTCAGCCCAAATACTCTGCACCAATTTAAAGATAACTGTTATTAAGCATCTGAAAGTTAACCTCCTGCAAAGAAAACAATTCCAATGTTTTGGTCTCAGTCTACAGGCAACCCATGAATGGCTTTGGTTACTCTCAGCTGGCGAGGTGGCATTTCAGCAAGCACCCCGACCTAAGCTGAACATAGTGGAAAGATGACCTCAGAGTTTGGAAATGTTCTGCTTCTGTTTACACAGTCCAGGACCCTAACTTGGCGTGGGGACAGATACATGCTAATCATTTCCATCACATTTAGCTTAGATTAAAAAATAGGGGTGGAAGAGGACTGGAAGGTATATGGAAGAGGTAAATGAAATGTCAGCTTTTTTTTTAAGACACAGGGTCTCATTTACTCTGTTGTTCAGGCTGGAGTGCAGTGGCATAATTACAGCTCACTGCAGCCTTGAGTTCTGGTGAGTTCCGGGTTCAAGCAATTCTCCTGCCTCAGCCTCCAGAGTAGCTGGGACCACTGATGTGTAGCACCACACCTGGGTAGTTTTTTTAATTTTTAAAATTTATTATAGAGACTGGGTCTGGCTTTGTTGTCAAGATTGGTCTCCAACTCCTGGATTCAAATAATCCTTCTTCCTTGGCCTCCCAGAGTGCTAAGATTACGGTTATGAGCCGCTGTGCCCGGCCAAAATTTCAGCTTTAAAAGATTTATAGTCCAGAGGCCCTGCCGCCAACTTCTCTGACAACACTGAGGAGCAAGACCTCCACAGCCTGGACTTATGACTTCTAAGCTCCATGCTGCCTATTTCATGGGGTCACAAGGAAAAGCCCTATGGCATTTTCCTGTCCTCTTTTAGTTTGGGCCTTCCAAGGCTGGGTGTCTAATTATCATGCATCAGCAAGAAATGACCAGACCAGGGGGAGAACAGTCAGTGCGGTGGCTAAAACAATTTCATCTTGGATGTTGATGTACCATGTTGATTCCTGGTTAACTCCTGTTCTGGGAATGTCTCTAAGATTTCTACTTTATCTATAGCTACCTTAAATCCTGCCTTATGTCAAAACAATCTTGAGCACAAATCTTGCTCTCAGGCAGATTCACAAAGCATCCTTGCCTTTCCTATAAGCCCTGGGTCTGGTGGGTAACGGCACTGGGATCCACCCTCTTGTCTTGCTGCCGCCCAAGACATAGGCATGGCTTCAGTTTGTAAGTCCTAGTAACTGTTTCTAAGAAACAATTTGTCAGCTTCTTTCTTCTGTCTCCCAGCTTCTTTGGTCTTTGAGGGTAAGTTTGCATAGGCCTGCCACCACGGAATAGTCAGTGTTGGCATCATTTTTGGAGAAAACCATTGATGACTATCATCTGTTTCCATCAAGGGCACCTCTTTCTTTCCTTCTTCACTTTTTTTTCAACTCTCGTCCCCTCCCCCTGACCTCTATTTCTACACACTCTTTCTCTTCTTTGCACATGGTCATAGTCATGGCTGTTCCATCCAATTCTTTGCCTGCTTATGTACCGGCAAGAAAGCAAGGAGCTAGGAAAGAGCAGAATATTGCACAGGAAAGGGAAACAGAGTACACTCTTTAAGTCAGAAAGGAAAGAGGGGAAAATGTGAAAGCTGCTCGGACCAATCTGGTTCCCTAGGAAGCTAATTATTTGGGGGTCAAGCTTTTCATGTCGTGTTTTTCTACGTAAACCTGTCAAGAAAAAAGCTCAGAATTTCAGAGCTGTGGCTATGCTCCTGGTCTAGGGTAAGCAACATCCTAATTTCACAGGCACACGACAAACCAGATGATGCCTGGTTTCATCCCCTTGGACAGGGTGGTATTTTCCCTACCCTTGTCCATGATAGGAAATGGAGTCTAAGGATGTTTAATGAGAGATGGTTACCATAGGCCAGTTACTCATCTTTCTGACCTTTAAACAAAAAATAAAATAAAATGCCCTTGAACATTATCCCATTTCCTCACCTGTTGGCCAGAATCCTCGCTGTGAGTCTTACAGTCTCCGAGGGATCCCAGTTTTCCCCAAAAACAACCATGGGAGAACATTCCAGCTTGTGCATGGGCCAATCTTCTTTCTGGGAAGATTGAAAAACATTATTAAAAAAACAGCACATACCCTGAAATAAAGTGTGAGAGGAAGAGGATGCAATGAGTCCCCCTAGTTAAGGTCAAGTAAAATATGTTTCCTTTTGGAAAACACGAGGATGCTCACAAAAGTTAGAGATAAAAAACATCCTTTAGGACAGACAGGATTGTATGACCTTGACTTGGGCCTGGTCAAGGTTGTTGGGATGAAAAGATCTGCTGTGATTTTTCATCAAGCTCCTCATGGCTTTTTGCAGCCCCTCATTATTCCAAACAACACACACACCTTTCCATCATCTGTGCAAGCTGTCAAATTGCAGGGGGACGGGGTGTCTGGGTGTCAGCCATTGAGTTGGCTCTCCTGCCTCACAGTTCCACTCTGGCTTTGTTTTCACGTCAGGGCAAATAATGGAGAGTTGACTTACACAGCAATGAGTCTTTTTTACGGGTCATTTTTTAAAAAGCACAAATGAGGGTTTCATCAAGGGCAACCATTGGAAATATTTAGGAATATTTAGGACTTCCCAAAGATTCACTGGATAAAACAGTAGCACTCTTTCTATTATACGCCCCGAAGCTTTCCTACCCCAGGTAGAGGGATGAAGGATACGCACTTGCTACTGAAGGGTGGAGGCGCCATCCCTTGAGATGGAAAAGGCACTGACAGAAGGACACCATGCTGTTTTGGAGGCCAAGGGAGGAAAGTTCTTTGAGGACTGGGGAGGGTAAATGATGATGCCAGGGCTGGAGATGGGCTTAGTGTGAGATGACGGAGAATGTGATTTGGAATCATGGAGGTTTGCTGATTTTCATAAAAACCAGGTTTGGTGGAATGATGGGTAAGAAAAAACTAGGAGCAGATTCAAGAGAGACTGAAAGGAGACATGGCTTAGAGTAGTGAAGAGTTGCAGGGGATTTTTTTTTTTAGATGGGAAATATCAGAGCATGTTGCATACTGATGGGAGCCCTTAGATAGTGTCTCTTTCATGATGGAATTGGCTGCTGTCCTGCTCTGTCCTTGGCCTTCCCTAGCTCAGAAAATGGCCATAAATGCTCAGGCTACGGAGGCTGAGGTGGGCAGATCACCTGAGGTCAGGAGTTTGTGATCGGCCTGGCCAACGTGGTAAAACCCTGTCTCTGCTAAAAATACAAAAATTAGCTGGGCATGGTGGCGTGTGCCTATAGTCCCAGCTACTTGGGAGGCTGAGGCAGGAGAATCACTTGAACCCAGGAGGCAGAGGTTGCAGCGAGCTGAGATGGCGCCACTGCACTCCAGCCTGGGCAACAGTGCGAGACTCTGTCTCAAAAATAAAAATAAATGCTCAGGCCACAAAGCTAGAGTCATCCCTGATGCTGCTCCCTCACTCACACTCCACATTCAGTCAGCTCGGGCAAATCCTCTGTCTCTGCCTCGAATCTGATCACTCCTCAGCTCCCCAATCTTTCTACCAGGCTGCAGCCCCAATATCTATCATGACTACTGCCCCGCCACTGCCTTCTAACTGAATGCCCGCTTCTGTCCTTGCTCCCATGGACTAGGCTCCGGACAGCAGCCTGAGGGATTCTGTGGACACAACTCAGATCAGGCCAGTCCTCAGCTCAGAACCTAATGGCTTCTCATTCAGACAAAAGGCCAAGTGCTAAAGGTGACCTAGGAGGCCACCTGTGATGGGAGCTCCCTGCACCACTCCCAGCCTGTCATCTCCCACTGCACTCTCACCTGCCTCACTGTACTTGGCCACAGCAGCATCCTGGCTGCTCCTGGAGCCATGCACTTGCCTCAAGGCCCTTTGCACTTGCTCTGTTTTGTGGCTAGCGCTCTCCTCCCCTGCATATCCACATGGCTCCCTCCCTCCCTCCTCTCCAGGCGCTGCTGGAATGTCTCCTTCTCAAGATACTTGCCACAATCACCCGGAACAGCACTTCCCCATCACTCTCCCTTTCCTTGCTTTCTGCGGCTTCTTGGTATTTCTCACCACCTGAGCATATTATATATTTATTAGTTGTTTGGTTTAGTATGTCTCTCTCCAGCAAAATAAAGAAACTTTGTTTTGTGCATAGCTGTAACCCCAGAACTGACAACAGTGCCTGACATTTACTAGGCCCTCAATATAGTTGTTGAAGGAATGAAGATGTCTCCCCTATCCGCTTCCCTCCGCCCTGATCCCTCAAGAAGGAAGCACATAATGTCACTTAATGATTTAATGCAGTATGTGGTACAGCCCTTTAGCTCAAGTTCTGGGCCAAGATGTTCTGCAGAGTTAAATAACGCCGCACCGAATATAACTAAGAGCAGGGAGGGAAAGAAATGACAAGATATTCACAAGGGAGAAGAGGATCTGTTTTTAGCCAAAGCCGAAAATGAGAGCATGGTGATGAGGCGAAGAGGTAGAAACAGGTGGGGCTGGCTCACTGCAGACTAATCAGCTTCCTCCTCAGCTGCAGAGCAGAGGAAAAGACAGAGATGACCCTCAGGATACCTGAGGGGGAAATGGGGACCCACCAGCTGGGGACAGATGGATCATTAACAACTATAGACAAATGCCCACTATGACTCCAGGAACTCCAAGAAAACACCAATTTAAGACATAATCTCTGTCCCTAATGGGCCTGTAAGCTGTTGTTTTCTGAACTGAAGGTGGTGCTTTGGTGTTTAGCAACTACAATGAATTCCTCGGAAGTTAAATAGGAACATTTGTTAATATAATTATTATTTATTAATCAATTTATCAATGTAATTGATTTAAAATTAATGTTACTGTAAATATTACAAAATGGTGACATTTATTGATATAAATGTCCTCAAAAGGAAGGGAATTAAACTACAAGGAACGCTCTGGGAGGAAAGCAGAGTGCTGTGAAGCAGGAGGGCTGCTGACCTGGGACTCAAGGATCCTGCATTTTTTTATCCCCACTCTGCAGCGAAGCAGCTGTGGGACTATGCAAGTCTCTTAATCCCTTTGCGCCTGTCTCCTTGGCTGTAAATAACATGATCCCTAAGTTACTTAGCAAGTCCAGGATTCTGAGTCTGTGAGTTTACACCTTCCAGCAGTGATAATCAGATATGAAGCTTGAAGACGACCAACAAATGGGGGTCAAATAGGGATAATCAAGCATTCATACAAACACAAAGGATCCCATCAGTGGATCCACAAGAAGCACTCAGAACAGTGCCTGGCACATGCAGCGCTCTGAAACACTGGTAATTGTTCATTCATTCATTCAACAAGTTCTACAACTGACCCTACAGACAGGGAAGGCAGATGAAGTCTTTGACTTCAAGCAGTTTATGACCATGTCAGAACCAGGATAAAAGTAAGAGCACCTACAATTAGACATGGTCCCACTCATAGCAGTTAAATCACGTAGCTGGATAAATCCAAGAAAATGCAAAATCAGGTTAAGTTTCATCAAGGAAAATTTACCATAGTAATAATGTTTCACTTTCTTTTTTGAAGGTGGATTAAGGGAGGAATGGCAGAGATATACCACAACGGCACTGTACAGCTTTAATTCTTAAAAAAGGAAGTTGTGATAGTATCTAGCAGAAATGGCAGGTTTTAAGCATATTTTGATACATTCCCTTCTACCATAGAGATAGTCCACATATTTTAGAGAACCTGACAGAGGCAACTACCCTAATTTTGCCCGTAAGAAATTATAAGCAACCAGACCTAACAAAATTGAAAAAAAAATTAGGCTAACTTGATGAATAGGAATGAATGCTATAAATTACTTTATTTTTTAATACTGGCAGTACTATTGTATAGAGTGATTTTGCAACTCTTTATGCTTTTTAAAACGTAACCAATTTTTCTAAAAAACCTTTCCTACTATTATTCTTCAAAATTCAAGTTAGTGCTCCTGCCCTGATTGCAAACCTTACAAAATTTTCTGTAAAGTAGGATCTCATTTTCCAATAAAATAAAATAAATTAAAAATACACAGGTACAGAAGGGATTCAGAAAGATATAGACCAAAGTACATGTTACTAGTGGTTTTCTCTCAGGGGATAAGATTATGAATACTTGTTCTGTTCTTTTCATCTCTACTTTCTGATTTTCCCATAATGAGCACAGATCGTGTAACTTAATCAAATTTATAAAATAGGTCAGATACGGAATTTTTCATACTGATGGTCCTCTTTTAAAACTTCTAATTCATTTTCTTTCTCTCTTTTTTTTTTTGAGACAGACTCTCGCTGTCGCCAGCCTGGAGTGCAGTGGCACGATCTGGGCTCACTGCAACCTCCGACTCCCTGGTTCAAGCGATTCTCCTGCCTTAGCCTCCCCAGTAGCTGGGATTACAGGCATGCACCACCACATCCAGCTAATTTTTGTATTTTTAGTAGAGATGGGGTTTCATCATGTTGGCCAGGATGGTCTTGAACTCCTGACCTTGTGATCCGCCCACCTTGGCTCCCAAAAGTGCTGGGATTACAAGTGTGAGTCACCGCACCTAGCCAATTCATTTTCAACTAAGATAATAACTACTGTGCATGACTTTCACTTTTGTGCATAGTCAAAAATGCTTAAAGATGCATAAAGAATTGCAAAATTGTCTCATGGTGCACCAGCATTTCCAGCACTGGAAGAAAAGAGTGATTATTATGACATCCAGTTTTCTGCTGAGCAAATACGTTGCCTTCCTGGATAAGGAGACTGGATTTTCATCATGAAGACCCCTTTCTGCCTCTAGCATTTGGTGTTTCTATTGTTCTAACAACAAACACAGTCTACTTGTACACATTCACATGTGATTTCTTAAAATGTGAAACAAGAGAAAAAGTCACAGGATTTCTGCTTTCCACTAGCATGATACTTAAGAAGAAGAATGGAAAAGCAATCAGCTGGAACTTGACCAGCTTATACAAAGATGGCCCATGCAGCTGAACTACCATCACTAGACATATGCTTTGTTCTTGTAGTATTCCCAATATAAGCGATGACACATACTCATTCGCATGCATTTTCTTCCTACTGGTGATGTTAAATATTTAGAAAAAAAGATGGCCCAAATTTAAAATGCTTCCTATGGCTGACAGGAGTGAATTGAACCAGGATTGAACCTACGACTCTGGCACCATTACACTAATCACCCATAAGAACCGCATTTATTAGACATTTTCTATACTTCAGTTATTTTTTAAGTCAATGGTAAGGGCCTACTACTTTCTTACATGCTCCTCATACCCACTTTAAAAAAATCCCTTCCTACTTTCAAAGCTTACACATAACCCCCTCAGCTCCAAAACACAAAGGTTTTCTTCTTTATATTCATTACAGTTAAGAAATATACCCTAGAATGTTCTACTGCACAATGATTATTCTATACAATAACTTTCTAAAACTCTTCTCTTGAAAATATCCTAGTATAATTTATGGGTGAATGGGTGAATGAAAAATATATTTTGCTTCTCAGGCATATTTAAAAAAATAAATACAGTTCATTAAAACACACAGGTTACAAAATAACGCGCCCACCTAAAAAGGAATTTCTGTTTCTTTTATACTTCCTCCCCATTACCCTTTCATGCATTAGCAATTAAAATCTTTCCTCTGGCACCATCACACTGAGTCAAGTGAACTAAGAGGGAAGTAGCGGGACAAGATAGAACCAAATTGTATCAAATAAAGCAAAATCCTAAAGCACTGAAGACAGAAGAGGACCTGGGGAGAACATGCATCATGGCCAGGATCCCCTAAGAAGCCTTACTCCGTGTAAAGAGGAAACTCCCAGGAAGCAATGCGAGCCTTTAGCACTCTTGGAGAGGTTTCTGGCCAAGGCAACAATGGACGCAGCTCTTCCCTTTCACATCCACTGAAGGCCACTTCACTTTCTCTGACATTCCCACAGCACCTTCCTTCCTAGAGGGCCCTCACTTCTCCCAAGCACACTATTGTAAAGGGGTGAAAGCCCTCCCCCAAGTAATGGGTAAAGTCTCGTCTCCGTTCTGCTGCTGTTTGTTTGATGTTGGGTGATCTTGGGTCACCCAACCACTTGGGACTCTGCTTTCTTACCTATTGACACGTTGAACTCGATAACCTCCATCCCAACTCCACCATCTGCTGTGTGGCACTGACTACCTGATGACTCCAGGAGGGTAGGGTCTACCTTTGAGGAAGGACCAGTTAATTACTAGCAGCTGATGAGGGCCATGCTTTCATAGGTGGAGAATCAATTACCTTCCTCATCGCTGCTCTTGTTTTGTGCCACGTTTTATCCTTTAAGCAGAGCCTCTACTTTGATCCCATGCAAGCACTCCCTTAAGCTGAACCCTGAACACATTTTTATCTGGAGCAAATGCCCCAGATTCCTCCCTAATGATTTCCTTTACGAAGCCCCTGCACTACCCTTTATTTCTAGGCACTTACTTTTATTAAACCTTTATGCCTGCTCTATCTCTTTATAATACACTGCCCACACTTATTTAGTTCTTCGGTACTAAAGGATGAAAAACCTTAATGGTCATTCAGCAATGGGAGACAGATGAAACAAAAATGAAACTTACAGGTCAGATCCAGCCTGCCACCTCTAGAAACAAGAGGCTTCAGGAGCTGTGGTACCGCTCACCTCCTAGGAGGGTACTTTGGTCATCAGTTACTTAACAGAAGCGTAGGAAAGCAGAATTGCAGAAGTAATCCCCAGTGCTGAGGATGCCCCTGCCCGGAAACTGAGTGAGCAGGAGGGGAAACTCCATCATGAGCCTGGACACAGCAGGCTCTCTTGGCCTGCAGCCTTGAAACAGTAGAATCCCGTAATTGTTTACTCCATTCCTGGGGTTCCTTGCTCCCCCAGGTAACTGTCTCATTATGAAGTGACCACCTGTACAGTTTTGTCTTCAAGGGCAGGATGTCTGGACTGTTCAACTTCTTGTTGTAATCAACTGGCACTGTGGTACATACAGGTTGGGATACTGGTTAATGTGAGCCTCCCCCAAGGGAGGACACCCCCTTATTGTATGCTTACAAATGAGGTCTCTAGGAATCTGGGATTCTACGTCCTGGGGCAGGGAAACCATAAACGGCATCTCAAATCCCAACTTGGGCCATGACGATTCATCAAAATACTGCCACCTCATAAGGCCTCACAGAAGATAGTTCAGCAGCATGCTCAGGAGACAGACTCGGAGCTAACTCCGCATGCCACACACTCTGATGGTACCCATTAATACATTGTTCACAGCTACTTAGAGGAGTTAAGACTCACTTTGTAATAATCATTATTTACACAATGTACACCATCAGCACCCTCAAGTTCTTAGAATCCAGCCATTCTCTCAGGCTGAAAAACCAACCCCCTTAAATCAAAATGATGCTGTTTATTTCTTTGCATAAAGCTAAGCTTTAGTGTAGCCTGAATTACACAAATTCGATTTTCTGGTGGACGGTAATATGATTATCTATACAAACTCCTCACACCTGTATATAGGGTTACAGCTTATATAAAACTTTAATATCTATCACATCACGTGGTCCCTAACTCCTTAACTCACCAAGGTGGGCACCATTGTCCTCAGTTCACATTTAAAGAAACTGAGCCTCAGAGATGTTTTGTAACTTGGCAATTTCATAGCGCTAGCAAGTAGCAGAGCCAGGACCTGCTCCTGGGACCATGGCCTCCTGCCACTCCATGCTATTTGATCTGAACTACATGTGACTCCCTATGCTTACTTCGCTACAGAACCAGAATGGAATGAGTTAATTTTTCTAGAAGTGTTTAACTTACATATAGAAATAGCTAACTTATCTGGGAGGCCTAGAATCAAACCGTGTATTTTGCAGGGCCTGCTGATCTCTACAATGCCATTGCAATACTCTATCTACAATGGGTAGGAGCAGAGCATGATCTTTCCTCTTCAAAAGAAGGCACCCTCCCCGAAAACTCAACTACAAGCTCCATTTATATTCTCACTGCCACACAGGCCGACAGCCTCCGGGAGCCTGCTGTGGGAAACACAGGGAAGGGGACTGTGCATATGGTCTTCAGAGCCAAGGCAGAGTCTGAGCTTCCCAAGCCAAGGTCTCAGTCTGTGCTTCATTCCGGGGAGGGGCCGCTGTCCCTGGAGCGCTACGGTCAGATGAGGCACCTGGGCTTAGCAATCTCTCCCACTGCTAAATAATGCTCTTTGAGGCCTTTCAGAGGCCAACAGTGTCGGGAGGTGAGAAAGAAAAAAAATGAAATAGTGGGTAATCCAAAGTGGACCAGGGATGGGGCTGCAGGGTGGGGAGGGAGAAGGATGACACAAGGTATGGAAAGCACAACAAAAAGAGAGGCAGATATGGAGAAAATCTTCCCTGTCCCGTAGAGCCACCCTTTAATAGCATCAGCATTTCCTAAGGTGTATTAATAGGTTCCCTTTAAAAATAAATGCCAGGGGGGAGGTACAGAGAGATGGAAGAAGAAGGTTTAGAAATTCACAATGCCATACTAGCAAATTCAAGACTACAACAGGTTCTGAAGTAAAGAGACCACATTCCCCTAAGTTGTTTGAACATGAAATGCATTTTCTGTGGAACACCTACAAACGTTTTGTGGAACAAGTGTTTACTACAACAGTTTGGGAAGTATCATTCTTAGGCCCTCACAGAGTCCACCAAGAATTCCTCCAACATCCTCCTCATTAACCTTCCCATTTCTACATTTCAGGATTCATTTGAGACTCATTCATCCTAAACCCCTCAGCCCTGGGTGCTTCTGAGGTACTGGCCCCAATTACGAGTTCAAAAAAGCCCGTCTCTGGCTATGCAGAGGCTGGATCAGGGGCTCACCAGAGTCTAGCTGCAAGCAGGTTGGATTCAAACAGCCTGAGGGTAAGATGTAGCCTGCTATGGAGGGATTTATAAAAATACAACAATAAAAAATTTAAAAACTTAAAGATAGCTTTTTTTTTTTGAGATGGAGTCTCGCTCTGTCGCCCAGGCTGGAGGCTGGAGTTCAATCTCAGCTCACTGCAACCTCCGCCTCACAGGTTCAAGTGATTCTCCTGCCTCAACCTCCCGAGTAGCTGGGATCACAGGTGCATGCCACCAAGCCCAGCTAAGTTTTTTTGTATTTTTAGTAGAGACGGGGTTTCACCACGTTGGTCAGGTTGGTCTCGAACTCCTAACCTCGTGATCTGCCCACCTTGGCCTCCCAAAGTGCTGGGATTACAGGCGTGAGCCACCTCACTCAGCATTTTAACACTGTTTATTTGTCATCTCTGCATTTTCCATCTGTTGTGCGATCCTTGGGGCAAACTCTCAAACTTGCTAGCAAACCTGCCTCTATCTAACATGGTCTCCTCCTGCAACTTGATTTTGGTCCTGCATGCAGCCTCAAACTGTTACTGCCTATCACTGGCTGCCTGTGAGGTCAGGGTCAGCACACACCCAAGGATATCCAGCCACATCCTACGCGTTCCAGCTCTGGCTACAGGAGGGCGCTGAGGAATGCCATGACAAGGAAGAGGAGGACTTCAGAGGAAATTAGGCCCTCCCTGACAGCTGGCCCAGCACCTACCTGACACTCCACATTGCAGTAAAATGCCTGCTTGCATCTTCCACATTTGGACAATCCTTCTTTCCTTAAAAACAGAAAGGGCACTGTAGTGGCGAGAGGCACAGAAACGTGAAGCTGCACATTTTATCATGCAATAGCAAACGCCACCTGGTTGGAAAGCAGAGCCAGGGTTCACCTTACCTTACTCTCCCACCGAGAAGGCGCATGTTCCTTAACGAGAGTTTGACCAGATTCAGCCCTTGAGGAGTGAGTGAGTCAAATAGTGCCATGTACTCACATTTACGGAGCCCACCAGTATGAAGAGCGCTGTCCAAAGAGATGAGGGACAGTGGCTCTTACTGACCAGTGACCTGGCCAAAGACACCAAGGCCATGAATGTCATCTGTACTACTGGTCAGTAGTTCAGGGCAAGTCAAGGTTCTTATGTCCTGATTTTCCCATCTGCTAAAGAGCCACAGACATAAACAAACCATGTTGTACGTCTGACCCCATGAAGATGGGAGTATTGCGCTGCACCTACTCTGCTGAAAATATGTGAGTGACAACTCTCATTATTTAGAAATTGCAGGTAATGCAAAGATAGAATTTAGTATGCTAGGACTATTCAATGTTGTCCAGAAAGCTAAGTTTAAAAGTACAACCTAGCAAGTGGAGACAGATTCTTTTTTTTTTTTTTTAAGACAGGGTCTCACTGTGTCACCCAGGCTGGAGGGCAGTGGCATGATCTTGGCTCACTACAGCCTCGACTTCGCAGGGTTAGTCCATTCTCCCCCATCAACTACCAAGAAACTGGGACTACAGGCATGTGCCACCACACCTGGGTAATTTTTGTATTTTTTGTAGAGAGAGGGTTTTACCATGTTGCCCGGACTGATCCCCCAACTCCTGGGCTTAAGCCATGCACCCACCTCAGCCTCCCTAAGTGCTGGTATCATAGGCATGAGGCACAGTGCCCCCGTCAAGACATCGACTCTTGAATACGGTATTATGGGATCTGATTGCTATACACACCCATTTTGTCAGTGTACTATTTAGCTATTCTTCTGCTTCTTCATAATGGGGTCAATTCAACTTATTCATAGTTATTTTATTTTCCTGCTTCCCACAAAGGACAGGGACATTGTTGCTTCCCAACTGTTCAGTGCTAGTATGTATTGTGTGAGATGAACCAAAGCTTTTCAAAAGCTGAAAAGCCATTGAATTAAGCCACATACTACAAAACTCTTTACTTTTTTTCCGAAGTCAGGAACAATTGCATTGTTTAAGTCAGAGCGCAATCGGTCAAACCTGTTGTCTAACTCTTGCCCACCACGGTGAAGCCAGCTACTGGCCTTGTGGAGACACCACACCATGAAGTGGCTGCACTGCCGCAGAGCCACCCTGTACCACCTCGTCCCACCTCCTCTGCAGCCCAGCAGAGCTGATGGGGTTGGGGGCATGCGTGGTAGGGCTGGCATCTTAGAATACAGAGCTACATATTGTCACGCTGCAGAATCCTCCGCGGCTTCTCGTCAGCAAGTGGTAGTCACCACACTCCTCCTACAGAATCAAGGAAGTTTTCCAAAAATTCTCCTGTTGGAACTAAACAGACTGCCTTGCAGCTTTCCTGACAGCACTTGGATTCCAAGAAGCAGACTGAAGAATGTGGGAGAAAAATCACATCTTGGGGTTGAGGCATAAATAAATATTCCAAGTTTGCACATCTCAATAGTTCAAAAAGGAATCTGCTAATTTAGCTGATGTATTCTCTAGCCTAAAATACTCTTCCTATCCCCCAGGGTATATCTGAAGGGATTCAACTCTGACTTTGCATTTTGGAATATAAAAGAAATAAGATGCACAGACCGTTGCTGTCTCAGGAAACACACTAAAAAATCACGGTAAAGTGACTAGTCAGCAAGTGCTGGATGATGCGGACTGTGCAGAAATGTCCACGGGAGGAAAAGTAAAGACAGCAGAGCCAGGGAGGAAGCTTGCAAACCAGGAAATAGACAACAGGTGGGGGATGTTCCCCTTTAAAAACGTCCATCCGAAAAGTCATCTTTACGTTTGTTTTTATAGGGGGCAGGTATATACCTCTGAGAATCTGGTTGAAGCTTTTAACTTTCTCTAATAACCAACCTTCTCCCCCAACCTGAATGAAACAAAAGAAGTCTGTAAAATTTCAAGGGCTTTGCTGAGATATTAAATGCTGAACCACAACAAAAAAATTAAAGGGTGGCCAAGTGCGGTGGCTCACGCCTGTAATCCCAGCACTTTAGCAGTGGTGGGCAGGTGGATCACCTGAGGACAGGAGTTCAACACCAGCCTGGCCAACATGGTGAAACCCCGTCTCTACTAAAAATACAAAAAAAATTAGCCAGGTGTCAGGGCATGTGCCTGTAATCCCAGCTACTTGGGAGGCTGAGGCAGGAGAATGGCTTGAACCTGGGAGATGGAGGTTGCAGCAAGCCAAGATCATGCTATTGCACTCCAGCCTGGGCAACAACAATGTAACTTCGTACAAAAAAAAAAAAAATTAAAGAGCTCAGGGGCCACCTAAAAGCCCATATGCAGGACTACAAAAGAGCCTCTGACACCACCATTAAGACCCCATAATGTAAAAGATTAGGAAATTATCATAGTTAAAAAGATATTTATTAGCTCTACAACATACAAAAAAAAAAAAAAAAAAAGCAAGGATTAATGCAGGTTTTTCTTGCACAGAAACCAGTAGTAAAGTTAACCTGAAACCAATACTTGTTTTGAGCCTCCACGTAACATCCCAGGGAGAAAGGAGGCACTGGGCTCTAGGGAACCAAGAAAGAACTCTAAGTCAGATTTCATCAAAATAATACCTCTCCCCAAAACCCGGCCTTCATTCGAACCAGCTGGTCACCAAGTCCACAGCCATAAACAGTAAAGAGCAGGAAGAAAAGGCTAACTTTTCAGTGTTGGCAATATATGTCATTTCTACTATCTATCTCAGTGGTTCTCAAAGAGGTCTGCAGACTGCTGGGGTCCTGGAGACCCTTTCAGGGAGCTGGTGAGAGACAGAATTCATTTTATTTGCTTTTCTTCTTCACTGTCTTAACATTTGTAATGCAGAAGGTGTAAGGCATAAAAGTGCCTGGAGGGTAGCAAACCTTCAGATGCCTGAGCATAATCAAAGCCCAGGAAACACTGTATTCTTTTTTTTTTTTTTGAGACGAGCCTGGCTCTGTCGCCCAGGCTGGAGTGCAATGGCGAGATCTTGGATCACTGCAACCTCCGCCTCCTGGGTTTAAGCAATGCTCCTCCCTCAGCTACCCGAGTAGCTGGGATTACAGGCGTGTGTGATGATGCCCAGTTAATTTTTGTATTAGTAGAGACAGGGTTTCACCATGTTGACCAGGATGGCCTCGAACTTCTGACCTCAGGTGATGCACCCGCCTGAGCCACCCAAAGTGCTGGGATTATAGGTGTAAGCCATCGCACATGGCATGAACACTGTATTCTTTACTGCCATACTGGCAGTAAGAGGGAGAAAGCCAGTCTCATGAATGTCCCTGATGATGCACTAATGAATACTAACTTTACTAAATCTTGATTCTTAAGTACATATCTTTTTGGCATTGTATAGTGAAGTGGGAAGAATGCAAAAAGTATTTCTGCTTCGTACTGAAGGGCAATGGCTATCTCACGGAAGAGCAATGGTGTGATCCCTGGCATGTAAACTGAACTAGCCACTTTCTTCTTGGAAAAATTCCTGCCCCGCCCCCGTTTTTTTTTTTACTTGTAAGAACAGCTTTAGATAAACTGTGGTTATTCAGACTTGAGCACTTGGCAGATATATTACTGAAATGAATGAAGTGAGCCTGTCGCTTCCAGGAAAACAATACTTGTTGCCAATGATAAAATTTGAGTTTTCAAGCAAAAATTAGAATTTTGGGAAACACAGATCTGCCATCCTGAGCTTGACAGTTTCTCAATACTGAAGACTTGTCTGATGAGACTAGTGGTGATATTAGGAATTATGATTTTTTTTTAATGTGGTTTGATGAAATGAGTCAACTTTCAGGAGATCTGCATAATCTAGGGAACTAATATTTTCCAAATGGCCAATGACATTGTTTTAAAAATTATGCATGGCAAAAAAGCCATTCCAAGTGTACGGTAAACCAATGGATTTTATGTCAGTGAGCACATAAAGGTTCACAGTATGGCTTCTGATTGAGCTTCACAACTTTTAAGGCAACAGCAATTATCAAAGCTTAGTGATTAATCAAATAACAACATCCACATTTAACTGAGACGGCCATCAAAATACCGTTCTCTTGCCAATTACATATCTATGTGAAGCTTTATTTTTGCTACATACTCCAACTAAAACAAATACCATGACAGACTGAATTCAGATGCATATTTGAGAATCCAGTTGTTTTCTATAAATCCAGACATTAAAGAGACTTACACAAATTTAAAACAAAAACACGATTCTCAGTAATTCTTTTGTAAGATATTTCTCACAGAAAAATGTTAGCATTAATAGCTGTCATTTTAAAATGAGTAAACACTTTATAATTTTCTGTTTAACTTGAAATATGATACATAATAATAGCTATAACTCACATAAACAAAAGCTCTCTGGGGTTCTCAATAATTTTTAAGAGTACAGAGGGACCCTGAAACCAAAAAGTTTGAAAATTGCTGATCTATTTTAGCAATCTCATCAGATCTAAGAAGAAGCTATTAGTATTCCTATTTTTCAAATGAAGATAATAAGGATCTTAGACATGAAACAACTAATCCAACATGGTGAGAGGTCTCACTCCAGCCTGGGCAATGGAGTGAGACCCTATCTTCAGAAAAATAAAAAAATAACAAATGCTGGTGAGGCTGTGGAGAAAAAGGAACGCTTACATGCTGTTGGTGGGAACATAAATTAGTTCAGCCACTGTCAAAGGCAGTTCGGAGATTTCTCAAAGACCTTAAAAGTAGGTGGCAGAATCGGAATTCACACATTTTGTTTCCATCATGCTGGGGCATCCTTCCTTGAGTACTGTGACACTGGTCCAGGAGGATACACTCCATGCAACAGAAACAGTCTATGTGAGTGGATAAGCGAACAGTAACAACAAAGCACAGGAGAGGCAAGCTTTACCCTGGTCTGCATGATGTCCTGGCTCCAGTGGCATCCCATTAATGCCTTTGCTTCAAAGATGCAATGGGGAAGGGGGATCCAGGATCATTTTTCAAAATGAGATATGGGGGAGGGACATCCCCCACAAAAAGCATCTCTCAACCCACTGTGCCCCAGGAACAATTTCACTTGAAAGAGATTGTAAGAAAACAAGGATTAATGTATTCATGGTGCATACAGAGGGTCCCTCCTCTCACTCAGTATGGTAGGCCTATATGTTTCTCCAACAGACCTTGGGAGAGTCCAAGCTGGATCGTGTCCCCCTAGGAACCTGGTGACAGAACACCGCATTCTTCACCAAAAACTGAAAACCTTTGCTGGCTCTAGGGAAGATTTTATTACATGTATGCTCATTGAACCAACTACCTGGTTATACGTGACTTTTACTTTTTAAAAATAATAATTTCAAGTTGTATTTTAGATTTAGGGATACACGTTCAGGTTTGCTGCATAGGGACTTTGCATGGTGCTGAGGTTTGGAATATAAATGATCCCGGTGGCCAGGTAGTGAGCATAGTACCCAACACGTAGTTTTTCAGCCCTTGCTCTCTTCCCCTTCCTCCTTCCTAGTAATCTCAGTGTCTAAAGTTGCCATCTTTACATACATGAATACCCAATGTTTAGCTCCCACTTAAAAGTGAAAACATGGCTGGGTGCGGTGGCTCAAGCCTGCAATTCCAGCACTTTGGGAAGTCGAGGTGGGCAGATCACAATGTCAGAGATTGAGACCATCCAGGCTAACATGGTAAAACCCCATCTCTACTAAAAACACACCCCGTCTCTACTAAAAATACAAAAAAAAAAAAAATAGCTGGGCATGGTAGCATGTGCCTGCAGTCCCAGCTACTTGGGAGGCTGAGGCAGGAGAATCTCTTGAACACAGGAAGTGGAGGTTGCAGTGAGCTGAGACTGTACCACTGTACTCCCACCTGGGTGACACAGCAAGACTCTGTCTCAAAAAAAAAAAAAAAAAAAAGAGTGAAAACATGAGGTATTTGGTTTTCCGTTTCTGCATTAATTTGCTTAGGATAGAGCCTCCAGCTGCAACCATGTTGCTGCAAATGACATAATTTCATTCTTTTTTATGACTGCATAGTATTCTATCGTGTATATGTACCACATTTTCTTTATCCAATCCACTGTCTGATGGGCACCTACGTTGATTCTGTGTCTTTGCTATTGTGAATACTGCTGCAATGAACATTCAAGTGTATGTGTCTTTTCAGTAGAACAATTTATTTTCGTTTGGGTATATACCCAGTTAAGGGACTGCTGTGTTGAAAGCCAGTTCTGTTTTAAGTTCCAGAAATCTCCAAACTGCCTTCAACAGTGGCTGAACTAATTTACATTTCCACCGGCAGTGTATAAGCATTCCTTTATCTCCCACAGCTTCACCAGCATTTGTTAGTTCTTTATTTTTCTGGAGATAGGGTCTCACTCTGCTGCCCAGGCTGGAGTGCAGTGGTGTGATCATGGCTCTTAACTATGGCTGCAGCCTCAAACTCCTGGGCTCAAGCGATCCTCTCACCTCAGCCTCCCGACTGGCTGAGACTACAGGGACACACTACCATGTCTGGCTAATTTGTTGTCTATTTTGTAGAGATGGGGTCTTGCTATGTTGCCCAGGCTGGTCTCAAACTCCTAGCCTCAAGTGATCCTCCTGCCTCAGCTTCCCAAAGTGCTAGGATTACAGATGTGAGCCACGATGCCCAGCCACATTTGTTATTTTTTGACTGTTTAACAATAGCCATTCTAACTGATGTGAGATAGTTTCTCATTGTGGTTTTGATGTGCATTTCCCTGATGATTAGTGATGTTGAGTATTTTTTCATGCTTATTGGCTACTTGTATGTCTTCTTTTGAGATACCACTTGTATGTCTTCTTTGTCCACTTTTTAATGGGGTTGTTTTTTGCTTGTTAATTAACTTCCTCACAGGTTTTGAATATTAGACCTTTGTCAGATGCACAGTTTGTGAATATTTTCTTTTCTACTCTGTAGGGTGTCTATTTACTCTGTTGATAGCTTCTTTGCCGTGCAGAAGCTCTTTAGCTTAATTAGGTCCCACTTGTCAATTACTGTTTCCACTGCTTTTGAGGACTTAGTCATGAGTCCTTTGTCAAGGCCAATGTCCAGAATGATATTCCCTAGGTGTTCTAGGATTTTTATAGTTTGAGGTCTTACATTTAAATCTTCAATCCATCTTGAGTTAATTTTTGTATATGATAAAATGTAGGAGTCTAGTTTCTTTCTTCTGCATATGGCTAACCAGTCATCCCGGCACCATTTATTGAATAGGAAGTCCTTTCCCCCATTGCTTATTTCTGTTGACTTTGTCAAAGATCAGATGATTGTAAGTGTGCAGCTTTATTTCTGGGTTCTCTATTCTGTTGTGTTGGTCTATGTCTCTGTTTGTACCCGTACCATGCTGTTTTGGTCACCATAGCCTTACAGTATAATTTGAAGTTGGGTAATGTGATGCCTCTGGCTTTGTTCTTTTTGCTTAGGATTGCTTTGGCTATTTGGGCTCTCTTTTGGTACCACATGAATTTTAGAAAAGTTTTTTCTTATTCTGTGAAAAATGGCTTTGGTAGTTTGGTAGGAACAGTGTTGAATCTGTAGATTGCTTTGGGCAGTATGGACATTTTAACAATATTGATTCTTCCAATCCATGAGCATGGAATGTTTTTCCATTTGTTTGTGTCATCTCCAATTTCTTTCAGCAGTATGAATTTTCTTAACATAAGTCCTCTTGGGCCAGCTTGCCTTCAGAGTAGAGAAGAAAGCTAACAGTTTTTGATAGCTACTGGTATTGGTAGTGAATAACATAAGAACTGGCTTTGATCTATTTTGGTTTGAGTGATTCTAGATGAGGTGGCGTCGGGGCAGGGAGGAAGCCCTGTTTAAATTACTCAGACGTGTGCTTCAGTTCTTTCCATACCTAGCAAGAGATTTAAAACTCCGTTAAGTCTCATGGCTGAAATTCAAACTAAAACTTGCCGAGCTGGTACCTGCACTGTGTGTGTGTGGTATATGTGCTTGAGAGAAGGAGCGAGATCCTGCAAGTGTTTGACCATTGCTGATTGAGGAGTTACAGCCAGAGAGAGACTTCATATGGGCTACCCATTTTCGCTGTAGGAATATACAAAGCATTTGGAATAAACTCTGTTCCTACAAAAGACACAGTCATAAATCCATCATTTGCAATGTAATCTGATCTGAATTATCCAAGAGGCAAAATAAAGAAAAAATTACCCTTAAAAAAAAAAAAAAAAAAGAACTGAAATAACCCCAAAGGGATGGAACTAAAAGGAAAGGGAAGAGTGAATCACTAATAATCTCTCACAGTGATTCTCAACCTTGACTGTCTGGGGCAGGGCTCATCAGGTCTCATTCAATTGGTATGTGTTGAGCCCAGGCACTAGGACTTTTAGAAATCTCCCAGGAGACTCCAATGTGTTTCCAGAATGCAGAGCCACGGGCCTATGGTAACACATTGGGGTGAAGTGGCTTTTTGTGCGGAAACTGCTGTATACAGTCGAAGCACTCCCTGCAAGGCAGATTCTTTCCCCCCCTCTTTCTTCTCCCTCCCCCCCCACAGATTTTTCTGAGATTCTTAAGAATGAATCACAGGATGAATCAGGTTGTTTAACTACCTTGATGATGAATGTTTACATTAAGAATAAAGTGGCTGACCCTGTCCTTTCTAATCTATGATGAAGTATGCTAGAAGCAGGTGCAAGTTTTAAGAAAGAAAGTCCCAGTTTTCGTTCTGCTGCTTCTTGATTCCCATCTCACAATTTAGCATGAATATGATAAGTTATTCTTCCCACTTTCCTATCTCAAATCCTTTTTTCTTTCTGGTACTTGATGTGCTACGTGATCTTGGGCAAGTTATTAATCCTTTCTGAACCTCAGTTTACTGCACTGTCAAATAAAGATATCATATCCACCTTACAGGTTTGCTATGAAAGTTAAATGAGAAAATACAAGCAAAACATTTAATACATTGCTTAGAACACTGCAAACGTTCAACAAATGTTGGTTACTACTACACTTTTAATTAATCTTTGTGCTTTTTTTTTTAGGTGATGTCAACTATTGAAATACCATCAGCACAGTCCCACTCACACTCATAGCTAGAGGATCTATGTTTCTAAAGCCTTTGTTTTATGGGCAAATATCTACCCTGCTGTGAATAAAAGGGGCTCTTTGAACTTAAGAAATAGTTCTATCCACAAAGGAAGAAAAGAAATGTTACAGGAAAATGCAAGTATTTGATTATTACTGACTGGAACAGAACTTAGAAGACACGCTCCTGTCATTTCCTAGTGGAGGAGACACACACAGTGATTAATTTCCTTGCTTTTAAAAATTGGAAACCATGAAGATCAACAAGTTAGAAATGTAATTAACAACTCCTGCTAGTTAATGCGTTGCCGCAGGTGCTGTTGGTCTAGATAAAAAGGATTTGATTCTGTAAGCTCCCTACTTTCTGTTACTGAAATGAATGCTTAGTGGGTTTCACCATGAAAGAAAATGATACTGGCATAGAGGGGGTTTGCAATAACAATTACTTTTAACTAATGGTGACAGAAGAAGTGACAAGTATGCTCTGTTGAACAGAGGCAGCCCTAGCCAAATGAAAAAGAGAAAAGGAAAAAAGCCCAGCAGCGCAATATAACTTCACCATAGGTTGAAATAAGACAATCAGAAACAAAGTTAGCCTCCCACCCAGCGAGGGTGGTTGTACTAGCAAGGCCTCCAATCTTGTTTAAGAGAAATAAAAATTGGAGGAATTGTGGCAGAACCCTATTATAACCCTGGTCAGGGGACAAGGATAATACTCAGGCTACAGGTTTTTGTGTAATAGTGAAAGGTGCTCCAGACATCACTTTAATCCACAATGTAACAGTGAACGGGACCCACGTGCAGCGGGGGGCTTCTTCCCAGAGCTGTGCTGAACCTTCGCTCAGCACCAGGCTTTGTTCTGAGGCTTGTTAAAAGTTACAGCCTGCATCCTCTTGGGGAGGCAGGAAATATTTAGGGCAGTAAGGTAGCAACTAATAGGTTTTCCCAACTATTGGAACTGGAGCTGTGATTTACAAGGAGGAAGCTGGGCTTGGTGGTTGGGGTAATGGCTGACCTAGTTACAAAATGATAACACGGATTTGTTTTCATGCAGGCTCTGGCCCAGACAAAATTTACCTTTGCCTTAGAAAGAAAAAAAAAAATTCATAAAGCTGACGAATATAGGAGAGAAATATTAAGCCTATGAAACAATGAACATTAAATTTTCTTTTCAGCCCCTGGACAACACCTAGACCCGAAGCTTCTCTTGTAGGCCCTGCACAATCTCTAACAGTTCAAGCTCGACCAAAGAATGAACATACACACTTTTAAAATTTCACGTTGTCCTCTGGAAATGCTGTCTTAACTTTCGTGCAAGGTCAGAGTGACATTTCCTTGCTACTTTTATCCTTACTTCTCTAATGCCTTCTGATTGAGAAGTCAAAAGCAAAGAAACAATGAATGCCTTTCTTTCTAACTCAGTTCTCTCATAAAGGAACTGACAATAAAATAATATCCACCGCTTCTTCCAGTGGTATAATAAATGACAGCTGTTACTATCAGTACTTTGTAATGAATGCCACTATTATTAGATTCCCCTATGCTTGCTGTTACACAAAACTCACGTGACTAAATATCAAGGAAAACAATAAAACCAAAGTAATATAAATTTAACTACTTTAAAACTTAAAATACTCCTAACAGTATTCGTCGCTTCTACATTCTGTCTATAAAACAGAAATAAACCATGGTAAAAACTCCTTTACAGTCTAATGCAAAATGTGAGTTCCCAGAACATGGTCAGGTCTACTGCAGCAAAACCTGAGTGTTAACTACCGGCCCAGACAGATCTGTTCTGAATCTTATGGGAAAATGTGTTTTTTGTTGTTGCTTTGTTTTTTGAGAGCAGGTCTTGCTCTGTCACCTAGGCGAGAGAACTAATCTTGGCTCACTGCAACCTCTGCCTCGTAGGTTCAAGAGATTCTCCTGCCTCAGCCTCCCAAGTAGCTGGGATTACAAACATGAACCACCACACCCAGCTAATTTTTGTATTTTTAGTAGAGACAGGGTTTCACCATGTTGGCCAGGCTGGTCTCAAACTCCTGACCTCAAGCCATCCGCCCATCTCGGCATCCCAAGTGCTGGGATTACAGGCGTGAGCCACTGCACCTGACCTGGAAAATGCTATCTTTTTAATTGCCTGTAGAAGAATTTTAAGAGTTGACATTCTCTCATCCCCTCAGTTTTATTTTCCTGCAAACAAAATATAAAAAATTGAATTACCAATTTGTTTAGGCGCAATTACCCCCAACTGTGGACTACACGTTGAAAACTCAAACTGATCAGATACCATTTGAACAGATTTGGCAGACATTTTTCTTTCAATCCTTATTGATTTCATTTGTATTTCTCTGAATAAAGAACATTTTTTATACTATAAAACCCTGCACACAGGCAGTAAGACATGTTAATCTACCATAGCTAAGTAATTTCTATTCACAAGTGTTATTTTGTAGGTACAAAAGTACTATGCTACGGCCATACTGGGAAATAATATTTTTGTTAAAAAAAAAAAAAAAGAGAGAGCTATTTGGGGAAATCAGCCCTGTCTACACAAGAGTGGTAAATATAAATATCAGGCAAAATGATTCAGCATCCAAATGGTCTACATGACCCGGAATTGAGAGCAGAAAGCTATCCCTAGGACTGAGCTCTTTGAAGACACAGAAGTTGGGGAAATAGCACTTACTGAGCATGTTGTCTTATTCATCTCTGAACGCCACAGTGAGAGCACAATGCTTTGAATAGCAGGATGTTCAATAAATGTAAATTATTGTAAAATAAATACAAAGCAGTCGATAAATAAAATGAACAGATGTGTGGGCTGAAGCAGTTAAGAAAAAGCTTTGGACTGGGCATGGCGGCTTGTGCCTATAATCCCAGCACTTTGCGGGGCCAAGGTGGGTGGATCACCTGAGGTCGGGAATTTGAGACCAGTCTGGCCAACATGGTGAAACCCCATCTCTATGAAAAAATACAAAAATCAGCCAGTCGTGGTGGCACATGCCTGTAATCCCAGCTACTTGGGAGGCTGAGGCAGAAGAATCGTTTGGACCAGGGAGGCAAAGGTTGCAATGAGCCGAGACTGTGCTACTTGCATTCCAGGCTGGGTGAAAGAGTGAGACTGTCTCAAAAAACAAACAAACAAAGGCAAAACAAAACAAAAACCCAGAAAAAGAAAAATCTTTGTGAAAGAGATGCAATTTGAGCTGGATCTTTCTTGAGTATAAACAAACTTATGCTATAAGGCCTTACCTAGGTAAAAGGCAGACGATAAGGAAGGAAATATTACAGAGAAAAGCATTCTAGGTAACAAATGGACAATAGGAAGAATGAAGAATGACATTCTTCACCTTTGCAAAGACCACCCAAATTGAACTTAGAGTCTAAGTCAAAATGCAGAGAGTGTAATGCTGGATACAACGGAAGGGGCACTTAGTAGGAAATTTGTCCTGAAGAAAACAGGGAGTCAGTGAAGAGTTCTGAGAGTATTTACAAGAATTCATTTCCAAGAATGAGCAGTTGCATATTAAGAGAGGTGATGAGGCCTATGCAAAGGGCCACTAGTAAGATAAGACGCAGACACAAATGTTCATTGCAGCACTGTTTACAATAGCAAAGACCTGGAACCAACCCAAATGCCCATTGATGATAGACTGGACAGGGAAAATGTGGCACATATACACCATGGAATATTATGCAGCCATCAAAAATGATGAGTTCGTGTCCTTTGTAGGGACATGGATGAACCTGGAAACCATCATTCTCAGCAAACTGACACAAGAACAGAAAATCCAACACCGCATGTTCTCCCTCATAGGCGGGTGTTGAACAATGAGAACACATGGACACAGGGAGGGGAGTATCACACACTGGGGTCCGTCGGGGGAAATAGGGGGAGGGACAGCGGTGGGTGGGGAGTTGGGGGAGAGATAGCATGGGGAGAAATGCCAGATATAGGTGATGGGGGAGGAAGGCAGCAAATCACACTGTCATGTGTGTACCTATGCAACAATCTTGCATGTTCTTCACATGTACCCCAAAACCTAAAATGCAATTAAAAAAAAAAAAGGATAAGATAAAGAAATGAGACTACATTTCACAAGTATTTACTGCAGTAACAGAGGCTGGTCTTCTTGCTAAATGTTGGGGTTACAAAGATGCATAAGAAGTTCATGCGCTCAAGGAGCAAGTGTGACAAAGGAAGTTTGTATGAGGTGCTGTAGGAGCAAAGACGAAGGGAACTAATCCAGCCTGCAGAAGTCAGAACAGAATTCTCAGAACCAAAGGAGAGAACCAGGCAAAGAAGGACATAGAGAGGAGAATCAGCAAGGTGCATATATGTGTGTGCATGTGTGTATACATTTGCATTCATTACAATAAGCAATTTAGGATGACCAGAGTGAAACTAACACAGCAGAGCAAGCCAACTAGGCTCCTGAGGCTTGGCTTGAGAAACCCCAACTCTGCCATGGAGTTCCATCAGGGGCATCCTCAGATTCACAGACAGAAGGTCGAGAGAGGTGGGCTTCTTTCTCTCTGTCTCTCTCTCTGCACCTAGAAAATATTTAGTAGCTGAGTCCTTGTAAAGCTGGAACATGTGCAGAAATCAATTAAATATTGGGTGAAACAAACAGATTGTTCCTAAATGCCTACTTCCTTGTTAACTTGAATGTTTTAAAGTTGAAAAAAAAAAACCCAAACCCTAAAGGTGTTTTTCTAGAGTGTTATTTAAAATATTTACTCAGGTGTATGGGTAGGTCATATTTCATTAACTTCTAAAATATGTCTACCCAGAGCTTCTGCTATTTTAACCAACACAAGGATGTTGCCATTTCATTTGACTTAAGTATTATCTGATCAAAGCTCTCCCTTAGTTTGTGTAAATCATGAGACAGGGTGTCGTAATTGCAGGGGTGGAAAGATGTGATGCCTTTCCTTATCCATCGTAGGGTCATGGCCAACACCCCTGGAAGAAAAGAGGGGTTAACGAGAAAAACATAAGAAATGTATTTAGTCAAAGTTTTTACGTGACACAAGAGCCTTCAGAAGGAGAGCCCAATAACTCACAGAAAACTATTTTTGTGCTTAGGTTAAATGAAGAATACATGAAAGGGTATGAGCTAATAATGAGAACAGACTGAGAGGCGGGGGAAGGTCAAAGAGTCCTTGCTCCTGAAGCCCTTCCAATCCCCTTCAGTGGAAAGTACTCTGTATGCCAAAGGGCCAAACTTTGGGTTATCATTTTCTGGGTCCCAACACAGTTAAACATTCTGGTTAACAGAATGTTCTTCATGACACACATGGATGACCAGAAGAAAGAAAAAGAACATAACCCCCAAACCTTCTGGCCTTTTATACAGCATCTGCTGAAGCCTTACAAAGTCCAAGGAAACTGGAGTTAAAATAAAAATGAATAAAAGCTGCTGGAAAATAAGTTCTGTGGTGGCAGGGATCTTGTTCCTTTTCTTTTGAGTTGTTTTCCAGGACTACAGAACCCACTAAGTGCTCCATAAATACAAATGTTTTTGAGTAAGTTAAAAAATAGAATTCCTACCCGTAGGGAGTATACTATTGGCTAATAATTAAATGTCTCTTACTGTTGAGGTTTTAAGAACATATGAGGCTATCACTGTGAACAGCAATTGTCACTGTACCACAGATTCAAGGAATTGACACAGAAGAGATTTTTCAGTGGCAAATGAGCAGGTGTTTCCTATCCAAACATCACCAGAGTAAGAAAAATCACCATCTCATCAAAAATATGGGCCAGTACCTACATCCCTGAAGAGTCTTTCTCGGTACTCATAGATTAAAGAGAATACAGGTTTCAACATAACTCCAAGTGCCAAGACCTGAAGTCCCGGAGGTTTTTATTTGGCTCCAATAAAAACCTGTACCTTTTTGGACAGCCAGATTATCTTACCATGTCCCTCCCCCCAAGATACGCTCAGGTCTTCAAGCCCTGTGTGAATTTCACTTCTCTAGCGAGTTGTCCTTGTTTCTCTTGTCTTCCATGGTGACTCCGTGTCCCCTGGGTACCAACACACCCTGTGCATCACAGTGCACTCACTAAGACACAACTGTGTCTTTGTCATTATAGCAAGCATTCATTTTCATCTATAGGGACTATAAACTTGCCAAAAATAAACACTTAGGAATTCTCAGATCCACTTTTTCTATAAAAGCTAGCTCAATCCATTTTAATAATACACATGCAATATTTCTACTTAGTCATCTGAAACCTTCCACTTCATGTACAAGAGTCGCTAGATTTTATGTTAATAAATTGACACAAGGAATCCCATACTATTTTTAAATTTTTGATTGAAGAGGAATCTGAGCGACACAGCTGGATTCTCAGCGAATGTACGGACTAGAAAGACAACTTGTTTCCTGAACCTTCAAGACTTTTTTGTATTATTTTCCTGCTAAATTGCATATGTCTATCCTTCAGAGAAGTCTTGAAGGGATCTGATTTCCTTCTGTTCTATTGTGTTGGTGTGAACGCCTTTGCAATTGAATAGGAAGCCGCAGAGGGTGGCAGGAACGAGTCAGCAGAAGTTACACAAAGTGAGGTGTGTGCTTTGTGACTGGTTAGAGCTCTAATGAGGCCAAGGTCATGGGTTCAACCCCTGAAAAGGCAGGTACTTCAGTTAATTCCCTGCCAAAGGACTGCACCCCTAAACTACTGCAGATTTCCTAGAAATCCAAAGAAGTGCAGGTTGGGGATGTGGGTGGGCTAACAATGAGAGTTCCTGAGACAGAAAGGAGACCTCCAAATGCCCTCCCTCCCACAAGTGTCAGAACAGGCCACTCATCAGGGGAAGGGGCCAGTGCAGGGGCCCCTGCCCTGAGACAGCAACAGAAAAACGCTGAGTGGGCAGGAGGATCAGACGAGAGCTTGAGGTCTGAGTCTGCCAAGTTCAATCAGGGTGCCTTGTTCTAGGTATATCTAGTTCCCTAGTGATCATCAGAACACATACATACATGTATTCAAAGATACGTAACCAAACCCATAGAGGAGCTGTCTGTGAGAAGAGAAGGAAAGAGAGGGAACATTCTGAAAAATCAAACTTGCCTTGCACATATCAGATAAAAGCATACCTTGAACTCAGAGGTATGATAACCTCAACTGTACAACTGAGGTCCAAAAAAAAAACATGTGTGGATGGGGGGGAGTTAATTTAGTTATTCATGACTCCAGGAAGATAAAGCATACCTATAATTATTGACTGCTTCCTTCAAGGACAGAAAGAAAGTGGCATAAAATAGTCATTATTTCATACTTTTATACTAACAGGGAAAAGAGGAGGGAATATTAACCTAAATTCAAAGCAGTAAACCTGGCTGGGCCTGGTGACTGATGTCTGTAATCCCAGCACTTTGGGAGGCCGAGATGGGCGAATCACGAAGTCAGGAGTTCAAGACCAGCCTGGCCAACATGGTGAAACCCTGTCTCTACCAAAAATACAAAAAATTAGCCGGGTGTGGTGGTGCATGCCTGTAATCCCAGCTACTCAAGAGGCTGAGGCAGGAGAATTGCTTGAACCTGGGAGATGGAGGTTGCAGTGAGCTGCACACCAGCCTGGGCAACAGAGCAAGACTGTCTCAAAAAAAAAAAAAAAAAAAAAAAAACCGAAGCAGTAAAGCCTAAAACACCCAAATACAAGTAGAAACTTCCTTTGCAATTCTCTAACTGTATCAAATCCTAAAAGAGACAATTTTGCTGTCCTGAGTTCTCACCAATTCTGAGTTCTCCCAAAGACCAGGTTCCTGCCAAACTGTCGCACTGAGTCGTGGATCTTCTCAAAGAAATTTGACATATGTTTACAAGAACCTTCTCACAGGTGATCTGCAACCTGTCTGTCCTACAGGTACACCAACCTGGGCCTCCCCCTATAGCTGCACCATAAATTCCATTTCCAGAACTCAGCGATTCAACTTCTGCTGAGAGAGTGGCTGAAGAATGGATTTGGTTAAGTAAAAAAAAAAAAAAAGACTATGGGCTGACGTTGCCCTATCACACGGCACAAAAACAAACTGTTTATATGCAGGTATAAAGGCTGAGATGACTAACTCTGGTTTAGTCCTAGTGTAATATTAAAAATATTCCAAGCCCACAAAAGGACCAAAGCCTCATGTTCTTTTCATGTTTTATTATATAATATTTCATACATATAAAAGAACATGTGTAGCTCTTATGCAAATTTCAAAGCATTATAATAAAACCAACATGTCTAAGTCCATATCAGCGTAAGATACAGATCTAAGACGGCTGAATCAATCATTTTTTAAACTTTAAACAACTCTTTAAACAATGCATTCGTTTGCTAAATTACCTGTTGGGCAATTATCGATTGTTTTCAATCAAGGAGATATCAGAGACAGATGAAGTCCCCAGTCTCTAGGGAACCACACAGTGGTAAAGTAGGGTTAAGTGCCCGGGTGAACAGCGCCATTGGTTCAGGCCACAGAGGGCACAGGAAGATCACACGGGAATAGGACGATTTGGCTCCATCCCTGAAGGTCATGAGCTCTGGCCCTTAAGAGGCACTCAATAAATATTTGACAAAAAAGGTGTGAAATTCAGAGAAACCGCTTAACTTCTCTAAAACTTAGTTTCTTTCTATGTAAAATGGAATAAGGCCCTGTGTACACCAGCCATCCTTGGAAAGATCAAAATAAGAATGTATCTGGAAATGCTTTATGGGCCGCAAAGAGCAATATGATTTAAAGAAATATCACTTCATACAGGATCTTCGGATTTTTTTTGATTGAGAAGATTCTGTGCAATTGCTTTAGGGAGGGAAAGGTGTTAGATGGTGGTTTTAACTCGCCAGGGTTTGAATTTCACTTCAGGATATCCTGCTGTTATTCTGTCTCTTTCATCTGAAATCGGTTCCAAACGTGCAGCCTGGTCACTGAGCCCCTATAAGCTACAACAGAAATTATGTTCCCCGCATATGAAAAATACGTGAGTTACAGCACCTGGCACATTTGAAGTCTCAAAGCATGGCTCCTTGCTGCAGCTGAAACAATTATGCTGAATGTAAAAGGCAGAAAGGAGTCCTGATATCCTTGCAATGCGGAAAATTCTGTTTATTCCATTTCTCTCTATAACTATTTGTTTAATCTTATTAAAAGAATATTAAAGTGTCTAAGCACTTTGGAATGAGAAAAGGCTCTTTCTGAAGAAGGTTTACCTGTGTAGGTATGTTATATTATTTCCATTAGGCTTTGCAAAATACTGAAAACTGATCCCAGACTCCCATTATTATTCTGGGGAACCCAAGGTTGAGAACTGCTGGTTTCGACTATGAGTCAGTAGGCCATCTTAATGGTGACTCCACTGGTCAACAATTTCCAGTGTTTTTCTTCCCAGTATCCACCCCTCCCTACAACATCCCTAAAATTATGATATTTCATCACACAATTTAATTAAGTTAGAAACGTTTAGCCAGCAGAGTTCGCCAAACAAGTGTAAGTAAGAGAGCAGGCCAAGTGGGGGGGCTTATGCCTGTAATCCCAGCACTTTGGGAGGACGGGGCAGGCGGATCACCAGGGCAGGAGTTCAAGACCAGCCTGGCCAACATGGTGAAACACCGTCTCTACTAAAAATACAAAAATCAGCCAGGCATGGTGGTGCCTGTCTGCAATCCCAGCTACTCAGGAGGCTGAGTCAGGAGAATCAATTGAACCTGGGAGGCGGAGGTTGCAGTGAGCCAAGATTGCGCCATTGCACTCTAGCCTAGGCAACAGAGTGAAACTCCATCTCAAAAAAAAAAAAAAAAAAAAAAAACTCCAAAATAAAAAAAAGAGATCAGGATGATTCTGACGGCTCACTATGTGCTAGGGTTGTACTGATTACCTGACTTTCTTCACTATCTCATTTAATTCTCAAGCCTAGCTTGGTAGGGTGGGTATTAGTATGCATTTTTTTTTTTTTTTTTTTGAGATGGAGGCTAGAGTGCAGTGGCATAATCTTGGCTCACTGCAACCTCTGCCTCCTGGGTTTCCAGGTTCAATCAATTCTCCTGCCTCAGCCTCCCAAGTAGTTGAGACTACAGGTGCATGCCACCACACAGTGCTAATTTTTGTATTTTTAGTGGAGATGAGGTTTCACTGTGTTGGCCAGGCTGGTCTCAAAGTTCTGACCTCAAGTGATCCACCCGCCTCGGCCTCCCAAAGTGCTGGGATTACAGGAGTGAGCTACCGCGCTCAGCCTGTACTTTTTTTATTTTTATTTTTTGTGTGTTTAAGAGACAGGGTCTTACTTTGTCTCCCAGGCTGGAGTAAGCAATTTGGCTCACTGCTGTATCAACCTCCTGACTCAAGGGATCTTCCCACCTTAGCCTACTGAAGTGTAGCTAGGACTACATGTCTGGGCTACCACAGCTGGCTAATTAAATAAAAATTTTTTTGTAGAGATTAGAGTCTTGCTGTGTTGCCCAGGCAGGTCTCAAAATCCTGGCCTCAAGCGATCCTCCCACCTCAGCCTACCAAAGTGCTGGGATTAATGGCACGGGCAGCAGTAGGCACATTTTACATATAAGGGAACCTGGGAGTTTAGAGAGGTTAAGTGATAACTGACCTAAAGACAAACCATCAGGAAGGATTGAACCAGAATTCAAACCCAGTCCACCTGCCACAAAGTCCCTGCTTTGCACTGTCTAACATTTCAGTCAACAGCAGACCACGTGAACAAAGGTGGTCCCATAAGATTATAATACCATATTCTCACTGGGCCTTTTCTATGTTTAGATGTGTTTGGATACACAAATACTTGCCATTGTGTTACAGTTGCTTACAGTATTCAGTACAGTAACATGCTGTACAGGTTTGTAGCCTGGGAGCAATAGGCTCTATCATACAGCCTAGGTGTGTAGTAGGCGCTCTCATGTAGCTTTGTGTAAGTACACTCTAGCCTGCTGGCGCAAGCTACCAAACTGCTTTACTAAGGCAATTCTTTGAATATATCCTTGTCATGAAGCTATGCATTAATGTCCATGAAAACCTTGAAATACTGAAATGCAGAAAGTGAAAACAGTTATTTCCTTACCTAACATACAGATAGCTGAATTTTGTATTCTTTAATGGAACTTTTCACAGGAAATGTTTTATGTATGTTTTAGTCTTACCACCTATTTTATAAAAATACATCTAAAAGGCTGGGCGCAGTGGCTCACACCTGTAATCCCAGCACTTTGGGAGGCCGAGGCAGGCAGATCACGAGGTCAGGAAATGGAGACCATCTGGCCAACATGGTGAAATCCCATCTCCACTAAAATACAAAAAAGTACCCGGGCGTGGTGGCACACCCTGTAGTCCCAGCTATTTGAGAGGCTGAGGCAGGGGAATTGCTTGAACCCGGGAGGCAGAGGTTGCAGTGAGCCAGAATCATGCCACTGCACTCCAGCCTGGTGATAGAGCAAGACTCTGTCTCAAAAAAGAAAAAAAAATACATCTAAAATAGAAGGGAAAACTCTTTATTAGAGCATATATTCAATTTTTAATTCAGAAAACATGATGATTTAAACACATCTGAAGCCATTTCTCCCCCCGAGACAATTCTTAGCATTCTCAGGATAGTCAGAGTCGTAGTAGCCCTGGGGCCAAGGTCCCCTTCTCATGTACAGCTTCAGGCAGCCACATGGCTAATTGAGAGAATTTCAAGAAAACAGCGTAACAATTTCATGGCCCTTAATACTGATGAAGATCAACTAAAGATTATTCTGCTGGTTTGATAAAACAAGAGGAAAGCTAAGATGAATACGCTAGAGAATAAATCTGGGGGACATTAGGAAAAAAGCCTTTATAATGGAGGCTGAGGTGGGCAGATCACAAGGTCAAGAGAGCGAGATCATCCTGGCCAACGTGGTAAAACCCCGTCTCCACTAAAAATACAAAAATTAGCCGGGTATGGTGGTGCACCTGTGATCCCAGTTACTTAGGAGGCTGGGGCAGGAGAATCACCTGAACCCGGGAGGTAGAGGTTGCAGTGAGCCGAGATGGCACTACTACACTCAAGCCTGAGTGACAAAGCGAGACTCCATCACCAAAAAAAAAAAAAAAAAAGTCTAAAACTCAGTTTAAAATATAACACACCTGGCCAGGTGCAGTGGCTCACGCCTGTAATCTAAAGGAGGCCCAGGCCGGCAGATCACCTGAGGTCGGGAGTTCGAGCCCAGCCTGACCAACATGGAGAAACCCCATCTCTACTAAAAATACAAATTTAGCCGGGCTTGGTGGCACATGCCTGTGATCCCAGCTACTCAAGAGGCTGAGGAAGAAGAATCACTTGAATCCAGGAGGCGGAGGTTGCGGTGAATTGAGATTGCACCACTGCATTCTAGCCTAGGTAACAAGAGTGAAACTCCATCTCAAATAGATGTATATATATATAATACCTGGAAAAAAACCTTTCCATATCTGGAAAAAAAACTTGTCAAAAAACAGTGATAAATGGTGAAACTGTGTATGTGTGTGTTGATGTGTGTATGTGTGTATAAAGTGTATCTCAGAGGTCTGATAGGGACATCTCCCAAGTGGAAGACATTTATATAATATTATTAGGAGCTGTCTTCCAGTAGCTCAAACAAGATACACATCTTCTCCAGTGGCACCCACCAGACTGAGAAATGTGATACAAATTAAAAACTCCCAAAACAAACCTTTGTCTGAATTGTCCTAACTACAAGAATCCTATTTTGTTGAAACTTAAGACATTTTCCATTATTTCTCAATTTACAGAATATACTTATTCCTAAAGAAATCACTTTTCTTTCCTTCAAAGTAAGTTAAATCCTGATATAATTAATATGACATGGAGCTGGGCACAGTGGCTCAGACCTGTAATCCCAACACTTTGGGAGGCCAAGGCGGACGGATCAACCAAGGTCAGGAGTTCGAGACCAGCCTGACTAACATCGTGAAACCTCATCTGTACTAGAAATACAAAAATTAGTCCGGCCTAGTGGCAGGCACCTGTATCCCAGCTACTTGGGAAGCTGAAGCACGAGAATCGCTTGAACCTGGGAGGCGGAGGTTGCAGTGAGCTGAAATCACGCCACCGCACTACAGCCTGGGCAACAGAGCAACACCCTGTTTCCAAAAAAAAAAAAAAAATGACATGGAAATTCTTGGGTAGTTCATTTATCTTAAGCAACATTGTTTACGTTAAACTTCTGGCACAAGAAAGGATAAGGGGTAGCTTTCTTTTGGGTGTGTGGAGCCGGAGGAGGCAGCAGATTTTGACCTATATGTATGAACATTTGCAGAATTCTACTCTTATACTTTGAGGCCTTAAGGAGGAAAATACACATTCCCCTAGTACATCTGGACAGACTGATCTGTCCTAGGTCATATGCAAATTGTTGACAGAGGAACTGATGCTGAATCTATCAGATGATCTCACCACTAATTCTAAACGATTCAGATTTAATAGAAATCATAAAGTGGGGTACAAAGATATCTCTAATTGCATATGTATCATGAATATTATTTCTTTTATATTATTTTAGTTGATTTCAAATAACTCTTTGGGGAGAGAGAGGAAATAAACTATGGGTATTGACAGAAGTTCAGGGAAGTCAAAGAAGGGGTTTGCAAGTCGTAACATCACCCCATTGTAAGTTGCAGCCCTGGTGAGGGACCCAAGGCAATAGTGAGTAACACTAATAAATATCAGAAAAACGAAACAACAAAAAGCCAGAAAACTGTCACATATGAGTGACAAAGGCTGAATGCTTTGTGAAGTTGCATCTGACCATCCATTAATGTTCTAAGGTTGGGGGTATGTGTAGCACAAACAATTAGGAGACTTAGAGCTAAAGAGAAGCATCTCTCTGTTCTTCTCATCCCTTCTAAACCCAGAGGGATTTGATCTTTAATTCACTGGGGGCGAGGACTGGCAACTACTCATATAAAGTAAGCACCTACTATGTGCCTGGTATCCACTGTCTTAGGCGATGGCTTCCAGAAATTGCCAGGATCCCCGATGGAGGCTCCTTCTGTGCTGCCTGACCTGCTTTGCTCCTGCCACTGCAGACACCCACGCTGCTGCAGACTCCGAGCCACAGCAAGGCTCAGAAGATCAAGGGACCAGTCACAGCAGCCTTTTTAACTTTGGGAAAACCCAATGCTCACTTCACTCAAACGTTGCAAAGTGGTGCCATGACCCTTTAGCTCTTGGCTCACCAATTCAAAGAGCCACATCACATACAGCCCTTAAGCTGCCCACGGCATGATTCCGTGTCTAGTTCCTTTCCAGGTCCCCCCCAAGCGGAAGACAGTTCTGGCAGGGAGTCTGGGCAAGATTACTATAATATTTAGCCTTTGTCCCTTCTTTTGCTACGTCTTATTGTAGAATAAGGCACACAGGTCTGAGAGATTGAGTATGCTGGACTTGAGACCTGTACTCAAAAGGTCCCTGTAGGACGGCAGGTCAGCTTAATCCAGCCTAGGAATCTCCATTTCAAAGATGAAGAAACTGAGGTTCAAAGAAAGCAAAGCACGGTCTCTACTCAGTACTGGAAGGCCTGATGTAAACTTAACCCCAATGCCATGCCTCCTGCCTTAGTAAATTTACTGAGCACCTAACCAGTGAGAAACAGGTGGAAGTGAATGAGGCCAGATTTCACTCCCTTCGCTACTGGTGTGAATGGATATAGGTAACCCCCACTTCCTTTCTGGGCTTTAGTTTTCTCATTCATTAAATGAAAGACAGGATTGAATTGGTGATTTCTAATGTGCATTTCAGCTCTGAAACTCTCATAAAAGTTGAGGATATAATTAGGGGTTCGTATGTGCAAATATATATTTATCATATATACATACAGTATATTACAATAAAATATCATTACCAACCACACATCTTGCCCAATCCCTCCCTGCGACCATGTATGTTTTCCTAATCCCAAACCAAAACCGGACAATTCTTATCGTTACAGCCCCTCAGAATCCAGGGGGTGTGGTCAGTGCCCGCTGGCGTCCCCTCCAAACACCTACGTCCTCGTACTTTAACACGTAAATGTACTTTACAAGACATATACTAAGTCATTAAATTTCTTGGAAGAAAAGGCCAATCTGAGGCAGGGCTGGACTGTGGGGGAAGAGCACACACCGCAGGAAGCATAAGTTAAAGGTGACAGCCCGTGGCTGCCCAAATTTGGGGGATCTGCTACCAATGCACAGAGAGGGCAGTCTGTGCCCAGGCTTGGAACAAGCCTGGCTCGGAGCCCACATCTGAGGGCAGGAAACTGCACTCCCGGGTTTGCGCATTCTGCGTGAGCAACTCTGAAAACGTGCAGTGCAGGGCGTGCGGCGGGCACCGGTCCAGTTTCCCCTCGCACGTGGCGCCCGGCGTGAAGCTGCAGCGCGGGGCCTCCTCCCCTCCCCGCCCCCTCTCCCGGCCGCCGGCGCTAGGACCCCGCGAGCCGCGCGCACTTCCTGGCGCCGCGGTCCGAGCCTCCCGCGCCGCGCCCCCGGCTCCCGCCCGCCGCCGCCCTACCTGGCGAAGCAATATTCGCAGTGGTTGCCCCGCTCGTTGACTGTGAGCACGTAGGCGTAGGCCGGGCAGGAGAACAGCAAATCCCCCCACCTGGAAGGGCTCCAGAGCCCGCAGCCCCCGGCCCTTGCCCGGGCTGTAGAAGCGCTCCAGGCCGCCGAGGCCCTCGGCCCACATAGTGGCGGCGGGGTGCGGGCGCCCGCTGTGCCCGAGCGGCGGCTCGCGGCGAGCTGTTATGGGAGACGCGTCACCCAAAGCTGCAGGGGGCGGGGCGGAGCCGCCCGGCGGACGCGGTGGCGGCTTCCCCGCTCCCCGCTCCCCGGAAGGGACGGCGGCCCCGCCCGGGCCTCGCGCGCCCCCGTGGGGGAGAGGGAAGGGCCCGGCAGCCCCGCCCCGCGCCGGGACCCTCGGCGGCCGCCCTGCGCGCGCTCCGGGCCGTTTCCGGTGTAGCCGCTACAATGAGCCGCAGACTTTGCAGCTTCGGCGGGGAGGGTGTGAGGTGTGTGCGCCTCCGCGGCGTCTCCACGGAACGAGCGGGACGCGCCCTCCTCCCCGGTGGGCGGGAGGGGGTCACCTGCGGGGGCCAGGTATCCAAGGACCACCCCTAGACGGTCGGCCTGGCCCGATGGATGACCCGCCCCCGGTAAATAGAAGGCGGCGAAGCCGGCTCCCAACCCTACATGCACTTGCCCTTATAAAGACCCTAGCTAGGGAGTGAACGCCAGGGAGAAAGGGGCAGAGGGAAACCACCGTAGAGAAGTTTGGTATGCCGAGGATCGAAGTGTGCTTTTCCAAGGTTAGAGGTTTTAAAACCTGGCTTTAATGGGAACGTAGTTTGCCCTCTGCTCCTCTAGAGGAATTACATGGACGGAAGAGGAAAGGCACCGGCCAGCCCAGCTCTCCGAGTCTCTTGCACGCTGCGAGCGTGCAGAGGAAGCCGGAGCGAGCCTTGCCTTCAAGGAATTTAGGCTGTTGGGGGGATAATGCGATGCTGTGGCCAGTGTCCAGGACACTGCGCTACAGTTTGCAGTGGTTCTCATGTGCTTGGCCACCCACCAACTGTGATCTTAGAAAAGTCACTTGGGTTAGGAGTCAGAGTATTTAAAGCCCACAAAACCTGAAACGTAAATTCTATGTCCATGCATGCTGTTCGTTTTCATATGAGAAAGGAAAATAGAATTCGTGTTCCACATAGGATATGCGAAGACTGGAATTGATGTACATGCAGTAAAGACTAAAATTGTGACGAGATCATTTAGCAGAAAACACTACTTTAAACTAGGACCTCAGTTACCTCTGTAAGTTCAGGACTTGTTTAGCAAAGGTAAAGGATGAATTTGATTTGGGGATGTAAGATCAGTGGAATTTTTGGTATTTCAGTAAAATGTTTTTATCAGCTGGGTGTGGTGGCTCAGCCCTGTAATCCCAACACTGTGGGAGGCCAAGGTGGGAGGATCACTTGAGCCCAGGAACTGGAGAGTTGGAGACCAGCTTGGGCAACATAGAGACACTGGCTATGGGGGGAGGGAGTGGAAATTAACCACCTCTCAAGTGGTGCTGTTTGCTTGAGCATGGGAATTCAAGGCTGCAGTGAGCTGTCATGATTCCACTATCTTCCAGCCTGGGTGACAGAGCAAGGACTTTGTCTCAAAAGAAAACAAAAAAAGTCCTTATTAGTGGCAAACTGAATAAGCCTCTAACCCCTCTTCAAGGAAAGGACCTTAAAATAGTATTTTCATTTATACATTTTAAGAAACATCGACTGTGTGGCCAGGCACTGGGGGTAGAAAGATGGACAAAAGTAGTCCTAGGTCCTTGCATTTGGCACACTCAAGTTTGATTATACCATTAGTTATTGAGTTCTGTGGGCCAGGTATTGTACTCCATCATTAAACGCATTATGTCATTTAATCTTTACAACAGCCTAATGAGTAGGTATTATGCGCTTCATTCCCAACATTAGGAAGGAAACTATGACCCAGAAGGAATGATTTCCAAGGCCACATGATAAATTGCAGAATTTGGTTTCCAAGTCCATGCTCCTAACCATAGTGTTTTGCTGCAGAAACACAGTTCACTGGGATAAGCACAGTTAACGGTGGCTTGTACACAAGGTTTTGTGGGAGTACAGGCAGGGAGTGACAGATTTAGCCTGGGAAACAGTCAAGACAGGCATCAGATTCAAGTAACATTAGAGCTGAGCCTGGAAGATGGACAGGATTTTGCAAGTGGAGGTGGGGAGAAGAGTTTTCTGGGCAGAGAGAACTCCATACAAAGACAGAAGACCCTGAAAGAACAGAGCTTGTAGTTGGGTCCTCCTGAGCATCTGGAGGAGAGGACAGGAAATGGGGCAGGAACAGCTGAAGTGCATCTTCTCCAGAGGTGGGTTTTGTCCCAGAGGCCATGGGAAAGCCAGTGAAAGTGTTTAAGCAGAGGGGTGCCACACACAGTCCAGTATTTTAGACTGATCTGCTGGCAGGATTGTGGATGGACTGGCTGGGTTGGGGAATAGAGAGAAACTGAACTTTACCACCCCTTAAGGGCATTTGCAATTTTTTTAGATGAGAGGTAAAGAAAATCGGAATCAAGGCAGTGGCATTAGGGAAGGAGTAGATGTCAGGGGTAACTCTGGTTTCTTGCTTAGGCATATAGTTTTTCTTGATGATAGCAGATAGTGTTCATTTTCTAACTTTAGCCTGATCAATCCTATAGGTTCAACACGGGAGCCATAAATACCGTAGAATTTCTGAAATGGAAGAGACATTTTCTCACTAACGAGGAAGGTAAGGCCTCATGAAGTTAAATACCTTGCCTAACAATGCAGGGACAGAACGAGCATGAGATTGTATGACATTTATTCAGCCTTTAAATATGTTTTACATTCTCCCTGTGTTCCTGGAGTAGTGTAACAGCTGGTGATATAAGGGTAACAAAAACGGGCTCATTCCGTGCTCTCATGGTACTTGTACAGTCTGGTGGAAAGGTAAACATTTACCAGATCATCACACAGATAAATGCACACTGTCAGTGGTCTGATGTACCAAGGCTGTGCTTAGGGGATTTGACCTAGTCTGGGAAAGCTTTTTGGAGAGGGTAATGCTCGACCTAAGATCTAAAGGATTAATAGTATTTAACCAAGAAAGAGGAGAAAGGACTAGCATTCAAAGCAGGGGAACGGCATGTGCAAAGTTCCATTGGTTGGGAGAGGTATGTATGAAAACTAAAAGAAATCACGGACACAGAGCTGGAAGGAAAGTGTTGCTCAGGATGACTTAGGAAGTAAATAATTCTTGGCCAGGCTACAGGAGTTTACTCCAGCAATAAAACACCTCTAACAGGTTCCAGACTACTATGTTAGATAAGCTTTGCTCTAGTCATGCTTCCTAAATTGATCCCAACAATTGTATTTTATTACAGGAGGATAGTATATGTAAAGGAAAGAATTTTCTCAAACCTTAGAAGTTTCTGCATATAAACCTACCTTGGCAAATCTTAGATACATTTTTAGATTCTAGGTTTTTTAGATCATTCTGATTTCAGGGGGTTCTAACCAGCAAAAAGATGAAAAGACTGGCATGGAAGTGAACAATTATAATACAGTAGACAGTTTACTGTTTTGAGGATTAATTGTGCAAAGTAGTCTACCTGTTTACTTTTTTTTATTGCAAGTAACTTTTTCCACTTTCATCGGGAAATATTTCCACAGCTGAGATAAAAGCAATTACACAGAATTGTACTTTCTAAAAGACTTCTGAATTGTCTTTCAGAATTGTACTTTCTGAAAAACTACTGAATTCAGACTACTGGTTTGTCTTTCCAGATGAATGCTGGCTTATTCTTGAGGGTGGAGGTGTCTGTGATTTGAGAACACTGGAAAGGAAACTGCCTTATTTCAGAAAAATCCCTGTGATCAACTTAAATGATTTGAGATGGGGAAATGGTCAGTGAGGCAGTAGCCATGAATTTAGGAGATTAAATTACGAAGAAAACTGTGTTTAAAATAAACAGCCAAAGAATGGCAATAAACCAGCCTGGGGGAGACTGATGACAGTGCTCTTCATGAAGCCCATACTTGTCACTCTGCCACTCTGTAATCTCACATTTCATGAAAGAAGTCTTCGAGCGGTCAGGACCCATCCACCTTTCTTACTACCTCTGCTCCGTAATGTAGGAGGTATGGAGTTTGAAAGGAGTTTTTGGTTACTTTCCCTCACTGAAACTCAGGAGAAGTGGTACAAGGACGAAAACCCCTTTGCTTAATTTCTCTAACCTAGAAGTTGATCTAATTTGTAAGTAAAAGATCCTTCCAAACACAGATTAGTACATGAAAGAAATAGCTCTGGCCTAGGGAAATGAAACCTTACCAAAGAAGGTATCCCAATGACAGGAGCAAAGACCCAGATACTATATAACCTACTTCTACATTTACATGTCACTTATTGAGGACATATTATGTGCTTACACTATGATGGCCCCTAGTCATACCAGGTGTCAAGACCAACATGAGTGTAAACAGTTATGAAGTGCTGAGTGAGGCACTCATAGATATTAGGTTCCAATCCCTAGAATCTATAAATGTTACCTTATATGGCTTCAAAGGGTCTTGCAAATGTGTTTTAAGGATCTTGAGAGAGTGAGTGTACCTTGGAATATCCAGGTGGGCCCTCTATGCAGTCACAAGTTTTCTTATGAGAGAGGCAGAAGGAAATTTGACACAGACAGGAGAGGGGCCAGCAGTGTGACCATAAAGGCAGTGATGATAGCGATATGGTGATGGGCCAAGGAATGCTGGCAGCCACCAGAAGCTGGAAGAGGCAAGGAGCATCTTTCCTCTAGAGACTTGAGAGGGAGTATGACCCTGCCAATACCCTCATTTCAGCCTGTTCACCTAATTTCAGACTTCTGGCTTCTAGAACTATAAGAGAATAAATTTCTGTTGTTTTAAGCCACCTCGTTTATGGTAATTTGTCATAGCAGCCAGAGGGAGCTAATAAAATTATAATCCAATCAAATTTTAAAAGGGAGCTGAACAAAGTGCAGTAGGAAGGCTTCACAGAGAACCTGACATTTTAGCTTCTAGAAGGAAGAGGAAAGATTGACCAAGGGAAAGCAAGGCTCCCAAAATGGGTTTAAGACTAACAGTGCAGGCCTGGGCATGGTGGCTCGTGCCTGTAATCCAGCAGTTTAGGAGGCCAAGGTGAGTAGATCACTTGAGCCCAGGAGTTTGAGACCAGCCTGGGCAGCATGATGAAACTGCATCTCTACAACAACAACAGTAACACATTAGCTGGGCATGGTGGCATGCTCCTGTAGTCCCAGCTAATCAGGAGGCTGAGGCAGGAGGATCGCCTGAGCCTGGGAGACGGAGGTTTCAATGAGCTTTGATCATGCCACTGCACTCCAGCCTGGGCGATGGAGCTAAGTCTTGTCTCAAAAAAGAAAAAATAAAGACCAACAGAGCAAATTCACTGAGGTAGGAGAGAGTTTGACAGTTCAGTGGACGATTTTTCTTGGACATAACAAATTTTTCCATAGCTCTTGCTATGTACCAGGTGTAACTTTAAAATATATTCTCCTGCTGAGGATTGAGAGTTTCACAGCAAGTACAGCTGAACCCGGGAAGGTCCAGCTCTGTGGGGGGAGGGGCGTCCGCCGAAGGAAAATTAAGAAACAGAAAAAACTTTACCACCACCAAGTTGGACGTCCACTCAGAGACCTAATCTGAACGTCAGCAATTACACAGACGACAGGTGGATAAATCAACAAAGATGGGAAGAAACCAGCGCAAAAAGGCTGAAAACACCGGAAATCAGAATGCCTTTCCTCCTGCAGAGGATTGCAGTGCCTCATCACCAATTGAACAAGGCCTGATCGAGAACGAATGTGAGGAATCAACAGAATCAGGCTTCAGAAGGTGGATAATGAGAAACTTCTGTGAGCTAAAAGAACATGTTCTAGCCCAATGCAAGGAAACTAAGAACCTTGAAAAAAGGTTTGACGAAATGTTCATGAGAATGGACAATTTAGAAAGGAATATAAGTGAATTAATGGAACTAGAAAACACAATACAAGAACTTCGAGAAGTATGCACAAGTCTAAACAGTCGAATTGATCAAGCAGAAGAAAGGATTTCAGAGGTCGAAGACCAACTTAATGAAATAAAACGAGAAGACAAGATTAGAGAAAAAAGGGTAAAAAGGAATGAGCAAAGTCTCCAAGAAATATGGGACTATGTGAAAAGACCTAATCTACGTTTGATAGGTGTACCTGAGTGTGACGGGGAGAATGAATCCAAGCTGGAAAATGTTTTTCAGGATATTGTCCAGGAGAACTTTCCTAACCTAGCAAGGCGGGACAATGCTCAACTCCAGGTGATACAGAGAACACCACAGAGATATTCCTCAAAAAAGAGCAACCCCAAGGCACATAATCATTAGATTCACCAGGGTTGAAACCAAGGAGAAAATACTAAGGGCAGCCAGAGAGAAAGGACAGGTTACCCACAAGGGGAAGCATATCAGACTCACAGCAGATCTCTCAGCAGAAACCCTACAAGCCAGAAGAGAGTGGGGGCCAATATTCAACATCCTTAAAGAAAATAACTTTCAACCCAGAATTTCATATCCAGCCAAATTAAGTTTCATAAGTGAAGGAAAAATACAATTTTTTACGAATAAGCAAGTACTCAGAGATTTCATTACCACCAGGCCTGCTTTACAAGAGCTTCTGAAAGAAGCACTATGTACAGAAAGGAACAACCAGTATCAGCCATTCTAAAAAACCCATCAGTAAGCTGCATCCAGACCCATCTCACATGCAAGGATATACAGAGACTCAAAACAAAGGGATGGAGGAAGATTTGCCAACCGAATGGAGAGAAAAAAAAAAAAAAAACAGGAGTTACAATTCTCATCTCTGACAAAATAGACTTTAATAGAAAACAAAAGAGACAAGAAGGACATTGTATAATGGTAGAGGGATCAATGTAATGGGAAGAGTTAACTATCCTAAGTCTATGCACACACAATATAGGAGCACCCAGATACATAGGGCAAGTTCTTGGTGACTTACAAAGAGACTTGGACTCCCACACAATAATAGTGGGAGACTTTAACACTACATTGTCAATAGTGGATAGATCAATGAAACAGAAGGTTAACAAGGATATCCGGGACTTGAACTTATACCTCGAACAAGTAAACTTAATAAACATTTACAGAACTGTCTACTCCAAATCCACAAAACATACATTTTTTTTTCAGTAACACATCACATTTATTCTAAAAGAGACCACATAACCATGTGGGAGTAAATCACTCCCCAGCAATTACATAGTATTTCATAGGTTCAAATGAAATATTGGTTGGCTGTTTGTTATTTTCCTCCCTTATTCCTTCCTGTCTCCATCGTATAACACAATTATTAGTATAAAAGAGCTTTTTAATACCCATTTTTAGACTGCATTCTAGCCTGAGCAATAGAGCAAGATTCCCGTTCTCTCTCCCTCTTTCTTCTTCTCTTTTTCCCTTTCTTTTATTCTCTTTTTTTCTTTCTTTCTCTCTTTTTCTTTTTTCTTTCTTTTTCTTTCTTAAAATAAATAAATAAAAAATAAAAAGGAAAAAAAAAAGAAAACAATAATACAATTTAACCTGATTTAAAAAAAAAAAAGAAAAAAAAATATATTCTCATATAATCCTCCTAATGGCATTCCATAGAGGAGGACACCGAATCACAGAAGTAACACATGTGAATAAGCTGTTTAGCGATGAGTCCAGGCTTGGAACCACTCCACCATGCTGCCTCTCTGTTCAGCCAGAGCTATAACTTTTGCTGGAGTACTTGGAGTGAAGGTGGATGGGCAGGAGTGGGCCCCATGACGAAAGCCATAAGTCTAGGAGCTAGATGGCACTGTGTAGGCACTGTGAGAGAAGAATTCTGGCTGACATGATTAGAGTGTTGCTGTAGAAAGGTCATTTTATAGCTAAATAGAGAATACACTAGAAGGGGCTGAGGAGACAGAGGGAACTAAGGTGCCCGATGCAATACAGGGCCCAGAGGAGAGATGTTACTGGCATGAACAAGGCCAGTGACAGTGGCAATGGGAAGGAGAGACATGGATTTGAAGAACTTTTAATAAACAGGACCCAGTAATTGGGTCAAATGAAGAGAAGTAGAAGACGGAATATAAGCCATAGAAAATACGTCCAGCTGGACGCAGTGGCTCATACCTGTGAGCCCAGCACTTTGGGAGGACAAGGCAGGTGGATCATGAGGTCAGGAGTTTGAGACCAGTCTGGCCAACATGATGAAACCCCATCTCTACTAAAAATAAAAAACTTAGTGGATGTAGTGACGGGCGCCTGTAATCCCAGCTACTCAGGAGGCTGAGGCAGGAGAATGGCTTGAACCCAGGAAGTGGAGGTTGCAGTAGGCCGAGATCACACCACTGCACTCCAGCATGGGTAAAAAGAGCAAAACTCCGTCTCAATTTATAAAAAAGAGAAAAGATGTCCAAGGACAACTGACGTCATGACGTCATCCCCTCCATCCAGTCCCTCCAGTTCATTTCCTCCCCCACTTCAGCCTTGGGTTTGTTCCCCCAAGCAAGATCTTGTTATTTCTTCCTTCATTATAATTCTTGTCTAATCTGCTATTTCCATTCTTAATGCCACTCAGCCCTTAAGGCTTCATATCTGGTTTTGTGGTGTAGCCTTGTAACAGCAGAGTGGGTTAAAATTTTGAGATATTAGCCAGGGATCATACATTTCAACTCTGTGTTTCCTTTACCCCTTACCATTAACTTCCCAGTTAGTCAGTGGCATTAACTTAGAGAAGAAATGATATTGCAGAATAGGAGTGAAAAGGCCCCTGGGTTTATATTCAAAAGCCTAGGGTTTTGGATTGCAAAAACCTAAGGACTTGGGGGACTCAGGACTCTAGTCCTAGGAAATTCAGGATGATGCAGGAGCCAGGACTCCCTCTGCCAGATAAGATTCTCCAGGCCTATGATAAGGGAGAATCGGAAGGAAAGCCAGAGAGAAGCTGGGATACTTCTCTGAGAAAGAGTCATGCACCATAGTCTCCTTCCAGACTGAACCTTGGATGAGTGAGACAACGTAACTAACCCCTCCATGGGTTTGAGGGGATTCAGAAGTAGGCTGACCTATATCCTAGTCTTACATTAACCCCCAGACTCCCTGTGTAATAAAAATTCAGTGTGTAGGAGAAATGACTGAAATACTTCATGAGAAACAGGAGAGTGATTTCCCGTGCACCCCAGAGGAGCACCAGAGTAGACAAGTTAGCCATCTGTGATCTGAAATGTTTGTGCCACTCCCCCACATAGCACCTCTTCCCCACCAAATTCCTGTGTTGAAATCCTAACCTCCAACATAGTGCTGTTAAGAATTGGGGCCTTTGGGAGGGAGGTGATTAGACCATGAGGGCATGGCCCTCATGAATGGGATTAGTGCCCTTATATAAACGGCCCAAGGGAGCTTGTTTGGGCCTCTCACAATGTGAGTCAAGAAGGCACTATGTGTTAGGAAAAGCCCCTCACCAGACACCGAATCTGCTGGCACCTTGATCTCTCTTTTCCAAACTGTGAGAAATGGCCGTGGCATTTTGTTATAGCAACCAGAAGGGACCAAGACACCATCCAAGAGCACTGTTGTGGATGAGAGCAAGGGATGACCCAGAGATCTGTGTGGTCTGATGACCAAGGACCAGATGTTCCCACCCCTGCCAAGCACTCATTGCCTTAGCATCACTGTGCCAGTCAAATGCAAGAGGCGACTCCAGGAAACTGACCAAGATGACATTTCTACCACCCAGGGAAAATGAACATTCATAATGAAAATTACCAGTTTCTTAAATACAGGAGTTTACAGATGAGCTTCATCATTAAGGTCTCTCCCTATTCTATATGCCTTTGCTACTGCTGTCAAACACTTTGTCTTAAAATAACTGCTTTAATAATGACACTTGATTGAAGAACTCCCAGTTGCCCTTTATTATGTGCCTCATCAAGGCCAAGCTCTCCTTTTGGCTTTAAAAACCCAAGCTTCACCAGGCATGGTGACCCACACCTGTAATCTCAGCACTTTATGAGGCTGAGATGGGTGGACCATGAGGTCAGGAGTTCAAGACCAGCCTGGCCAAGATGGTGAAACCTTGTGTCTACTAAAAATACAAAAATTAGCCAGGCATGGTGGTGGGTACCTGTATTCCCAGCTACTCAAGAGGTTGAGGCAGGAGAATTGCTTGACCTGGGAGGCAAGATCATGCCACTGCACTCCAGCCTGGGAGACAGAGCAAGACTCCATCTCAAAAAAAAAAAAAAAAAACTAAACTAAAAAACAAAAACCCCAAACCTTAACTGTTGTACACATCTTGAGTTCTGTGAATTCTGAGAAGCCTTCTCCAAACATTTCTTCCATAATCTCTACTTCCTAAAGTCAGTCTTATCTGTATCTTGTTGGCATATAATCATCAAGCCCCCCACCACACACCTTTATGTATATTCCCATGGAAGTTAAAAGGCCTTCAGAGGGAAATACTGTATGTTCTATTTATTTCATATTCTCCTTAGTGGATAGCTTGATACTTGTTACATGTTCGATTTGGAAACATGTTCTGAGTGACTGGAGTACTGAAAGAGCTGATCAGGTTTTTATGGGAGGTGACACTTGGATTTTAACAGTATGTTACACTGCTAATGATTTTGAATTAGCTCCTAGACTTTATGACACCGTATCCAAAGAATGAATGCGTAATTCTAGTTAGTGAATCTATGAAGTGTTTAATGAGATCAGTAGCTTTATTGATCAGAATCTTTATTCTGAAGTAGTTAAAAAACAATTATATTAATAAAAGTGATGAGAGTTTCCTAGTTATGGAATTAGTGTTACCTTGGGGTGCCTATGGATCCAGATGGCCAAAAGGCACCCAGGTAATGCTCTGGCCATCTCACTGGCAAGCAAAGGTTGTGGATCGAACAGAAGAAAATCTTTGCTTTTAGGCTGAAGTGCAGCAAGAGCAAAAGTCCCCTAACAAATAATTTAGAGTCCTCACACCAGCACTCAACTGCATTGCAGCATTTTTACTAGAGGCAGTTACCCCAGAAGAAGAAACTAGAGGAGTAAAAAAGCCAGAGAAGTCATCTTAAATAACTAGAGGGTCAGATTCGATGAATTCTTAAACTACCAGCCGTGTCTTCTTTTATTTGAGGGGGGTTGGTGGGAGAAAAGCTTAAGCTAACTTTGTATTTATGATTCTGGCAATGTAATAGCTCTGACCAGATACTAAAAATCGAATAAAAAGTCAAAAAAGAGCCTAGAAGGACTACATTATAACAGATTTGGTCCTGAACTAGACATGTAAGCTTTTAAAATTTTTATCTCTAGAAAGTCTTATGCTTTTTTCCCCATCTCCCCCCCTCCACCCCCATCCACCCTAAAAAGTACCAAAGGTAACAAACTTCAGAAGTCTTGCATGTTTCTCTCTTGGTGAGAACTGCTAACAACTTTCTTATCTGGGGGGAGGCAGTGTCATCTAGTGGCTGAGGGAGGGGGCTGGGCACAGAACCTGACTTCACTGCTGAAGGCTCCTGAGCTTCAGCATCTCACATGAAGCCAGATTTTTCAGTGCTTCTGTGGAACTCCAACTGATTTTATGTGAGGGCAGGGAAATTCCACAAAAAAGATGAGAGATGTGATATTTAAAATCTTAAAACTTTATTCTACTGGTTTTATTGGTTTAATCTTGACATCGAATTTCAATGTATCAGTCTAGTTTTTCTTCTACATGAGGGAATAAAAATACAGGAGGAAAAAGTTCATAGCTTTGAGTTGAGGAAGCTGACATGGTCAAATGTTATCTTAATTGGAAGCTATTTCAACATTGCAAAAAAAAATTGTCTCAAAAAAAAGTTGAGGGGCTTAGTTTTTTTCCTAATAAAGGTTGAAATTGGTAACGTTAAATGTTTGTTGTTTGGGAAATGATTAAAATTAAAGGTAGATATGACATATTTTCTTAAACCAAAAAAAAAAAACCCTGGATTTTTTGTTTGCTTGATAACAAATGAATTTATACAACTTCATCTTTAAATACAGCTTAATTTAATGCTCAAGTATTAATAATTATTTTAAATGTTTTAGAAAGTACATAGAAGTCAATTAGATATCTTATCTGAATATATTCCAAATGCTACTTTTTATGAAATTTTAAAAATTCAGGCTTTTATTTCACTGGCTTGTGTTTCTGAAATATAGCACTTTGAATACAGCAGATGAAATTTTTATTTTCTTCTTAACATCCATTGTTTCCCTTTACTACAGACTACATCTCTGTCTTTTCTTATCTCTGTAGTGAAATCAGAAACATTGAATACTGATGAGAAAAAGTAGATTACGTGGAAAAATGAGAAAATGATTAGCAGAAAACCAAATACCGCATGTTCTCACTTGTACGTGGGAGCTAAATGATAAGAACTTATGAACACAAAGAAGGAAACAACAGATACTGGGGTCTACTTGAGGATGGAGGAGGGGAGGAGGGAGAGGAGCAGAAAAGATCACTATTGGGTACTGGGCTTAGTAACTGGCCGATGAAATAGTCTGTACAACAAACCCCCATGACACGAGTTTACCTATGTAACAAACCTTCACATGTATACCTGAACCTAAAATAGAAGTTAAAAAAAAGAAACTGTTTAGTAAATATAGCTTTCAGGGTCAAATGATAAACCAATAGAAGAACTTTTGCATCCTTTCCTTATTTAGTCATTTATTGATTTAACTGCAAAATGCTCTCTTGGGTGCTGTGGAAGAGCCAAAATTAAATTGGAACCAGATCTTGTCCTCCAAGAATTTAGATTCTACAATAAGAAACATGACATATACTTAGAAAGCTATAAAAATCTGCTAGAATGAAAACCTCATGAGGTCAAGGATGTGTGTCTCTTTTGCACACTGCTATAGCCTGACACAAAGTAGGTGCTCAGTAAATATTTGTTGGATGAATGGATAATACAAGGCAGAGTGTTGAGCCATGTTAAGAATTGAAAAACAAAACAAAAAATAAGTAATAGGAGGGACAGGTAACTTTTAACATCTTTGAAGTTATAGGTGTAATTATAGGTAATGAATCTGACAATTGCGCCATAAACAGAATCTCCTATGTTTTGCTATTGTTTTTGAAATCCATCAGCTGCACTGCCATCCTCTTCACGTAAGATGAGAAACACATTGCTTAATATGCTTAACACATTTCTTCAATGAAATGAGGACGTTAGAGTAGCTTTGTGTTTGTGGGGTTCTTTTAGGTGGCAGAGTGATTAAATGTGGACAGCTAGTCCACCAAACCCCTGATTTCATAGATGTTATTGCTTCGGAGAGAGACTTAAAGGAACTGAATAAATAATAGTGCAGGTGTTATGCAAATATGCCAAAAATTGTGAAGACAAGACATGAATGACTGAAGTTTGGGAAGCCTGGGACAGAAGATCATTAAGGTTATGTGAGTTTTAATGTTTTATTATTTAAATTAACTTCAACCAAAAAATTGCCTTTGCCTTGCCTAAGTAATGTTAAACCCAGCTTACTTTCTTATATTCTCTAAATTGTTTTTCAACAACTTTCTGGATGCTGGGCTAAATATACATAGTGTCTGTTTGCCTTGGGGTGTTTTCTTACAGGGATCTCTTTACTAGATAATTGTGCCTCCTAAGAGGCAATTCCAGTCTCTGGTTTTTGCCTGTCTGTAGCAAAACGAGAAAAGCACAGTGTGCTACTTATAAGGCTAAACTGACTCATTTTTAAGGACTTAATAAAAAAAAATCGCAGATTAGGACATTTTCAAGGTTAGAATATCTTTTCCTTCTGAACAATGGAGGTTGTAGATGGTATTATTTTTATTTTATTGTTATTATTATTTTTGAGACAGAGTTTTGCTCTTGTTGCCCAGGCTGGAGTGCAGTGGCGTGATCTTAGCTCACTGCAACCTCTGCCTTTCAGGTTCAAGCGATTCTCCTGCCTCAGCCTCCCAAGTAGCTAGGATTACTAGCTACATGTGCCACCATGCCCAGCTAAGTTTTCTATTTTTAGTAGAGATGGGGTTTTACCATGTTGGCCAGGCTGTTTTCAAACTCCTGACCTTACGTGATCCACCTGCCTTGGCCTCCCAAAGTGCTAGGATTGCAGGTGTGAGCCACCGTGCCCAGCTGTATTCTTTTTAATGTTCTAGGCAAAATAAAAATTGTCAACACCCTGCCGATCCCATCTCCTTTTAAAAAACATTTTACTAGTCTCTGAAGTGTAGAAGCATGAATGTTATGAATAATATTACAGTATCATTGCAGAGACTACTCTGGAATTATTTCTTAACCCAGGTTGTTGAGTCTTCAAATAAATTTATGCAAAATGCTCGGAATCATGACACCTTGATTTATTTTAGGTCTTGGTCATGGACATGGGTACATGTCTACACCATTTAATATACAAGACTGCTGTGGATCAAGAAGTATAAGGCCACATGTAATTAAATAGAAAACTATCATTTATTTAAAGGAATTTAAAAAATTCATTTCTTTCCTTACCACAATTACATTATTTTTGGAAGAGAGATTAGGCACTTTGATACCAGTGTTATTAACACTACCATATTAAGCAAGCATTTACTGATAGGGTTTTATTGAATCCTATTTTTTCTTTGACCATAAATGATTTATGTTACCCAGCGTACTTAGGAAACACACTATGGAAAAATTACAAGGCCACTGATTTTATTGCTTTATAAGCATTGTATATTAATTATATAAAGTCTAGAAAACATAGTTCAACCCAGTGATTACTAGTGTGAAGTTTTTGTTATAGATCTTTTAATGTATTTCTTTATGCACATATACATATAGCAAAAAGGGGATTATATTGTACAGGCTGTTTATAACCTGGTTGTAAATCTCCAGTAAATAGTTTTCAACATCATTTTAGTGGCTTCATATTGTGATATTCTGTAATATTCGGTCATCTGCTTAACTAGTTCCTTGTTAAATACTGTTGATGTCCATTTTTTGTATTATAATGTTGAAATAAGCATCTTTGTCAAGTAAAATGTTGATTTACATTCCTGAATAATTTGTTAGGCTAAATCTTAAAAGTAGAATTGCTGGGTAAAGTGTATACAAATTTATAAGATCTAGTACATTACATGGAACTAGTACATTACATGGATATAAAAGTAAATATATGTATTTATTTGCATACTTATTATAATGTTTACGGCCCATAGAGAGGATAGAAAAAATAATTTAACTCATTGAGTATACTCCCTGCATTTCATTTAATTTTCAAAAAATTCATCATAGCTTATATGAAACATTTTAGATGAAATCATCCAACTTTGGATTAAGGGATTCTATATATTGTTTAGTCCAAAAGCTTTACTAGAGTCAAGGAAACTGAGGCTGAAGTTGTTACATATCCTATTCACAGATATAGCTAACAAGGAGCAGAGCCAATCCAGTCTTGGACTCCAGTGCTCTTTTTACTCCAAGATGCTCAGAGAAGTTCAAGTTGTTCTTCTTTGGATGTCCAAGTAACACTTGAGAATTTAAATGCAAAGAAGCGAAATAGACTCTAAGTTTCACCATTAATTTCGTGGTTGGTGTTATTAACAAGATAGAATATTTTAAAAATCATTTTGTGATTAAAATGGTTAACTCTGAAAAGTTTTCTAAAAAATTGATTTATTACCTGTAGTTTTATAGGAATGGCCACCAAATGTATAAGTCTAGTCAAGACTACTTTTTTCTATTTAATATTTATTTATTTTTTGAGACAGAGTCCCACTTTGTTGCCCAGGCTCAAGGGCAGTGGCATGATCTCAGCTCACCACAGCCTCTGCCTCCTGGGTTCAAGCAGTTCTCCTGCCTCAGCCTCTCAGGTAGCCGGGATTACAGGCGTCCCACAACCATGCCCGGCTAATTTTTGTATTTTTAGTAGAGACGGAGTTTCACTATGTTGGCTAGGCTGCTCTCAAACTCCTGACCTCAGGTGATCCACCCACCTCGGCCTCCCAAAGTGATGGGATTACAGGTGTGAGCCACTGCACCCGGCCTATTTATTTATTAAAAGTGGAAATAGCTTTATTGCTTTTTCTAACTAAGACATTTATTGTGAGATTAATAATAAAAATATAAAATATAGAGTGAAAATTATATATAATCTCACCACCAAAGATGATTACTATTAACTTTTTGGTTATAGCCATGCCATCTTCTACATATATGTACTTTATGTGACCTATCTCTCTATATAGATAGCATGCAGAATTTTATACTGTTCTGTGATCTACTTTTTCTCAAATGTCATTGACATCTTTTGATGTTGATAAATACTGACGTGGCCAGGCATGGTGGCTCATGCCTGTAGTCTCAACACTTTGGGAGGCCGAGGCAGGCAGATCACAAGGTCAGGAGATCAAGACCATTCTGGCCAACATGGTGAAACCTCGTCTCTACTAAAAATACAAAAATTAGCTGGGCATGGTGGCGCTTGCCTGTAATCCCAGCTACTCAGGAGGCTGAGGCAGGAGAATTGCTTGAACCAGGGAGTCAGAGGTTGCAGTGAGCCAAGATCCTGCCATAGCACTCCAACCTGGCAACAGAGCCTTGAGACAGACTGCCTTAAAATAAATAAATAAATAAATAAATAAATAAATAAATAAGTATTGACTTGTGTCATAACGTGCTACATGCTCTTTTATTGTACGGTAGTAGCTTCTTTAACCAACTCTTGGTTTATAGACATCAGGATTGTTGAGGGGTTTTAACTAGTCTGAACAATACTGCAACAAACAATCTTTTAAGTAGTTGTTTAAATATCTTTAATAAATAAATTCCTTTTTTTTGGGAAATGCTACAGGTAGTATTATTTCTGGACATTTATAATTCACATTCGTGTCATAAGCAAATATTTACTAAATACCTACCAATTATGCTAGGTGCTGAGATTAATATTTTAATGACTCTGAGAATTCTTTTTTTCTTTCTTTCTTTTACAATAGAGACAGGGTCTCCCTATATTGCCAGGCTGGTCTCGAAGTCCAGGGCTCAAGGGATCCTCCTGCCTTAGACTCCCAAAGTGCTAGGATTACAGATGAGAGCCATCATGCCTGTCTGGTCTGAGAATTCTTATAGTAGAGAAACCTTTTTAGTTTTACAGAATTTAAGGTTTAATGGAACCACCGTTTAAATAGTAGAATTTCTACTAGTATTTCACTAGTCTTATCTGTAAAGAATTTGGAAAAACACTAATCTAGTATCAATCTTGTTGAAAACGACTAATGGGTAGATAGATAAGTACTTGTATCTACCTGTTACTTTTCTAGGAACTTTGAAAAAATCTTCAGAATTATTTAGAGGAAAGATGTCGAATGTCATTGATATCGTTTAATGTTTAAATGCTTTAGGCATTTCAGAGGAATACATTTTTTATCTAAATTTCCAGATGAACTTCCAGAGTAAGTAGTATTTTGGTATGAATGTTTTGATGAGCACACTGGAGTTGTTTTGTTCTTTAAATGGTATCCATGTCATTAGAACAAAAGGGATACTTGAATGTAAAAGAAGAATGTGGAATATAAAGTTTTTGGCTCATCAGTGGATTAGTTGGCATGGGGATAGAGTGCAGAGAAGTGAATTCCTATGGGGAAACAGAATAGGTTAGGAGGAGAAGTCAAAGAGAGATAGGAAAGTATTAAGAGGAATTAAGGAGAGAGGTTATGAGGACTTTTATAGGAACGTGAAATAACTTTTAAAAATTTGGTGAAAATCAAGGATACAAAATCCTATTCATAGTACATAAAAACCCATAAGAAAAAAATCAGAGGAAAAATACAATAAAATAATGGTGTTTGGATTGAATTCTTTTTCCTCTTCTCTAATTACCATTTTCATTTTTATTTTTAAAATATACAATAAAATTGAAAAGAAAAGAAATACTAAAGGATCAGACAAAATTAGGAGAAGAGAGGCTTATGGAGGAGGAGGAAGATAGTGGTTGAGTCGAACAAAGGCAACAAATGGATTAAAGTGAATAAGGATAGAAGAGAGAACATTCAGTTTGGCTTGGAGGAGATCATTAATGGCTCAAGTGCTGTGAAGTGGACAAAAGCCAGTCTGTAGTGGGGTCAGATGAGAGAACCAGGGAAGAATACTTTTTTAGCACCTAGGATCATAATAATTCACTTAGTTGTTCCCCCCCCCCCAGCCACTATTACTTTCGTTCTGGTTTTATCATGTTGAGATTTTGCCTATATCATTTTTTTTCCAGGCGCTAATAAATGAAAACCTTAAAAAAAGAAATCCTATGAGTAAGTTTCTTTGCCCTTATTTTTAAGCTGAAAAAATCAAGAAATAATAAATTCTTTTTCTGAGCTGTTCTATGTGCTAGCAACGCTCCCATATAGAAATCTTAATATAACACTGTGCATGCCATTTAAAAACAGAAGAACTTGATCGCCCAAGGTCATTTCATATGCCTTTTTTCCTAAGTGATTTGTGTATATTTTATCCATAAAAGACAAATTATTATGAAAGGATGTGAAATATAGGTTTAAGAAACTCAAAGAACAAAGTGCATTCTTTGCTCTTTGAATTTCTTAAAATTAAGTTCTTAAGACTCCTGCTGCTTACCTTCAAACAAGCAACCTTGAAACTGCTCTATGAAACCCGGTTAAAGGACGAACCAAAGAGTTTCACTTATTAAAAAAAAAGCGCGTGGGAGAGAGAACATGCAAGTCTTCCAGTATCCATACTTATTAACTCAATTGAATGCCTGTGGTGGGTCTCATGGGAGCACACAGCAGCAGCCTCTTTGTATTACAACTCAGCCAGAAGCATTTATTCCCTTGTAATTAAGGCCAAGGGTGCAACCAGTGATGCGAATGGAAGCAATTAGATGGATTATCCAGTTCCCTCAACATTTCTCAAGAGTTTGTGTATTTGTGGTTTTATGTTAGCTTGAAGTCCCCGTATAGCTCCCTTGTTTCTCTTTGATACGGTAGGACAATAACAATAACTAATATTGAAACAGCACTTATATGCCAGGTGCTGTGTTAGGGGCTTTAGATATATTAGAATCCATCGCTTAAAAACGTATGAGGGCTAAGTGTTAAGCCCTAGGTTCCCAGGAGCCGACACTGAGAGGTTTAAATGCATGGGATATATCCCTGAGGTGGTTCCAGGAGGGACCTGTAATGGATTGTCGAAAGTAAGACAGGGAAAGGAGGCTACTAGGCAAGGCTCTATCTCAGGCCAGGATCCCTCAGAGGGTAGCTTCAGCCTGGTCCCATAGCATGACTCTGGGATTCAGGCTAGGAAAGGGAGCCTGGCATCCATCCTGCTGCACAGTCATTGGTTGACAACTTCCAAGGATGGCCCAGAAGTTGTATATGTGTGATCTGTGAAGGAATGTGTGAGGGGCACACTGAGAGGAGTACAACAGAAACACCTACTTTATCGGCTACGGGTAGATACTATCACTACCCCACCATGTGACAGCCAGGCCACAGAGTCTTGCCCAACATCTCAAAGCTTGCAAGTGGAAGAACTGGGATTTAAAAACCTGCCATTTGGTTCCAAAAGCCATGTGCTTAACCACTATACTATTTTGGGTGAGATCTGATCTTTACCATGTGCTATGGGGTTATCAGTAAATTTCTACAATTTTCACAGTGGATTATGTAACATATAACTATTTTGATTTTATTGGATTTCTAAAAATACTGTAAGTATGTCTGAGCTGAAATTCATTAATACTTTGTTGGACTAAGCTTCAGATACCCAAGCCCCCAAGCCTAAGGTGAGTTCAGACAGCAAAGTATACCAATTGTCAGAAATATTAGACAATTGGTATACTTCGAAAAATGTAGTGCTCCCAACCTGCTCTGACAGAATCTGCTCAGTTCTGATAGAATTATGTAAAAAGTGATTCCATAAGTCTTTTTTAACAAGACATGTTTATACACAGCCTGTTTTTACATTAAGATGACAGTTTAGAATGCTCTGCTGACTCTCTATATACGCATCACCCTCTTAAACCTCACCCCCACCTTTTTTTTAGTTTTGGTGTAATGCTATATCTGATTTCTGAAAGTTTTAAAAATTTCTTTGTTTTAACTTCAGAAGAGTTTGCTTTACTTATTCTCTTTATTTTTCTGTTCTAAGAACAGGAGTATGAATGATACTTGTCTATCGCTTTTGCTAGATAAAAAGAGGGAAGGTTTGTGCATAGCAGTGGGTAACCAATTTAGTAATCTCCTCCAGATTCTTAGATTGGTGGTGCTGGAGAGCAAGTGACCAGGAAAGAAACAAGTGGTAACCCAGTCTGCATTAAGAAAATTCATTAGAACCTTGCTGGTGTAGAGAAGATAGTGCAAAGAAGAGTGAGAACACTTTTAGGAAAGGCTTAGGAGAGTGGAAGTTGTCCAGTTTTCTTCCTATGTGTTTAGAGTGAAGGGGGAAATGCTCCTTTTTGCACGTACCTGTGGAGGGTAACGCTTTGTGGGAGCATTTAGCATTTAGCCCTAATCTCTGCCGTGGATCAGGGTTGTTGGTTGTGGAGGAGGGAAGACGAGAGAAAGGCTTGAATGGTTGCAAAAGAATTTGAGAGGCTAAATAATGAAAGCTAGCACTCTACAGTGCTTACTAAGTGCAAGAAACTGTTGTTAAAGTTTTACTTATATTAACTCCTTTGATTCAATTCTAATGACCCTGTGAGGTAGGTGCTATTATCTCCATTGCACAGAAAAGGAAATTGAAACACAGATTAAGTAACTTGATCAAGATCACACAGCTATAATAGTCAGTTGTGAAGCTGGGGATTCAAGCTCCGGTATCTGCTTTCCGATTCATACTCTTACCCGTTACCCTGTACTACCCATTTGGAATGTGGAGGACATCCTGATAACATTGCTAATAATCATTTGTTGTTTATTTCTGCTGCTCTCCAATTTTTTAAAGAGACCTCTATCTAACCCTTGGTAATAACTAAACTATAGGAGAAAACTTTGGTTCTGATGGTAAGAAACATTTACAAAATGGTCTGAAAGTTGATATGAAGTCGAAACCGTTACATGTGTTTGGAAATTCTGGAGGTGGCAGCCAGGCAGATGAGCTCTCTGTTCTGTGCAGAGCTGGTGGTACTCCCTGGCCTGGGGGAGCTGGCACTGGCTGCGATGACATCACTAAGTCCCCCCTCCATACTCAGCTGCTTGCTAAGAATTAAATTGCTGGAACCGGATCTGGTGACCCTCATGTTACCATGGCTTGTTTGTGGTGAGCACATTAGAGTGATATAGTTAGTCTTCAGAAACAGTTAAATTTAAGATCAGCTTTATTACCAAAAAGATAGTATATGCTGCCATTACTCCTGGTTATTTGGTTCAGCTGCTCAAGTCAACAATCTACACCTATTTAGGCTATTGAGTCAAGCTGACTTCCTTTCCCAGTTACAGGTTTGTGGACAGGAGTGACTCAGGCAGGTTCACTTGCAAAGGAGCCAGAGAGCCGCTCGGGCGTCTGCTGCCCTCTAGAGGCGTGTCAGGCCAAGGCGGCTCACCTCTGAGCCTTGCCTGCGATTGCACCGCCAGTCCACCCTTTGTCTCCCATTTGAATCTTCGCTAACTACCGTTTGTTAAAAGGGTTGAGGCAAAACCACTCGGAGCTTCCAAAACAATAATAAGACTTAATTAGAATTCCCTGCTAAGCCACTGAGAGTTGCTGTTTATATCGGGGAAGGTATAAAACTCCAGTCCTGTGTTTTTCAGCTCCCGCCCCGCATCTCAACCACCAAAGAGAAATGAGTCAAGGTTGTTTTAAAACTATAAATAGAGCTAACACTTACAAAGCATTTGCCACATGCCAGGTACTATTCTAAGCGCCTCACATATGATGACCTATTTAATGAAGTGGGTGGTATAATCATCGCAATCTTGTAAACAGGGGAACTGAGGCAAGGGACTGCTAAGTATTTCTCACAGTTCATGAGTGGTAGAACTGGTTTTGAACCCAAACTCTGGCTCCGTGGACTAGGCTTATAATCACTTTACTGCCTCTTTCATAGCTATCAAGGCATGCATTGCAAGTCCAATTTTTAGGTAGAGGTTTTGCTAAAAATCGTTAATCTGGTAATGAGGAAACAATTGTCCTGGACCCTTTCACTAGTCAATGACATAAGGAAGAAGAAGGAAGAGGAGGAAGGGGGGAACTATTTTAGAGATGTGACAACTAAATATAATTCATTGTCCATGGTTAGAACCTGGATATAAAGAGACAAAGCTATGAACAATATTGGGAAATTAGGAAAATATGATTATGGACTCTATTTTGTATAATCATATTAATGTTGCATTTCTTGAGTGTGATCCTTTTATTGTTGTTATATAGCACTATGTCCATGTTATTAAGTGATACTTGAACTATTTAGGGGTAAAATACCATGATATCAACAAGTCACTATCAAACAATTCAGGAAAAAAATATAGCCGAGAAAGAAAGAAAGAGAAAGCAAATGTGGCAAAATGTTAAAAATTAGGAAACTAGGTAAAGGGTATACGATGTTCATTATTATACTATTTTAAAACTTTTTTCTAGGTTTGACATTTTTAGCATAAAAATTAGAGGCAAAATAGTTACTTATTTCAAAATAAAGAGGTAGCCATGGCTGCAGCCAAGGTATCCGCCTGGACACCCCAAATGGTACAAAGAAGCAAAGTGTGTTGAGTTGGGAATCCACAGGCAAGCTTTGAAATCTGTAGACATGTTATATGAGAGTGTATGAGATATTACATCTTGTTTATTCATGTTTTCCCATGAGTACTAGGAAGTTCCTATACAAAAGAAAATAAATAGTGCAAATTATAAAGCCTTGTATGAAACTAAATAAGGTCTAATTGTAGTCTTGGGATTATTCTGTTTTTGTCATCAACAAATAAGGCATTTGTAGGAAACTGCCTGCCCCATTTATTCAGCACTGTGTTCCAGGTACTGATTTAGTGCTGGGGATACACCAATGAGCAAACCAAGATCTCTGAACTCATGGTGCTTGCCTTCTGGTGGGACAGAGAGACAAACATTATAGCTCAGTAAACTGCAGAGAATGTTAGAAAGCGATTATTGCCAAAGAAAAGTAGAAAAATAGAGCGACATAGTGGGAAATTGGGACAGGCAGTTGCAGAGAAGAGGGTTTTGGTTTTAAAGAGGATCCCCCAGGGTAGGTTTCATCAAATATGACCTCATGGCACCTGGAAGGAAAGTGGAAGAGAACAGAGAAGAACAACCCTAAGGTGACAGCATGCCCAGAGTATGGCTGGAGCTGAGTGAGCAAGGGGGAAAGAGGAGAAGGATATGAAGTCAGAGAGGAAATAGAGGATGAGTTCACAGAGGTCACCATGAAGGCTTTGGTTTTCATGCTGAGTAAAATAGGAAGCCACTGGATGATTTTGAGCAGAGGAGTGAGGTGATCTGACTTAACACTTAAAAGGATCAATCTCATAGGGGGACAAAGGTGGAAGCAGCATCTCCCGTTAGGAGCCTATTGCGACAATCCAAGCAAGAGAGGAGAGTGACTCAGCACAGGCTAGTAGAATTGGAGGTGGAGAGATGTGATCAGTTCTGGATGTTTTGTTGGTAGAGGCAGCAGGAGGATTTTGCTGATAAATTAGATGTGGTGTTTGACAGAAAAAGACAAGTAAAGGGTGACTTGATAGTTTTGTCCAGAGCAACTGGAAAAATGAAGCTGTTATCCCCGCGGATAGGGAAGACTAGGTAGAGCAGATTTTGAGGGAGAAGATCAGGAGTTCAGTTTTGGACATGCTGAGTTAGAGCTGTCTATCAGACATCCAGATGGAGATGTCTTAAAAGTAGTTAGGGCCGGGCGCGGTGGCTCACGCCTGTAATCTCAGCACTTTGGGAGGCCGAGGCGGGCGAATCACAAGGTCAAGAGATTGAGACCATCCTGGCCAACATGGTGAAACCCCGTCTCTACTAAAAATACAAAAAAATTAGCTGGGCGTGGTGGCGCGTGCCTGTAAGTCCCAGCTACTCGGGAGGCTGAGGCAGGAGAATTGCTTGAACCCGCGAGGTGGAGGTTGCAGTGAGCCGAGGTCGCGTCACTGCACTCCAGCCTGGCGCCTGGTGACAGAGTGAGACTCTGTCTCAAAAAAAAAAAAGGTAGTTGGATATGGAAGTTTTAAGATTGCAGAGAGATCAGGGGTAGAGATTTAAAACTGGTCACAATTGGTGTTCTGATGGTGTTCATAGCCATGAGCCTGGATAGGATGACCAGGACAGTGAGTGTGGCTAGAGAACAGTGTTAAGGAATGTGCCCTTGAATTATTCTGTTTTATTGTTTATTTATACTTGTATGTTTCTCATTTTGTTTAGAAAATTTTTACTCTGGGTAAAATGAAGAGTTGACAATTGTTTAAATTACTGAAGATAGCCAATCAGATAATTAAATTTGTAAAGTATATTAATTTTCCTTAATTATGTGATTTGATTTTCTACAAATGTCTGCATTATTCAGATACTATGACAGCTACATCTTGAGCTGCTAGTGTTATTTAATCAATAACATACTCACCTTTAGGGATAGTAAAGTTCAAAAATGCTTTCAGGCAATTCTCTGGAATAGAATTCTCTGGAGGAATAGACTGCATCTGTGTTTATTTTCTTAAGTGTTGTGTTGGAATATGAGAATTCTTTCCTCTTTTTCTGATGCTTATGACTTGACAGTCCTCATTTTGATGATGTAGTAAATGGCTTTTAAAGGTTATGCCCAAGCATAGCTACTATTAGCAAGCACTGAGACGAAAGGAAATGCTGTCTTGCGGGGAAGGGGGGGGATACACACGCACGCATGCACGCACGCACACACATACACATTTGTTATTTTTATCAAATAAAAATTACTGGTGAAATAAGGAGTTTACTCAACTGCAAATAAGTCCCTGTGGTGAATGTATTAGTAAATTTTGAATTTTAATATCAGACCCATTTTGACACTCTTATGCTGGGTAACTGTTATAACTGGTTAACTGGGTAAATAAATGTAGGCAAGCTCCAGAACATATTTTCCCACCACAATAAACTGTATAATGGTGGTAGACAAGCTAGATAATACAGGCGTGTGATGAGGTTTGTCAGTAGAGGAAAAACTAATCTAAGTTTAGAAACACAGGAGTGCATTGATTCGTATGTTGGAAAATACAGAGGTAGACCAGGCTTTTGTATTTTTGATCAAGAATCTAGTTGTTTTGCTTATTTCTTTGTTTTTTTTTTCTTGCTTCTCACCTCTGCCATCCAAATTGTTGTCTTCCACCGAAAGCTGGCTTTCTTCGCAGGTCTAATGAGGCTGCCAAAAGTAAGCTGGCCTATTTGCGTTCTTGAAAATGCCCAAGGAGAAGAAATGCCTTTCTTTAATTTATGAGGCAAGTGATCTGAGTTTAGTGCTGATTCTTGTGGCCAGTAGAATGCCATGTGTTGGCAATCTTATGGCGTAGTCACCTGTGTCCTGTGACAAGCTCAAAGGGATTCCCCTGACTTGCATTTTTGGAGATGTCAGTGGGGCCAATGCCCCTTGAAGCACTGGCTGCTGTGAGCAGGGGTCGGGTGGCATGGCTGTCGGGGAGATTAGTGTCATGGCACTCCATGTGGCCTGAATCACCCACATAATCCAAACTCAATTAATGTTCCACTTGGATTTATTGTGGAGACTCAGCTTCCTAACTTTGGTTGATATTTCTCTCTCTCAGAGGCTTTTTCCCTTAGGTAGTGATAGAAAACCAACTATATCTAGTTATGACAAAATCTGTACTAAAAGTCAGCAGATGTGGACAAGAGGAAGCTCCTTTGCTTTTTTCTTAGCTACTAGTCAATATAAACACATGCCTTTTTACATCTATAGAGAATATCTTTTTTTTCTGTTACTTAGAGCAGATATAGAGCAACATATACATAAATATCATTTTTATGTGAACACTTCTCTGTCACTGATATTGTTTGAACAAATTTTTATGATAAAAGCTTATTTCCAACACTTACAAATTCCATTATATGGATGACTCCAAGAGAGACATTATATTTATGTCACAGTTTAATGGGGGACTTTTCAACTAAAGTTGATGAATTGAACATATGTGATTACCACAGCTTCCTCACTGAAACCATACTAAAATGAAAGTAAAGGTGTTTTTAAAGGCATAAATTCTCAAGGACAAAGAGAACGTGAGGGGAGACAACAGCAACACGATATTGGAAGCTGAAAGGCAATGGACAAATTCCAGATCATGAAAACTGAAAGCCTACAGTGGAAAAAATACAGAAACAATCCGATTTGAGCCTCCAAACCACCAAAGGCTCAGGAACTGGCATACGGTATAGACAGGGTGGAAACAAAATTATTGATGAGATTGTTAAAGAATCAGTTAAGCCCCATGTCAGTGTTCTCCTGCTGCTGTGAAGGTGGGCAATTGCTCCTCTTCTCGTTACTCTACTCCGTAGTATAAAGAGATCTATTTTCTGGAAAGGTGAACCAGAGGATCTCTGGACAGAGGGACACCTCCTAAAAACAGGATGATCAGGTAGAAGTCTGTACAATAAGACTCAGTTATTTGGGAGGCTGAGATAGGAGGATCACTTGAGCCTGGGAGGTCAAGGCTGCAGTGAGCTGTGACAGTGCCACCGGACTTCAGCCTGGGCAGCAGAGTGATACACCCATCTCAAAAAATATATATGATTGCAGAAGTGAAAACGTAAAGGAAGAAGTTCAAATGGTGGATATTTCCAATAAAGTAGAACAATTTGACAAGGTTAGAAGATAGAAAAGATTAAAAATTTTAGAGGATCAGTCCAGGATTTCCTATATTTTAATAATAGGAGTTCCAGAAAAAGAAAATATACCAACAGAAGAGGTGGAAATAATCAGAGAAACAATTTATAAAATTTCTCATTACCACTCATTACTAATTGAATGGGCCCACCAAGAGCCTAGCATAATGGATGAAAACGGGTACACATTACAACATATCACCATAGAATTTTAGCATATGGGAGAGAAAAACAGAAAATCATGAAGCTTCCAGAGGGAGCAGGGGGTGGTTACTGAGTCACATACATAGAATATCAGAATGGCATTTGAGTTAGCCACAACAATACTGGAAGTTAGAAGACAGTAGAATAATGGCTTAAAAATTCTGAAGGTAAACAACTTCCAACCTGGAATTTTATATTTTTCAAAACTATTATTCAGAGTAAATGTATTTTCTGACATGCAAGTTCTTAAAAAATATGACATCCATGGCTCCTTTTCTCAGAACCAACTCGGGTATATGGTATATCAAACAAGGAAACAAGTCAAGATGAATGACATAGTATCTCAGAGGCATATGATAGGGAGAAACAGTATCCTGGGATGCTGGTGAAGGAAGAACCTAGGAAATCGTTGTACAGTAGAACTACAGAGCTCCCAGTGCAGATTGGAACCAATCAGATGAAAGTGGGAATATTTCTGATCCTTGCCTTCTTTCAGAAAATATTTATATTTTTAGAGAAAAAATTTGTAGATGAATTTGATAAGCATTTAGAAAACAACACAAATGAAAAATATAAAATAATAGCGCTAGGAAAACAAAATGTCTGAAACAATAAATATAATCATGGTATATTACATTCCATTGCTTCTCAGCCTTTTGGCTAAGAGTAACTGTATTATATTCCATATTTTGTTGATTCTACGATTATGCACCAATGTTTTATGTTCCACTAAGAAAGAAAAATCTCTGCAATCAAATAATGACAGAATGACAATGTTAGTTCTGTGTAATATATTAATCAGTCACATCTGTCTCTGCTGCTTTGAAATTTACTGCACCTCTTCTGAGGGTTTTGGTGGATTTTCCTGTCTTCAGTTGCATTTGCTGCGATAGGTAATCTTTTCTATATTCTCATGAACTAACATAATATAGTTTCATCTATTCATGGCTATCTTCTTGTTTTAGATTTTTAAAGTACTCGATTATGCTCTGCAAGAGAATATTGAGTTGCTGTCATTCCTGCAATATCAAACATTTATTACTAATCAATTTATGCTCTATTATTCTTTTTGTTTTCTTTCAATGTACACAATCACTTTTTGTTTTAATGCCAATTCTTCTTGAATATATTTTCTGTGGCATTTAAACTCAATTGATGCACAAACTCCCCTGAAGTGATGACATTATTAGTACCTTTGACCAAACTTTTACATATGCAATGACAACTATGTTACAACTAAAAGCAATTGAAAGACACACCCCGGTTTTCAGAGATGTTATAATATAGAGGAAAAAAAGAATCTTAGAATCAACTTAATAAAGTTGCTCATCTATTATTAGGATAAACATAGTAATAATGCTATAAACACTGAATGTGAACCAAAAGTTAAGATGTAATTATATTGGGAGGACAGAAGGAAATAAAATATACATATATATGATGGTGACGAGTTAAGCAAGCGTATGTATGATTATACACGCACACTAGTCTCGATATCTGCAGGGGATTGGTTCCAGGATTCCTGTGATTACCAAAATCTGTTAAGTCCCTTATATAAAATGGTGTAGTATTTGCATATAACCCAGCCATATCCTCCTGTATAATTTAAATAATCTCTAGATTACATGTAATCCCTAATGCAATGTAAATGCTATGTAAATAGTTGTTATACTATATTTTTAAAAATTTGTATAATTTTTATTGTTGTTTTGTTATGTTTTAGTTGTTGTTTTTTCTGAATATTTTCAATCCATGGTTGGTTGAATCTGCAGACACAGAGGGCCAGCTATATGAAAAAATCATACATATATGTGATGGTAATGAGTGCAGTGGTGGTGAAGAAAAGCTAAATCTTTAATTTCTAAGGTGAAAAGTCCATTGTTCATGCCTAATTTTGGATACTCATACAAGTAATCATGTTATTGAAAGATAATATTAACATAAAAAGCTAAAATAATTGAGATTGTCTCTGGACAGTATTTTTGGGTCAGAGATTTTTTTTTTTTTAATAAGCCTTTGAATTATTTGAAACTTTATGCATCTATAACATGGATAAATATAGTATTTAAATTTAAAATAAAGCAGTGGCAACACAAAGATTGCTAGAATAATTTTCTGTTCTTAGTAAGCTATATTGGAAATTTACTAGTCTTAGTTGTCATTCAGAACATTTCTGGAATAATTTTCTTATGGCAAACAGAATACACAAAATGTGATCCAAGACATGGCATGATAGATCTCTTGCTCTTACAGAGTTACACTGAACTAAGAAAGATAGCTCCTGCATTGTTACTGAAGGTAAATTTTTGTGTTTTGGTTCAGATCTAATCTTATCTGAGATATGTAGAAACGAAAAATGTTCTCTCTTTAAGTATCTTATTAATGAAGGCATTTATAGCTAAAATGATTTTTATATTTTTGCATGTTAATAATTATGACTAGCTGGGCTTCTAACCAGCCCCAAAGAAGGAGCCCCCACACTCTTCCATATAGTGTACAGATAAACCTCCTTCCCTTGCAATTTATTACATTTTTGTGGCTTCTCTTTCCTCTGCTCACATCTTAGATTGGTTGTAAGCTGGTGGGTGGGTCAGATTTCTTCGTCGAGAGTCAGTATCTCCTGTCGTTTAATTAATCTGAACCCTGTTAATTAGTGACTATCAGGGCAGTGTGATTTAAGGAGAAAAGTACTGGACCATGAGTCAGGAAACTTGATTTTTAGCCCAGCTGGGCCATCTGTATCTCACCTCTCTGTGCCTTAGTTTTCTCACTTGTTAATGAAAGGTTTAGCATAAGTGCTAAGGCATTTTACAGTTACAATATTGTATGAAAGCATATCCATTTATTTAAATGCTTTATTACTAGGTTATGTCACAATGTAAACTTATTGAGACCTTTTGATAAAGCTCTGGATATTGGTGTATGCAATAGGTTGACAAATAATAGAAGGAACTACATAGACTTAAGTTACTGGGCAAAAGAAAAAAAACCTGGATAGAGCACAAACAATTTTTTAAGGTTAAAAAACATTATTAATGTTGCATTCTATGCTGGTAACTTATCTATGGCATGATATTCTAGGGATGAATGTTTCTTAACTGGTTGCAGCACATTTGTAAGGAAATGGGGCATATATTTTCTAAATGTTGCTTCTAAGCAAATTAACTGCCTTAAATATTAAACCATTTTATTTTATGCTGCTGCAACTGTCATTTCTTGTTTTATGCATCCTGTGGTGTTGTCAACCAAGGCAGAAGCTGACTTTGCAAAATCAGATGAATATCTACATTGAAGACATAAATCATCTGTACTCAGTTAAAGAATTAGAAACTATCCTAAAAAAATCTGAGACTCTAACATAAAAATGCCTAGTAGGTATACATTATGTACCATCTAAGAAAAAATATCTTCAATTTAGTTACAGTACTTAATGAAAATAGTAATAAACAAACACTGCCTTTAATAATAATAATTATGGCAAACCCAGGCAGGCTACAGTGTGCTCATTTTGTGACTGATAAGTACAGGCAGTATGGTCTTTCTGCTGCTAGGGGAGTGTGGACCTACAGTTCGAAGACAATTAGCTTTTCTTTCTCAGTTCTACCCTCCCTGGCAAATTCCAAGCCATAAAGGGGAACCAAGTAAACAACATAGATTCATTCTTGTTGCTAGAAAGGGGGAATATAGGATAAGTCTTTGTTCAAATAATCACATATTACTTGTCATTTAAAGCCCATATAATGTATGGGCCAAGTCACTATTTCAGTGGTTTTCAACTTGTGCTACATATTAGAACTATATGAGGATTTTAATTTTTTTCAAATTCAAGTGCCTAGACCCTCAATATTTTGTTCAATCTATCTATAATCTAATTTTTTTGAAAAACTATGTTAAATGCCAATTCAAATATCAACCAAAGGTTGAAAAAGATTGTTATGTATGACAACTAACCCTTCAATGAGACAGACATATCTGACACAATCCATTTATGCTACAATTCATTTGAATTCTAGACCATAACTTTAGATTTGAACTTTGGGTGGGGAAATGTTAGTGATAAGTCCACTTAGCTTACCATGCCTATGGCCTATTTCTTTTGACAATATTTTATTGCTTGAATGGAAATAATTAGTTGTATTCTACCTTAATCATCTTTACTTTTTTCCTTTTTATAAGGTTTTACTGAATTATTTATTCTATATTTCTCAAAGCCTGGGGAGCAGGGAGACCTGTAAGTCTTAGCACATGGCATATGAAAAAAGTAGGTACAAAATTATGTTGCCACCACTTTTCAATATCTCCTTTTCTCTTTTGGTTTTCCCTTGTTTGTATATAGGATCAATACCCATGACATGTGACCGTTTTCTGATAATGAATAATTTCAGAACCTCACATTGTTGGTAGGTTCTTATCTTTCTTGATCTCCTCAACTCATTTCCTCTCTGGTTCTTATCTAGTACGGTAGGTAAAGAAAAGTCCAAAGGAAATACAAGTTACAGGCAGAGTTCTCCTTTGCCCACCCCACCCCATCTCAGTTTTGCTTCCTATTATTTGTGACAAAAGATAATAGGGTTATGAGTGATGGGAGTGGGGGTGAGGGGAGCAAAGATTGGAAAATTTTGACATACCTTGTTCTGTAGAAAATTAATTTCCTTAATGAAATCTCCTCAGTAGAGCTTGGCAAATTGCATGTTTTGACATGGATAGGAGGCTGCAAGATCAAACTAGTTCCACATGTAGCAAGGAGCTGTGGTGTGCCTTTAAAATGTGGCTGGGCTGACTTGGTACCTGTTGCCTTCATGGTGGAGCTACTCAGCGGGACCCTCCATGGCCTTCTGATGGGGAACCTGAAAGTCCTCTTTCTGTTTTCACTTCTGGGCATGGACAAAGCCCTAGAGTCCCAGGCCCAAACCACCTTCACAGGTTTTAGAAACCAAAGTCTTTCTTGGGCTAGATTTTATCCCATCTTTTCCTAGATATATTCTTTAATTCACACACACATGCACATACTTTACTTTCCAATGAACATGATGAAGGGGGAGAGAAAGAAATGTGAAGGATCCAAGAGAACAGACAGATCCTGTCTTTTATCTCAAGTCTCTTTGCTTCTTTGGTTCATGGGACTTTGGTTTTGGAGTCTCAGCCCAATTTTAACGTTCAAGCTGCCTATTACTGGTAGAAAAGGGGGGGGGAAAAAAGAGCCGCTTCCCTGTCTCTTTGCCTTCATCTGCTGTTCACGTGGAAGTGTGTGCGGCTGACCCAAACCTCGCTGACATGTCAGCGTGCAGCCGCAGGACGAGGGGTGTTTGATTTATAAATGGAATGTATAATAGGCACGATGCCTTCTGAGCCGAACGTTCATGGAAAATCACATGCCGCTCACATGAGGGACCAAGATCTTTTTTATTATTTTAATGAATTGAGTTTTTTCAGTGCACCAGGGAGATAAGAAGATACCTGCCAATAACCCTCTGATTGTGCCCTCGGCCAATTGGTGGGCTTGAACATGGGTACTCCTCTCGTCAATTGAGTTTGTGTGTTAAGTCAAGGTTTAGCTTTGGATTTGAAGCTCTCGCTCAAACAAAGCCACAGACGCTCCGACAGTGGAAACCATCATATAATTCTCCTCTTTGTTTCTTTAAAGAGGACGAGGTTGGTAAAAAAATCCATTTTGGGAAGATTCAGTCTGAAGATAATGATAGTGAAGATGAGAAAAGACAGCAGGTTGTAAGTTCTGGTCTAAGTTCGGAAAGAGGAGGAAAAAAAAGGTTGAAAAGGCAATAAACTACAGCAAGGCCAACAGATCAACCAACATGAGAAAAACCAACAGGTAACAAGGGACCTCTGGAGCTTCTGAAGAATAGAGATCAGTAGGAAAGCGTTTTGAATGAGAAATAAAATGCTCCTTCCTGTCAGGGAGGAAGGGAGGTGTATGGTGCTTGAGAAATGGAAAAAAAAATGCAATTAAAAGCCAGATATGAATAAAGATCAGGTGAGAGAGGATGTCACCCTGTGGCCTTTGGAACTGTGTTTCTGCTGCCTCCAATTTTTTTTTTTTTTTCCTGGAACAAAGGAACAATGTTGTGGAAAAGTGGGTGCCAGATACTTTAGGAAAATGAGACACAGTGAAGCGGATAAAGGAGACAAAGACAATTGCAGTCATATGCAGTAAACTGGAGGCAGCTGAGGCCTGAGACAAAAGGTGAAAATTCGGAGCCAGCAAGATGACTGAACCATGGGAAGGAAGGAGGGAAAGATGATTCACAATAACATTTGAAAGACATTGGCTTGAATATTTATTAGCGTGTTGCACACTGCTTGGCCTTGGGGGACTGCCTTTGTTCAGTGAACCATTTCCCAGTTTTAAGGCAATCAACAGGAAAAGAGCTTGAAAGATGGCCACAGATGCGTGATACATAGTTTTTGAGAGCAAACCTGAGATAAGACTTGGGCTCTGAGAAGTGGTGGGTTGGAGGCACTGTCACCCAGGGGGATCATCTCCCTCCAGAATTAGACTCCAAGAGGAAATGCAGGATTCAAATGCCACGAAGGGATTCCTTGTCATGAGACTAACGTTGCCAGCACATCCTAGTCTAGGGTAATTTCATTTAATCCATCCTGGATATAGATGAGAGTAAAGAAATGGGTAAGGCCAACTGTAGGATAATGGAACATTATAAACCCATAACTAATTCTCCTTTGGGGACATCAAGCCTGTATATACATCTGTGGTCTTTCTTAAAAACAAACACATCAGAGGCCATTCGAAGTGAGACTTATGATCCACCCATCTCAGGATTTTTTTCCAGAAAATAGGACTGAAGGATAATTTGTAGAAAAGATGATTGTTATCCTTTAGGGTGCTGTTCTCAAAAAGTTACTGATGCACTCAAAAATATAATCTCCTTAACCCCTTCTTATTGGCATTATGGCTCTGTCCACAAAGAATTTCCCTTCTATTATTTGTTCTTAACAATAAAACATATTTTTCCTAAGCCAGTCAAGGGCCTACTTACATAACTAGTTAGTTGGTGTTTATTCTGGTAATGAAAAACCACTCAGAATTGTGGATTTGCTGTTTAAGCATTTATTTGTAAGATTCTGCCAAAAATGGGAAACAAGAGAATCTGAATATAAATGAAAAAAATCCCAAAGTTAGTTTTCTATGGAGTTGAAACACTGCGCCAAATGGCACAAGAAAAGACATAGAAGAATGAAAAGCAAACTTGGAAAACAGAATTGTCTGAGGCATCGGTAAGCCCCTGAGTCGGCTCACGGTGTTTGTGTGCAGTTAGCGGAAAATGAATGTCCTTGCTAATCTTCTAGAGCACTCTATCAGGGAGTAAATGCACCAGTGCTAGCTAAGGGAATGGAAAAGGAATTAAGTCCTGTCCAGCTCAATATCCACAGTGGCAAATGTTTTCACTGTGGGGCTTGCAGAGGGGCGCCTGCCTCACACCAGACACAGGGTTAGCAGAAGGGAGGCAGTTGAGAGGATAGCACTCAGCAAAAACATTGACTTGTCGTTGGAAATGGAATAGATGTTCAGAATCTCAATACACCCAAAATAATTGTCATCTTATGTCTTCTGCAAAGGGGCAGCAGAACAGTCTGGAAAAGTCCAGAGCTGCTTACTTTGCCCTCTTCTCATATTGATGATTGTGTAGTTATACATGAGAGTACATGTATGTATACATGGGTCAATTGAGCTAGGGCCGTGGGGGTTTCTGGTTGGTTAGTTCAGCTGATACACAGAAATTATGTTTCAGTCTTCTCAAATTAATGATGTGGAATCCTTGGGTTGCTCCATCATATATCAAAACATTTACCACTATTTCCTGAAAAGAAAAAAAATGCCAGATTATTTAATTCACATAAAATTCCAGGTTTTAAATGTAAGAAGCAATAATTACACATTATATATAACATTTTATAGTTTGCAAGTGCTTTTAATATGTATGAACTCATTTAATAATTTGATGATTATTTGCTTTGACTACATAATTGAGGACAAAGTCTTTGTCTTATTTGTCTTTATAGTATATTGCCTAATACAGATTACAGCACATAGTAGGCGTGTGATAGAGTTTGCTGAATAATAAAAAAAAATTTTTATTTCGAAAGAGACTTAAGTGACTGTTTAAGAATTTACTTAGTCTCTATGGTCTCCAGTTTCTCCTGTAAAAAATAAGATGTGTGAAGTAGATTTTCCCACATTGGACAGTTGGCAGAACAACTCTGGGGCTCCTTAAATGAACACATTCCCAGATTCCATCCCAGCCTAAACAATCAGAATCTCTAGTTGTGGATCCAACAAAACCACACTTAACCAAGGCAATAGATGAGCTCTAAAGTCTCTTTCCCCTTTAAGGTTCTCTGAAATAAAGAAGGTTCTATAATGCTTTCTGTTTATCATTAACTCCTTGACAGACAAATAAAGAGAAGGAGTTTTGATTCAGGTCTTTGTCTAATAGAAATGAAGATGATACATCTTTGAAATTATCACATAAGGGAGAAAGAAAAAGAAAGAAAAAAGGAAAAGGGAAGAAAGCATGCTTGTGATGGTTAATACTGAGTGTCAACTTGATTGGATTGAAGGATACAAAGTACTGATCCTGGGTGTGTCTGTGAGGGTGTTGCCAAAGGAGATGAACATTTGAGTCAGTGGGCTGGGGAAGGCAGACCCACACTTAATCTGGTGGGCACCATCTAATCAGCTGCCAGCGAATATAAAGCAGGCAGAAAAACATGGAAAGGCGAGACTGGTCTACCCTCCCAGCCTACATCTTTCTCCTGTGCTGGATGCTTCCAGCTCTCAAAACATCGGACTCCCAAGTTCTTCATTTTGAGACTTGGACTGGCTCTCCTTGCTCCTCAAGCTTGCAGATAGCCTGTTGGGGGAACTTGTGATTATGTAAGTTAATACTTAATAAACTCCCAATAAGAGATATATATATATATATCCTATTAGTATATGTATATATATATATGTATATATCCTATTAGGATATATATAATACACATATCCTATTAGTATATATATATATCCTAATAGGATATATATATATATATCCTATATATATATATATATATATACTATATAGGATATATATATATATATATCCTATTAGGATATATATATATATATATCCTATTAGGATATATATATATATATATCCTATTAGGATGTGTATATATATATATATCCTATTAGTGTGTATATATATATATATATATATATATATTCCTATTAGTTCTGTCCCTCTAGGGAACCCTGACTGATACAATGCTTGATTTATAATACTGTTTTATACACTTTCTAGAAGAAAGCCATGACTATTGTCGTAGTCTCTTGTATTTGTGTAGCTTGTTGTCAACCACTTCATCTTATCTTGTGTGCTTATTCCACAATAATTTCTCCCCCATTATGTATGTGTCCCCAGAGACCCACACTGACAAGTCAGAGAGGAGAGGACAGAGAGGATAGAAGCACAGACAGCAAAGAACAATAGGAGGCAGCATGCTTGACCCTTCTGGTCATTATGGGATTTTTGCATTGTTAGTCAACTAGCTAATTGGAATTTGGAAAGTCCTGGTTTTCTTACTTACCTATGTGAGCTCCATTCACCCAGATGCTTTCTTGCCATGGCTGATAATTAGGTGGTTACTTCTGTCCTTCTTAAATAGACAAATTTGGAGCCACATTAGATTGTTTTCAGCAAAGGGACACTGCTGGGCCTTCTGGGCAGTTATGACAGCTCTTGGGAAAGATTCAAACCAAGACCTGGTAAAGGCCCCTGGGATGGAAGAACTATTAATGAAGATATTAAAAATGTAGGCTAAAAATGTTTCTTTGCTGGTTTTTCTTCTCATTTTTAAGAAATGTAGTGTAGATCATTTTGAATTTAAGACCACATTAGGTCGGGTGTGGTGTCTGACACCTGTAATCCCAGCACTTTGGGAGGCTGAGGCGGGCAGATCACTTCAGGTCAAGAGTTTGCAACCAGCCTGGCCAAAATGGTGAAACCCGTCTTTACTAAAACTACAAAAATTAGCCAGGCATGGCAGTGCAGACCAGCTACTCAGGAGGCTGAGGCATGAGAATTGCTTGAACCCAGGAGGCTGAGATTACAGTGACCTGAGATTGGACCACTGGACTCCAGCCTTGGCAACAGAGTGAGACTCTGTCTCAGGAAACAAAAAACAACAACAAAAACACACACATTAAATAAAAAACAAAGACTAGAAACAGCCACAGCCAAGAAGATAGGAAACTTCCTTTTCATGTCTCTGGTGACAAAGTCAGGTAAGAATGTTTCTGAGGGGGAAGGTAAAGATTTGGGGACACTCCCAGAGACAATTAATTGTACTTTGTCTTAGACAACAGTAGGGTGTGTGTGTGTGTGTGTGTGTGTGTGTGTGTTGGGGGCAAGAGGTGAGTTGAGGAGAGCGAGTTACCAGTCTTTCTTAAAACCCAAGTATCTTCAAAGGAGGAGGCAAGGGCTACAAAATCATTTTAGCTAAATTTACCCCAGAAACATTCTCACTCAGACAGATTTAAGGCAACTGAAATAATCTCTTTCCTCTTCGTTCCCTGGAGCTGTGGTTTTAATTGAGAAGCTTGGGCAAGCCACACGCTGTGGGCAGGACAGGAGCTGGTTGCAGGTCTGAAGGAGAATAGTGTTTTGCAGTGCTGGAGGTGGGAGAGGCAGCACAGAGGGGAGAGAGGAACGAAGGGTCGCCTGGAGCTCACGGGGAACATTTTTGAAGAACAAATTCAGATTCATGAAACAACTTTTGAGTTCGATTATAACAATATGAAAATATCCATGCCTTTGCCAACGAAGATAAGGAGAACATTTAGGATTCTATTTAAAAAGTCAAATTTTCTTTTTTTGTGCAAAGATTTAAAAAGTTTAAATTATTTATGTTAAAAGAACCTTAACCAATAATGTATCAGGAAGTTAATTCATTCAACAAATACTGATTAAGAACCTACCGCGCTCCAGGCTCGTCCAAGCCTCTGGAAGACAGCAGTGTTTGCTGATCCCTGTTCTTGTTCATCTGGGGAGCAACTGCAGCTGCTTCTCAAAAGTAAGCTTCTCAGTCTTGACCACAAAGAGCCCTGAGATGCTGAAGCCCAAGGAAATGCAGCCTGATATGTCAGCAGTCTCCTTCCCGCACTATTCCTGAAAGCTTACAGGAGTGAATTGGAATGAATTTAAAGAATACCAACAAGTTGATTTCATAGATACCTTTCTTTTTTCTGGCTGCCCTCAGAAGAACTCATTGTTTTGAATGAATATCGACTTGTTCACCTTCAGGAAATAGAAATAGACATAGTCATGATGTCACTTTGAATTATCAATGTAGTTCCATGCCCCAGCATTAGTACTTTAATTTCCCTCATATAGAGCCATCACTTTTGCAAGTGTATTTCTCATGCAGTAACACCAGGGCGGACAGAGACTAGTCAAATTATGAGATCACAGGGACCCAAGTTGAAGGCCCTCTGAATAGTTATCCTCTATATGAATGTCTACACATGTACACACACATGTACACACACACACACGCACACACACTTTCCTTGAAATTGATATGAGGCTTTAGTGTCTATGGTAAAAGTTCTTATTTCCTAGGGTTAATACTTGGAAAACCAAAAATGTGGCAAACATTAAAGAGATAGTATGACATTAAAAAAATACACTGGGCCTGTAATCCCAGCACTTTGGAAGGCTAAGCAGGGGGATCGCTTGAGGTCAGGAGTTTGAAAGCAGCCTGGCCAACATAGTGAAACCCCGTCTGCACTAAAAATACAAAAATTAGCCAGGCGTGGTAGCACACACCAGCTACTCAGGAGACTGAGGCAGGAGAACTGCTCGAACCCCAGAGGCAGAAGTTGCAGTGAGTCGAGATCGTACCGCTGCACTCCAGCCTAGGTGATAGAGGGAGACTCCATCTCAAAAACAAAACAAAACCAAACAGAAACCACTGGGCCTACCCCAGCAATAATTCTCTTAGTGTTTAGACCACCTGCATTAAAATCACCTGGAAGGACTGATTAAGGTACAGATTCCTGGACCTACTCCAGACCTGAGGAATCAGTAGCTGGGGGGAAGGGGAGATGAAAAGGAATTCCAAACAGAATTTTAAATATCAACAAGTAGCGTGGGAAATTCTGATGCACACTACATTTTGTGATCTAGTGCTTTAGAGAAGGCAACAAGAATGCTTTGATACCTCTATTTCCAGTTGAAAGGTTGGAGCAAGTATAGTTTATCAGCCAAGCACTATGATCTCTTCTGATGCTGCCTTTAAAACTGGCTTTGATGTCAATGTTGTCATCCACTGGAAAACCACAGTTAACTTGGTTTGTGAGGTGGTGGTAGGGAAAGGGTTGGCAGTGTCTCAAGGTCAAAGGCATCCTGACTCTTTGTGGCTGAATAAGACTAGTGTTAATTTCAGGGAAGTCTGAATCCTGGCAGTTTGTCTGTACTGTTCTGTGCAGTCATCTGACTTAGGCTGGGAGGTTGTATTAGCTTGTTCTCACACTAATATAAAGGAATACCCAAGACTGGGTAATTTATAAAGAAAAACAGATTTAATTAGCTCACGGTTCTGCTGTACAGGAAGCATGGCAGCATCTGGTTCTGGGGAGGCCTCAGGGAGCTTTTACTTGTGGCTGAAGGCAAAACAGGAGCAGGTGTCTCACATGGCAGGAGCAGGAGGAAGAAGGTGGTGGGAGGAGCCACACACTTTTAAACGACCAGATCTCACGAGAACTCATTCACTATCCTGAAAACAGCGCCAATGGGGATGTCTGCTCTTCTGATCGAATCAGCTCCCACCAGGCCATACCTTCAACATTGGGGATTGCATTTCAGCATAAGATTTGGGCAGGGACACAGATCCAAGCCATATCAGAGGTACACAGCCTGACTGAACTGGTTAGCCACGTCAACAATTCCTAACTAAATGGGCTTTTCATAACTGCGACTTCACTTTTATAAGCAGCAAATCAAAATCTCCAGACATTTTCTTATACAATTGTAGGTCCAGCTTCTATTTAAAATTATTTAAAAGTCTGTATGGGAGTGTTACAGGTCTAAAGGTTTCTAAAGGTGTGGTGTTATCATCCTGCTACAGAATTCTCATTTTGAATAAATCAATCAACACAGAGACTCACAGACTATAGGAAAGCCTGCAAGCTTACCTGTGTGACTTATGCTATTCAAAAGCTGCTGATCAGTCTCCAGGGCGGGCTCTGTCCCAGGTTCCCGTCTATATCTTCCTCTTTTCTTCTTCACCATCCTCCAATTTGTTCTTTCTTAGGATTCTCTTGCTCAAATGGACTGCATTCTGATTTGCAAAAAACTTTTTTCTATGTCTATATGTTTTCTCACTTTTCCTTCATCTTCTAGGCTTCTAACAGTTCTCAAAAGAGGAACTTTAAAGGGCGTTTCTAAAATCCATGACGAAAAGCCTGTGAAGCCATCTTCTTCCCCCATGATCTTCTCCTTCCATGTCCTCCCTGAAAAGAGGAACACAAATGAGTGAGGCCGACATGAAGGTCACCTTGCAACAGTCCACCCAGGAGTTTCCAGATGATTATATTTGATAAAAATGTTGATAACGATGATGGTGATGATGGTAAACATTAACTACCTCACTGTGCCTTGGCTAATGCCACAGGAACTTCTCTTTAAATGTTATAGGTTAGATTCAGTTCTTTAGCACTGCTACTCTACTATTGGAAATGGTAGCAATGAGTGAGCATTGGTTATTCCTTTCCCAATGTGCAGAACATTATTTTATTAGAGATGGGAGAGAGGAGATGATACAATAAAGTAAGACAATATAGTCCTTCTGATTTTAGGTTTATAATACAACTGGTAAGCAGGTACATACATATAAATGTATACTACACACATTTAAATCTATGTATATTCATATATAAAATGTATACTATAATTCAATATGTATACCAACCAAATATACTTTGATACATATGTATTTTAACACCTTATTCACCCTTACATTTTTGGACAGCATGGTAGAAAACTAGAATACAAATGTGCTGAAGAGCATTTATGAACGAATGAGCATGAATGCAATCTTTAACTAAGATGTGGAGGAGAAAACAATCATGATTAACACCATTTAGATTCGAGAGATTTAACTAAAATGAATAAATTAGCTATTAATATTGTAGCATTGTGAAACAAAAAGTGCACATTATGATGACTGACTGAAAAGTCTGGTTTTGTTTTCCTCATTAAAAAGTGTGAATAAACAAAGTTAAAAGTATATTGGTCTCCATGTGGGAAAGCTGTGATCACGGAAAATTAATCTGCTTCAAATATTTCCATGAGTTATCAGATACCCTTTAAGGATTCAAAGGATTGTTCACATTAACCAGGATTTCCAGGAAATCAAGATTTGATTTAAATTGAGAGATGTAAGTTTTATGAACCCAAAGATTGAAAAGGCATTAAAATAAATGTTGACTAATCCCATAGGGAAATCAGTCTAGGATTAGATTATGTTGCTATAATAAATTAGAAATACTCAAGAAAATGGGTAAAACACTATGCACACATTAAAATCTGTGTTTTACCTGGAAAATATGAAGAATGATACATTTATGTTAATATTTGCCTTTTAAATCTACTTGTAATTCTTGTTTGCAAAATTTACTCAATTTTATTTAAATATAATATCATAGAGTAATGCCATGGACATGTTGGATATTTTGTTGGTTTTTCAGGCAGGAAATAATGCTTACATCTAAAAATATATAGCCATAGGATGACACAGCTGCAAGGATCTTTATAAGGTGATACCCTTTCCCTTCTCACCACGGAAAAACAAGGCTCAGAGGAACACGGTCTGCTCTAAGTCACACCCATAGTTCTCAGAAGAGATGGGTCTAAGAATGAGGTCCACAATTTATATCTTCTCCAGGACCGTCATCGATGGTTCCTCAAAAGGAAGAAGCAACCAGCCGAGCTGCCTCTTGAATTTTTTTCTGATTATTTTAAGTCACTTTGTGGCTAAAAATGTGGTAGAAAGGGAAGAATTAATTTCTTGGCAAAGAAAAAATCAACTGTTCCCTGAAACCTGAATGGAATTTAGGGGGAAAAAAATGAGACCACATCAAGGGGTCTAGTTACCATAAAATAGCAGTTAAAATGTATTGAGTGTTTACTATATTCCAAGGGTTGTGTGCTAAGCATTTAAAATGATTTTTATTTCATTGGCTTTTGAGAAGCATTATCTCATTTAATCATCCCAATAACCCTGTAATTATTATTAGCTGCATTATTATCAAGTTCAGAGAAGCTAAGTATAATTTGCCTATGGTTTCATAGGTGGAAAGCTAGGATTTGAAACCAGTCTGACTTTGAATCCTTAACCAAACTAGTAAGTTTTCTGCTATGTCCCATAAACGGGAGATATTTCTATTGGACCTCAAGAGAACGTTGCAGGTAGAAGTGCTGATGTGGACAGTTTGGATGGGCTTCTCCGGGATTCATGGGAAATCTCCCTTAAAACTGGGTCTGGGAACCAACCTATCATTTCTCTCCAATCTTGAAATAAAGAATTCCCACCCCATAAAATATAACAAAAACCCTTGCTTTGTTTTATACTTTATTAACAAGGTTTTCTTTGTTCAATAAGTGTATTTTACTGGACTACTAGAAATCTGAGGTTGGAATAGCATTGTTCTACAGTAGAATATAATGCCGTATTTCTCAAACTCTAGTCTCAGGTCTGCATTACACACTCTTAAAAATTATTGAGGACTGGCTGGGCATGGTGGCTCACACCTGTAATCCCAGCGCTTTGGGAGGCTGAGGAGGGGATCACTTGAGGTCAGGAGTTCAAGACCAGCCTGGCCAACATGGTGAAACCCTATCTCTACCAACCAAAATTAGCTGGATGTGGCGGGCATGCCTGTAGTTCCAGCTACTTGGGAGACTGTAGTGGGAGAATCTCTTGAACCCAGGAGAAAGAGGTAGCAGTGAACCAACATTGCATCACTGGACTCCAGCCTGACTGGTGGAGTGAGATCCTGTCTCAAAACAACAACAAAAAATTACTGAGGACTGTAAAAAACAAAACATTTGTTTATGTGGGTTATCTCTTCTTTTCCTGTTTAAAAAATTTAATAAACTGGAGCTTATTTTCTTACACCATGATAAAGCAACAGAACACAGATGTGAGGAAGCACAGCATGACCCAGTGGGTTAGATCATGCTATTTTTACCTTCTTAGAGAGACTTGGGCAATTTAGATATATTTTAAGGAAAAGAAGACATTTTCCTTAGACTTTTTTTTTCCTCAATGCAATTTTATTTTGCACATTTTTTTTTTTTTACTTTAAGTTCTTGGATACATGTGTAGAACATGCAAGTTTGCTACATAGGTATATATGTTGCACATCTCTTAAAAAATCAGTGTGTTGGTAAACTTTAAAATATATATATTTAACTTTTATTTTAGGTTCAGGGGTACAAGTGCAGGTTTATTATATAGTAAACTTGTAACTTGAGGGTCTGGTGCACAGATTATTTCATCACCCAGGTACTAAGTGTAGTACCTGATAGGTTTTCTTTTGTTCTTTCTTTTTTTCTGAATCTCTGCCTTCTCCCACCCTCCACCCTCAAGTAGGCCCCAGTGTCTTTTGTTCCCTTCTTTCTGTCCATGTGGTTCTCATCATTTAGCTCCCACTTATCAGTAACAACACACAGTATTTGATTTTCTCTTCATGCATTAGTTTGCTAAGGATAATGGCCTCCAGCCCCATCCGTGCTCCTGCAAAGGACATGATCTCATTCTTTTTTATGACTGCATAGTATTCTATGGTGTCTATATGTTCCACATTTTCTTTATCCAATCTACCATTGATGCATTTAGATTAATTCCATGTCTTTAATATTGTGAATACTGCTGCAATAAACATACACAGGCATGTGTCTTTATGGCAGTATGATTTCTATTCCTTTGGGTATATACCCAGTAGTGGGGTTGTGGGGTCAAATGGTAGTTCTGTTTTTTTTTTTTCATTTTATTTTTATTTTAGAGATGGGGTTTCACTATGTTAGCCAGACTAGTCTCAAACTCCTGACTTTGTGGTCCACCCGCCTCGGCCTCCCAAAGTGCTTGAGATTACAGATGTGAGCCACCACGCCTGGCCAGAGGTAGTTCTGTTTTTAGTTCTTTGAGGAATCATCACACTGATTTCCACAATGGTTGAACTAATTTACACTCCCACCAGCAGTGAATAAGCATTCCCTTTTCTCTGCAACCTTGCTGGCATCTGTTATTTTTTGATTTTTTAATAATAGCCATTCTGACTGGTGTGAGATGGTATCTAATTGCGGTTTTCATTTGCATTTCTCTAATGATTAGTGATACTGAGCATCTTTTCATATGCTTGTTGGTCACACATATGTCTTCCCCAGACTGAAAACTGGACCCCTTCCTTACACAATATCCAAAAATCAATTCAAAATGAATTAAAGATCTAAATGTAAGACCTAAAACTATAAAGATCCTGGAAAATAAAGTAGGAAATACCATTTTGGTCATAGAAATTGGCAAAGATTTCATGATGAAAACACCAAAACCAGTTGCAACAAAAGCAAAAATTGACTAATGGGACCTATAATAATTAAACTGAAGAGCTTTTGCACAGCAGAACAAAACAAAACAAAACAAACAAAAAAACAACTATCAATATAGTAAACAGGCAACCTACAGAACGGGAGAAAATATTTGCAAACTATACATTTGACAAAGGTATAATATCCAGAATCTACTAGGAACTTAAACAAATGTACAAGAAAAAAAAAACAACTCTATTAAAAAGTAGGCAGAGGATATGTGGGTAATTTCTAGAAATATTTACCATAACAGAAATGAAAATTGATAAATTTTCACAATATGAGAATACATAATCCTACCTTCTATTAGCTGTCAGAGTGCTGCTGTCAGCACATATCAGGTAGCTTCTGGAAAATTCAACTGTACACTCATGAAAAACAAAGTGAAAAAAGGCAAATAACTGTATTATAAAAATAGTTTTGGCCTTGGAGATGTCCATCATTATAATGGGAACCTCTGCTATAATTTAGGTTCAAATTCTGGCTCTGTCACTTACTAATTGGCCAAGTTGCTTAATCTCACTAGGCTTCAGTTTCCTCATCTTAAAATGTGCATAGTAATGTCTCTTCATTCCATGAAATAGTGTGTATAAATACCATACCTTGGTTCCAGGTAAGCCTTCAGTAACAAGTAGCTGTTATTAATATGTGTTGTGTATCTAACTGAGAAATTTTAGCCCACCAGCAGAATTAGGTAAGGGAACAGAGATTGTCTGTACCCAGGGGGATTTATATCATCAGTCCCAATGAGGCCCCACTATTTCCCCTCTTATTGCTGAGTAAAGTATAATAGCTTTTATACTTTAGCATTTATACTTCTTAAGTATAAACTGCATTTCTAAAATGAATGTGGCTGACAGAGAAAGAAAATAAAGTAATAGTTACTGAATACTTTTATAACTTCTGTGCATTTTGATCTATTAAAGAGGAACATTTTTGTATTTTATCCACATCATTAAATTTTTGTTAAAAAATAGAATATATTTTTACAGAATGATCTATTTCACAAAATCGTATTTGTCTAAAAGAAAAAGGCAATGAAAAGCTGTCACAACAAATATTACTAAAGTTACTATCTCTGATATCCAAAACAGACTTTTTTTTTCTTTATTATCATTAGTTTTTCGAAACAGGGTCTTTCTATTTTGCTCATGCTAGAGTTCAACTCTTGGGCTCAAGTGGTCCTCTCACTTCAGCCTCCTAATCCCGAGTAGTTGGGATAACAGGCACATGCTATCATGCCTGGCCAAATTTTCAAATATATGATAATAGCCCACTTATTTCAGGATCTCTTTTATATGTAACATTGCAATGATATTGCAGAGTTGGAAATTTTACTGAGACCTGATTTGATTTGATAATTGGTGAATAGCAATTGTTTATGGGGTAGGGTATTTTGTAGAAAAATGCTCTGAAAATACAATGGGAAAGAATATATAGATATAAATTTCATCTTGGCTCCATGTATAATGAAGTATAATGGGATATTATTTTAAATTAAAATCCCTATAAACTTCTTTCTCTTATTCTTGCTATCAATAAAGTGTCTACTTACTCAACAAAGAGCTAACACATGGACATGTTAGGATTGAAATGTCCACGGAAATCTGTAGCTGAATTAGAGGGAAAAGATAAGGGTCACAAAAGTGTCTAGATTTTCATTTTTGAGAAAGTAAAAACAATGAGAAAGCAAAAGACATCTGAAATTTGTTACCCAAAGCAATGTCTGTTGGATGTCAGCTAAACTTCTTGCTTCTTCAGAAGTGCTCCACAGTAACTGAGGGTTAGCATCAGAGCCCTGTCACCCTGCAAGACTGAGGACCATTTTCTAGGTGAGGATGAGAGGGCTGCCTCAGTTCAGAGGGCTTCAGGATTGAATGGATCCTACTTGATTCTACTGCTTTAAACATCCATATTCCAAGTCACGCAGAGAGATCTTGAGGACATCATGCTTAGGGTAACAACAGTCACAGAGGAGTAATATTCCATGATTCTACTTAGATGATATATCTCAAATCGACTCATAGAATCCAAGAGAGGAATGGTGGTTGTCTAGGGCTGGCAGAGGAGGAAATGGGGAGTTACTAATCAATGCGCTTAAAAATGTAGTTAAGCAAAATGAACACGTTCTAGAGATCTGCTGTCCAACATTGTCCGTAGTCAGCAATACTGTGTTACATACTCTTGATTTGTTAACAGGGTAAATCTCATGGTAAGTGTTCTTACCACAATAAAACAATTTTAAAAAAACCTGCTTCTCTGAACATTCTCGGTTAATGTACTGTCCCATGAAAGTAAAAGGAAACAGACTTAGTTAGACCCAAGAAACACAGCTGCAGGGCTTTTCTCTGAGATTTGTGATCAGGCACGAAGTGACTCAGGAAGATACTGACTATGTGTTCTTCAAGTTAAGTGGTGTTTTGAAGAGCAGTCATGGCAAAAACCCCAATTAGTTGTGAAATTATTGAAGAAGGATCTATGTGTGAGAGTTGAGAGGACATCTTGTGAACCTTAAAAGCAAATGGTAATGTTTGCTTTTATCCTCTTTGTTTTTAGAGAAATCTGCAATGGCAGGAAAAACCAGATTATAGGCCAACAATGAAGAAGAGTCAGTAATGAGCCACTTTAGGCGGGAAGCCTAAACCACCCCTGCCAGGTGCTCCAGATGTTTCCTCTTGCCTTGCCTCATCTCTTCAATTTTATCTGTATTGCACTCTTGCCAATTTCTTCTACCTAATTGCAACCCCCCCACTAACCAATACTCCCTTTAATGTCTTTAAATAAGCCACAGACTAAGAGTCGAGAAAGGACATGTTGACAAGAGTGATGGTAATTCTCCAAGCAGTATCTACTTATCCGCAAGTGTAAAAAACACATCCTTATCTCTTCTCAACTCACTGACTGATATTTCCATGCCATCTCCAGAAGGTGTTTGGGTGCCTATGCCAACAGTTTTTCTGAAGCCATAGTGTGAAAAAATAATTTTCCCCAGAGGACAGAAGATTATTTATCTTGGAGCTAACCAGATATTTTGCAGGATCCTGTACGATCATTTCAGCCAGTGACGAGCGGAAGTTAGCTTCTTCTGACACGCAAAGAAGAAAAATGCGATGTTCTCCCTGCCCTGATGTCATCTCCGATTGTTATTTTTACTGTACTTCTGAATAATAGGATTTCTGACATAAAGATTTATCTCAGGATTCAGCACAGTAGTGTTCTGAGATCAGGGACACTTGCAATGATGGATTTATACCGGTTGTGATTCTCTGACTAATTTGCTTTGAAAGAAATGAACACTTGGAAAAACCAAAACACCATTCCCAAGATTTTGCCTCCTAACTAAAAATACAATAGGAAATATAATGCAAAAATTTATTGTTTTGGCAAGGAATGACAAGATAAGCTTATTCACTTGTTATTTAAGTAATTAAATAAATGCTGATAAACTCAGTGGGACTTCTTTCTTCTTTACACAAAAATTGCAAGACCCTACAGTACCTTTTTTCCTCTTTGCTAATGTGAATGATTTTGAACACTTGCCATTTTGCTGCAAGTATTGATTGTTTTCCTGGCTTCCCCTCCAAGTTCCATAGATATGTATGTTCATATTTTCACTTTCAACAACAGAGATGAGGGGGTTCAGGTCATGGCAGGGGTCTGTATGAATCTGCTGGGGGATGCCATAACAGAATGCCACAGACTGAGTGGCTTAAACAACTGATACTTATTTTCCCACAATTCTAGAGCCTGAAAGGCTAAGGTCAAGGTGCTGGCAGGGTTGATTTCTGTTGAGGGCTCTCTTCTTGGCTTGCAGAAGGCCACCTTCTCGCTATGTTATCACATAGCATTTCCTCTGTGTGCCTGTGCTCCTGGTATCTCTTCCTTTTCTTATGAAGACACAAATCTGCAAAAAGCAGTTCTGCCCATCACTTGGTATATAAGAACTTGGGCTGAATCCAATCATCTTTTCTTGAAGACTTGAGGAGTGTGGTGCTGTGGTGATCAACCAATGTGTTTTAAGGCATCAGCTCATTAACTTGATTGTACTTGACAGATATTATTATTCCCTTCTGGCTACTTGCATCAAATCTGAATTGTGTCAAAGGTTTATTTTAAATAAAAGTACATTATTTCATGGTTTGTGATCATTTGATGAGGTGGAATAGAGGAGGTTTTATTTTTATTATTGGGAAAAATGTAACATAACGTGATTTTTTTTTTTTTAAAGCTTACTTAAAAGCAGTGGAAGGAGAATGGATATTGGAATTACATCTCAGCTAGTCACTTGCCAAGTTACCCATGTGACTTGCTTAACTACCTCTGCTAAAAATGCAGTAGTTGCAACTTTGTGACAAAATGAATCTAGATCTCAAGGAACACTTAATGAATGCATATTATCTAACAATATGTGCTGGATACTACCAAAAACATTTTTATTTTTAATTTTTACAATTACATAAAAATAATATAAATTTGTGGCAATTAAAAATTCATTTTTTAAGTACTTTCAAATTATTAATCTCATTTTATCAATAACTGGAGTGGGGAAAAGCTGGTTTTTTTTTTTAAATGAAAGAACCACTCCATCTTGTAAAATACAGGCCTAACAGGATTCTTAGGGATGATCTGATCTAACTCTTCTTGTCTTAAATGAGGAACCTGATACCTGAACGAATCAAATGAATTGTTCAAGGTCACATAGTAAGTTGTGGGACTGGGTTTATCTGCCCAACAGTTCAGAGTTTTTACTCTTTGCAAGCATCCTGCTAGGTATTGAACTTGCTCTTGGTGTGGAAGAGGAGTCAGCCAAGCACAGAGTTGGCTGACTGTGATGATGCACTACTGTGCATGCTGAGATGAAGATGGTCTTAAGGTACAATGAGAGCACGTAGGAGGCAGGCTGGGGTGACACGGGAAGGCTTTCCTGGAAGAGGAGTTGCCTGATAGGAGTTCTGATTCATGAGTACATTAATTAGGAGAAGGACCAGGGCAAAGACCATGTCTGACAAAGGAAACTGTGTGTGCAAAGCTATAGTGGCTTGACAAAGCCTAGTATTCCTAGGGAACTACCAGTAGTTCAGGACAGCAGGAGCCCAGGGTGGTTATGGTGTGCAGAAAAGAAGAGGCTGGAGAGCAGGTAGGGCCACATGGTGCCTTTCTAACCTGTATGCCCTGCTGAACAGTATGGATTTTCACCAGAAGGCAATGCGGAGTAGCTGAGGGATCTTAAGTGAGGATTGAGAGCTTGTCCTTGAGGGGGAAATAAAACATCTCTTCCATTGGAATGGGCAGAAAGGAAGTAAGAATTAGGTATTGGTGTTAAAGGGGAGAGATGATCCAGGTTTATCCCAGCACACTTCCTTCCATAGTACACGGCTTTAATTCTTGTTACTACTTGTATATTCTAAAGCACCGTATCTTGAAAAAAATTATGTAATTGGATCACATTCTAATTCAGAGTCATCAAGGCTAATATTTCTCCATAGATTTGTGGAATGGGAAATGTATACCTGAAATGTTACCTTGGTATATGAAACAGTAAATATAAATCCAATTCTGCTCCAAGTTAAGAGAAAAAGCTAGGAATATGCAGTTCAGGAACGTAAAGACACAGGATCTGGGAAAGAGCACTGGGTGAGGAATCTGCAGAGTGGGTTTAGCCATAGCTCTGCCACCAGCTCCCCTCGGCAAACCCTGAGAAACTGAGTTTGCACTAAGAACAAACACTTGCATGGTGTGCATACAGTGTGCCATGGCACAGTCCTAAAGACTGCATACTTTTTAATTCTTTTAAACCCTCATAATTGTCTCCTCAAATAGGCATAGTAGTATTATCCCCATTTGAAAACTAACACATTGTGGAGTTCACAACTTGCTTGAATTTCTACATCTGGAAAAATTGGGGTGATTGCGAAGGCTCACCCAGGGCTAAGAGAGTGGACTGTTTTACTCGCGTAGCTTCTATAGGCTTTTCTACAGATGTTTTCTGGAGGTTCTTTGCACATTTCCATTAAGGAGCCCAGGATACACCCTTTGCTGAAAGGAGGTCATACAGATATGATCACCCGGGAAAAGCAGTTCCTGGGGTGGAACAGACGAGAGAAGCTGCCATTCCTGAATGCCTCCTGGTGCCTGGCCCTTTCTCCCACACATCCCCCCAAGGAGGATCATGATCCCAACTTTGCAGACAGGAAACCTTTGGCTTACAGTGGGTCAATAGTACATCCGATTTACAGAACCAGTTCGTGTTGGAACCTGGGTGGGAATTTGTGTCCTCCCAACTGGAGGAATCATTCATTGCATCTTGTATTTATGTATAACTGGAGTGAGAGGTGGTGTGAAATGTTCTGAGGGGTAGAAGTAAGTGTTGGTATGGGCATTTGGATTACATTAAACAAAATGTTTTGAATCCTTTGGAGAGTTTCTGCAAGAAAATTATCTTTTTCTGGCAGGGTGCGGTGGCTCATGCCTGTAATCCCAGCACTTGGGGAGGCCGAAGCAGGTGGATCACCTGAGGGTCAGGAGTTCAAGACCAGCCTGCCCAACATGATGAAACCCCATCTCTACTAAAATTACAAAAATTAGCCAGGCATGATAGTGCATTCCTGTAATCCCAGCTACTTGGGGGGGCTGAGTAGGAAAATCACTTGAACCCAGGAGGCAGAGGTTGCAGTGAGCTGAGATCGTGCCATTACACTCCAGCCTGGGCGTTGCAGTGAGACTCTGTCTCAAAAAAAAAAAAAAAAAGAAAGAAAATTATATTTTTCTAACTCCTCAGCTGGAAAAGTCCTAAGATAGGCCCCGATTCTGGGAGCTTGCCCTCTGGCAGCTCTTTCAGGGATGATCCTTCAGAGAGGCAAAGGTGGAGCCACTCCCCAGAGGCACCTGTGGTGTGAGAGGGGAAGCGGGTGGTCACTAGGTTGCTGCTGATTGAGACCCTCTGGTCTGTACATTACTCCCGCCACCAGGGCTGGCTGCCACCTTACACACTGTCACCTCCTTCCTTTTCCCTTAAAGGGGTCCGTTTTTTCATTTAAGCCAGTTGTCTTATGTATCTGTGTGTTGTTGAAAAGGAAGAAAAAGATGTGATAAAACAAAAAAAACTGGGTCACACACACCATGCAGCTTGCCTGATACACTCACAGGAATTTTATATGATTTTCAGGAACTTCATTAGTTCTGTACTTGGAAACCATCTTTTACATACTTTTAAGTGAAATAAGTTTTGTGTGAATAAGTCACACAAACTCTGCAGGCCTCGCAGTTAACTAAACGATGAAACAAAGGGAGTTAAATAACATAACACTCCAGGTGTTTAAAATAAGGTTCAGCAAATCCCAACTGTGTGGTTATACCTATATCTATTTTAAAGCAAGAATGTAGAAGCAACTTGATCGTGTAGACGGTAAACTCTTCAAGGGCAGGGACCACCTCTTTAATTTCTTTTGATTCCCCCAATGCTTGGTGCTTAGCACTGAGCAGGTGTTTGTAAGTGCTTGTTGGCTGTGAAGCCAAGCGCTAAGATGCAGAAGCTTTATTTGTCTTCATGGATCTGTGTTGGGGCCATCCCTGCCAAAATAGGCCAGCGAATTAAATATTCTATAATTAGACGTACAGTGTTCCACCAGGCACTCTGTGTTCCTGCTTGTCAATGTGTCTCCACAATGACGTAGTGACAGTTGCCAGTCTCTCTGAGGCCTGTGTTCAGCTGATGAGAATGTTAATTTCACTTTATTTTTATTCCTGGTGGAGAAGAAACTCATTACTCAAGTGTGTCGCAGAAGGGCTGTTATTTTATAATTCAAGAAGGGGATTTTCTTTCCCTTGAATTGCAAGTAATGGGTTGAGGGTTTAAATTAGAAAATTGAAAAAGGTCTGTCTGTAAAGTCAAACTAATGTAGTGTGAGTAGTCTGAAAGGGAAATACATATACAAGTTACTCCCATTTATTGAGAACTTCTTATGTGTCAGGAGTTTTGTGTATAATATGTTATTATCCCACTTTATCTTAACAGAAACTCCCTGGCAAAGCTCTTAAATTATTTCCCCATTTTACAGATGAGGGATGGGTTCAGAGAGAAGAAAAGCTTGCTCAAGGTCACATAAATGGTGTTAAATACAATTTGTAGGAGGCCACTGATTTGGCTAAGCTCCTGCACTAGGCTCCAATAAAGCAAACCAAAATGGAATCTCTTGTGCTAAAAAAGTTCCACGTAACCTAAATGGTTTATCTAACCTTCCAAGAAGTCAGAAGAAAGAGATAATAGCCAAACATCCAAAGAGGACAGTTTTAGCAGGCATGATAAGTAAGTCCGTCTGCTTTAACCCTTACCAGGAAAGTAACTTTGAAACGACAGATCCCCTTGTGCTCTTCCTTTTTGCTTTCTTCAGCCTTTTCCTGCCTGGGAGTACTCACTGCTCACAGTTTGGAGTAGAGTTCTGTGAACCTCTTCCGGTCCTGAGCACTGCCTCTTTGTGAATTGCTCTTTGCTCAAATAAAATTTAACAAATAAACTTTGTTAAATTTATTTTGAGCTAAAGTTTTTTCTTTCTTTCTTTCTTTTTTTTTTTTTTTTGAGAGGAAGTCTCACTCTGTTGTCCAAGCTGGAGTGCAGTGGCGTGATCTCAGCTCACTGCAACCTCCATCTCCCAGGTGTAAACTATTCTTCTGCCTCAGCCTCCTGAGTAGCTGGGACTACAGGCACGTGCCACTATGCCTGGCTAATTTTTTTTGTATTATTCAGTAGAGATGGGGTTTCACTATGTTGGCCAGGCTGGTCTTGAACTCCTGACCTTGTGATCCGCCCACTTCGGCCTCCCAAAGTGCTGGGATTACAGGTGTGAGCCACCACAGCTGGCCTAAAGTTTTTATCATTGGAGACTGGTGAGGGGGGTCTCCAGCATGTCTCTCTCTCCTCTCTCTGATTTTAAACTGCTGTGCTTCATCACTTCCTCTCCTCTCCCCTACCTCCCCTTCCTCTCCTGCTCTCTCCATTCCTGCTTGGTAGTTAGCCAGTGAGCAGGCACTGGTGTGTGTTTGCAGTTGCCCTTCCTCCTTCTCCCTATCTATAGTTTGGGTTAAATAAATAACCGTATAGTTTTCTGTGTGTAGGGATTTCTGTGTAGGGCTATGGCAGCTGTATATATTCCACAATTTTTTTTCATGTACATTCTTCTTCCATTTCTATTACTTTAGCCAAAGAAAGGAAAGAAACTAGGATTAGGAACCATAACCACCACAGGCACATCAGTGTTTGCCACTGAGGTATGGTTTTACTTGATCCTCACAACAAATCCTGGGAGGCATGGAGGGCAACATGGTGAATCGTCGATTTTTGCTTGAGGAAGAGAAACCTCACATTGTAAATGCTGAAGATCACTCAGGTGGTAAATAAGACACCACACTGGAATCCAGGTCATTGATTCTAAATGTGGGATTCTTGAAAATACAGTGGAGTGTGAATTTGCAAAGGTTTCTCAGGGATTTGGGGCAGATGGCAGCCTGACTCCATCCCACTCCCCCTCCATTCCCAGCTCTAAACCTGTTGTATGTCCTGAGCCCAGCAGCTGGGGGGCTGGCAGGCAGCTCAGAGCAATTAAGGACTTGGGCTCCATGGCGATTCCAACAACTGGGTGAGGCCTCTAAGAGCACGCAAGGAACAGTAACAACACATACAAGGACACCCTTCAGCCAAATAAGTGAAGATCAAGGAGAACGATCAGAATTAAGTGGAGCAGCCTGGGAGATATTTGTCAACTTTAATTAAGGAAAGTAAGGTGACTCAAGGGAATTCAAGGATAGTTCAAAGAAGGCTTTGCAATTAAAGGCTATGATTTGAGAGATTCAAGTTAGTAATTTGAAAGGCCAAGTAGAAGAAAAAAAATCTTTTTTTTTTTTTTTTTTTTGAGACGGAGTCTCACTCTGTCGCTGAGACTGGAGTACAATGGCGAGATCTTGGCTCACTGCAACCTCCACCTCCCAGGTTCAAGGGATTCTTCTGCCTCAGCCTCCTGAGTAGCTGGGACTATAGGCGCCTGCCACCTTGCCTGGCTAATTTTTGTATTTTTAGTAGAGACAGGGTTTCACCATATTGGCCAGGCTGGTCTCAAATGCCTGACCTCATGATCTGCCCACCTTGGCCTCCCAGAGTGCTGGGATTACAGGAGTGAGCCACCATGCCCATCAACCTATGATGGATTTATCGGGATGCAACCACATTGTAAATTGAGGAGCAGTTTTACTTGTTTCTATGAATTGAGCATTATGTGTATGTATCTATACAAGTTTATAGTCTAAGATTTGAAAAGACACATGTGAAGAGAAGAGATATATAAAATTTGTATTACTATATATGGGTGTATATGTATATATGTATGAAGGTATTGCTTGCAAACCCACCCCCCCCCAACTGTGTGTGAGTCTCTTTGTACCTTAGATTATAAGTTTGTTTTATGTGTTTTTTTTTTTTTTTTTAACTTGAGGTGGTATTGTTTGAATTCTATTTGTGAAGTTTAGTGTTTTTTTTTTTTGAGAGTCAGGGTCTCTGTCACCCAGGCTAGAGTGCAGTGTTATAATCATGGCTCACTATAGTCTTGAACTCCTAGGCTCAAAGGATCCTCCTGCCTCAACTTCCTGAGTAGTTGGAACTACAGGCACATGCAACTATGCCCAGCTAATGTTTTAATTTTTGGTAGAGACAGGATCTCACTGTATTGCCTAGGCTGGTCTTGAACTCCTGGGATCAAGCGATCCTCCTACCATAGCCTCCCAAAGTACTAGGACTATAGGTGTGAGTCACCGTGCCTGGCCATATAAGTTTTTAAAGACAAGACCTGTATGTGTTCTTTGAGGGTCTTTGTAGGTCCCTCCAGCTGGGGGGATAATTAGCAAATGCAAAATTTGAAGAAGCCACACTGCTGAAGCCATGTTTAGGCCTTCATTACTTCTCTCTTAGACCGATACTTTCCAAATGTTGATGTACATTCAGATCTCATAGAGATCTTATTAAATACGGAGTTTGATGCAGGAGGTCTGGGGTGGGGCCCTAGGTTCTACATTTCTACATTTCTTTTTTTTCTTTTTTTTTTTTTTTTTTGGAGATGGCATCTTGCTCTGTTGCCCAGGCTAGAGTGCAGCGGCGCAATCTTGGCTCACTGCCGCCTCTGGCTCCCGGGTTCAAGGTGGCTTGTATTCAGAACTTAGAAGGTATTTAAGATTGGTGACTAATTTACTTTTATCTTTCTGTTCTACTTTCTCTTTGTACTCTGGCCAGAACTTTAGGCTCTTGATAAATATTTGTTGAATATTGGCTGCTTAGGGAGGGGAAAGAAACCAGGAGAAGTGAGCTTGGAAGGGGAGGGTGGCTAACATATTTTTCCCTCAAATCACAGCTGCTCCTAGGCAAAGTTGGGAAGAGGCATGTGGTTCCCCACCCCCCGACCCCAGCCTCGGGACTCTGTTTCAATCTTGCTGTGAGCTATCCCGTCCACAGAGTCCCCAGTCCAAATGGGTACTAATAATCATTGCTTTAGTATGCAAAACCTCTTAAAGTTGTTTGTGAAATTATTCTTTTGGTTCAAACCTAAAAAACCCAGAGGAGCAACTAGAAGAGGTGATATATTAGATATTAGCAGGCCATGAAAGAAAGTGGGGGCAGGAGAGCCTTTCATGAGCCCCTCAAATGGCAGAGATTGGCCCTTAGAAGAATCATCAAATAAGAAACGCTAGCAAGGGTGAGAGGCAGAATCATTCCGCCCAAGTGACGAAGAGGCTGAGCCCATGCTCTGCAGTTTGAAGCGGGCGGCGACCGGATGGCAAAACAGGCAGATTTCCACACAATCTTCCTCCCCCACTCCCCGTCTGAATTACCCAGCTCTGGAGTGGCAAACCGTGTGTAAGATACTCAGGCTTCTTTTAAAGTGGATCCAAGACAGGGCTGACAGATGAGTGCACAGCACGGACTGGGGAATTTTCAACTGGGAGAAACTGAGCAGAAAGAAAAGTAAGCAAACAGCTGAGAGGTCTTCCCATTAGTTTTAATTTAGGCATCAAAGAGAAACCTGACAACACAATGAAAGCAGCAGTCAAAGACCTCGGTTGTAGGAACAGAGGATAATAAGGCAAAATTAAAGAGCTGTAAAACACTCAGTGCCAGCGCCTCCCCAGAGCCAGGCGTCCCGCTCCTAACTAACGAGGAGGGTGAGGAGGAGGGAGGAAGGAGCCAGAGAACTGGAGAGACGATTTTGCTCCCTATCAGCGTGGGGAAAGCAGGAAGGATGGAGGAAGGGAAGGGCCTGCAGCATTGCGTCATGTGGCCTGCTTGGGCCAAGCCACTGTCCCTTTCTCTCTCCTCCCATGTGGTGCAGTGCCTGGCCCAAAGAGGGTGCTTGGTGAATGTTTGCGGATCGCCAGTTGCTTGTATGAGGTTGGGTCCCTGTTTAGTCGAGACTTGGCTGATGGTAACTTCTCTGCTTCCTTATTCTTGAGACAGAGTCTGAAGCTGGGAAGAGAGCTCCAGTTATCTTTTAATAATCTGCAGAGAAAGCAAAAGCAAATAACTAAAATGAGACACCCAACAAATCCCTAGAAATGAAAGCACAGAATTCACATCTAAGGGCATGTTTTACTCATCAGGGTACTGTAAGTTCCCGTTTCTCTTTCCTCCCCACCCCTCCTCCTCCTCCTCCTCCCTCCTCCTTCTTCCCTCTTCCTCCTCTTCCTCCTCCTCCTCCCTCCTCCTTCTCTCTTCCCTCTTCCTCCTCCTCCTCCTCCCCCTCTTCCTCCTCTTCCTCTTCCTCCTTCTTCCCTCTTCCTCCTCCTCCTCCTCCTCCTCCTCCTTTTTTGGTGTATGTGTAGGCGGCTGGGGGGATAATTAGTAAATGCAAAATTTGAAGAAGCAGCCACACTTCTGAAGCTGAGTTTAGGCCTTTATTACTTCTGTCTTAGACCAATGCTTTCCAAATTTTGATGTGCATTCACATCTCATAGAGATCTTGTTAAATGCAGGAGTTTGATGCGGTAGGCCTGGGGTGGGGCCCTAGATTCTACTTTTCTTTTCTTTTCCTTTTCTTTCGTTCTCTCTCTCTCTCTCTCTTCTTTCTTTCTTAGGTGGAGTCTTGCTCTGTTGCCATGCTGGAGTGTAGTGGCACAATCTCAGCTCACTGCAGCCTCTGCCTCCCGGGTTCAAGCAATCCTCCTGCCTCAGCCTCCCAGGTAGCTGGGATTACAGATGCCCACCACCACACCTGATTAATTTTTGTATTTTTAATAGAGACAGCTTTCACTGTGTTGGTCAGGCTAATCTTGAACTCCTGACCTCAAGTGATCCACTCACCTTGGCCTCCCAAAGTGTTGGGATTACAGGTGTGAGCCACTGCGCCCAGCCCTCCATTTCTAGCAAGCTCCCAGGAGATATCATTGCTTCTTGGATCTTCGTTCCCTTTGAATCTCCTGGGGGAGATTTAAACAATACTAATGATGACTGCCCGATGTGGTGGCTCATGCCTGTAATCCAGCACTTTGGGAGGCTGAGGTGAGAAGGATTACTTGAGTCCAGGAGTTTGAGACCGGCCTGGACAACATAGTGAGACCCCATATCTACAAAAAAAAAAAAAAAGAAAAGAAAATTAGCCCAGCATGATGGCACATGCCTGTAGTCCCAGATACTCAAGAGCTTGAGGCAGGAGGATTGATTGAGCCTGCGAGGTCAGGACAGCAGTGAGCTGTGATTGTGCCACTGTACTCCTGAGCGACAGAGCAAGACCTTGTCTCAAACAAAAACAAAAACAAAACTGAAGTCAGTGTCCCACTCCAAAGACTGTGATCTTTAACACGGGGTGTGAGAGTTTTCCAGGCCCTCCAGGTGACTTACATGTGTAAGTGAGGGTTGAGAACAGCTGATACGGAGGGTGGAATGGTGGTGTGGAAGCCCACGGGCCAGCAGCAGATTTACCCTGGTTTGAATCTGGCCCTGCCGTTGACTGGCCAAGTAACCGTGGGTGTGCACTCCATTATACGAGCCTCAGTTTTCTCATCCATGAGAACAGGGGATAATACTGCCTCCATCTTAGGATTGTGAGGCTTAGCCTGTTCATGCATGAGGTTGCAATGTTTTGAATTTTTGCAGTCAGGCCTTGGCAATGACCGTGAGCGTAGGCTGTAAGTAACTCCCACATGCTTAGCATTCCAATAATGGAACACTAGGCATAAATGCATCTTAAATACGTATGTTCAGTTCCTAATACAGGGCAGGGTATACATGATTAATCCATATGAACATTTGTTGCCTCCTCTCTTGTTACTTTCTAGTCTAGAAACACATGGAGCTAGATTAAAACTCATGATTTGTGATTCAAATTTGGTCAGTAATGAGTTTTGATGGACTTGGATAGATTTTTAAAAATTTTACAAATCTATCATTTAAATATCCAAAGGTTACATACAAGTCTAGATTTTGGCTTCTTTGGAAGCATATCAAGATTTGGTAATAATGGGCGCCATTTGGCCTGCCTGGAGCTGAGGAGCTCTTTCCCCCTTTAGAAAGGGCATTGCCTTTCCATTTGCTGAGCATCTTGTCACTGTCTCCATCACGGCCTCAGTGTCTACATGTGCGCCTACATTGCCCCTCCAGCTTTTTCATTTACGGTGCCTGCCTGCACCTCACCAATATTTGAGCTTGCCACTTCTGGTCTACAAGCTCACTCGTAATTCCTCATCTTCCAGGATCTGGTTACAAACCACTGGGCATGCCACTTCTTGCCGTTTGTTATTCAGACTCCAGATTTTCACACAATAATGCTTACAGTTTTCTCCCTGGTTCCTGGGAGTGAAATGACTTTCCTTCTTCATATGTTGCTTGTCTCAGTACTCTTTTTCCTCAGTACTTCGGTGCATTACAACATGTCCTACAATGCTAAACTGATTCCTGATCCTTTTAAGTGAGCATTCTTTCCCCCATCCCTAGAAGATTTAAGGATCTTCTCTTAGTCCCCAGTGTTCTGAAATTTTAACAAGTTGTGCTTTGTGTTGTTTTATTTTCTTCCACTGTTCTGAGCACCCTATGGGCTCTTCACCTGGAAAACTCAGGGAAACTCAGCATGGGAGATTTTCTAAATTGTTTCCTTGATGGTATCCTAAGAGGGAGAATGTTTCTTAGAACAGTGGGCTAGGATTTCTCAGTTACCACAGGGCAAAAAATTATATATATATTTTAAAAATTTATCACTCCCCTCCTCCCCGCCGCCCAAGATGCTGAAAGGAAAGAAGGCCAAGGGGAGGAAGCAGGAAGCCAAGAAGGTGGTGAATCCCCTATTTGAGAAAAGGCCTAAGAATTTTGGCATTGGACAGGACATTGAGCCCAAAAGAGACCTCACCCACTTTGTGAAATGGCCCCGCTATATCAGGTGGCAGTGGTAGAGAGCCATCCTCTATAAGCGGCTGAAAGTGCCTCCTGTGATTAACTAGTTCACCCTGCGATTAACCAGCCCACCAAACAGCTACTGAGCTGCTTAAGCTGGCTCACAAGTACAGACTAGGGACAAAGCAAGAGAAGAAGCAGAGGCTGTTGGCCCGGGCCGAGAAGAAAGCTGCTGGCAAAGGGGACGTCCCCCGCTGAGAGACCACCTGTCTTTGGAGCAGGAGTTAACACCATTGCCACCTTGGTGTAGAACAAGAAAGCTCAGCTGGTGGTGCTTGCACACGACGTGGATCCCATGGAGCTGGCTGTCTTCTTGCCTGCTCTGTGTCATAAACTGGGGGTCCCTTACTGCATTATCAAGGGGAAGGCAAGACTGGGACGTCTAGTCCACAGGAAGACCTGCACCACTGTCACCTTCACACAGGTTAACTCGGAAGGCGGAGGCGCTTTGGCTAAGCTGGTGGAAGCTATCAGGACCAATTACAACGACAGATATGATGAGGTCTGCCGTCACTGGGGGAGGCAATGTCCTGGGTCCCAAGTCTGTAGCCCACATCACCAAGCTTGAAAAGGCAAAGACTAAAAAACTTGCCACTAAATGGGTTAAATATACACTGTTGAGTTTTCTGTACATAAAAATAATTACAATAATACAAATTTTCCTTCAAAAAATTTATCTTTGCATTATTTAACACTAGCACTGGCCACTGGTGCTCAACAATCGTAAAGCTCAACAGAATTAAGAGAACTTTCTTGTGAAGTTGAAGTTTTAGGATTTAAATTTATGACCATATTTGTCGTATTTCTCAGCAAAGGCACAAGATGCTCAGAGTGCTGAGTGACTGGCTCTGCTGGTGGCCCCTCATTCCATCTGAGGGTTCAGTCCAGCCAGATTTCAGAATGATTATCTGTTGATACGAGTACTCCCAAACTTCCCATAACGTTTCCCTGAATTATTCCTCCATAGCCAACTTATTACTGTCTATTTCTTCCCACAACGATGCTGGAGTTTTGATGGTTGGAGTGGGTTGTAGTGGCAGGGAATAGTGGTCAAAGAAGGAGGAAGGAGACGCATCCACCAGTTTCCTGCTGAGTTGACAGAAGCGTTTCCTGCTTGACCTGCCCTTAGAAAGAACTGCCTGCTAAGGCGTATACTGACGGCTGGGAGTGTCGGGGGCTGAGGGTAGGGCTGGAAAAGATGTGTAAACCTGTTGGGAAAACCCAAAGGAATGAAGGTTAAGTGTAGAAATGGTTGAATTTAAATGGAAATCATTTGGAATGCTTTATAGGGATAGTTTATCTTTTAACTCAAGATTTATATTTGAAAGGTTTGTGGTTATAGAGGAATATTCAAATACCTTCTTTAAAAAATAAACAAAAATGTCATTCTCACCTCCAAAACACTGCACTTAAATTTTAGATTAGTAATAAATAAGAAATCTGGATGGAACTGAAGTGTTTCTGAAGAATTTTGGGAGCTGGGCAGGCTTTTCCGCAAACGAACAGCAGGCTTTGTTTTAGAAAGATATTTTGTGATGTCTAAAGAGACAACCAAGGCCTGGTTTCTCATTCTTTTCTCACTGGGTTAACTTCACCAACCACAGAAACTGTACGTGGTGTCTTTGGGGCCTACTCCTTATAAGAGATAATCTATACCTGGCTCATTATTTAGACCTAAAAAGGAGGGGGAGGCTGGGTGCTGGTGGCTAATACCTATAATCCCAGCACTTTAGGAGGCTGAGGCAGGAGGATGGTTTGAGGCCAGGAGTTTAAGACCAGCCTGGGCAACACAGTGAAACTCTGTCTCTGCAAAAAAATAAAAAATGTAAAAAGGAGGAGAAAGAGTGAAAACAAAGCCAACTTTTTATGAAATCTGTTTTAGTTTAAACCAAAGATAAAAAGGATACCCCACAAGGAACAGCAGCTGTAGGATTAGGTTCGTGAGGATGGATTGTTGAAAATGGGCAACCTAGCCTTTTTTTTTTTCTGTTTATCTCCTGCTTCCACAGAAGCTATCCCAGAATTGTGGGTCTCAATGGCCTTAAATCCAGTTTTGCTCTGTTCCTTTCCACAAATATTGGTGACATAGGCTGGCTGTTCCCATGTCCTCTATTCAATACCCTGCTTGACCACAAGGTCATGCAGAGGAAGCATAACATAGAGCTCTAATAATGTTTCTTGTAGTTCCAGAAGTTAAATAGATATCGTGAAGGCCACTCATTTTTCCCCCAATATGCACAGGTGCTTTGGGAGCATCAACTCTGGGGTAGGCAGTGGGTTGTTCCCCATGAAACGAGCACAAAAGAGGAATGGCAGTGACTTTCAAGAAATTCTTATGAAATGCATGGATGAAAGGCCAGCACAACAAACCCATATAAACAGATTATCAAATGTGTATGATTTCTGCTATGGACGAAGCTCTTATAGGGAGAGTCCTCCAAGCTTGGAGCAAGGAATCTGCTCCAGGAGATGGTGTTGAAAGCGTATCCCAATCCACCTTCCCCCCAATCATGTCTCATCCCTCGGCCGTTGCATGGGGCATGTATCCCTCTTCAAGTAGATTCTCGGTCGAGAAGGGCCCATGGAACTTTGACTCTTGTACTTAGGTGTAACTTGAGTTTTTATTTTACTTGTAAGAGAATCCTCTCCTTAGGTAATGGGCTACTTTTCACCAACCGTGTGGATTTTTCTCCTTAGAGCTCTTGTAGCCTCCATCCCTGCTGCATGAAGGGTGGAATACAACTCCTGCTATTGTGGTGTGTTGTTTCATTAGCATTGCACTTCTGGAATACTGCTGTTTGGAAAAACTTTCATGCCATTTCATTGCTCAAGAAAGATACTGGTTAAATTTCCAAACTTAGAGATAGTCCTTATGATTCCATCATTTTATTTGTTTAATTGTAGACAAAAACCCCACAGCACTGAAGATAAGCATGCTACCTGAACAACCAGGCTGCCTGAAATCCTGCCTAACCCTGGGAGCATTGCAGTTGCATGAGTGCAAAAGGAGGGAATTCTGCTGAAGGCAAAAATGAAGTCTGTCTGGTCCGGCTGAATACCCATGCCTGGCCCAGGCCTGGCACATAGTGCATGCTCAATAATTATTTGTTCAATGAAGGAGAGAAAACAGGAAATGCAACTTAATAACGCTCCCCTGTCCTTGAAAATATTCTTGTCTGTATCAGATTCTGACATAGCTGGTATCTAATGGACAGCCAGTAGGTACAAGGCTCCATGTTTCACATTGGTCAGTTCATCAGATCCTTCTGGCCATTTTTTGAGCTTGCTTAAAAAATCAAATCTAACAATTACAGTTTTCTCACCAGACTTGAGTAGAATATGTTTGCTAACTTGTCCCAAACTTTTCCTGTAGTGTCAGGTTTTACCTATAAAAATTCAAGGCAGGTTGGGGCAAAATTTCTTTAGCATCCTGTCTTCAACTCTGGAAGCTCAACACATTTCCCTGTTGCAGCCTGACGACAGAGTAGTTCTCTGGGGTGTTATCTGCTTTTACAGTTAAAAAATATTGTAAAAGTAATAATATGCTTTGCCAAACATTCAAACCACACGGAAGCATATTTAAGCAAAAAAGTAACATGCCTGGTCCCATCTCTCTTCCCCCAGACCTTTCTCTGTGAACTTTATTCACCATAGGTGGCTACCACAGCTGCCCATCATCTTTGGATGTTTCTCTGGACTTCTTCTGGGCCTTTTCCTAAGAGCATAGTATTCACATTGCCTTGCAACCTTGGTTTTTAAATTTAACCATATGTTGTGGACATCACCCAGGTCAGTACATTTGATTTAACTCATTCTTTTTATTGGCTGCCAAGTAGTGACGAGCTGCCAGTAGCTAACATTTGTTGATTGTGTCTATGTACCAAGTACCAGGTGTCCTTTTTATTTTATTCTCACAAAAACCATACGAGGTAGTACTTTTTTCCACCCTGTTTTTATATGAGGAAGCTGAGGCTTTTAAAAAATTATAATCCACTTAACTGGTCCCTATTAAGTCCAGTTAATTGAATATATATTTATACATGCATAAACACACACATCCGTAGGGTAAGTCTTGGATTCATTCATCCCACACTGGTTTTTGAGAGCCTGCTATGTGCCAGGAAATGTCATAGGCACTAGGAATACTGTGTTGAAGATGATATGGACCCCGCTTCAGCGGTGCTTATACGCTAGTGCCTAGACAGACGAGAGTCCAGACAGCAGGTGGGCAGGTGGGGACATAAGCTAAGAACAATAAGACAGCAGAGGGAATGGGGGAGTGACCCAGTTGCTATTCCAGAGTGTGTGGTCAGGAAAGACTTCTCTGATGAGAGATCTGAATGAAGCAAGGGAGAGAACATTCTGGAACAGGATAACAAAGATTGAAATGTGTCTGGCAGGTTCAAGGAAAGAAAAACTTATTAAGGATGACTCCAGGGTTCCGGAAGTTCACTGGTATGCTGAGTGGCAGGGCCATTTACTAAGAGGGGATGGGGGAGCTGGGGCAGTTTTGAGAAGGTAGGGGAAGGCAAGAAGAGTTCCATTGTGGACTGACGTTTGCTGTGTCTATTACACATCCAAAGGGAGGTGTTCAGAGAGGAGCCTGGGGTGCAGAGGAGAGGTCAGGGCTGGAGGCTTAATTTGGCCACTGTCAGTCTATGGGAGATGTTAAGCGAATGACTGAGTGACCGAGTGAAAGAGGCAGAGAAGACTAGAATTTCTAAGTCAAGGAAATGCAAACATATTCCTAAATGTTGTCAAATTGTTCTTGAAAAAGTTTTGCCAACTTACACTTACCAATACCCCAGGAGAAGGCTGATTCCATACCCAGGGGTGAAAAATAAACTCTTCTTTCCATTTTAATTTGTATTTATTTACTATGAAATAAATTGAGCACATTTCCAATGTTTTATTGGCCCTTTGCTCCATTTTATCCTGTGATATACCTCTTCATGCCCTTTGCCCATCTTACTGATTTATAAGAATATTGACTTATAGGATTTATTGATATATACATTCATTGATTTATAAGAACTCTTAGAATATTTACATTTAAGAACATTAATCCTTTGTCATAGGTTTGACAGTTTTTAAAATTTTTTCTTCTGATTTTCAAAGTGCTTTTTGCAGTTCAGAAGATAAAAATTTTTGTGTAGTCAAGTTTAATAATATATTTTCTTTTTAAAGCTTCTGAGTTTAATACTTAGAGCAGTCTTTTATAATCTAAGATGACAATAGGTTTCCCTCAGGTTTTCTTGTAATTAAAAGTTTCCAGTGTGTCTTTGATTTCTTTTATTTTCACGGCAGAGTTACTCAGCAAAGGAATCCATGGAACTAACTTCTTTTTAGGCTCATTTGACAACGGCTCACCGCTGGTGAAGCAGGAGGAGGTTAAATAGCAGCTGCCAAACTTTTGGTTGTGCCCAGAGCCCAGCACATGATAGGGGCTTAACATATCTTTACTGAAGAATTCTTTGCTGGCTTTGGTCTTAACCCAGCAGGGCTAAAGCTCTTCATAGTTGCCAAATACTTCCCCTGTTATCTCTTCCAGAGCTCCAGGCTTTCCTGCAGTAGAAAGAGGGACCAGGGAGGAGGCCAGGGTGACTTGGTCAGCACTGACCAGAGCTGGGGACGACAGCTTTATAGAGGAAATGCCTTGCAGACGCCACTGGGGCAGTTCCTTTTCACCCTTCTAGGATTTGGTGACTGGAGAATTTCAAATAAACGATTGCAGTTTCTACTCTGGAGCTCGCTTTGAGGAAGGAGAAAGGGTTTGCTACTCTAAACAAACCATATTATAGGCAAAATGCATTTTGTTTTGCAAACAGGGGAGCTAGTGCGTGCGTGTGTGTGTGTGTGTGTGTGTGTGTGTGTGTGTGTGTGTGTGGAGGGGGGTGTCCCGGTGTCGTTTCCAGTCCTTTTCTTGTCACTTTCTGCCATCTACCGGCCATAGCACAAAATACTCTGGAATGACTTCAATGAGGCCTCTGAGGAAGGAGGTGTTATTCCTGTACCTTCTCAATCTGAAATGTAATTTTCCAGATAAATTGTGTCATAATTCACCAGGATCCAAAATTTATTTTTTCTTCAAAATAACAGTTCTGAAGGAACTGAATTAACTGGGCAATGACTTTATTATTTTTGTTCCCTTGTCTGAGAGCAGTATTTGAACTCTGGCCACCTGAGTTTAACTATTGGTTCTACAATTTATTGTCTGTGTGAACTTGAGCAAGAAACTCAACTTCTCAGTGCCTTCTCCTCCCCATTTGCAACGTGAAGTTGATACTAGATCTTGCCTCTTAGGGTTTGGCTTAGATTATGTGAGTTCTCAGATATAAAGCATGTAGTATCTTGCACTGCAAGAGTCCTCCGTAAATGTTATCTGTTATTTGCTTGAAATCTATGTGAGTTTAGGCAGGCATTACTCTGGAACATAGAGAATTCCATAAATTAGATATTTATAACCTATGCCCAATATTTGCATAGCAATTTTGTTTCCATCTGCTTTCATTTTAACTCTGGCAATTCAGCTCAAAAACAGTAGCCTCTTTTCTGCAGCCGTCTTTATTACCTCCTGCTGGAATAATCCATATTCCCTCTGAGCTCCCATAGCTCAGTATCTGGGCCTGTCTTGGACTGATGATTTCACCTTGGAATGTAGACTTGTCTTGCCTTGTAGACTGCCTGGGTCCCTGAGGGTAAGAAGCAGTCTGATTCATCATTGTCTCTCACAGTCTCCCTTACACTATGTCATTCAGCAACTACTCAAATATTTGTTGAAAAACCGAATGAATAATCTCATTTGATTCTCCCAGGAATCCTGAGTCAGGTACAGCAGATACGTATTGTGCACATTGAATGGATGAGGAATTGTGAGACTTGCTCCAGAGAAGATGGAATGGTAGCACTAGGGCTAGAATTCAAGGCTGGTGAGTCTGTGACACAGCAAAAATGTACATGAAGGAGACTCACAGGAGCAACATAGAGAAGAAGGCTCATCCCCAGCCCATATGCAATGAAGACTAATTTTGGTGGGACTAGGAGGAAGGGTTCGTATCTGAAGCTGATCTGGCTGTCAAGCCTCATCCAATACTCACGGAACTGCATTTTCATAGCCTGATGCCAACTTCCACATTTCCACCATCTCATCAATGATTGTCAGTCTCATGACTAATGCTTTGAGTTGAGATGTCAAAATATTTATTTCTCAAAATCACTTATAATTGTCAGGGGGCCAGAGACTCCCATCAGAACATCCCCTGTTACCTGTGATTAGTTACCAAGATCCTAGCTCTACTGAGCACCAGGGACCAAGAAGATGTCTCTATTCTGTTATTCTCTATTACATTTTCATCCTTTACTTCCAAGGATGAAGGCCAAGTGAGTCTCTCTTGAGGATGTTCAACCTTCCTTCAACAAGAGCTTATGGAGCACCTGCTATGGTCCCTGCTGTGCTGGAGGCACAGGGAAGATGTGGTCCTTGTCCTCTTGCTTACAACCAGGTGGAAAGCCAATTGCACATATGAGTGATTGATATCAGTCAGTCTGGAGGTTTTCATTTTAACTGGATAACTCAACCTAAACTTTTTTTAAGTGAACTCTGGGTGATTTCAGACATACAGACGCTGACTGGACAGGGAATCTACTCCTCTTTCTGATATGTCTTGTCTTTAGGTTCACTTTTGCATTCTATCATAAAAGGTAACCAAGTACCAAGAAAAGGCAACCTTTTCCCCACACCTGCAGCTACTGGCTGATCGTTACTGCAAAGAGAAGGCCTCCAGCTGAGAATACAAGTGGTACATCTTTACAGTTTAAGAAATAACCTTCCCTTGTGTCAGACACCAAATCTCAGATTTGTAGAGAGGTGAGACTACATAGCTAGGAGATATTATGGATCCTAGTGAAACATTCTAACCCCAGAAATAGGGGTAGCACATGACAGTGTTAGGACCTGATGAGACATTAGTGTCCCTCTGGAACCTGGGGCTACTGAAGAAATTGGCCCGTATCCCTCAAGGACACCATAGCTGTGGAGGTTACATGGGATTATCAGCCCAGCCAATAGACACTGTACATGTTGGTGGTGGTGTGATGCCAGCCCTTGGGTGTGGAGCAGATGGGGCAAAGAAAGTGGAGAGTTTTCTTCTCTGTCCAGCTCTCTCACGTAAGTCAACTTTGGCCCCCAATCCCCCTGACCCCCACTGCTGATTTTCTGTAGCCCATCCAAGCAAATGAGATCAGAGAACCAAACCAGGCCAGAAATGTGACATCTTTTTCCTCCCCTGTTCCTCAGGTCTATGATTTTCATCAGTGTAGCCAGGAGAGAGAGCTCTGAATGAAGAGGAACTGGGACATTGATACCCAAATATCCTAGATCATGCTAAATTTTGAGAGCTGGATAATGTAAGTGGTTCACTCTCAGCAGAGCAAAGTGGAAAAACGTGAGGCAGACAGAAGGTGCTTGAATGTCCCACTGTTAGCTTTGTAGCCACAGGCAAGTCATTCATCCCTTCGCATTTGTTTCCTCATTTGAAAAATGGAGATGCTAATATATCCCTTTCAGATCTGTTATAAGGATTAAAAATGTATGAAAGCATGGAGCATCTATTATTATTGTGAAGAATATGCTGTCTCATCCTCAAGAGATGTGTAGTGTAGTTTGGAGAGCTAAGACCATCATAATAATAATCACAAGAATGTGTGGCCTGTAACAAACAAATGCCTGTGCAAGTCAGATAGAAGTTGAAAGTAGGGAGAGAATCATCCCCACCAATTCTACTACATCTGCTTAGTCTTGTCCAAACACATTTATTAATCATCTACCATGTCCCAGGCTATGTTATCGTAGTAGTGCAATTTACAGGTTCAGAAAGACCTGGCTTTGAATCCTGTCTCTACCACTCAGCAGAGGTATGACTTTGGCCATTACTTAAACCCTCTGACTTTGGCCATTACTTAAACTCTCTGAGTTTATTACTGAGTGTCCTCATCTGCAGAATAAGGTTGTTAATACTACCTGGCTCATAGGTTGCTGTGAGGAATAAATGAATTAATGTATATAAAGGAAACAGCAAAGTCCCTGACACATTGTAAGTGCCCAGTGAACAGTTACTGCTATCATCATCATCATCACGAGCACCACCAGTCCCTACGCTTAATGTCAGGGATTTAAAAAGTGAATGTTACATTTTCTGCCCCTCAAGTACTTCACAGTTCAGTAGTTCCTGGTATTCCACTGAATCCCAGAAGCCTTTGGTAGGTGATCCAGGTGAACATAACCTATTTTTCTAGAACAGAAACTAATTGTGCTTAGGAAGTTTGTAATATTTTGACCTAGAGCAGGGTGTGGGCTCTTACCTAACCACACCTGCTTGGGGAATGCGCTTCCCTAGAGCTCCCTGTGAAACTGAGATAGAGATTTGAGTCTTTTCTAGGCATATTGGTTTTTACAGGAGTGAAATTTATCCTGTTCAGACCTTATAATTATGTAAGTGAACAGATTTATTTACAGATTACAGAGTCTCAACTTACTGTATCCTTTAATATGTATATATTTATGCATAGCTGTGGTTTATATATTCCAGGGTATTCTAGAGTTCCAAAAAAAATGATTGAGCTGCAATTGTGCTGCGTAAGATTAGGAAAGACTGCACTGCATTTAATTAGGAAAGTAGCATTTTTAGCATTAAAATCCATAAAAGTCATAAACTGTGCTTCAGAAAAAGGATTTCCTAGTATCTGAACTCAGAATTGAGGATTTCACTCCTGGTTTATGGGGTTGGAGTGGGAGAATCACGAGAGCTTGTTAAAGTCATTTACTCTAAGAAGATCTAATGGTTAAGTGCAACTCTGCTCAGAGGTAGGGGCTAGACCAATTGGCTTTAAAGTTTCTTTTGCTTTGCAGTGTTTAGCTCAGTTGATGGAAAGGTGAACACAGAAGAGATAAGTGGGAACTCCCACCAATCACAGGCTACATGGAATTCTCATAAGAAGTTTTTCAAAGCTGTCCCCAAACTATCTATAACAAATTAGCATCCACTAAGGAGAAGGACATCTGTGTATTTTTCGATAGAAAAGTGCTGTCTCCTCGTCACTTTGTAGAAAACGCTTTTCTCTCTGCTTCCTCTCATTGGGCCTTCTGATATCTCAGAAGGGAAAGGAGCTACCTGGTAAATAAAGATAAGCTGTGCTTATTAGCAGAGATTTGCAAGGAAAGTGGCTGTTTAAAAAGGGATAAGGGGGTCATTGTGTTCCTCTGGCTCTAAAGCAGGGACTTATTTCCCCATCCAGGGCAGGGCAGGGCAGCCACGAGGAGCTGAGCGGGTTGCTGGCCACTCCAGGGTGACCTTTCCTTCACATGGAGGAAGCTGCACTCCCTTCGTCGCGGGAATCCTCAGGCCTTTGAAGCTGCCGAGTTGTCCTGACAGTAGGTGTCTTCCGTGAAGGACTAGTGCTCTGCCAGGAAAGTAAAACCCAGTGATTCTTAGCAGGCCCTTTGGAATAAAAGAGGCAGCTATGCGATGCAGCCCTGGTGCCAGGCTCACATCCGACGGAACTGCCATTGTTGGGTCACCTCCCTTGGCTCTTGGCTCCTCACTGAGTGAGGACTGGGACACTGTAGGGCTTTTCTACAAGTTGTTGAGAGGATCAGGTAAACAATTGGCTATGGAAATGGTGGGAGAGGCCATGTCTATGGGATGCCTAACCTCTGGTTCTAAACTGAGGTCGGCCAGCTCTCCAGATGTTTTTATGCACAGATGTTTGCCAACAGGAAGACAAAGCAATCTCTTGACTGCATGTTGCTGTTTCCATCTGATTGTTCTGGAGAAACTAGTCTGTGCTATCAGGTTTGCGTTTGGACCTGACGAAGTGATCTAAGCCAAAAGACAAAGGCATCCAAATTTCTCTATCTAATGTTCATCTCCGGCATATCCCACTTCCCCGCCATCTGCATCATGAGCTGTGTGAAGTGAGCAGAGAACTCTGCGCTGAGGCCAATGAGTCTGCTCTTTGTCCCCATGAGCTCAGCTTATCCCGATTATGCTGACTCTGTGGGATTCCCAGAATAAAAGCCAGCAACAAAGCACCAGGAAAATGACCTGGTCCCCTTGAGCCTGGCCTCTTTCCCAATGCCCGCCGCCGTCTCTGGGTAGACGGGAAGGCGTGCTTGGAAAAGGTTATGCTGAGAAATGTGGCTACCTCTGCAGGCCCTGCGTCCTCTTCTCAGGGTAAACTTAGGAGGTAGAGCGGACGTGTGTGTATCTGATGCCGCAGATGGTGTCATGACGCAGAACACAAAGACTGTTTTCCTGGTGTTAGTTGCAGATCAGTTGTCATCCCCTACCCCCACCTCCTGTGAGTTTTTTGCTTAAGATATTTCAAATATTGTCTGGATATTTGGTTCTTTCTGAGGAATAAAGAATAGTTGTGCACTGAATGGTGTTGAAACATCCGTTTACAACTGCGATTTTAATTGCTTGGAAATGTGGAAATGCAGTTGTTAAATGTCCTGACTCCATCTCTTCCTGGCAGTTTCTCTTTAGGCTTCCTTTGCAAAAATAGAGATCTCTAGATACTTCTGGACTAAAGCTGCAATTGAAGAATACCCTCAGTTAGAGGTGGGTTTACCACGAATGAATAACACTTAAGCTGCTGGGCTTCTCACTTTCACAGGTTGCTTTCAAGGACCTGAGAAGGGGTCTGGTGATGTGGTCACATGGTCCCATGTTTTTGTTAAATCTGTGAAAATAAGACTTTTTAATATAGTTGTCCTTAAAAAGTGTGCCCCAATTGTATAAGCTTTAGGTCCGTGAACAAAATCTTAGAGCATGTGAGTAATTTCTTATTGCTGCCAGTCTTCATCTTAATAAGAGAATATAAATTAGGCTAACAGAATAATTTAGGATTTTTTTTTTTTTTTTGCAATTGCCCTTATCCTCTCAATATGCAAAACACCATTTATTATACTTGGATTTGTCTTGAGAAAAATTGCTGCAGATGATTGAAGAGTTTCTGGAGGGTTTCACAATGCTAAATAATGGGGAAGAAAATAATACCTCGTATTTCATGATAGAAAGGGCTGCCTCCTTGTTATTTGGTGAAACATGAGCTATTGACAAAAGAACTGCAAGGCACATCCTCTGGGCCCTTTCTTCAGGACTGGGAAAAATGAGAGGAATGTTTGGAATGACATAGGGGCCTTCATATTTCCTCTGCTCTTTTAATCTATCAATTTTTAGGGCGGCAAGTCTTGGGCCTGCGCATTTCCTGTGTTTGACCTTGGTGAATCCAGTGGTTCCAGAGAATCAGGGAGCCAAGAAGACCCCTGGGGCAGTGTGTGGGCTTGGGAGGGGTTCTGAGTGTCTTCAGGGTCTGTGTTGAGTTTCTTGGGTTTCAGTGAGTTTCTGGAAGGTCTGTGTTGCTTGGACCCCAACTCTGCTCCTTATAACGGCACCATCATGAGGGAAGCTTGCTGAATCAGGCAGGACATGGTAATATCATGTGCCCCAGGATTTAGTCAGTGTGTTAATGTACCCCTCCTCTTTTCTTCTTGCTTTCCCTATGTGTTTTAAATTAATTCAATAACCCATGTGATCAGAGCATTTGACTTGCTCTGTGAGCCTTTCTGTTCTGTGACCTCTGAGATAGTCTGCCTGGTAGTATCACTGGAGGCTACCTCTGAATCAAGGTGAGTTCCTGCATGACCTCATTAATCAGGATTATTTAACTCTGGTAATAATAACTGCTAAATTTAACAGGTGTAACAAACTTTGGATTTTTGGCTCAACAGCAATTTAATGTGGATTCTTTTTCAGGCAGCTTTTCAGAGTAGGTCTTCTTAAAGCTCGGATTTGGTGACATAGAATCCTTCCATCTTTTGGCTGCACCTCCTTTAATCATTAGAATTCTCTCCATTAAATGGGCAGATGGGGAGGATTACATGTGGGAGGGTTTCATGGGCCAGAACTAGAAGTGGCGCACATTATTCCCACCCACATTCTATTGGCCCAAACTAGGACACATGGCTGTGCCTAGGTGAGAGGGAGGCTGGAAAATGTAGCCTAGCCACGCAACAAGAAGCAAAAGGGAAACTGGGCTGTCAACACTGAACCAGCGTGACAAGAAACCAGTACCAACTATGAAGGAAGCATGTGGAATCTTCTGCCTCAAAATTAGTGTTGCAAGATTATTCTAATTATTTGTCTTGAGGCAAGGTAGTTGAAGGTAGTACCGCCTTAAGCCAATTAAAAATGGCACAAACAGGCTGGGCACGGTGGCTCAAGCCTGTAATCCCAGCAGTTTGGGAGGCCAAGGTGGGAGGATTGCTTGAGGTCAGGAGTTTGAGATAATCCTGGGCAACGTATAGCAAGACCTCATCTCTACAAAAATAATTCAAAAAAATTAGCTAGATATGGTAGCATGTGCCTATAGTCCCAGCTACTTGGGAGAGAAGCTGACGGAGGAGAATCACTTGAGCTCAGGAGGTTGAGGCTGCAGTGAGCCATGAATGTGCCACTGCACTCCAGCATGGGTGACAGAGCAAGACCCTATCTTTAAAAAAAGAAAAGACAACTAATCAATGTGATTTTGGCAAAATGAATAAACACAGATTTAGACAGCTACTTGTTATACATTTTCATCAATGGTATAATATATTGGTACAATTCTGCTGCCTGGTAAGGCGTTTGCAGCATGATCTTTTAAGATTATATTGAATCACAGAATAATTTCAGCAAATAACTAAGTAGAATAATGTAATTTTAGAATTAGAAGAAACCTTAGAAATCACTTAATCCGAAGTTTTAATGGATGATGAAACTAACTGAAAGTAAACCAGAGGGAAGGTACATTTCCTGATCTTCTATGATGCTTTGAGGTTAATGTTCTCTCCCTTTCATAGAGAAGCATAATGACTTGACTTACCCAAAGTCACACAGTAGTGAGAGAAGTGAGACTGAGACCCCGTGCTTCAAATTCGAAGTCAATATGCTCTTTACGTATATGTAATTGACACCTCCCTCTGTATATAACACATACATTCATGCCCCTCTTCCTAGCCATTCATGTGAGCTTAATTTACAGTGCACTGAAATGGAAGGAAGATATGATTAATATGCATCATTCTCAAAATGTGAGGCTAGCAGGTCTGTGGTGCTACATCTATAATAGCATCATTTTCACGGTTTGTACGCTGTTTTGCAAATAGCCCGAAAGTATTTTGCGTGGTGGTCACCAATTTCCAAGAGAAATGAGATCTTCTTTTCACTGGTCTGGAAAAGAGCAAGTTGCAGTGGCTGACTTCAGAATGACCCATTGTTCCAAGCCTAACAGGTGCAGGTTTCGACACTAAGGGTCGGATCCCATTACCACTCGAGTTGCATGGATCACTGATCTCGAAAGGGGTCTGCATACACATCAGTGTGGGATCTGTCCTTTAGGAGCCACGGTCACTAATCTGAATGGCTATTTAGGGTGTGAATGGCATTTAGCCGGCGTCCCTCCATTCTTCCATGCTCATTGAAGAATCTCAGTCCTTCTCCTTCTGCTCATTGGAACTGACACTTCCCAGGCCAGAGGGATGACTAGGGTGAGTCATAGAGATGAGATCTTCATCGTGAAGGACAGGGTACAGTTTGGGGCCAACTGGGAGTGAAAGAAAGCACGTTACACTATTGGGACTTCGGGCTTATGGTTGTGCCTCCATCACAGCAAACACACAGTGACATGGAATATCTCAAAGATACCTTGGTTTAAAAGTTGGTTGATCCGATCAAGTCATTTTATAATAGCCTGTTAAAAAAAGAATGAATCTTTCACCTCTCCTGGGTATACCACTCTTGTCCACTCATGATTTCTCAAATAATCAGGCACTTCCTCTCTGAAGTTGGTTTAATTTTTTTCTGTTTTCATTTTATTCTGTTTAGTGTGTAGTTTGCTTTTGTATGCATGGAGGTCATATTTATCACTTTGACTAATTTCTTGAAATTAAAACATGAGAAATGGCACTACAAATGTTTTAGGAATCCAACTGAGTTTTGAGGGCACGTGGCCCCTTTATAGTGATTTCATGGAGTAAATTTGTTTGCTATTGGGTGCAAATGAGATATTCGTCACTGTCAAATCCCTAGTTATTGTCAGTTGCCTAACTAATTCTCTACTGATTGATTGAAGGTAGAAATAGCATTACATAGAAGCATCAGTAATAGCTTTTGTTTAGAGAGGCCAGCGTTTTGATTACCTAGCTAGTCCGTCTATTTTAATTGAAGTAGATGCAGTCTACAATTGTGGCTGTGATTACAAGAAATGATGTCAACATGGGGAATGATCACTTCCTTTATATACTTTGAGGATATCATGAGTGATCTTTTAAAAAAAACAACACTTTGAAAAGTTTTCCCTGGGTTCCAAGGCTTTATGTAGACATCAGTGGGAGTGGAGAATGATCAGGTGACTGCTATACTGCTTGACTTTTGGCCATCAGCTCTTAATGACTGCTACTAGGTCATTCTGGGAAGGCTGTTGAGCTGCTTCCAGGGTCCCAGGAGGCAGCCTGAGGCTCTGCAGCTCTCTGACACTAAGACCTGCCTCGTTTAATCACACTGCATTCACTTCTCTGAGCTCCAGTTGCCTATCTGGGGCGCTATTTGGGAAGCAAGGCCCAAGACCTGATTTTGGATCCACAGACTTATCAGGAAGGATTCTGTCTCCTTCCACCCCAGGAAGACAAAGTACAAGCCCTCCATTTCTCAGAGGCAACAAGCTTCCAAGCTCTGTCTTTACCTCCTTCTCAACTCTCTTCCCATCTAGGGTTAGCTTTTGTCATTTTCACGGTGTAGGTTTGGGATGTAGAAATGGTAGTGGTCAAGATGGAGAATTTTTGCTCTTTTCTACTGTGCATTTTCCAAAATTTTTGTTTAGGTCCCATGTTCTGTTCATTTCTTTTGAAAGGTAAGCTTTTGACACTCAAAAGCTGATAACAGATCCCTTTTGTGCTGATTCCTGCCTTGTGATCTCTTTCCTGAGGGATCCAGAAAGGTCTAGCTCTGAGTCCTCCACCACAGATGCACATTACTATCACTCTGAGCAATAACATCAAATACACATGCAAAAGTCCACTGGCGGAGGCTCTGATTTGATTGGCATAAGGAGGGGCACAGACATTGGTATTTTGAAAACTCCTCAACAGGTTTTAACTATAGTCAGGTTCAACAACTACTAGTCTAGCTGAATTGTTAAGGAAAGGTCCAAAGTATTAAAGAAAATGGAGGGAAAACATTGGCTAATATCGCAAAGCATTCTCTAGGCCAGTAGGTCAGGATTGTATTTGGAAGAATTGTGAATGTCCTATAAATTTTGACTTTGTCAGGTTTAGAATACAAAACTTTGAAAGAAAAAGTTAATTAATGTTAACTTGCCTCCCCTAGGTTAAGTGCTATGCTTTATTTATCTATTTATTTAAAAAATCTTATTGTAAATTGACAAATTATAGTTGTATTATTTATGGGGTACAAAGTGATATTATGGTCTGTCAGTACAATGTGGAATAATGAAATCAAGTCAATGAATATATCCATCACCTCAAATGCATATCATTTTTTTTGTGAGAACATTTGAAATTTACTCTCTTAGTCATGTATATTATTAACTAATATAATTAACAATAATGTATATTAGCAACAGAAATAAAAAACCATATTCTTCCTGTCTTACCAAGGCTTTGTATCCTTTGACTATCATCTTCTCATTCCCCCCATTCCCTGCGCTCTGGTAACCATTTTATACTCTCTGTTTCCAGGAGTCCAGTTGTTTTAGATTCCATATATAAATGAGAACATGCAGTATTTGTGTTTCCGTGTCTGGCTTACTTTACTTTTTGTTTTGGCAAATGACAGAATTTCTTTGTTTTTTAAGGCTAAGTAGTATTCCCTGTATATATGTAGCATGTTTTCTTTATTCATTCATCAGCTGGTGAATACACAGGTTGATTCCATAACTTGGCTGTTGTGAATAGTGCTGCAATGGTTATGGGTGTGCAGACATTTCTTTGACATGCCGATTTCAGATTTTTTTGGTAAATACTCAGAAGTGGAATTGCTGGATCATATGGTAATTCTATTTTCAGTTTGTTGAGGAACCTCCATACAGTTTCCATAATGGCTGTACTAATTAACATTTCCACCAACTGTGTACAAGGGTTCCCATTTCTCCACATCCTCGCCAACACTTGTCATCTTTCATTTAGCTAGTAGCCATTCTCACAGGTGTGCAGTACTAGCTCATTGCGGTTTTCACTTGCATTTCCTTAATGATTAGCGATGTTAAGCATTTTTTTTTGTAAATCCATTGGCCATTTGTGTGTCTTCTTTTGAGAAGTGTCTATTCATGTCCTTTGCCCATTACGATGCTTTACCTATTCAATTTTAGCTTGAGATGAATCCTGTAAGGTAGGTCTTATTGCCCTTGATTTTGTAGATAGGGAAATCTAGCTTAGTGAGATTATAGGAATGTCCCAAGGTCATTGGACATGAAAATAGCAAGTCGCTGATTAGAGGCCAGTCTGTCTCCTTTAAAACCCAGGCTGTTTTGAAATGCTGTTGCCTCCCAAAGTGAAATAATAAGATAGTATATTAATTGAACAAATCAGTGAATAGTTCTGTCAACAAAATAGACGAAGGTCAAAAAATTAGCTCTAAGGAAATGAATCAGCTTATAGGCTGTGGCTCTCTTCTCTTTTGGGTGCTTGTTGTTATTTGTTGAATGGTTACTATTGCTTAGATCTTAAACTTCCTTTCAACATGGATAATACAGGTGGAGTATCCCGTATCCAAAATGCTCTGGACCAGAAGCGTTCTGAATTTTTAATTTTTTTCAGAATTGGAATATTTGCATTCTGTACTAACCGACTGAGCATTCCTGATCTGGAGGAATGCCCCAGTGAATGTTCCTTTTCAGCATCATGATGGTGCACAAAAAGTTTCTGATTTTATGATTTGGAGCATTTCAGATTTTGAATTTTCGGATTAGGGATACTCAACCTGTGTAGAGAACCAGAATTTAACACAGGTTAATACCCTTCCTTGTACTTGCTCCACAAAAATATAAATATTTAGTAAGTAATCCATTTCATAATTAATTTTAGCATTATTTTGCACAAGTGGAATATATTACAGTTAGAGCAAAGATAGAAAACTTTGCTTTCTTTACATACTTTGGAGAAAGACCTTTATCTTATTTTCACCAATGAGTTATTTCAATCCCTTTTCATGACAGTTACCAGCATTATTAAGATAAAAGTTGCTAATCATTTGCTTAACTGTGAAAATTCCTCTTCTCACTTTCTGTTCATTATTACTTAGGGTAGCTACATGATTATCCATGCTTACTATCTTCATTTCTCCTTCTTAAGATGAGGGTGGGCATCTTAAAAGCTTCTGCAAAACTTGTTGCTGAATAAATTGCTTTAGCAGAGATTGTCTTCCATTTTTTAAAGTAGTTCCTTACAGGCGATACCAGAAAATCAGAATATATGCAAAACATGGTTTTGCCTCCACTGGTTATAGTCTGTTTACTTTCCCCAATAATCCAGGCCCTAGCAGAGCACCTGGCAGCTCAATCAATGTTGATTGTAATATGATCTTCATGTGCTAAAGCAGTGTGGGATAAGCCAGGTACATTTAATCACCCATTGTTGAAATGCAAATGTCCTTGTTATGCATCAGGTGTCTAGAGGTATATATAAAATTCTGATTTCAGAGGAATGCATAATGAATCCTCCTTCTGCCGATGTTAAGTCATGAATGCACAACCCTTTCCTCCTCGACATCATAGTGAGCTTTTCTTTGATGTCCTGCATTCTCCATATTTGTTTCATTTCCTCTTCTGGACCCACAGACTTATTTATTCTCCCTGTGTATGTTTTGGGGATGTATCTACTTAGTGAAAGAACACGTTCAGTGACCCCTTTGGCTTTTATTATGTTTCCATTAGCTTTGCCCTTCTATTACACAAATGGACCTGGGCCCCATCAAGAAGGGAGGGGCCTTCCACTTACATGATCTGGGTAAGAGAGAATAGAGACATATAATGGTGGAAGCAAAATGTAGTACTGAAGATCAGGGAATGTAGAAAGATGGAGAAATCGGTCTGGCATGGTGGCTCATGCATGTAATCCCAGCACTTTGCACTTTGGGAGGCTGAGGCAGGAGGATCACAAGGTCAGGAGTTCAAGACTAGCCTGGCCAATATGGTGAAACACTGTCTCTATTAAAAATACAAAAATTAACTGGGCGTGGTGGTGGGCACCTATGGTCCCAGCTACTTGGGAGGCTGAGGCAGGAGAATCGCTTGAACCCGGGAGGTGGAGGTTGCAGTGAGCGGAGATCGTGTCACTGTACTCCAGCCTGGATGGCAGAGTGAGACTTTGTCTCCCCGCACCCACCAAAAAAGAAAAAGAAAGATGGAGGAATCATGGCTAGAAGTAAGATGAGTGGGTGGTGGAGTGGAGAGGCTGTGCCTCTGGAGGAATGGAGCCAGCTACTAAGTGACTAGCTGGTGGGTAGCGTGGATATGCTGGACGAAGGGAGGATTCACATCTTGGGCAGTACAGAGTGGAAGGGTGTGAGATTTTGTCACATTACTCAGAACAGCACACAATTTAAAACATGAGTTGTTTATTTCTGGAATTTTTCATTTAATATTTTTGAGCTGCACTTGACTATGGGTAACTAAACTGCAGATAAGAGACTACTGTAAAGGGAACATTTTCTTTTATTTATTTACCTTTTTAGAGATAAGCTCTCACTTTGTCACCTGTGATGGAGTACGGTGGCTCCATCATGGCTCACCGTAAGCTCAACCTCCTGGGTTTAAGTGATCTTCCTGCCTCAGCCTCCTGAGTAGCTGGGACTATAGGCATGCACCACCATGCCTGGCTAATTTTTTGATTTTTTTTTTTTGTAGAGGTGGTGTCTTGCTATGTTGCCCAGGCTGGTATCCAACTCCTGGGCTCAAGGGATCCTCTTCTTTGGCCTCCCAATATGAAAGGAACATTTTAGTTGCAGAGTAGACAGAAGAGGAAAAATCCAGGAAGAAGGAATGGAGAAATTCAAAGGAGACACTGCAATGTTGTTAAATAGTTGTAAACTTGATGTTTTCTTCAGGGAAGTTGCTTCCCTGAATTTGTCTGTTCCTGACAGTCTTGGAGTTCTCTAAAGTGGTTCAGCATTGATTTTAGATGAGGCTTTTTCTTCCTCTTTTGTCCAGTCCAACTAACTTCCCATTTTGGTGAATGAGATTCAGTTGTAGTAGGGAATAACAATGACACGTAGAAAAATAAGATGCAAGCAAATAATAACAAAATTGTGCTTTGAAAATGGTTTTCTGCAGCTTGTAGATAAACATGCACGAATAATGTCACCCTACTCTCCCAAATTTTACATGCAATTCTGTCTTAGCTCAATTAACTTCTTTTTTATAAAAACGTTTTTAAGTCCCCAGCAGTGTTAGATATTCCCCTTCTTCGCACTAAGAAAAAATGTTTAGCTTTGTCTTATTCCCTTGTTAATAGAGTTAACAGAGTGATCTTCAGCAAGGTCTTTCACTTATTTTATTTAAGTGTTCTCTTGTATAACTGGGGATACTAGTATCTGTCTTGTAAGACAGTGGTCAAATAATACATGTACAGGTGTTAGAACAGTATCCTTCATTAGTGAACATCAAGATTATCGATATTATTATTGTTTGTCTTGCTTACAAATTCTTTCATCTATGTAAGTCTCGTGTCTGATTTCAGCTTACAAACTTCTTTTGCGTAGAGATTGTTTCTGTCTCTCCTATATTCCCTAGCTTAATCCTAAGCATACATTTTTAATAATTATGTATTTCTTAATTGTTGGACTTAGAGTGATACACCAGAGCCCAGAGAACTCACGGTGCCTCACAGCATTTCCCTGAAGCATTCCAGGCAATAAAAGTGTGAAGGTAAATGATAGTTGTGAACCCAGAGACTCCCATATTTGGTTGGAAAAACCAGGGGCCTCTGGAACTTTCTGAAATGGTCATAAGAAATATTTATAGCTATAGGCAAACTCTTTTTCAACAAATAATATGAAAAAGAAACTGTTTTTATGCTAAGCTCTAAGAAGGCCAGTGTTTTAGGGGTGCTGGATTCTAGCACATCTGGTGAATTTGGGGAATTTTTATTTTTTCTTGTTGTTGTTTTATTTTAGCAGTAGGATTTGAACTTAAGCTCTGCTTCATTTCTATGTCCTGAATTAATCTTATCTGGGACAATGTTGGTTTCTAGTTGGTACAAAATCAGCCTGGGAATACTTTAGTGTGACTTTGCAGACTCTATTCAAGGAGGTAAAGGAATACGGGACCTAACAAGACTATGAAATTGTAAAGATAGCTTCATCTCTTTTTGTAAACATTTTGGGATGAGTGAGACCTCACATACATATTACTAAATAAATGCCTCCTTCACCACAAAACCATCAAATATTTCAAGAGAAATGAAATCCTTCAGACCCCGATTCTTTTACACTTGACTCATCAGAATCTTCTTTTGTAAGAGCAACTTGATAGTTAAGAATCCCATAAAGCCTTTATTCTTGAAGTGGGAGGTCACATTTTTGCCAATGCTCATTGCAACTTGAACTGAGAGAAGCTCAAGTTCAAATCTGGAGCCCACAACCTTAAGTGAGTTGTAATGCTGGTAAAAATCTATTCTCCCTGCAAACTCATTCAGAGACGATGCTTGGGATTGTATGGACAGCACAGAAAACGTGTTCTAGGGAAGGAAGGAATTGTTAGGCTAGTTAAGATGCGTCCAGTGGGTCAGGTCATGGGCAGAACTCAGTCCCTGCTGTGTGACATTCTGGGAAAGATGGGAAGTGGAATTCCAAGGTAGTGAACCCATGTGCCAAATTGGGAAAGGAGTAAAACATCAGTGGTTGTGGACAAGGTGAATGAGTTTTGTGCACTGAGCTGTCAATGAATTCTCCACAATGAACACTCACTGTGTATTCATTCGATAAGTAGATACAATGAACAAAGATTATAGTAATATAGTAGTAAGCAAGGAAAGTTGGAAATATAGTAGTAAGCAAGGCAGAAATTCTCTCCTGTCAAAGATAAGCAAAGCTGGGCACTGGTTAAGGTGGTAAGGACAGACTTTAATCAGTAATAACTGTCACGATAGGGAAAAAAGAGTACAGCATGAACTGAACTCCAATTTGTGCATTGGCAACTGGGAGTCTTAAAGGTAGAATGAGGGAAAGGATGGAGGTGAGCAAGGGCTTAGTACAGTCAGGGAAATGAAAAAATACAAAAAGTGGGAAGGAAGGTTGGTCCATGAAAAACCCATCTGGTTTTGCTAACTTGTGCTGAATGAAGTTAAGCTCCTACTTCCCACAGAAACTGGAAGACAGCACTCTGTCTTCATGTGTTAGCTGGAACGAACAGTGAATTCTTTTGGCAGCCTTGATTTTTCTCAAGTTAGCACTTTCAAGGGGACTAGGATCATTCCAGGGGTATGTCCTTGTGCTGTTAGAAACTGTGTTAGTGCATGGTCAAGTCTTTATCAGCCAAAAGAGGGCTCAGATCATGGGGGAAATTTATTCTGGAGGGCTGGAGTTTGGTCAAGAAGAGAGTCTTTCTCTTTTCCTTTGTGAAACTTCATTCTATCCAGATATTATAGGATAAAACTTTTTGTTTGTTTGTTTTTTGGGTTTCTTTTTTGAGACAGGGTCTCACTCTGTTGTCCACACTGGAGTGCAGTGGCACAATCTCAGCTCACTGTAGCAGCCTCAACCTCCCAGCGCAAGTGGTCCTCTCACCTCAGCCTCCTGAGTTGCTGGGGCCACAGGCATGCGCCACACCATGTCCTGTGGCTAATTTTTATATTTTTTGTAGAGACAGGGTTTTGACATGTTGCCCAGGCTTGTCTTGAACTTGTGGGTTCAAGCAATCTGCCCGCTGTGGCCTTCCAAAGTGCTGGGATTACAGGTGTTTACCACCATGCCCAGCTGAGTTACACTTTAATGAAATGTCTGATGAAATCTTTTCATATTTCTTTAAAATAGAGTGCTCATTCTGTACTTCAGATGTTCCTACCAGGATTGGCAAAGAGGAAACATACCAACTTTCCATGGAATAGTTAATGTGGGAAATTCATGCAAGAACCACACTGAGTCAGGTGTAACATGTAAATGAGGTCCTCCTGTTTGGGCATGCTTGTTTCATTGTGCTCAAAGCACCTGCTAAGATTCTCAATAGTCCACCTTCCCATTGGGCATAGCAGAATGATCTACATAGGTCATGTTCCTGGTGTATGTCGTATTCTGAAGATCTGAACTCTCCACAATCAATGATTCAGATAAGTCATTTTAAACACATGCACACATTTCCCCTCCACATTTTAATTTTGGCAGATGACTTGAACACTTTCAGAAACAACTGCGGCCTTGTCTTGAGGTAACTTCTGACTTCAGTCTCCAAGAACCACCTTCCTACCATTTTTGTGTTTTCAAAGTGGGAAACTCGTAATGTCAGGACATAATACAATATGAGCAAACGTGGAACCTGAGTTCTGGTTTCTTCTCAGTCACACTTTCTCTAAGATACAGGACACGTCAACCCTTTGGGGTATCAATTTCCTACTCTCAATTGAGTGGGACGAGTGCAATGAGATGTGCCCAGATGGAAGAGCACTGTGGAGACCAGAACATGCGATGCGTATGCTAATTTCCATGGACTTCGTAAGCGTGCATTGAGCTTGAAGGACACAGCACTGGATTAGGCACTGTGGGTGAGGCAAATTTTATAGAAGATTTGATTCCTACCCTTAAGATACTGACAATCAATTTGAGTTGACGATATAAAGAATTAAAAGTGAAACAGAGTATTACTACAATTTGTGTTGTTGTTCTGTGTTTATTTTAGGGGAAGGTATTGAAAGGAGCATCAATACTCATTTTTTAAAATTTTGTTGTAAGTTCTATGTCAGAGTGGCTATAAAACATACTTATATTTAATAGGCATTATGATTGATCAGTACACAGGATGCAAAGTTAGGTAGTGATCTGACCACATACGCAAGGAGATCCAGACACGTCCTTCTCTGCTGCAGCATGTGATGATGATGAGGGGGCCAAGTGGTCTGTCTCCATGGGGCCTTTTGCTCAGAATGATGATGACTGATAGCCTGTCACTGGAGAATATGACCATTCAGAAGAGACTTTTTTTTCTTCTAAGAGAGGCAGTAGGTACTCAAAGTGGATCAAAATCTCATTTCTTCCTCATCTTTGGCTAAAAGGTTCACTTATTTGTAAATTTAAAAGCAATTGAGGTTCAAAGTCCTGTTAGTTCACAGTCCTTGACTTCTTGTCTATTCTGGCCCCTTATCAATACTCTTCAGAGGGGGCTGTGGCAATATAAAAGGAGCAAAGAGCTATTGTGTGCATCTCAAAGAGGTCCTTGGCATTCCGCACCTGGCCTGCCAGGTCGTCTCCCCTTCCACCCTGTTGTCCTCACATGAAGCAGTGGTTGAGGACTGCGTCTGCAGCGAGTGCAAAGCAGTGAAGCGGTCGGGACACAGCGTTACTCCGGTCTGCTTTTCTCTAGTGTGAAAATTATGCTGCATCCCTCTGGGAGAAGCATTTGCAGCTAGGAAGGGCGCGGTGCTCATAACAAAAACTCAATGAAAAGCCAAAATTGATGAAAATCCCGGGCCTGATTTTCCTTTGCTTTGAAATGCATACTGTTGCAAGGGCAAGTGACCTTCTGTTATTGATAAAATACCTTGAACATTTCTTTCACAGTCTGTTGCTGCCATGCCTGACCGAGCAAATCCTGCTTAGTTCCTCTGCTCCCTAGAGGAACGCCTCAGGACCACACTGGAAAAAGTGAATGATCGATTAATAATGAAATTGGCCAACTTGCCAATAACGATAAATGGCTTTGTTCATCCCACAGCAAGGATGCCAGCTCAGTGTGTTGTCCATGCCTGGAGACAAAGGATGGGGACCCTGCTCACAATTAACATAGATGAGCTTTCAGACCTATAATGAGCACAGTGACAACAATGTGACTCACATGTCTGTCTTGTTTTTGACCAACTTAAAATGTTTCACACAGCCTTGTGATCAGATATTTATATTTGCAGAAGAAGTGCAATGGTAGCAGTCAAAATTTGGTCACAGAAGGCTTTTCCTCTTTTATTTGGGTGGATGTGAGTGTCATGGATGAACATGCAAATTTTAATGTGTATAAAACTCTCTGAAGACAACAAAACCACTAGAAGATCCACTAGGAATCTGCAGTCCCCTTGAGAAAATGAAATCTGCACATGAAACAACGTAAAAATAAATACAAAGCAACATGTCAACAGGACAAATTGACATACATAGTCACTATTTTTACTTAGTATTTTTGAAATCATAGAATGATTTTTTTAAATTTAAGGGTAATAATTACCCCATACAATATTTTAGAAATAAATAAATCTAATAAATAAAGATGAAAATAACTATTAGCTACAATCTACCCCCCAGGAAAAAGAAAAGAAACCATTTGTGGATAATGATAAGGGAGAACAAAATTTTAAAATAAAAAAAAGAGCAATTGTTTAACATTTTCACGTAATTATTTCTGTGCTTTAAAAAAACTTTGTAACTTTATTCATGGAAGAGTACTTTACCCATAATCTCTTTATCTTTTTTTAAAAAAATTTAATTGTGGTAAAATAGGCATGGTATAAAGTGTACCACCTTAACCATATTTAAGTGTACAGTTTGTTAGTGTTAAGTGCATTCACATTGCTGTGCAACTAATTCTGGTCTTTTAAAAAAGACATATGCTCATTGATATGGTAGATTTTTTATTATACTTATTTTTGTAAGTACCATTTTTTCTTAGTGTCAAAAATAATCCATGTTCAGTACAGAAAACTTAGAAAATACCATTAATCTAATCCTAAGAAAGACGTAATGGTAAATTTTACTGGTTTGCCTTCCGCCATCTTTCTATATGAGTACATGTATGGATGTAGGTCTGTATGTATACATCCTTAATATTTGCATCTATAAAGACAAAATTACATCAAATATATCACATGCCGTTTCCTTTAGCACTACTTTGTGAATTATCTTATGAAAATAAATACATCTGTGTATATAGTTTTCTTTTTCTTCTTTTTTTTTTTTTTTAAAGACAGGGTCTTGTTCTGTCACCCAGGCTAGGGTGCAGCAGGGCAATCATAGCTCACCAAAACTTAGAACTCCTGGGCTCAAACAAAAAAACTTAGAACCGCTGGGCTCAAGTGATCCTCCCTCCTCTGCCTCCCGAGTAGCTAGGACTACAAGTGCACACCACTGTGCCTGGCTAATTTTAAAATTTTGTTTATAGAGACAGAGTCTTGCTATGTTGCCAAGGCTGGTCACTCCTGGCCTCAGCGATCCTCCCACCTTGGCCTCCCAAAGAACTGGAACTGCAGGCTTGAGCCACCATGCTCAGCCTTGTGTATACAGTTTTGCTGCCTGATTTTTTTTCCCCCGTTTTCCACTGCAGTATGAGCATTTTGTGGTTACTATCTGTGAGAAGGCTGGAGTAATTTAAAATAAAGGAAGGAAGTGAATTTATGATGAGAAAACTTTCTGGAGAAGGCCCTGAAGCACCCTCATCCACTGCTCACCTGCTGGCTACCTCCCAGGCGCTTAGTCTCTGAGGCACTTAACAGACTGCAGGCTGGATTCACTTTCTACGATAGGCATGGGTCAAGGGCAAGTTCCATGGGTTGTAGTGCAGTAGGCCCACCCGACTGCTGAAAATCAGGCTTCCTGCCTCTTGATTTCTGTCTGGAAATGCCCTCTTGTCAGGTTATAAGATAATGGTGCTCTTTCTGGGCAGTGGGCATTGAAGGCAAGAGGAGATGATATTGAAAGGCAATTGCTTACCTGCTGCCTACTGAGATATTATGTTTCAAGATACACAAGAGAACTTTAAAATATTCCTTAAAATATAAAATCATTTCAAAAAATTCCAAGTCATTAGTAACAAGCAGCAAGTTGGCCAGATTATAGAGTTTGAATGGTATCCTGGGGCTTGACAGATTGAGACTCTGAGTTCATAGTAGTTCCCTTTAGTCAGAGAGTCATATAAACTGATACCTATCACTCATCACTACTCATTTTATCCAGTAACTACAGATAAGCTGAGCGATTCCCTATCAGGTTCTTGGAAGGGGAGTAGAGGTAGCATGTGTGACTGAGGTCATAAGAATTTAGTTACTATGAAAAACTTTGAATATATACAAACTTCTCAGTGGAAAGTGATCTGGGTACTAGATTTAGTTTTGTTTTTGTATTTTGTTTGAATGGAATCTAAGACAATCACTTAACTTTCTGTGTGCCTTGGGCGCATTTTCAGTGTAATAGGCTTAATACCTCCCAGTTTACCTACTAGGATTTTTGTGAGGCTTGAATTTGTTAATATATATGGAAACACTTTGAAAATTTAAAGCACAATATAAAGCTATTATTAGCTAAGGGCTTTTATTTTACAACTTCATAAAATAATTTGGAAAATGAATTAAGAGAACTAGATTTGTTTTCCATGTGGATTCAAGTAGCTGACTGGCTGTTATGTTTGGAAGTATGTGGGAAATTTTTTTTGTAGATATATATTTATACAAACCTCTCACAAGAAAAATTAAACATCTTTATGGAAGCTAAAAAAGTTGATCTCATGGAAGTAGAGAGTAGAACAGTCTTTTCCAGGGTCTGGGAAGGGTTGGGGGAGGGGAGATATGGAGAGATTGATTAAACATTACAAAATTACAGCTAGATAGGAGGAATAAGTTCTAGTGTTCTATAACACTGTAGGATGACTATAGATAACAATAGTTTATTATATACTTCCAAATAGCTAAAAGAGAGAATTTTAGGATTCCTAACACAAATAAATGAAAAATGTTTGAGATGACAGATATGCTAATTACCTTGATTTGATTGTTATACACTGTATGTATCAAAGCATCCCTATGTACCCCATAAATATGTAAAATTATTATGAGTCAGTTAAAAACAAGAAAAAGTTTAAAGCATTAAAATGAATTTCCTTAGACTTAGGATGAAAAACATTGATCATCTTTAAAGGAATACAGCACTAAAAACACATTATTAAAAAGAAAATAGTTATTCTGTATATAGCCTAATTTTGTCTTCTTATGATCATGTGTCAATTTGCATTCAGGCACCTGGTTGCTGCTGAGGGCAGGAACTATGCATTCGTTATAGTCCCATCTTTGGTGCCAGGACAGACAGCGTCTGGCATATAGTAGGCATTTAATACTTATTGGATGAATGAATAAAAGCTGGTACTAGACATAGGTTTTAAGTGTTTAGCAGGTGAGACATTAGGTGGTTACTGACATCTATTAGAAAAACTGCTATATACTAGTTAGAGTACTAGGCTTTAGTTCCATGTGCTATAATGTTTATCAAAAATCCTTGGTAAACAATTCTTTTTTTTTTTTTTTTTTTTTTTTTTTTTGAGACAGAGTCTCACTCAGTCACCAGGCGCCAGGCTGGAGTGCAGTGGCACGACCTTGGCTCACTGCAACCTCCGCTGCCCGGGTTCAAGCATTCTCCTGCCTCAGCCTCCCGAGTAGCTGGGACTACAGGCGCGCGCCACCACGCCCAGCTAATTTTTTTGTATTTTTAGTAGAGACGGGGTTTCACCATGTTGACCAGGACGGTCTCGATCTCTTGACCTCGTGATCCGCCCGCCTCGGCCTCCCAAAGTGCTGGGATTACAGGCGTGAGCCACCGACAATTCTATTAGTTATTACATGATAATGACTCTGTTCCCCAGACACAAATATGAAACATGGGTGTACAGATAGACCATGGACTATTTTGTAGAATTCAACCAAGCTGTGAGATACATATACCCCTCTACCTACCTAGTCAGTAAATACGTACATGAAATGGACACACAAATACATACATGAAACACACACACATATGACATATATTCTCATTGCCTAGTTTGATTATAGAAACCAATAATTTTGAGGCTACTTTGGAAAGAACATTTTTGTTTTATAGTTGAAGAGATGTTGAATGACTTTGCTTAAGGCAACACGCAAGATTCGTAGCGTCTGACTTCCTTTAATGAGTACATAAGGGGCCTGGGCTCTGATTTGGGCTGGAGTCCAGGAGCCTGGACTGGGTAGGTGAGTGGACAGAGTGTTACATGGCTGCAAGCCATGGAAGTAAAGTTTGAGTCCCAGCAATGGCAGTCCACACCTAGCATATTCCAGAAAGCAAGCAAGCAAAAGCAAAAGATCAGTGTGGTGGATATTGACATGGTGCCATCCACATTCCCTTTAGGAAGAGAGGACTATTTCTTTAGCTGGAAGACCCCAGGCTGTCAGCTGCATTAGGGAATTGCCTCTGCAGAAGAAACTCCTTTCTGGGAGAGCCTGAATCCAATGACTGCTCAAAATAGGAGGATAAAAGTATGGTCTCCTGATGTCAACTTGGAGCAACTCTGAAGAGTCACTCTGGCTTCAGAGCTCCAAGTAGGATGAATTGAGGACTGCATCAAGACTGGATCACAACTCAAGTGCTCCCTCTGCTACTTTCTGCTTCCCTTCCCTAGATGTTGATTCCAAGACTGCCCAAATAAACACCTGCAAACTAATTTCCATCTCAGAGTCTGTTTCCCAGCATATGACTTGTGTCCCAAGCCCCGACCCATTTTCCTGGCTGACAGTCTGCATTTGATCATTTCAACGACCTTGTGAGGTAGAGAGGACAAGTATTTTTGGCTCACTTCATAGATTTGGAAACTGAGACTGACAGCGAGGTTAGTGACATAAACAAGAACCCACGACTAGTATGTGGCAGAATAGGAAATTTGACCTGAACTCTTTTGATCCCTGGCTTTAGTACCCTTCTAAAATATGTGAAAACAGAACTGTACTAAAAAAATAAAAGATGGGGATTTATGGGAAAATCCCAGCCAGCGAGGCAAGAGCATTGCTGTAATGATCTGCTGAATCCTTAGATGTGTGATTAGACACAAATGATACAGATGTGTGACCATGGAAAACTGCAGCAAGGGGACGTCCGCTGGCCTGGGAACTCTCAGAGGCAGTGGAGATAAGGAGTGTGGGGGTTGTAGAAGTTGCTCTGCTCTCCCTGAGGGGGAAACAGTGAAAACTGAGGCCAGTGGCAGAGTCTGGAATTGGTAGCTCTAGCCCCAAACTGAAGAGCAACTTTTCTGTGCCAAACTTCATGGGCCTACCTGAATCACACCACTTCTAAAAGATATTAATCTTTTATCAAAGGATAATGTTCTCTTTGGTCACACTAATTACACACATGGAGATGCAAACATTTGCACATATTGTATAGCATCTGTATATAATTTATATCATATGTATGGAATTTTATAGCATATATACTGTGTGTATACATGCCACATTTATGTGTAGATGTGTGTGTGCTGTGTGCGTGCGCATGTGTGTGTAACATTTTTTCCCCCTATCGATTGCTTTTCATGGCTTGTCCCTCAAACAATTCTACAAGCATCCGATGTTTTGGCTGCATGGACGATTTCCAGATTAGTCTCGATTACATTTATTTCTAAGGGATGTCGGTGTGTTCTGAGCACACGCATGAGAGCGGAGCCGAGTAGAGCCGAGCAGAGCGCGGCGAGCTAAGTTTTCTCACGGGCTCTTTTCCCCCCTGGAGCCCCCTTGGCGCCCGCCCTGAGCGCTCGCAGGCAACCGAGGCAGCGTTCTTCCGGATGTGCTAAGCGCCGCCCGCCCGCTTCTCCAGCTCGGCCCCTTCCCCTGCAGCAGACCACACGGCTCAAGACGACGATGTGACAGAGAGAAAACAAGCCCCTCTCTTGTCTGCGACCCGCGAGGCGACCGCGGCGAGCGGGCAACCGGCTCCCCATTCCGATTAGGCAATAAGCTGATTGCCGCCCGCTCGCAGCCCGAGCCAGCGGTGCGCGGGGATCTCGCTGCCTGCCCACCTCTCCTGCAAACAGAGGCACGTTCTCCGACTTTGATAGCTCCCTGGGTTCCTGTGAAAAACAACCACAGCGTTTCCAGAGTGTGTTTCTCAAATACCAGCGTCAGGGGATCGCAGAATTACAGCAACAAATGTTACGAGGTAATGTTTCCAAATAGACACGCTGAAAAATAATCCAAATAGGGCCATTAAAGAATAATCCTCATTAAACCCAAACCAAACCAAACACAATCATTCTTAAAAGTGTATTAAAGGGGAGAGAAACACGAATGTTTTAAGAGAAGATTAATAATTTGCTCATTAATTTGATTGGATAATTACATACCCTTGGTCTTTCCAGAGTAATGCGTTTTAAAAAATTTATTATTTAAAATGCTTTTCAGATTTGTCCCATACAACGTGCACATCAGGTGTGCAGAGAGCTTTTTAGCATGCAAAAATGGATCGCAATATTAGACAATGTGCTATTTTTTTCTACGAGAAGGCAGCCTTTCCTAAAACATTAATCTGCTGCAAAAAGATGCTTCTAATTTAGAAGAAATTAGACGTGGAATCTACTCAGCAAACACCTCTGCTAACGCTTCATTAGTATGTATTTTCACATAATTCAATTAGCCAAAACACATACGCATGCTAGCAGAGCTGTTCGCTGCTCTGGGAGTGTCAGCAAGGCTTTAAGCAGATCTGAAACAAAATTGCATAAATGGCATGTAAAGCTCTGTGCATACAAAGATACCTTCAGGGTTCTAATAAATTCATGAAACTTTTTAAAGTATGATTTCCTAGCAGGCAATCACTTTTAATTAACAGGATCACCTACAGCAACACATGTCCTTCAAAAACTTACATTATTTTTTCTTTTTGAATTTCAAAGTTTCTGTAGTAAAAGTTGAATAGCTGAGTAGCTTAACCTCAAAAGGATTCCAGGCTTTTATGACAGTTATAAATCACTGTGGTGCCTTCTTTATAAGAAGAAAAGATTCTTAACACAACAGAGAAAGAAGGAAATCTCTTTTTAGTCATAGCTAGAAGCAAGCATTTTCTCCAAAGGTCAAAAAACTTTTCCTCAGTTAAAGAATAATTTTAAGGACATTGCAGCTACTTGTACAAGTAATCTCTTGCAATTTACTCTATGAATTAAACATTCAATTTCCAGGATTGTGGTTCGACACGGGATGGACTCCTCTCTTTCTGGCGCTGGCTTTGTAGAGTTTTTTTTCCAGTTTAGTTTTTAGTAAACATGGGCCAGGGCTGAATGCAGTGTCTCATACTTTATGAGCCCTTCTCCTTAAGGAAGAATCAGAATCTATACATTTGCCAAAAGATTCATTTGAGTGCTTCTTGCAGTTTCTTTTTCACACCTCTGTTTGAAAGACGGGACATGCTCATAGGCTGTGCTAATGGTTGGGTTGCAGAAATCTGAAAGAGAGACTGATGATTCCGAGACAAGGGAAGAGTAAGGGACACCAAAAAGAAACCTGTGGCTGGGCGCGGTGGCTCATGCCTGTAATTCCAGCACTTTGGGAGGCCAAGACGGGTGGATCACCTAAGGTCAGGAGTTTGAGACCAGCCTGACCAACATGGTGAAATACATCTTAAGGGGAATAGGAAACTACTTTTTCCCCTCCTTTACTAAAAATACAAAAATTAGCTGGGCATGGTGGTGGGTGCCTATAATCCCAGCTACTCAGGAGGCTGAGGCAGGAGAATCACTTGAACCCAGGAGGCGGAGGTTGCAGTGAGCCGAGATTGCACTTCAGCCAGGTAACAGAGCAAGACTCTGTCTTGGGGAAAAAAAAAAAAAGAAACCTGTTCACCATCCCTCCTTTTGTCCTCAAGGAACCTGGGTTTAAGGGTGAATGCAGTTCCAACAGCACAACTTGGTGGAGATCCTTCTCCACCCCTTCCTGCCTCCCTGCGCCATCCCCTCCCGTTATGCTTTCCTCTAGATTAGGAGGTTCCCTTTGCCTTGTGATTTCCCTAAGTGCAAGGGGGTGATCAGGGAGACATTTTGAGAGTGTAGAATTAGGATGGTAGTGTAGAATTAGTGTAGAATTTGCTTTTCTGAAAATCTGTGAAGATACCTGCAGGGTGAAAATTGCATTGTCTTGACCATTGGGGTGAAGGGTGGGGAGCAACCTTTACAGGTGGATGTAGCAGGTACTGTTCACCACCACCACCACCACCACCCCCCCACCCCGCCGGGGGCTCTTGGAAAAGCCAGTCATCATTTCTCAGCTGCGTGACTTGCATTAGCCTCCCGGCTGGTCCACCTGCCTCTAGTATTGCTCCTCTCAAACCCATTCTCCACATAAAGTTCATTCGTTAATTTTTTTGAGGAATCATTCTGGCCACAGACTGTATTAGGTATTAGGGATACACGACCATTTTAAGACATAAATCTGGTCATTTCCTTCCAAGCTTAACTCCAGTAGTTTCCTTTTCCCCTTAAGATACAATCTAAATGCTTGAAATTGGCATAACATTCCTGATGATCTTACCCCTGGCTTGCATTTCTAGCCTTAACTTTTGATACTCTTTTGCTTCTCAATTTGACTTGGACTATTGGGCTCTGCCCCTAACAAAAGGGCCATTTTCTTTCTCATATTAGGAAAAAAAAGGCTTTGTAGTTCTGCTCTTTGGAAGATCCTTTCCCCACTTTTTCTCAGTTTGAGTCAAAGGTCACCCTAGTTCATACCTACTCATTCTCTAAGTTCCCACCTAATTATCACCCCTTCACATCCTTTAGGAAGCCCTCCCTGACCCCCCCAAACTGTAGACCCTTCTAGGTACTCTCAATGCATGCTCTGTTCATTTCAGGGGGGAACCCTCATTCATTCAGTGAATGTTATTGAACTCTATGTCAGGCACTGTTCTGGGGAAAAACTGATTAGCAAGAAAGGCCTGTGTTCTAATGGAACTTATATTTTAATGGAACACAATTAACCACAACATAACTATTCAAATAATTAAATAAATAAGACAATTTGCAACTGTGATCATGGTGGTGAGGATAGGGTGGCCCATTTTAAGTTAAGGTCTCTGTGAGGAGATCACAGGTGAGCTGATATATATGAATAGTGAGAAGCAGCCATAGCAAAAGATCATTTCGTAAGCAAAAGAAGGAGCCACAGGCACAAAGTTCCCGAGGGGGGAACTAGCTTGTGTTCAAGACAACAACCCAGTGTGGCTCTTGTACCCCGGGCATGTCTTGTGCTTTTCCTGACCTGTCTTCCTCTGCGGTCCTGTTAGCAGACCCATTTGGCTCTCTCACTAAGCAATGTATGACACCTAAATTTTAACCAGAAATAAAATGGTTTTGGCCTTTAGATGCCACTCCTTTATTTTATTTCTCTGTTTGTTCAGAATGAAGACAGAGTCAAGTGCTGCCATTTATGTGGCCTCTCAAGGACTTCAACATTACTGAATATGGCTTGTAAAGATTTTTTTTTCCAATGCAGTTTTTTTCTTTAAGTAATTTGTGGTGTTTCTTTTCCAACTAGAACTTTCTATTTTTACATAGTCAAGTTTTAATTTTTCTTTTATGCTTTCTAGGTTTGGATCATAATTCAGCTTTCTCATTCTGAAATCTTAAAAAGTTTCCCATGTTTTTTTCCTGGTATTTTTAATATTTCATTTTTTTACATCTAGATCTTCGACATATCTGGAATTTTATTTTTGGTGTAAAATGGTAGAGATCCAACTTAATTCCTTTTAAAAGTTTCTTGACAATGTATTAAAAAAATCTATGTTTTTCTCACTGAATTTTGTTGCTAACTTTGTTAGAAATTACATTCTTTTATGTTTTGGGGTTATTTCTGGTGCTATAGTCTGTTCTGTTGATATGTGTGCTTAATCTTTTGCCTTTGCCCAGCTGTTTTAATTACTGTATCTTGATAGTATGTTTTGTATCTAGCAGAGTTAGTCACCCTTCATTATTGTTTCTTTGTAGAATTTTCTTAGGTATTTATGAAGGGTTACTTTTGTTGGTTTGAGGATGTCTTCTGTTGCCCTTAATCTTAAATAATCATTTCTCAAAATGTACAATTATAGCTTGACAGTTATTTCTCCTCTGCATTGTGGAAGATATTGTTCCATTGATTTTTGGGCTTCCATTATTGTTAAAAGCATGATTTCTAATTATCATTCCCTTGTGAGTGGTCTGCCCTTCTTCTATGGTTGCTTTTAAGAATTTCTTTTTGTCTTTGATGTTTTATTATGGTATGTCTAGTTGAAGATTTCTTTTTATTTGCTTGGTGTTAGTTGTGATTCCCAAATCCAAGGATTTATGTCTGTCATTAATCCTGAAAACTTCACAGTCATCCAGGCACAGTGGCACGCCTGTAATCCCAGCCCTTTGGAAGGCTGAGGTGGGTGGATCTTGAGGTCAGGAGTTTGAGACCAGCCTGGCCAACATGGTGAAACTCCATTTCTACTAAAAATACAAAAATTAGCTGGCTGTGGTGGCAGGTGCCTGTAATGCCAGCTACTCGAGAGGCTGAGGCAGGAGAATTGCTTGAACCCAGGAGGGAGAGGTTGCAATGAGCCAAGATTCTGCCATTGCACTCCAGCCTGGGCGACAGAGCAAGACTGTCTCAAAACAAAACAAACAAACAAAAAACCTAAGCAGTCTTTTTTTGTCTCTCTCACATAGTCTCTATTCCTTCATTGTGGTTTTATCTTTCCTGCCTATTAATCTATATCTTCTCTGTTTTACTTCTGCTCCGTGACTCAATCATTCTCTCTGTAGGCAAATTCATCCACTTCCTGGATTAAACACCATTTCCATACTGATGACTCCTAAATTTTATTTTCTTCTTTTTCTTTGATCCCTCTGGCTTATGTATTTATTTGTCTGCTTACCATTTCCATTTGAATGTCTGAGAATTAAACTGTTCATCTTCTAACCTTCTCCCATTTCAGAGAATGGCAACATTTAAGAGCCAATTATTTATACCAGAAGCCTAGCAGTCATGTTTTTTTCACCTCCCTGAACCCCATACCCAATCAATAAGATATTGTGCCTTTGAAATGTTCAAAATGGTATTGAATTTGTCTTCTTCACTTAATCTTTCCTGTCAGTACTTTTTTTTTTTTTTTTTTTTTTTTGAGATGAAGTCTCCCTCTGTTTCCCAGGCTGGAGTGCAGTGGCGCCATCTCGGCTCACTGCAACCTCCGCCTCTTGGGTTCAAGTGATTCTCCTGCCTCAGCCTCCTGAGTAGCTGGGGTTACAGGTGCACACCACCACACCTGGCTAATTTTTTTGTATTTTTTGTAGAGACAGGGTTTCACCATGTTGCTCAGGCGGGTTTAGAACTCTTGACCTCGGATCCGCCCACTTTGGGCTCCCAAACTGCTGGGATTACAGGCATGAGCCACCGCGCCCAGCCTCTGACAGTGCCCTTATACAAATCAACCTCCTGTATCATCTAGACTCCTGCCACAGCTCTAACTGAACTCCTTGCTTTCACCTATTTTTCCCCCAAATCCTTTCTACACTCAGAGAGATTTTCTTAAAATGTAAATGAAAGCATGCTCTTGCTTACAACTTTTTAACACTTTTCTGTTGCACTTAAAATAGCAATTATTAATATGTTACATAAATATCTATATGATATAGTTCTGTAGTCAACTTCTTTAATGTTATTTTGTGCCATTCAGCTCCTTTATTACCACATTAGAAACATAACACTACATAAGAGAATTGTCTTATAAAATTATCATCTTTATTGTAGGAGTATATTTTGTCCAGAAGTCTGTTTTGTCTGTGATTAATATGGCTATTCTACCTTTATTCTGATTAGTATATGCCTAGTATATATTTTCGTCCTTTAACTTTTACCTATTTGTTTCTTTATATTTAAAGTGAATTTCTTGTAACCAGCACACTGTTGGGTCCTCCTTTTATTCAGAGTGATAAACTCTCCCTTTTAATTGGAGTAGTTAGATCATTTACAGTTGATGTAATTCTTGACGCAGTTGTGTTTTAATCTACCATCTTACTATTTGTTTTTTTATTTGTCCTTTTTTCTCTCTTTCTTTTCCTCTTTTCCTGCCCTCTTTTCAAAGAGCCAGCTGTTTTTGAATATTCCATTTTATCTCCATTGTTTCTTGATTAGTTACACTTCTTAATTTAATTAAATTAATTTATTTATTTGAGGCTGGGTTCCACTCTATCACCCAGGCTGGAAGGTAGTGGCACAACCATGGCTCACTGCAGCCTTGACCTCCCAGGCTCAAGTGATCTTTCCACCTCAGCCTCCCCCAGTAGCTGGGACTACAGGCATACACCACCATGCTTGGCTAATTTTTTTTTTTTTTTTTGAGAAGGAGTTTCGTTCTTGTTGCCCAGGCTGGAGTGCAAAGGCATGATCTTGGCTCACCACAACCTCCGCCTCCTGGGTTCAAGTGATTCTCCTGCTTCAACCTCCCAAGTAGCTGGGATTACAGATATGCGCCACCATGCCTGGCTACTGTTTTATTTTTCATGGAGATGAGTTCTCCCTCTGTTGCCAGGCTGAGATTTTATTTGTTTTTATGATTGCTTTAGGATTTTCTCTATGTATTTTTAGCTTATCACAGTCAGCTTCCAATACTGTCTTACCACTTTATGCTTAATATAGCAAACTTATAACAATATACTTCCTTCTCCTGTTTCTTTGTATTATTTTTGACATATATTGTATGGCTACATATTATAAATATCATAATACATTTCTGCTTTTCTATAAGCAATTATATTCTACAGAAATTAAAATATGAAAAAAGTATTTTATATTTACCTAAGTATTTAGCATTTCCACTGCTTTTTATTTCTTTATTCTGAAATACTTTATTTTGTTTTCCTAAAAATGTCTTTATTTCACTTTTATTTTTGATGGATATTTTCATCGGGTATATAATTCTAGATTTCTTTCTTTCAGCACTTTAAAGATACATTATATTGTCTTTTAGCTTTCATTGTTTCTGATACAAAATATATGGCCATTCTTACCCTTATTCCCCTGGAGTATGGTGTACCTTCTTCCACTGATGGCTTTTAAATGGTTCCACTTTTTACTTGTTTATAGAAGTTGATTATGATGTGGCTTGGTGTGGTTTTATTTTTGTTTAACCTGCTTGGGGTTGGTTGAACTTCTTGATCTCTGGGTTTATTGCTTTTATCAAGTCTTGAAAATTTCTGGTAATGATTTCTTCAGATTTTTTTTCACTCCCTAGTACTCCAGTTACACATATGTTATACTACGTGATGTAATGTTATAGTCACTGCAACTCTCGGCTTTTCCCCCGGCCTATGTTTCATTTGGGACAGTTATATTGCTCTGTCTTCAAGACTTTATTTCTGTGGTACCTAATCTTCTGGTAACTCTATCTCATTGAAAAATACATCTCATTGAAAAACACATCTCAAATGGATTTCCATTTGAGATGTTAATCCATTTGAGATGTATTTTTCAATGAGATGTTTCATTCAGTTCTTTTTGCTGTCTTTCATTTATTTCTTCATTATGTCTATATCTTCTTTTAAATTATTTGGCATATTTGTAATAGCTGGTTTTGATGTCCTTGTTTGCTAATTCCATCATCTCTGTCATTTCTGCATCTGTTTCTATTGACTTGTTTTCCTTCTGGTTATCAGTCATAGTTTTCTGCTTCTTTTCATGTCATGTATATTTTGCCTGGGTGCTGCTTATTGTGAATCTCACATTGTTGAATGTCTGGATTTTGTTGTCATCCTTTCATTAGTATAGATTTCTGGTCTTGCAAATAGTTACATTAATCGAAGATCAGCTTGATTTTTTAAAACCTTATTTTAAGCTTTTAAAAGGCTGAGGTAGAGTAGTTTTAATTCTAAGGCTAATTTAGCTCTGTTACTTAGATGAGATACTTCTGGAATCACTACCGAATGAACCAAGCCTCTCCATTTTGGCTAATCAGAACTTGAACTTTTTAGCATTGGGTGAGCTCCGAAAGTTGTTCAGTTTACAGTCCCCTAGTTGTTGTTTGTCTGGTTTGAGGGATTTTCACCTTATGTAGTAATAATATGTTTTTCAGCAGCAGATTCAAGGGGTCTGTTACACAGATTCCTTTATCTCTTGTCTAAGTTGTACCTGTATGGTAATCTGCTCTATAAATTCTAGGTGATTCTGCTTCCCTGAACTCATTTTGGCCTCCCCCATGCATTGTGATTGCTATACTTTGCTTTGGTACCCCCTCCTTGTACTACTGTTCAGAAAATGCCCTCAGGCAGAAATATGCATTTAAAAACACCAGGATCACACATTTGTCATGTGGCAGAGCCCACACTTCAGCCCAAGGCTGTGAGCCTCTAGAGCCCATGTCCTCTTTTCTAACTACATCACAGAGCAATTCTTATTGGTTTTCCAGACTGTAAGACTCAGAGACCACATGGATGAAATGCCTTGCTATCTGAATAAAGTGACTTTGCCAATGATCAAGGGCCCCCTGGCCAAAGTAGATGAAAGAACTGAGCTTGTAAAGAAGCACTAAGGGTGAAGATAATAGTAAGAAGGAATGGGAGCATACACGATAGATAGAGTTACCAGATTGCCTTTCGTTCTGATAATTTTTGGGGTAATTGGTAGGTAACAATTGAACATTAAGGTGGCAGGTTGGCAAACAATGCTGTAGACGTTTGCTTGGCAGATCAAAACATGTATATCCTAAACTACTTCTTCTCAAAGCATTTACCATAATGATACCTTTTTGATGATCACTGAAAGCATGTAGATTCTACTAGGACTCATTAATGTTATTTCTCTATAGTTCCTTTTGCTTTTTTAATAGACTGGCTAACCAAAATAATAAAAACTTCCATAAGTCAAGCACTCCTGGTTGGAAAATTCTAACAATAGAAAAAACATCTGTGCTTAAATTTGCTTTTGTTCTATTTATAAGGGATTTGTCAAGCAGGATTCCTATAGGTTGCCATGGCCTTTCAGAGTTCTGTTTTTACTGGCTGTTTCTTAAAGCACCATACAGGTAGAGTCTGAGGGTCTCCTACCTCAGCAGAAGCTGTCCTCTGCTCCCCATCTCCCCCCTGCCACAATCATCTTATTGAATGTTATGACCATCCAGTAGGACTCACTCACAGTTGTTGCCGAGGAGCAAATTTTTCAGGACTTTGCTGCTAAGAATTTTAAAGAGCTCTGGGTAAGAGAGAGTCATCTGACTTTCCAAATGACTTAACAGCTAAGATACCAAGTTTGCAAACAGACACTTGAAGATCCAAAGGTGTTCTAGTTATCCAAAAACATTTGGTCAAGATATCAGAAAAGAGAAAAAATAGATAGAAAAACAAGTCAATGAAAATGTCAGTGTATTGGTCTTTCCTTTTACAGTCTAAATAAATCATTGAAGGGACACTTTGTAAATGTAGCTGCCTGTGTTCAAAGTCATGTGACTTACGTATCAGGCAGCAACTGTACTGTGTTTTCAGATCACTTGGGATTTACCTCTGTAAGGACTGTCAAATAGAGATGAAATGGAATGTGGTGTTTTATGGGCTAATACTAGTCTAAGCAGTTTCGTATGTGGATGTAAACTATTACCTATAAGGAGGGTGACCAGTTGTCTATTGCTACGTAACAATCCATTCAAAAAGTTGATGTTTTAAGGCAACAATTTATTATTTCTCATGCTTCTCTAGTTTAGCTGGGTGGTACTTCTCCACGTGATTTGTTTGGGGATCACACATAAACTTGCATACTTCAGGGCCTGGACTTCTTTAGAGCATGGCTACTGAGTTGCAAGAGAGCAAAAGCAGCAGCTGTCACACTTAACAGTAGGACTGCAAACGGCACAGCATTACTTCCATGGCATTCACTTGGTTACAGCGAATGACAAGGCCAGTTCAGGATTCGAGGCGGGGGAAATAGATTCTATCTCTTGACAAGAAGAGTAGCATATGCATAGACTATGGAGAGGGGACCATCTTTAGAGACTAAAACACATACATTCTAGGAGTCATCTTGGTTTCCTTGGGATCATCCTGCTTTATGCCCATCTTGCTGTAATTAATAGCACCGTTTAATTTCACAATTGTCTTGGTTTGGATAATAAATGATATGTTCACACTATACATAGATACCTTCCAGAGTGAAAATACCGTAATGACACAGATTCTAACATGTTAGACTATTCAGCCACGGTTTAGTCTCAGTAATATCTAGCAAGGTTTTTCCTCAAATAAGGACAATGATGATTTAGCAAGTCAGTCTTTGTATTTCTGGGTCAACTGCTTACTATATGGGCATTTGTGAAGTGGACTTTGAATTTGTGAAAGCCAGTCAGATAATATGATGATCATCTCTTCTGTATCTCTCTGAGGTATTATAGGTTATTTTTATCAAAAATGTCCTAGCAGAGGAGGATGGAAACAGCAGAACTCAGATATGGTGCCCTTTGTGATTGCCTAAGTTTTAGCTATGCTTCGGCTCAAATCACCTGCAAGACAACTGAAGCATCAAGCCTCTGAGGCTGTTCCCTGGTCTAGGCACATGCAAAGCTGTGAGGGAGGCTAAGCATGTGCTTACATCCTCATCTCTCCATCTCCTGTTTTTGTGTCTTCCAGGCTCTGTAGCTATATCATGTTCACAGTTCTCTCCTGTCTTCCCTCACCCATCATGACCTTCACTGCAGAGAACACACTGCAGGGCCCTCTTCTTTGATTTTGCTTCATCCTCTCCCAATAACTGGCAACATTTGCCCATTGTGTCCACCATCCTTAACATGGTAATTGACGAACTCCTCAATACTAAGATGGAAATACCTATGAATGTGCCCTACCTCACACAAATTATTCACATTTTAACAATAGGCTCCTACTAATTAGGCCTGATATTTCTTATGAGCCTTTAACACAAAACAAAATGTCTCAGTGTTGATCAGGGCCTTAAAACTCTCCTCTCTAGCTTTCTGTGGTACCCATGTCCTCTTCCTGTCAGTGAGTACTCTCTGTGCCTCTCTTTGCCGCTTCACCTACTTGATTTCTGTGTCTTTGTTCTACTGTCTCAGTTTCTCATTTCTTCTCCTTCACCTTAGACCTCCCTATACACTCCAGTCTTGCCTGAAAATCTTTTGTGGGAGAACATTTTCCTACCTGCAAGAAGGGTCTGGGATTAGTCTTGTTGTTATAATGCAGATAGCTGCTATAAACCCATTTATTTAACATCCACCCCCTGAGATTTGTATTGGAGAGAAGTGCAGTCTGCAGGCTGGTACCAGTCTGCAGAATGTTTGTAGCTGGCCCATGAGGAAAGGCGTATGGAAACTGAAAGTTGCTATGCCTGTGATGGCATTTCTTTAGGCTCTGGAGTTTATCACCATCAGGACTATCATCAGCAGGCCTCTCCTGCCTGCTCTTAATACTGAAGAATTTAGTGCAGGCTGGGTACCGTGACTCATGCCTGTAATCCCAGTACTTTGGGATTATGAGGCAGGAGGATCGCTTGAAGCCAGGAGTTTGAGATCAGCATGGGCAACGTAGTGAGATCTTGTTTCTAAAAAAAAAAGTTGCTGGATGTGGTGGTACATGCTTGTAGTCCCAACTACTTGGGAGGCTGAGGCAGAAGGATGGCTTGAGCCCAGGAGGTCAAGGCTGCAATGAGCCACGATTGCACCACGAGGCTCCAGCCTGGGAGAGTGAGACCCTGTCTCATTCTCAACAAAACAAAACAAAACAAAAAACCCAAACTTAACGTAACTATGTATATATATATAAAAATGAAACAAATGATCACTATCTAGAATGGAAAATTCAAAATGAGATGGTTATATTAATGGGCGTGATCAATTATATTATTTGTTCCTGATTGTTTCCTTCCTCCTCATCCTTGCCAAGCTTTCTTATAGAAAGGATTTATTCCCTATCCAATGGACTTTGAGTTTGGCCATATGACTCACAGTGTCCCGTGGATATGACCTACATAGAGTTCAGCTGAAGCTTTAATGTGCTTATGTGGTTTGGCTCAACTTCCCCTTTGATCTTCTGTCCTCCACCATGAGAAAAGCATAGCCCAACAGTGAGTGGTCATTTACCCTGGGTCCCAGATAGAGAAGACTTTAAGGGCCAATCAGGTCCCGTTGGAACTCCAAAGAGCCTAACAGAGCCCAGTAGATCTCAGCAGAACTGATCTAACCCATAGGCCTCAAGTAACACAGCAAGAAATTAATGCTAGTTATTATAAGCCACTGATATTTTTGTGGTTGTCGCAACAAAGAAAGCTAATAAATATAGGAATTGGTACCAGCAGTGGGCTCTGCCATAACAAAAGCTTCAAATAGGTGGCATTGTTTCAGGCATCAAGGAATATAATGGAAAAATGTCAACTTATGTTACACATTGGTGAAACACTTGGTAAAACTATCACAGATGGGAAATGTACCTATTGAATTTATGGCTTTGTGGGAGGGGGCTTTGAGATAGAATGCTGGTAGCATGGGTTAGTTGTTACTGGTTGCATGGGTTAGTTGTTACTGGTTGCATTTGATAAGAAACTATAAAGAGATGAACTGAGAAAAGAATTGGCCTGTTTGTAATGAGGAACGAAAGGGAAAATATGAGAATTCGGAAATTCTGAGATTTGCTAATTTAATCTATGCTACTATTTCTCATTTCTTTCCAAAAAAATTCTGATTCTAATGGTAACCTGAGCGCAAGGGCTAAATACAGGTGTATTGCACTAAGACACAGCCTGGGAACAAGACCAAATAAAGAGCCTACACACCTTTTACTGAGACGTCCGACTGAATAAGTAACATAGCTCCCAGTAAATTACATCAGCTGGACAAAATAGCTTGGAGCAAAAAGAAGGGCATGGTCCCACTGAAGGCTGACAGGCTGAAAGTATCACAATTAAGAGAGAAAAATAGAGAGAGGGTAAGATTCATGAGTAGAAAATTATTGTTTATATAGCTATTAACATGTGAAGTTAACTGGAATGAAATAGTTGAAAAATAAACAAATAAATCTCCCCCAACATTATACTAGCCCTATGTTATGAAAACTCCTTTGGCACAGACTAACAAAGACTGTAAGTGAGTTGCAAAATAAACAAACTTTATAGGAACTGCTGTAAGAAGTTGCTCAACCGCCAGGGGAACAGATTTTCTGATGCCCTTTTCCAATATGGCCACCCATGATCATAAAAGAGGACAGAACTCCTAGAGAGTGGAAGCAAGAGATGTGAAGAAAAATAAACTCAGGCAGCACTCTCAGGGAATGGATGTGAGCCCTCATCAAGGCACATTTTCTACTGGCCGTGTTTGCTTGGTGGAATTTCAGAATGGCTGTGGACTGGTGTCTCCCATTTCTTCTGTTTCTGAGCAGACATATTTATTGTGGTTATTCTCCTAATTTATTATTGTTTTTTGAGTGTGTGGGGGAAAAAACATTTTTCCCTTAAGTTCATAGATCTTTGGATCAAGAGGAGCTGCAGCTGGGCTTGACAGAAATCATGAGCTCCGAGGCTTTAAGCCTAAAGACTCTATTGGATGATACTTTGGGTATCTGGAAGAAAGTAAATGATTGTTATCAAGAGTGTGATCTTGGCAGCTAGTACTGTTTACAATTATTCATCCTCTCCTTTCCCATGCCATGCATTTCCCTAGTTGGAATATACTTTTCCATTCTATTCACTCATGGCTTGGCCATGTAATTTTCCCTAGCAGAAGAATGTGAGAGGACATGATATGCCTCACCCGGGGGAGAAGCTTTACATGTGCTTGTGTGGATTGCCTGTGTCTCTACACAGGTCTTCTGCCCCTCCCCTATGAGAACCTCGTGCACTCGATAATGGATGTTCCTTCATCTTGGGTGCTGGTGTAGGAAGACTTGTGGGACTATATGGAGCCCAGAAGAGTCTAGAACAGCTTACAGAGGCCTAATGTGGTTATACTCTACCTCAAATCTTTGTGAGCAAAAAGTGTTTATTCTTGCCACGCACTGAGATTGTGGGGTTGTTCGTTGCCGCATCAAAAGCTATTATACAGGACTGTAAAATGAGAGAAATCATACATGAAACAGAAGAAGAAAATATTATGCAGCTCAACTGTATTGTGCAAGAGACTAAAATCAATGTTGAAATCTAACATTTGTTACATGATTCTCTTGAACTAGCAAAGGAAGAAAACAAAGACATTGAAATAAATGAGAATTTCAATGATTTTATATCTGAGATACAGGCTGAATTGAAAACACGTTACAATGTTAGGGATTGATTAGAAGTTTGTCAAGAGCAAGCCTTGGATAATGGAGCTAACATGAGTGCTTAGAAAAAGGTAGACACAACGGTATTTCTGATAATCAGATGGATTATTTGTGTCATGTTGCATGCATAGTTTGAACTTGTTACTAGGAGATATGACATCCATCGATAATGCTGATATTCATTGGAACATGTCAAGGATTATGTACTTAGGCCATATTGCTTCATGAATGAAAACAAATATCAAAAATCAAAGATTATGTACTATGTTTTCTAAATTTCTCTAAGGATGAAACATCTTCCTGAAAAATATAAAATTTGACTTTAGGTCTACTCTTATAAAGGAAATGCTAACAGAATGACATTAAAATAATTAGATTAAATTTAGATAAGTTATGAGATTCACTAGACAAGTTAAGCAAAACAATAGAAAATCCTCAAATAAAAAGCAGATTGTAGACATTGGTAGAAAATGAAATTAATTTTAAATTTGTGGTATGCATGGTTATTTGGTATACACTATAAAGTTTTATTAATCTCAGAAGAGTTGCAAAGCAGATTTGAGTTTTGTAGTTTATTTTTTTAGTTTTTGCCTAGTTTATTTTTTTAATGGCTAAAATATATTTAAATTACAGAGAAAATAATTTTTCTATAATGAAGGGAACTGCATGTGACATATTCAATGATAGTGACATTCCAACAAAAAATAAGAAAATTAAATCAAGGAAAGCAAAACATTTGCATGAAGGTGGATAAGAAGCAACAAAATGTAATCTCAATTGAAAAGAGATTTAAATAAATTGAGCAGCATATTATAATATTTTTGGTTTTTCTTTAAATATCCAAACATGAAAAATTTGAAAGAACTTAAGAAATACTGTGTTATTCCAGATACTGCTCTAAGAGATGATGAAAATCACCATATGAGTGATGATGATTTATATGAGCTTCAATATTTTCTGCAATGAAAATAATTTTCATATATAACTCCATTATAATGTTTATACATTATATGTAAAATTTGTGGTGCATTTCTGAATCTAAGTATTGATTTAAGCATTTTTTACTGATGATTCTGGTTGCCACTACAAAATTTTTAATTAAAATTAAATTTAAAAAATTACTTAAGAATGACAATGGCTCAAACAAGCTTGTCTAATTTGATATTACTGACAATGGAACATAGATTGTGTGAAAATCGTGATTTTAACAACGTAATTCATGATTTTGCTGAAAAGAAAGTAAGAAATAAATCTTATAGATGGATATAATGTACATATGTAAAGATTACATTTTTATTACTCATCCATATATTTCTGGCTTATCAGTATAGCATTTAACATATTCAATATTAATGTGATATTTGCTATTTTACCTACTTTGTGTGTGTGTGTGTGTGTGCATAAATTTTAGCTATTTATTTTTGCATGTTTGTATTATGAAGAAATTTTTGTTAAGATAGGAGACTTGAACATACTATATTTAAAAATTTGGTAGCTTGATTTATAACTTTTAAACATTCAGAATTATGGTATGTGGGCCTCCATTTACACTCTTGTCCTATACCCTGCAGATAATGGAGGTGCCCTTGGTCAGAAATATTTTTGTTTTCAATTTTTGATTCTCAGTGTTAACTAATTTTTAATTGACAAATGAAAAATGTATATGTTTATGGTATACAATGTAATGTTTTGATGTATATATACACTGTGGAATGGTTATATCATTATGTTGATAACTTGATATATATGTTGATCGTATTAACATATCCATCACCTCACACACTTATTTTTGTGATAAGAGTATTTAAAATCTACTCTCAGCAATTTTTAAGTATATAATACATTCTTATTAACTGTAGTCACCATGCTATATAATGGATCTTTAGAACTTATTCTGTCTAACTTGAAGGACCATTTTTGAGATGCCATTTTGCCTTTTACTAGCTATGTAACCTTGAGCAAATCATTAAATGCGCCTCACACGCAGGTTTATGATAATATCTCACCCATTTGCTGCCTAAGGTTGTTTTGAGAATCAGCTGAGATGATGATGATGGCAGCATTTATTAACTCCTTAATCATCACAACTGCCCTAAGAGGTAGTAGTATTGATAGCGGTGGCAAATAATTCACAGCACCAAATGTGTCATGGGTGGCAGGAATCTGAGTTACTGGCGGTGTATGTGCACAGATCCGCAGCAACTTCAGTCCTTGAATCCATAGAAGAAAGAATTCTACTGAGGGGCATAAAGTAGAAGAGACCAAGGGGAGTTTCTGAACAGGAGTGAAAATTTATTAAAAAGGTTTAGAATAGGAAGGAAAGTACAACTTGGAAGAGGACAAAGGGGGCGTCTTGAGAAACCAAGTGCGCAGCTTGTCCTCTGGACTTGGGTTTTTTTTTTTTTGAGGCAGAGTCTTACTCTGTCCCCTAGACTGGAGTGCAGTGGCATGCTCTGGGCTCACTGCAACCTCTGCCTCCTGAGTTCAAGCGACTCCCCCTGTCTCAGCCTCCCGAGTAGCTAGGACTACAGGCATGTGCCACTACATCCAGCTAATTTTTTTATTTTTTATTTTTAGTAGAGACAAGGTTTCACTGTGTTAGCCAGGATGGTCTTGATCTGACCTCATGATCTGCCCGCCTCAGCCTCCCAAAGTGCTGGGAGTACAGGCGTGAGCCACCGCACCCGTCTTGGACTTGGGGTTTTATAAGTTGACAGACTTTCAGGATCTTGTATTACTTCTCCCACTCCTGGGATCTTCCTGGGAAGCTACTGATCAGTTTCAGATGTTTTCTATTAGGAGACTGCCTTTCCCTGGGGCTGGCTGTGATCAGATATTACTTCAGAGAAACGGTTAACAACTGCTTGACCATCACCTGCGGTCGCCCACCTCTCCTGGTGTGTGTTGGGGAAGCCCTCTCCTGTTCTGCTCATACCAGGCTAGCTACCTACCGTAACATTATTATTGTCCCCATTTATAGATGAGGGAACTGAGCCACAGAAAGGTTAAGTGACTTGACCAAGGCCACAAAGCTAGTAAGGGATGGAGTTGTGGTTTGAACTGTGGCAGTCTGGCTTGTATTTTGTAAACCATAAAGTATATATAAGGTATTGTCATTATTATCTTTTTGTGTGTGTGTGTGAATGTGTTACCTTGGATAATGGTAATGGCCTATGTTGCATCCACATGCTAGTTTGGTGGTAGAATTTTGGCCTTCTAACTCTTTATGTAAGAGTTAGGAGTTTGTGAGTTCATAATGCTCAAATTTTCTTGCTGGAGTTCACAGTATAAATAGAAAATTGATCGTGAAAGCTTTAACTATCATTGGCATTTCGTAAAAGTGACTAAAGTTTGATGGAAGACTGATATAATCTACTTATTGGAACAAACACAGAATATGAAGTTCAATGTGAAAACCCCTCTGCCGGGCCTGGTGGCTCATGCCTGTAATCCCAGCACTTTGGGAGGCCCAGGCGGCTGGATCATGAGGTTAGGAGATTGAGACCATCCTGGCTAACATGGTGAAACCCTGTCTCTACTAAAAGTACAAAAAATTAGCCGGGCGTGGTGGTGCCTGCCTGTTGTCCCAGCTGCTCGGGAGGCTGAGGCAGGAGAATTGCTTGAAACTGGTAAACGGAAGTTGCAGTGAGCCAGGATCGGGCCACTGCACCACAGCCTGGGCAGCAGAGAGAGACGCCGTCCAAAACAAAACAAATACCAAAACCAAACCAGACCAGACCAGACCAGACCAAACCAAACCACCACCAACCCTCGAGGCAGTTTGGATGTTGGTCCCCCTCAAATCTCACGTTGGAGGTAGGGCTGGTGGGAGGTGTTTGGGTTGTAGGGGTGGAGCCCTCACGAATGGCTTGGTGCCATTCTCGCGATAGTGAGTGAGTTCTCATGAGATCTGGTTGTTTAAAAGTGTGTGGCACTTCCCCCACTCTTTCTTTTGCTTCCGCTCTCACGCTGAGATGTTCTGGCTCCTCTTTAGCCGTCCGCCATGATTGAAGGCTTCCTGAGCCCCTCACCAGAAGCTGAGGAGACGCTGGCGCCGTGCTTCTTGTACAGCCTGCAGAACTGTAAGCCAATTAAACCTCTTTTCTAGCAATGTAAGAATGGCCCTTTTAATATATTCCTGCTACTTCAGTTGTTACACATCTACTAATTTGATTTGGTTTGTGGAAGAAATAGAAAAATAGTAGGAGATGAACAAATCACAAATTAGATAAATACTAGTTACAAATCAGATAAATAGCTAAAAATGGAGTGGGATAGAGATTTGTAGTCCTTTAAAAATCACCAAATTCGGCCAGGCGCGGTGGCTCACTCCTGTAATCCCAGCACTTTGGGAGGCCGAGGCGGGTGGATCACGAGGTCAGGATATCAAGACCAGACTGGTCAACGTGGTGAAACCTCATGTCTACTAAAAAATACAAAAATTAGCTGGGCATGATGGCTCGTGCCTGTAATCCCAGCTAATCGGGAGGCTGAGGTAGAATTGCTTGAACCGGGACTCGGGAGGCGGAGGTTGCAGTGAGCCGAGATCACACCACTGCACTCCAGCCTGGGCTACAGAGCAAGACTCCATCTCAAAAAACAAAACAAAACAAAACGCCAAATTCACAGAAGCGAATCTGGCATAGACTTTTTCTAATAAAATGAAATAATGCATAACTAAAACATTTACGCCCTTCTCAGACCCTCAATGGTTTTAGAAATAGGTAATTTATAAAATTATTTTGAAAAGTCTACTCTGACAACTCTGTATTACATTACCTTATTATAACACCATAGTGAGTCTAAATAAAAATTCATCTTAATCTGAAAAGTTTTATCATTTCCATAAAATTTCTGCTTACGGAAAAAGAGAACCAAAACTTCATGACATAGATGCTGTATGGTAATTTTGACTCACACTAGATATGAGATGTGTAACTTGGTTATCGGCAGGTTTTTGCAAATTGGAAAAGGACATATCATGGGTCTTTGAAATCCCTTGTGAATAGTTGGATTTGCCTAAGCTAAACCCACGAACGTTTAGGCCCAACCATAACTATATCTATACATTGACCATAGGATATGGAGGTAAAAAGATTGGCACAAGCCTTTAGGTGAAAAATAAAGATGAAACAAAACAAAAAAAACCTAGAATTTAGGCATTCAACTAAAAATTTCCCTCAAGTAATTGTCTTAGGACACTATATACCCTTATCCTTGTTTGCTTTTATTTAAATGTTTCTTTTGGGAAAATTAGTCCAGAATTCCTGTAATATGTTGGAGTCAGGATTGGCTTTTTGTCTGTTGGTTTTTGGTGTTGAGACACTCTGGAAAATGGTCCCATTCCCTCTTTTGACTACAGTTGTTTTGAGCTATGGCACCTTTGTGGCAGTGAATGTCCAGCTTCCCAGCATGGGTGCAGAGCCACCGGGCTGTGTCAGTGCTGTGTACTTACTAAAGGGAACCAAGAACGTTCCTTCACAGCGGCACCCACAGACGAGGCTCTGATGGGGTGCTAATGGGTGTTATGTGAAAAAAAAGGTTTATATTCAAACAAATTTGGGAAACTGCTTGAGAAAATCAAATGTGTCTATGTTTCTATGCCACAGGACTTCTCAGAACATTTAGTATGTTAATGTGTACTGTGATCTCTGCAGGGGGCTATTCAAAGCATCTAATCGATGAAAGTTCTGTGGAACACACTTTAAGAAATGATGCTTTGTAGTAGCACTTCATATGTCCTCGTCGGTGCCTCCCAAAGGAATCGGGTTGTTTGAAAAAATAGAGGGTATAATATTAAGGCTGTGTCTGAATGAGAAAGGGGTGGAGTAGACATCACTGAGGCACACCTGTCTGTCCCTTCCCCTTCTCAAATGCAGAAACATGAATGGCTCCCCTCCCCCATCGCTGTCTTTTCTTCCCCCAAGAACAAGAACCAGGGCACTTGGAACAAACAAAACTGCTTGTGCAAAGAATCAGGCACAGTGGTTCAGAGTTGCTCTAAGGCTTACGCTTGAATTAAAGGCGAGGCCACATAAGAGGAAATAAAAGGGTCTGCTCAGAGATCAAATGAAGCATTTGTATAGAACCTTATTCAAAATGGATACAAATGCATCAATTCTTCAGAATTATAGGTGAATCAAAGGAAAATTACATCCAAGGAGATAAAGCAGCAGCCAGCAGTCTAACCACGAATGGCGCAGAGATGCAACTTTGAAGCTTCCGGCCTGGCGTGCCAAAGAGCCAGATGTGGCAGGTGGAATTATAGCGGCTCCAGCTCAGCATCTGGAGAGTATAAATCTGTCCCACAGAAATTAAGAGGTGCGCAAGAAGGTGGTGAGAATGACCAGTTGAAAATACATTTTTTTTAAAAAAAAATCACTTTGAAGAACATAGAACAGTCTCTTTCCAAAAAATAAAAATTAGGTTTAGGCTTAATATTGCTCTATTTATTGGTGGTGGTGTGACAGAATTATATTTGAGAATTCTTCAATCTCCAAAATAGTAAAGCCCCTGAAATTTCCTTTCTGAAAACAGAGAAAGAGAGAGCACTAAGGTAATGTTGTGTTATTGTGTACGTATGAAGAAAAGATGACGCTCTGAGACTAAGCTCATCGTTTAGAATGAGAACCTTCATTCAGTCACTCTACAAGCCTGAAGAGGCTTCCATTCCCTGGGGCTCTCTTCTACTGTTTGGAGAATGATGATTATTTCTATTACCGAAAGACAAATAATATATATAAAACAGGTGTCACAGATATGAACGGTTTCATAATGACAGTATGTAACAATGCAGTTACTGTGTTGTTAGTAAGCATTTTTCTAGATCACAGAATCTTCTTGCTCAACGGGATCTTAGTGATTGGCCCTGCACATTGTAGAAGTCACAACTGAGGAACAGCAAAGAAAGTGGCTTGTGTGAGGAAGGTCCAGTTAGCGGCAGAGTTGTGGGTGCGTGTCAGGGGTCAGGACCCAGATCAGTGATCTCTCTGTTTGCCGTGTTTCCTGTCTTACCTCACGGTCTCAGTGTGCTGTCCTGTCATGTAGCTCTTCACTGCCACAACCATCAATAGGGGACAGGAATATATTCACGTGGTGGCTTCAGTGCCAGGAAGGTCTCCTTTGTAGTATGTAGCAACTGTCCATATCTTTCATTTTCTAAGAAACCAGGAAACACAGGGGGCTTAAACCTAAGTATTGAGAGAGGGTTAGGTTAGTGATAAGGAAATTCTAAGGGAGGTTCTTCTGGAAAGTGGCAGAGCCTCGATCTCTGGACATCTGTAATCATTTGGGAGATTGTGAGTGCAGAGAATGGATAACCAACTAACTTGATAACATATACCTCTCCCTTGTGCGAAGTGAAGGTGGGTAAAAAGAGATGAGACCTCTAGCCTTCATAGTAAACCTCCATAGTGTAATTCCAGATTATACTATGAATGATAATCTCATATTCTCATATAGTATAATCTCGTCAGATTCTGTTCTCCTTGCCCCTAGAAGCCTCTCTCAGAGCCATGATCCCACAGGACAGATGTTGTCGTGCCCATTGGCAGAAAAGGAAATTGAGATTCTGAGAAGTTAAGTGACTTGCCCAGAGGGAGGGTGCAAATCCAGGTAGTCTGCCTCCCAAATGTGTGCACTGCATGTTCCTGCGAGCTGCTGTGGTCACCTTGTGATACAGGGTGATTGAGGCAGACTAGGATGTTGTTTTCCCCAAGTGAAGGCTACTGTGAACATGGGTTGAGTTAAACACCTGACCCCTACTTCTGGGGAGGACAAAAGCAGGTTAAAGGGACGGTAGATGAGGAGGCGAATTGATGGAGAGTGCTCACAGGCTGAGAGAATTCGACTGCTGAGAGACTGCTGTCTGGTCCTGTCAGATGACAATGGACGTGGCGGCACTTGGGGAAGATGATTTTCTCAGATATCTTCAGCAACATCATTGGTAATATCGTCAACATCCTTCCTGTGCCGGATCTCTGGGGCTTCCCAATGCTGCCTGTCACTGTGAGAAAGATAAAAAACCTTCTCAGTTGGAATCTGGCCAGCTAATCTCAGAGCTCCAGTTCAAGGAGCAGGCCAGATGTGTCCTAGTGAGGAAACACTACATGTTTGGACAAAGGCCTGTTCAGGTATAAAATACAGCTCTGGGGTAGGTGACAATTCCTACCACATGTGTAGGAAAGAGACTCCAAAACTGGGCAGTGTTGCTGCTGCCATTTCTTCCTATGGGAACAATACCCAGGACCAGCTCTGCACATCTCGGGAAGTATGGTGTATGCTCAGTTCTCTAAGCATCCAGGGATTAGCACATTTTTACTTGGGATCAGCCTCTGCTTCTTAACTTCTCATTAACCCTTATTAATTAGAAGGTGCATTTGGGCTTTCTTGACATTATCTTGTAGGGCATGTGGTGCTAAGGACACAGCATGGAAGTTGAAACCAATTTTCAAAATTTTACCTGAGTAACTTCTTAAGATTCCCCATCTGTAAGATTATCTAAGCAAAATGTTTAGAAGATAGTGGATGTTCAATAAATTCATGTTTTTGGCTAAGAATGTTCATAAGAATCAACTTGGGAGTTTTTTTTTTTTTCCCAAAGGGTGCATGCTCATTTTTTCCCTGTCCTTCCACAAGTGCCCTGATGGAATATGTTTGGAGTGAGTCTGTGTATTTGTATTTTGAAAATACCTTGGGGTACTTTTGATGAACAGCTCTGGCTAAGAACCACTCCAGAAACATCCTTGCTATTGCTTCACATTGTTTATGACGAACTGAGCCCAGTTGTCTGCATCCAGATAATTGTTTCACATTATGATATGGCCTTACCTATTCATTGAAGCAGATTCTCTACTTGGAAATGACTTGGTATTTTTGTTTCCTGCAATCTTTAATATGTTTTAAAAAATATTTATTTATATTCCGCTTCATTCCAAAAAGAATGAGATGATTTTTATAAAACAACTTTTTTTTTTTTTTACATGAAATGTACTCTAATTCAGAATGATCTTCATCCTTAATTAGGTTGAATTAAGGAAGTTTTTCAATTTTTGAGTATTAGCGTTTCTCCCAACATATGTTTCTCTGAACGTGCTCCCCATCTTTTTTAAATTTCTCTCTAAGGACAGATATGGTAGAACTGGTGAATTGTAATGGGTCTTGGGATCACCTTAATAGAAAAACAGAAACCTCCAGATTGAGGAGGCTGTGTCAGATTCTATCAAAAGGATTTGGCTAAGCAGTCTGCGAGTAAGTCAGTGGAAGGGCTGTAAATGGGAATACAAATGAGCTCATTATCATGTCAATTTCCCATCCTATATGACTGCTTGCTTTTTGCAGGTGCCATAGGGTCTACCAAATGTTCACCTTTTTTTCTCCTCAGTAGTAGCATAGGCTGCCAGATAAAGCCATTATCCCAGAATTCTGTCTACCTTCCTTTCCTGAAATATCACTTTTGAAGGGAAGGAGAAAAGGAATTACCATTTATTGAGCACCAGGTATTCTAGGGGTTATTTTAGTTTGACCTGACAAGGAAATTACAGAGCTATTTGAGAAGAGGTAATACAATCAAATGGACCAAGTTAAAGTTACAAAGAGCAACTAAAACACCCAAACAACTAAAACCCTCTGAATCTATAAAATTACAAAAAATGTTCAGGACTGAATAGAGTGCTATTCCCACTCTTCTTGCTTCCCTAACATGCATGCTGATGCAACCCCTCTGCTGGCTATGACATGCTTCTGCCTTAGACCCATCCATTATAGTATTTTGATTTTGTGTCACACAACACAGGCTACTTTCTAAAATATAGCTGGTCAGTTAATTACAAAGCATGCACAGATCTTCTGTTTACAAATGCTTGATGTTCAGGGTGCTCCTCATTGAATTTCGGATTCTCTAGTTGTTTCCATTTCTATTCACTAAGAGAAAGTACCTTAATCCCCCGGCTCACATGGGCTGTTTGGGCTACACAGCCAGCCAGCAGCCAGGGTTCTTCTCAGTACCCCAGTTGATAGATTTCTTTGATTGATTTCATAAACATAAGGTTACAAACACAGAAAATGAGCTGTTTTAATTATTAGAATTTCTTTGCACTTGTTGTTTCTTAAATATGGGAAGGAGGTTCAGTTTTAAGCATCAACTTAAAAATGTACTGCAATACTCTCAGTATTTTAATTTGTTTGCATAACAGCTACAATTCTATAAGAATTTGTGGCTCCTTCTCAATTGTTATTTGGTTCCTCTTTAATTTTTTTTGTATGAACTATTTGTGATTGGCTTTCAAGATTTATTCTGCTTTTTTTCCTTCAGATCCTAGATGACTTTGTTTTAAATTTTGAATTTTTTTCCCTTAATGGCTTTGTGATGAATAAAAAAAAAAAGGATTGTTGAAAAGGAGCAATTCTTTTACTGGGTTAACTGATGTAGTCATAGTCTCTGTGTCTTTCTTGGTTTTGTTTTCTCTCCTTGTATAATTGGGTAGGTAGGAGCCCCCATCTCTAGTTCAACCATTAAGAAATTATTTTATGTATATATTAGGGGTACTGCAGATGATTTCATTTGAAGAGGCTATTCTATTTCTAAACTAAAATTTTTGAAATCACTGGTCTATATCAAGAATATGTTGATAATCTCTTTGTATAGAATTGCAGTGTTCCTCCTAAGAAATAATTATTCAATGACCCCAGCCTTCTTCTAGGCTAAACATTCTCACTTCCTTTAATGTTTTCTTGTTGGTTGTATTTTTGCAACATTTCCTTAATTCTTATTACATGTAGGTGGCTCCTTTTTTATTTCTTCCTACCTCCCCAAACTTGGAGAACAACCAGGGCACAGTTGTCGCTGGTATACTGTCTGGTCTAGGTCATGACAGCAGCACGGGTTTCCACCTACTCCTCTAGTTGCCTTTACTTGTGCTGCATCTCCCCAATCTGAGAAAGGGGATCTTTATTCAGATGGCAGCCAACAAAAGACAGTCTGTGCCCATCTCTAGATTTTTCACCTTCCCAGCTTGTGACATGAAGGTTCCCTAGTCTTTCTGGCTATATAACAGAATTTTGGACTTGAAAGGGATATTAACATCATTTGCTGAAACTGCCGTTTTTGCATGTTAGGAAGCCGAGGCCCAGATAAGGACTCCAAAGCCAACACAGCTTATTAACTTGCATTCTATTCTGCAGAGAGACCTCATTCTAAAATACCATTACTTCGTTTAATTAACAACATTTATTAAGCATAAGAGACTTGCCCTAAGAAGTGACTCTAGAACTTTTCTGACTGCAATCCAGTATTTAAATTGCAACCCAACATAGAGAAACATATATATGATCACTACATATATAATGAAACAAAAATTTCACAAAACAATACATATCCTTACAATAAGTGGTGCACTCTGATATTTCCTATTCTATTTATGTATTAGGTACATGTTAGCTGCTATAGCACAGAAATCCAAAATGCTTGCCTTAAATAAAATAGGAGTTTCTTTCTTCCTCATGAGATAATTCAGTGATGAGTATTTCAAGAGTGGTGGATAATTTTGCCTGACAAGACTATTCAGGGCTGGACACAGTTTCTTCTATTTTGTTGGTCTGCTTTCTCTGAGTGGGTTGTCTTATCAAGTTGGTTGAATTTGGTTCACCTATTTATCCGTGTTCTAGCCTACATGGAGGAAAAAGAGTGTGCGGACAAAATAGTTTTGTCTTTAAGAGGATAACCTACATGTTGCATAGACACTGCTTCTTCTCACCTCTCATTGGTCCAAACTTATCCATGTGGCAATACCTGCACATTTATCCTAGCTTGTAGTCATATGTCTAGCTAAAACTCACAATGAATTTCTTGAAGGATGAAGGGTGAGTGGGTGCCTGTATAAGGTCAGTGGTATCTGCCACTACTCCGTTCCATTCTGTTCCAGACATGCCGATGGCTACCAACTCAGCTGATTTCATAATCCACTAATAGGCCACAACGTGCAGTTTTAAAATCATTTTCCTGAAGTATAATAGGCTATGCATTATAAACAATTTTACCAAGCCAGCTTACTGGGAGAAGTTTAAAATAATAGATATGTTCAACATATTATTACTATTTTAGCCAGTTTAATTTCTATCAAAGTTACACTTGCACACAATGTAAAGGGTTGAATAGTATTACGAGTACCCACAACCATTCCCAGCTCTCACTATCCACTTCTCATTTCTACAGTGCTACCATTAGCAACTCGTGAAACTGACTTTTTAAATGATATTTATCTGCATGTATTCATAGAGCACGTTCAAATGTCTACTTCTCAAATTTTTAGTTTTAGGCATTATCTATTGAGTCCTCACTTTAGAAATTTACCCCCCTGTCCCTCACTCTCTCATACTACCCATGCTCCTTCTTTCCAACTTGCAGGGTAGCTGTATCACCGTTTGGTTAGGTTAGTATTCAGGGTTTACATTATTATGGTTATACAAATGCTATTCACAGATGTTCCATGTAGTTTCCCAGCATTAATTTTTTTTTGCACAATATTTTGTATATTATTATTATTTTCTAAAAATTTATTTAGTGTTCCATATTTCATCACTAATTCATCCTTCCAGTTTTTCCTCCCGGATATGTAAATCTCCATTCAGTATTTTCAAACATATTAGGTATTCTACTACTTTCATTTGTTTAAAGAAGTTTTTTCTAGTCTTCCAATTTGCTGTGATCTGGACTAGTTCTCTAGAACAGCAGCATAGCTATTCTTTTGGGTTGTCTTTTTACCATCATCTTAAGAATTCTTTCTAGGCCAGGCGCAGTGGCTCACGCCTACAATCCCAGCATTTTGGGAAGCTGAGGCAGGCAGATCACCTTAGATCGAGAGTTTGAGACCAGCCTGATCAACATGGAGAAACCCCATCTCTACTAAAAATACAAAATTAGCGGGGGTGCGGTGGCGCATGCCTGTAGTCCCAGCTACTTGGGAGACTGAGGCAGGAGAATTGCTTGAACCCAGGAGGTGGAGGTTGCAGTGAGCCAAGATTGTGCCATTGCACTCCAGCCTGGGCAACAAGAGTGAAACTCCATCTTAAAAAAAAAAAAAAAAAGAACTATCTCCATCCCCTTAAGTGTTGAATATTTGTTTTATGAACCCCTAATATCGGGGTTTATTTAGGAAGTTTATTTTGCCAAAGTTAAGGATGCATGCCTGTGACACAGCCTCAGGAGGTCCTGATGACATGTGCCCAAGGTGGTCTGAGCACAGCTTGGTTTTGTACATTTTAGGGAGATATGAGACATCAATCAATATATGTAAAATGAACATTGGTTCAGTCCAGAAAGGTGAGACAACTGGAAGCAAAGGGGGGACAACTCGAAGTGGGGAGGGAGCTTCCAGGTCATAGGTAGATAAGAGACAAATGGTTGCTATCTTTTGAGTTTCTGATTAGCCTCTCCAAAGGAGGCAATCAGATATGCGTTTATCTCAGTGAGCAGAGGGATGACTTTGAATAGAATGGGAGGCAGGTTTGCCCAAGCAGTTCCCACCTTGACTTTTCCCTTTCACTTAGTGATTTGGGGGCACAAGATTTATTTTCCTTTCACAGGTTTTAGGATCCCAGTCCTCCTTTTTCTTTTTCTCCTTCATTTTACTGAAGCACATCCTCCAGCAACTACCTGAGAAAGGGTGTATGTAGGTAAAATTAATGCACTGAGATCTTGCATGTTTGAAAATTTGGTTGGACATAACGTTTTAGGTTATGCCCTCCCCCTCCCCCTCTTTCCTCTTTCTTTCTCTCTCTCTCTTTCTCTCTTTCTGTCTCTGCCCTCTTCTAGTTGCGTTTCTCCTTTTTTTTTGACTTTATTTTAGATGATTTTCTCAAAAGTCTGGTGACACTTGGCTTTCTGTTCACATTTTACAATGGGGCCATAGAACTCCAATTGGAAACTGTGTGCCTAGAGGGCTTCCCTGTAGTTTAATCTGCTTGGGGTTTTTCTTGGGGTAACTCAGACATTAGCATCTTTACATCCTTTCCCTTAGGCTGATCAGCTACCTTGGTGAAGGGTTTTCAAATTTCCTGCTGTCAGTATTCTGGGAGCCAAGTGGGCATGAAGGAGGAGTGAGGAGGTAGGGCAGGTGGGCCTCCATATTCATCACACAAACTTTTTCTTGTTCTTTCTGTTTTCACTACAGTCCTCCCATCCTTGAGTGTGCTTTTGTCCCCAGTCCAGAGCCCTTCCCTGGGAACTAAGCCTTCAGTCTTACTCTGGCTGAGGCAGGGGAGGGCAGTTTTCCAGCTTAGTATAATATAGAAGAGATCTGTGCTTCTTACACAGACTTTCAACCAGTTCCCTGCTCTTAGCTCTACCTGCAACCCCACTTCCAGAGGCACCTGGTTCCACCAAGCCATGGATCCTTCTGGATTCTGAATTTAAACCAAGTTATTTCTGTGGCTTTTTTTCCTCACTATTGGGCAAGGATGCAGTTTTCTTGAATCTGCAGTCAGTTATCACTTGGACGTCTGCTTTCCAGATTCCAACATATGATTTTGTCTTTTTTCTTCTTTTATTTGTCCCTGTGGTTTATTTCTTTAAAAAAAGAAAAGCCTTATTTCTGTTATATTAGTGGAGGATCTAAAGGAAGCAGAGGTTCCAGGCATCTGTTTATTCCATAACGTATAACTGCTGTATTTAGGCCTCTCAAATTATTTTAAACAAATAGCTTTAATCCTTTCTTTATATTTCTTCCCTGTAGTCCTTCAAAAATTAATAAGTCGTGTAGTTGTCTTATCTGCATGTCATTTCTATAATGTTATCTTTTTTTCTCTAGTAGAAATGCTTTTGAACTTTAACAGCCAAGTGTGTGAACAGTGGAGAGGAGGAGGAAGAAAAGTAATGGGAACTAGTTAATCCACAAATTCAGTCATCTCTTAAACTATCAAGTTGTATCAAACAGAGGATTAACAAGTAAAAAGTAGATCTGAACATTGAAATTTGTATTGACTGAATAATTTTTGTTTTGATGGTATCATAAAATATTTAGGACAAAAACTTGAAAACTGTGCATTTTTAAGGTTTCTGACCTTGATTACTGGCCCTGAAAATAAATGAATAGAAGTGGCAGTATAGCTCCTGTTGCTCTGACAGAAAACATGTCCGTGGCTGGGTGGCTTTTCTCTCTAATTAGAAGAGATAGGACACTTCAGACTGTGACAATAATAAGGAAACTGCTCAATTAAGTGGCACCCAAATTTCCAGATTCCAAATTTCACATTCCCACTGAAGTGTCTCTAGGGAAATGACACTGCTCCTTACTGTATTGTATTTGCAATCATTCTTTCCAGCCAAGAGTAGCAGCAGCAGACAGGGTGTTTTTTTTTTTGTCTTTTTTTTTGTTTTTTCCTTTTTGTGGAGAGCGGGGTCTCGCTATATTGCCCAGGCGGGTCTCGAACTCCTGGGCTCAAGCTATCCTCCCGCCTCTGCCTCCCTAAGAGCTGGGATTACAGGCGTGAGCCACAGCGCCCGGCCAGACAGGGTGTTTCGAAAAGGTGTGCAAAATGTGGCATCAAACAGACCTAAAGGATCATGATTCAACTTCTTGTTTCATCACTCAATAGCTATGTGAATTTGTACTCGCTACTTAGTGGCTCTGACCCTCAGCTTCTCGTCTGTAAATTAAGGATGATATAGTCTTCTTTGAAGGGTTAGAGGCAACGTTTGTCAACCCCTAGCAAGTTGTCTGATACTTCTTAGGTGCCCAGGGAGAGGTGGTTGCTATGTTATTACAGCAGTGGGCAAAAACTTAGAGATGTCTCACAAGAATATAAGTAAATTTTCTCCTGGGCTAGAGAAATATACAAGGTATGATAGCTTGGTGCTGGGGATCTAAGAAGAAATAAAGAAGGAAAACAAGAAAACAAGAGAAGAAAAGAGAGAGAGAACCCTCAGCTGGGAATCATATCTTCTCTCTTCTGGATAAATGGCTCCATGTGAACTATCCCAGATTACTGAAGCAGGGAAGTGGTGAAGTAGGGCATATAATTCATGTTGCAGTCCATTAGGGTGGATCAAGTCTCCTCTGCTTCACACAAAGCTCATCTCTTGAGCTCCATTTAGAGTGCTGAGCCCTAGTGCATGCAAACCATCATGTCCCTAGTCACTGCCAGCAAATAACCTTTTCTTTTTTTTCAGCGATAAACTCCAAAGCCTCTAGAAATTAACATGGAGTTAATTTTAGCAGAGACATAACAAATGAGGCTGCCTGAACTGAAGGGAGCAGGAGAGTAGATGCTATCACCTAAGTAGGGCAGAAACAGCAATCAAATTATGCTAGGAGATCTGAAACCTCTCAATGGCACAGCAACTTTGAGTGTGTGCATGGATCTATATATAAACTCTGTGTGTGTGTGTGTTCAACATATGTAGACACACACCTCTCTCTGCCACAGGCAGCTTCTGCAGGGCTGTCGTGGGGGGAGGCTGGGGAGGGAGGGAGGGAAGAATGGAGGGGGGAGTGGTGAGACTGTGCAGACCTGAATTGCAGGCACAAGTCTGGGATAGACTCCGTCCTTCTCTCCTTTCTCTTCCACTTGCCCTTGACTTATATTGCTTTAGATACAGGAAACTGATGTTTCTCACACTGTTTTAAACCATGAAAAGTAACAAGATTGCCTTGATCTTTTGTTCAGAAAGCCTTGAAAAATAATCCATTTGTGAAGCTGAAAACCAGGAATTAAAAAAAGAAAAAATAGAAGAGGAAAAAACCCCAGCAAAACCCTTGATGTTTCACTCGTCTAAACCAAAGTATTAACTCTTGTTTCTCTTCTTTCTAAATGTCATAAAACAAGTTTCCCTTGGATGGAAGTCCCTTTACTCTGAAGCCACCGATTTAACAAGAGACAGCTGCCTTATAAAGAAAGCAGCAGCTCTCTTAAATAGCTTTCCTTTTATTTGTTTCTAATTTTATTGACCACTATGAGCAGGTTGCCTTATTTTACTGCTTGCCATCCAAGGCTTTTGGGTGGCACAGAAGCTAATACTGAAGGTGTTGGCCCCCAGAGTGATAGAACATTTCTGCGATGTGTGCCTTCAAGTAGAAGTGCAAAATGGGTCCTTTAATTTGAAGCCAGGCTTAAAGTTCTTTTAAAGCCTGAAACATTTATTAGAATAAGTGCAGCCCATGTCTAATAAATGGGAACACATCTGGTTCTATCCCTGACTCAAACCTCACAGTATTAATTTTTCTGATAGTTAAAACTGAGGAGGGAGTAGAACATTATTTATAGTGATCTTTGCTAAGTAAATCATTTTAAAAATGGCTTTCTAAATGTAATATTTCCCTTTTAAGAAGCCCTCCAGAATTAAAGGGGTTTTACAGTGGAACATGAAACATATTGCAGGGAGAGAGACAGAAGCCGTCTTGATTAATGCCCACGATTATCAGCGATGCAAATCACTTTCACTTATTAAGTCTTGTTTAATATCCTAATGAAGGCTTCCTGAGCAGATTTGGTAATTCCAGAGAAAGTGACTGTGAACTAATGCCCTTTCAGCATGTTGAGAATGAGCAGTACTATAAAGAAAACCTCATTTACCATAATTCCTCCCCTGCCCAGGACCCTTTTCTCAGCTTCTACTTCGCAGCAGGAGACAATTAACCTTTTCAGTGCCAGAAGTGATTCCCAGCACATTCCAGCTGCGAAGGCCAGCGGGGTCAGGGGAAGATGGAAGTCCTCTTTAGTTTTCACTCCCATAGAACAGTTCTAAGAAACTGGACTGCAGAGTCAGGGTTTAAAACATAACTGCTGGTGAGGTTGTTTGACTTAGGCATATGTGGTATCTTGCCCTCTACCAAACTCTTTTGCAGTACCAACTTTAGCCAGGATGGCATTGCTATTCAGCACAAATCAAAGATGGACAGAAAGGAAAGCAGAAATGCTGAAGAAAAGCCTATTCCACCCCCAAGTGCTAGGCTTCCTTTGTGATCCGCCGGGAAACAGGTTTTATTGAAGTTGAAAGTCTGGGAGGTCGAGGTGGGGGTAGGGATTTAGGCATTTGCTTTTGACTTTGTTTATAGTGATTTGCTCCCACTTTGTGGCTCTGTTGGCACCCAGGGCCACTAAGATGACCCAGGGCTGGGGCCTCTGCTGGGCTCATCTGTTTCTGGATGGCTATGCCTGCCTGTGGATAAGTAGTGACTTTCTAACATCATCACTTCTTGTTACCAGAAGCCCTATGTAGAGGTGAGGGAGAGAAGGACCCACCTGGGGCAGAAGGAAGTGAATAAGGCCAGACAGGCATGTCTTCTGCACATGGTACCTTAAAGGGCCCCTTGGGGCAAGCACCCTCCATTGAGCATTCTCCCGTGAGTTTATTTCTGGATATGTCAACAGAAGTCCTGGTATAAAAGAAGAAGGCTTTGCATTTGGGTAAAGACAAAGAAAAGAGCCCTGTTTGCTTTGGAATGTAAAGCAGCACCAAACTGTCCACCTGCTGTGGGGAGGAAAGTGACCTTCTCTTTGTCCTAACTGGGTTAAAACCAAAGCTGGACAGCCCACAGTACAGGGACTCCAATGAGCGAAACAGAAAACTCTCTTGTTTCATAGTGTGAGCATGTGAAGACTTTCTTATTGCTGAGAAAGAAAAATCATCATTTTGTTCTTCCTAAAGATTTTCAGGACAGAGCAAGATCTGCAGGGGAGCCATGGGTTCAGGGGAGAGAGAAGGCTAGTGAGAGTTTGGAGGATAAAACTCCGGTTCTCTCTCAAAGAGAAAGGCAAAGTGTTGGGATCAGCTGTGGGCCACTTAACATCCAACAAACCCTGGGTGGGAAGAGATGCTCCCCACTGAGTCCACTGCCATGGGGGGATGAGAGAGGGGATGCAACCCATGTGAGCACTAGCTTAGAAAGCGCATTTCAGAATTCAGTGACGCCATCACCCCAGCATCCTAATTCATGCTTCAGGATGCCCCTCCCCTCCCCTTCCCTCACCTCCCCCTCCCCTCGCACTTCTGTTTTTTTCTTTCTTTACATTGTATTTTTCATCTTTTAGCAAGCTAGAGACTTTACTAATTTAGCTTATTTACTGCTTGTTATTTGTCTCCTCTTGCTAGGATGTAAACACCACAGTGGGTTTTGTTCATCAGTGTGCCTAGGATAGTGCACCTGGCAGGTGTCCAATAAAGACTAGCTGAACAAATGAATGAGTTTGATGGTTAAAAGGCCTGTGTTTCACTTTGGCACATGGAAAGATCCTATACTAGAAGTTGAAAGAACTAGGTCTGTGCTGGCCCCACTCTAAGTCACTGCACATTTAAGACCTTAGAGCAACTGTTTAAACATGGAGCCAGCAGGTCCTCATCCCTAAAATAAGGATAGATGTGGCCTCATTCCTTTCTCACCCCCGCCTGGAAGGCCTGTGTTTCTCTGCAGCACAGTGGAATGGTGGATATGGTAACGCTTTGATAACCATGGGGGATTATATGAGTCTTGGGTGGTTGTTTTTAGTGGGAACAGGCCTGAAGCTACTTTATTTTATTTCAGCCTCACTTTCCTCCTTCTCATTCTCCATGTTCAAAGCTCACATGTCCCCTTCTCTGTGAAATGCTCCCTAATATTCCCAGGCAGGATTCTTCACCCTGTGGTGTATGCTCCCCTGTTTATAGCCTCATTCCTGCTTGTCTTGTTATCTGTGTTTTATGCCTGAATCCACAGCGATAAACTCAGCTAACACTAGGAGGACCCATTACCTACCAGGCACTGTAAGTGTATTGCATTTATTAACTCATGTCAACCTCAAACCCATTTTATAGATGAGAACGCTGACGCACAGAGGGTTAATTCAACATGTCCAGGGGCAGGCAGCTGGGAAGTGAGTGGTCAGGATTTGAACCCAGGCAGTGGAGCTCTGTCTGTGCCCATGGCTGCTTAGGCTGCACAGTGGAGTAGCACAGCAGAGGCTGGACAAGTGGGCAGATCTATGGAGTGGGGCGATGCTTTTGATTCTGTCTACGCCCACAGGGTTATTCTGAGCAGCAAATGAGAATGGATGCGAGAGTGCTTTGTAAATGAAGAGGCACTAAGCACCTAGAGGTTATTGTTATAATTAAATATTTTTAATGTCAGTGAAGGTAGAAATGTCTAGAACATGGCTAAAGAAGCATCTATGAAAATATTCACCATCTGTTCTTGGGCAGTTTTGTAAATGCTCTATGAAATGGCTCAGAGATTTCTAGACTTCTTTTTTTGACCCTCTGCCAAAAACTTTCAGGTTAATGATATCTGAGCATCTTTGCTTCAACCTCATTCTGATTTTTTTAACCTTATATTTATTTTTTATTTCTAAATTGTGGTAAAAAAATATATAACATAAAATTTGCTCTTTAACCATTTTAAGTGTACAATTCAGTGGCCTTAAGTGCAATGGCCAAAGTACATTCACATTGCGAATGCATCACCACCATCACTAGAACTTTTTATCTTGTAAAAAGGAAACTCTATGCCCATTGTAAAATAGCTCCTCATTCCCCTCTCTCCCCAGCCCCTGGCAACCACCATTCTACTTTCTGTCTCTATAAATTTGACAACTTTAGATAGTTCATAAAAGTGGAATTATATAGTATTAGGTCTCTTGTGACTGGCCTATTTCACTTAGCGTGGTGTCTTCAAGGTTCATACATGTTGTAGCATGTGTTAGAATTTCCTCCCTTTTTTTAAGGCTGAATAATATGCCATTGTATATATAAACCTCGTTTTGTTTATTCATTTATCTGTCAGTGATGAAACGTTTGGATTGCTTCCACTTTTGGCTACTGTGAATAAGGCTGCTATGAATATGGGTGTGTGAGTATCTGTTGAGTCCCTGTTTTAATATTTAAGGTATATATACCTGGCAGTAGAATTGCTAGATCACATGCTAATTCTATTTCAATATTTTGAGGAACCACCAACATGTTTTTCATAGCAGCTGCACCATGTTACATTTCCCTTAGTCATGTATAAGGATTCCAATAACTCCACATCCTCACCTCCATTTGTTATTCTTATTTTTAAAAATAATAACCATGCTAACGGACGTGACGTGGATCTCTGAATCTTCGAATGGTTCGGTTTTATCTGCTTGTTTTCTACCTCTCTGAATTATTTTGCATCTTCAAAAGTCAATCTTTGCTACATTAAATCGATTTGATTCCATCATCCATAATTTCTTCATTCCTTTATTTATCTGGCTCTCAAATACATCTCCCGACATCTGCCAGGTACCATCCTAGCTGCTGGGAAACCCTGATGTACAGCACATCACAGCTCTCTCGAAGCTCAGGATTGAGTTTGGTCATATAGCAAGCACAGAATTATGGTGGTTTGTTACACAGTGGTATAAAATATCTCATTTTATAGCTAAATTTGAAAAGATCTTCGTTTAAATTGTATATGACAAAAAATTACACAAAACGCTGAAATTGTTATTTCTGGAGATGCAGGTTTTCTGGGTGTATGAGGACGTGACACTGTAGGCCCTCTTTTTCTTTTTAAAAATCAAATTTCTGTTTTAAAACAGTTTTAGATTTACTGTGAAGTTAGTATAGAGAGTGCCCATAAATCCCACGCCATATTACTAACGTCTTGTATTAGCATGGTATACTTGCCACAAATAATGAATCAATACAGACATGTTATTATTAACTAAAGTCCATTGTTTATTCAGATTTTTAAAATTTCTGCCTGATGTCTTTCTCTGTTCTAGGACCACATCCAGGACACTACATTGTGTTTAGCTGTCATGTCTGCCTAGGCTCTATCAAGGTGACAGTTTCTCAGACTTCCCTTGGTTTGAGTGACCTTGATAGTTTTGAAGAATACTGTCAGGTGTATTTTAGCCTGTTTTTTTCATGATTAGATCGAGATTGTGGGTTTGGGGTAAGCAGACCACAAAGGTGAAGTATATTTTCATCACATCATATCAAGGGTACATGCTATCTTTTTTTAAAAATTGAGTCTCACTCTGTTGCCCAGGCTGGAGTGCAGTGGTGCAATCTCGGTTCACAGCAACCTCTGCCTCCCAGGCTCAAGCGATTCTGCTGTCTCAGCCTCCCAAGTAGCTGTGATTACAGGCATGTGCCACCATACCTGGCTAATTTATTTTTAGTAGAGATGGGGTTTCGCCATGTTGAGCAGGCTGGTTTTGAATTCCTAACCTCTAGGAATTCGGTCACCTCGGCCTCCCAAAGTGCTGGGATTACAAGTGTGAGCCACCACGCCTGGCCAAGGGTACGTACTATAAACATGACTTATCAGTGTTGGAGTTAAACTTGATTACCTGGCAGAGGTCGTGTTTGCTGGGTTTTTACACTGTAAAGTTCCTCTGTTTTGCCCTTTTTGTATACTGTATTATTTGAAAGGAAGAGTATCACTCTGTGCCCATACTGAAGGAGTGGGAAGGCTTTGCTCCCTCTCTTTGAGGGTGGTGTATCGAAACAAATTATTTCAAATTCTTCTGCATGGGAGATCTATCTTTTTCTCCCATATTTCTTTATTTATTCAACTATTTATGTCAGTATAACTCAGATATTATTTTATATGTTGGGTTGTATTACACTACGATGATTTCTTGCTCAACTTGTTTCGGCTCTGACCATTTAGAGCTTTTTTTATTGGCTCTTGGATTCTTTTGATATGCTTTCAGATTACTCTGTGTGTGTGTGTGTGTGTCTGTCTGTGTGTGTGATTTTCTGGTTTGAACTCTTCCTTACTTTCTGGCACTACAAGTTCTTCATGTATGTTTTCTGCCTGAGTCCTAGAATCGGTCATTTCTCCAATGATCCCTGGTTTCTTTTACTAGAGAGAATAGTATTAGAAATTGAGAACTGGCACTAGGTATGCTTGTTGCTGCTGGGGTGCTGTTGCATCTAGGCCATCTCACCTGGCCCTCAATTTTGATGATGATTTTAAGCATTTGAATACAAATCTTGATAAAATATATTACACAGTTTTATGCATTCAGAACGGAATATAATCAACATAATTTAACCTGTTCTTGGGAACTTGGGTGTTTTCTTGAATGCCGGTTATCTGGTTGGGATGCAGTGCTCACCCTGGTCCCCTTAGCACTTTGAAGACTGTTCATACACTGTGACTACACACTGTTGTGCTGTTTGAGTTGTGTTCTTTTTGTGATCTTTCTCATTTTTTTCTTCTTAATATCTTTAGAACTCCCTCTCCTCCCCTCCAGTTTACTGTGTATAATCAACTGTGTTGATTTTAGAGCACTCAAAGGTGCAGTGAAAGGAGCAGGAGCCTTAAAATCAGTAGATCTGAAATGCAGTTGTGCTCTGGCCCACTTGCTCTGCGACTCTGGCAAGTCACTCAGCCCCTTTGGCCTAGTTATCTGATATAAAATGAAACAGCCTGGATAACTCCTAGGTTTCTCTCCAGCTCTGACATCCCATGAGCTTTATTAATCTTAGGAGAGCAATGTGATCAGATGGGCAGGAGAGCATGTAATCTCAGTTAAGATGCCTACAGACTGAGTGACCTTAGGAGAGTCACTCTGAAAGGACCTATCTTGGAGATACACAAGTGTACATGTGGCCACTTATATAATAAAATAGACACTACAAATAAAGGGAGGAAGCCTGGATTGTGTGTGGACAATATCAGAACAACCAGATCACAGTGTGGTGGGAAAGAAGACTGGATTTCCACATCAGGTCACTAGATGGATTAAATTCCAAAATGAGAAATTAAATTACAAAGGTATAGAAGAAAATTAGGAGACTATCTCTGTGATTGGGGGATGGGAAAGGTTTTTAACAGATTTCAAAAACACAAGCTTTAAGGCTTAAAAAAAACAGATGAAATCAATTCCATCATGTGGCGATTCCTCAAGGACCTAGAAATAGAAATTCCACTTGATCCAGCAATCCCATTACTGGGTATATATCCAAAAGACTATAAATCGTTCTACTATAAGGACACATGCACACGAATGTTCATTGCAGCACAGTTTACAATAGCAAAGACCTGGAACCAACCCAAATGCCCATCGATGATAGACTGGACAGGGAAAATGTGGCACATATACACCATGGAATATTATGCAGCCATCAAAAACGATGAGTTCGTGTCCTTTGTAGGGACATGGATGAACCTGGAAACCATCATTCTCAGCAAACTGACACAAGAACAGAAAATCAAACACCGCATGTTCTCACTCATAGGCGGGCTGTTGAACAATGCGAACACGTGGACACAGGGAGGGGGAGTATCACACACTGGGGTCTGTCGGGGGAAAAAGGGGAGGGATAGTGGGGGGGTGGGGAGTTGGGGGAGGGATAGCATGGGGAGAAATGCCAGATATAGGTGATGGGGAGGAAGGCAGCAAATCACACTGCCATGTGTGTACCTATGCAACAATCTTCCATGTTCTTCACATGTACCCCAAACCTAAAATGCAATAAAAAAAAAAAAAAAGAATCCTACTCGCAAAAAAAAAAAAAAAAAAAAAATTAGATGTATGCCAGCAGTGTAGATGGATCTGAAATAGGAGAACAGGAAAAAACAAGATACAATATCTAGCAATATCATTTGCAAAATAAAATCACATTCATATGAACCAGCAATGTATATTTTGCTAGAACACATGCACATAAGAGGATAGACTTTAAGAGGTTGTCCATGGAGAGGAAGTGGGGTGGGAGTGGAATCAAAGTGAATCTAGGCCGAGTGTGGTGGCTCATGCCTGTAATCTTAGCACTTTGGAAGGCCAAGGCAGGCGGATCACCTGAGGTCAGGAGTTTGAGAGTAGCCTGGCCAATGTGGTGAAATCCCATGTCTACTAACAGTACAAAAATTAGCTGGACACATGGTGGTAGGCATCTGTAATCCCAGCTATCTGGGAGGCTGAGGCAGGCGAATTACTTGAACTCGGGAAGTGGAGGTTGCAGTAAGCTGAGATCACACCATTGCACTCCAGCCTGGGCAACAAGAGCGAAACTTTATTGAAAAAAAAAAAGTGAATCTATACCTAAATAAACATATGCAACCAGAGAAGGACCTTGCATGGCTGTCTGATGTTCATGTGAGAGAGATATCTACATACTTGAACATGCATATATTTTTACTATATGTTGCATAAATGTTACCCTCCCTAGACTATGAGCTCCCTGAGGGCAGGAATTAGCACTCAGCACGTAACAGGCATTTATATTGGAGGGATGAATGAATGAAAGTATACAGACTTCCTCTGCAATAGGTGTTTCCCTGGAATTCTGAGGCAGACAACCTGAGATAACAGGCATCTATACTCACAGAAACTTTAAAAAATGTGGTCCTGGAATATTCCTTAGAATTCATCAGGCCCAATGGTGACCCGATCTCTGAATTTCATAAATGGAGTTAAGAACAGGTGGATGGACTGAAAAAAAAAAATGTTGCATACTCCAGGTCAGACCACCCACCTTTTTCTAAAGCCATGTGTGGGCTAAAAAACCCAGTATTATTTTTCACAAAAGAAAGGGCTTGTAAACATCATTAGGTAAGAAAAATATCAAGTACTACGAGGATTAAAAGAACTATTGGGATAGATTGAGGATATCAGAACAGGATAGTGAAAGGAGCCAATAGTTGAAGTAGCCCTTGAATGGTGATTTTTTTTTTTAGAAATTTTAAAGGATAGCACATTCAACAAAATAACTTAGCTTAATACAAAATTCACAACATTCTTCCCATTTTTCTCACTTCTCCATGGGAACCTCATTGCAACGTGGCTCGTTATCATGAGCAAATGAGCTGGTCCAGCTTCAGAGAGTTAGTGTCTTAGCTTGTTCTGATAGATCTAGAGCTGCCATCCTAGTTTCTGACTCACAGGGAATCTTTCTCCAACCCAACACACTAAGTTCTTCTGAAAGAAGCTCCCAAGATTCTACTAAGTCCTGGTGGAAAATTCCCTCTTGTTTTGGCCAGCTTGGGGTCAGCTGGCAGGTATTTAAAGAGAAAATTTCTTCTGATCTATTGAAGGGCAAAAGGTGCTTTGAACTCAGACTGGAGAGGAACTTGAGTTCATCATGTCTGTATCCTAGACCTGTTGCTATAGCACCTGAAATAAATGAGTCACAGGGGAAACACGGCAAGGGTCCAGGAACAGCCATATGTGCAAATTGGCAGTTGGCTTCATAGCCAGCCAAAAATGATAAGCTTCCTTTCGGCCATAAACCTGACCCAGCTGTGGGTGTGAGCAAACCTGTGTAAAAGGAGAGAGAAGGTTTATTTCCTTCTGGCATCTAGTTCATTTGAGCCTGGAACGTTCTCAAAGTGTCCTTATATGAGAAATGCAAGGCACCAGAAACTCAGTAACAAAATGCCATGCATCAGCCATCTAAAACGACAGACCTCCTCAGAAAGAGAGAGAGCATCCATTCTACCATGAGAAAAGCAATAAAGAAATGTGTATAATTTATAAAATACACCAATCCTGGGTCTTCTGAAAGCATTTGATATAGATAAACAGATAGTGGAGGCCATTCCTTCAGCTCCTTTGATTCACTGTTGTTGTTGTTTTTTTCTTTTTGAGATGGAGTTTCACTCTTATTGCCCAGGCTGGAGTGCAATGGCGTGATCTCAGCTCACTGCAACCTTTGCCTCCCAGGTTCAAGCGATTCTCCTGCCTCAGTCTCCCAAGTAGCTGGAATTAAAGGTATGCGCTACCATGCCTGGCTAATTTTGTGTTTTTAGTAGAGACGCGGTTTCACCATGTTGATGAGGCTGGTCTCAAACTTCTGACCTTAGGTGATCTGCCCGCCTTAGCCTCCCAAAAGTGCTGGGAGGTAAGCCACTGCACCGGGCCTTGATTCACTTTTGAATATACCAATTCATCCATAATTAAGGAGGGTACACACACCAAATAGGTGTGTAGGTATTGTTCATGTTTCTGACATATTCTGATGGAGCCTAAGAAAGCCACAGCAGCAAAGTTGGTGGCTCAGTGGCTGTTACTTAAGATAACAGCCACCCTGGTCACAGCTGTGAAAAGTAAGGTAGCCAGCAGTTTTGGGTTAATGAAAACTCTAGTAGGACTAACCGAAACTTTTATAAAGAAACACCGAGAACTCTGGAGGAGACATAGGCAGGCAGTGCATATGTGTATATACGTTCCTGCACACACTCACGAGCAATCTCCTATCCACAGAAACTGCATGGATAGAGACAAAGGGGAAGGGGAATGTAAAACTCAGAAGCAGCAATGTGATTTTCGTATTGCACTATTCATATTAGCTGCTTATATTTGTGATTTCCTGCTGTATACTTAGAGTTTTTAAAGGAAGAATATATATTTCCCATATAAAAGCTTTTATAATATTCAAAGAATGAATATAGGGAAGATACACTGGTGGAGGTAAATAACGTCTTTAGTAAGGAATTTATTTGCAGAAAGGCAGAGGGGATGTTGTAGTGAAGAAGGGACTCAAGACAATACAGATGTAGAGTCCTGAGTTCCTAAGCCCTCAGAGAGCTACTTCTCCCACTCCCATCTTGGAGTTCTGAAGGCTAAAGATAAGCTACTATAACCTAATGACCCTCTTGTTTCCACATTCCTGTCCCTTCAATTCACTGCCAAATTAATTCTCCTAAATACAGTCCAGATATATGACCTTTTTGCTCACAATTCTTCTATAGTTTGCCTTAGTCCACTGAATAAAATATAGATATGTTAGTTGAGATTTCAAAACTCTCTTGACTCCTTGATTTTGATATTTTGATTCTCATTTCCTTTCCTCTCTGTCCATCCATCTCCACATTTTAGTTCAATGACCTGCTCTCCATTGCCTAGAAGGGTCTGATGTTTCTCCCTTTTCTTTGCTCCTGCTCTTCCTTCCTGATCACTGCCCCCCTCCCTTGAGCTCCAGCTTTGTCGCTGAATTCTTGTCCATCTTCCTTTCCTATTTCAACTACTACCTTCTATATGAAGCCTTATCTAATAACCTTGATCTATCCTGATGGATCTTTTAATTCTTATAGCAATTTATATTTATCTTATGACATTGATTACACATCCTCTTGCATTATATGCAAGATAACTTTTCTGCTAAGTTGAAAACTCTTTGACTGGATTTTTCATATTTGCTTTTCTTTTCTTCCTGCTTTCACTTTTTTTTAAATTGTGAAAAGTAGCATATGATTATAAAAGTGCACACAACCAAAATATACTACTTAATAAATTATTATAAAGAGAAAAGCAAATAATTAGCACCAGGTCAAGAAATAAAGCATCGATAATACCTTAGCAGTCCCTATCACTTGTCCCCATGGGCCCCTTCCACTGCCTTCCACCATATTCACTTGCTTCTCTTTCTTAGCACCTGCCACAGAGGTTCAGGCTTAGCAAGTGTCAGAAAATGCTTGAAAGATAAACAAATAGTTGGTGAGCAAGGTACAACCTCAGGGAGCATCAGATGAATTCATTATTATTGTCACTGGAAAAAGGGCCTAAACTAATTTCCCTACCTAACAGCAGGTGAGAAGTCTCTTCATGTATACAAGATGCATTTTCTTCCAGGGTAAAGAATACGTGGGGCCATGGAATCAAAGTCTTGAGCAAGAAAGGCCCTGCTGTGCTAAGTTGTATTTTAAGCTGTTGGGAAGTTAGAGAGAAATAGTGACGCTCTTTAGAGGTTCTTACACGGACCTAACAAAACCATGCAGGCACTTGATTCTTGGGATCCAGGAGAAAGTTCAGGTTGTAACCCAGCTCTTAGTAAAATCAGGATCCTGAAGTTGAATCTGATTTTCCAGATTTCTTGGAAGCCCCAGTTGGGAGAGGATCTGGAGCAATCCAAGGGTAATAGAACCAGGGAAGATAACAGCATCTCATGCCATCTTGTTGCTGTGACCAGTCATCTTCTCAATATTTATGTTTTATTTTTATCTCTGTATTAGAGAGGCATTATTTGTGCACAGGCTGTTAAAAACAGTTCTGAGGGAAACACGCTTCCAGCTGCTTCCTCCTGTTTTCCATCTGCTGCATTTATGTGTCTTTGTATGCATTTAACTGTTGCTTGTCGGTGTAATTGGGATTTTCTGAGGGGGGGGGGGAATTCCCTAAGGGCGGGTTGCCAGTTCAATTGATCTGAAAGAAATTATCTTGGTTAGTCACTAATAAACATTAAACTTCGAAGTGCAGTGGTAAAATAAGCACCAAGTAGCTTCAAGTTTTAAGAGTTAACTTGCCTCAGTTATATCTTCGTATTCCTGTATTTATACATCAGCTACCCTTTCTCCCATTTAATCTTAAATATGTAAATCCTCAATTTATCTGGAATTACTTAGTGAAAGGCTGATGTGTGAGTGTGGCAGATTATAATATTCCATCGCCACCCCTGATCCTCTTTACCTCTTATTCTTTTCATAGCAGATCAAAAAAGCTGTGTGCGTGCCACAAGAATATATTATTTTAAGAGACTTGGACTTAGAAATTGATTTCCTTGATGAGAAAAAGAAAAGTCTCCTTCTGACCCAGAGGGTCACTTTATAATCCTGTCACTCGACATCAAAAAAGCCTTTTTTTTTTTCTTTTAAGAGAAGATGAGAATATTTCTGAAAAGGAATTAATTTTTCAGCTCCAGTAAAAACAGTGACTTGCAGACTTAGCCATTGCGAGAGAAACGGTCCTATTCAGAACACATCTCCTATGATTAGAACAAGCTTCTGATATATTTTAGGGTCAGGCAGTTTTAGATGGAGATTGGGATTTTGTACCATGGGATGAAACTGATATTTTATTGATGATTTTAAGGCTTAAGCTGGAGTCTCTCTTTCTTTCTCTTTGTAAAGGGATTTTACTGCTTTCAAATATGTAATAATGACAGTTTATGGAAGCAGGCTATCCTCCTTGTGTGTGGATTTAAATTAATAGGCTATTAAACAGCACGTGATTTTCATCACCATCCAATGCTAGTTCAACTCACAACACTTTTTGGTGCATTGCAGGGGACACTTGTACCTGTGCCTGAATTACCTGTCCAACTAGAGCAGTAGTTCTATTTTTTTTTTTTTTTTTGAGACAGTTTCGCTCTGTCACCCAGGCTAAAGTGCAGTAGTGTGATTCCTGGCTCACTGCAATCTCTGCCTCCCAGGTTCAAGTGATTTTCCTGCCTTAGCCTCCCAAGTAGTTGGGACTACAGGTGTGTGCCACTATGCCTGGCTGATTCTTTTGTATTTTTAGTAGAGACAGTATTTTACCATGTTGGCTAGGCTGGTCTTGAATTCTTGACCTCAGATGATCTGCCTGCCTCAGCCTCCCAAAGTGCTGGGATTACAGGCATGAGCCACCTCGCCTGGCCTAGAGCGGCGGTTCTTAATCCTACTACACATTTAAACCACCTGGAGAGTTTCACGAACTACTGATGCCTGCGCCATGCTTCTGGAAATTTTGATTCTGTTGATCTGGGGCCTAGGCCACAAGGGCATTTAGAAGCTTCAAAAAGTGATTCTATTGACCAAATAGGGTTGAGTACTACTGAACTAAATTCTGAAACCAGATGGCATTCTAGTCTTAGGAAGTATCTGCTACAGAGCTCTGACGTTTGCATTTCTGGAGTCCCTTCTTCAACTTACTTACATAAAGGTATTTTTAAAATTAATTTTAAAAAATATTTATAATTGACAGATACAAAGTTACAGTTAGACAAGAAGTTCAGATGTTCTTTTACACAGTAGGATGATTATAGGAAATAACAATGTAGTGAATATTCTAAGATAGCCAGAAGAAAAGATTTTAAATAGCATTACCACAAAGAAATGATAATTATTTAAAGTGATGGATAAGTAATTATTTTAATTTGATCATAAAGGTACTTTTGATGGAAGATTTCTAATCTCTTTACTAATATGAAACCTCAGAGCATCTATTTGAATTGCCCAAATTAATATTGGAGTGTGTTTTACTGATGGATAAAATGAGGTTAAAAATCTTCTCAATTCAGGAAACATGTCTATTTGTGTGTATATTGCACATGCATTTATGCATACTAACATAAAAAAAATAATATGTGATGAGGTATTAATGAAATAGTAGAATTTAAGATTCTTGCCAGGCCTTTAAGCTCTATCCAAAATTATCTCTGCCACAGAGGCCAAAACTTCCACCATTAGTGATTCATTTCTTAGTGTTAAGCTGGTTACCCCAGTGGGTTATCTTTAAAAATCACTTAATTCCTGAGGAACCTGGTGCCCTAGTGGAAAAAGGCATGGCAGGTCCTTCTTGGCACAGGGTCTTGGAGAAAGGCATGGCTGGGGCCAGCCTCACATGCATGTGACCTTGCCATCATTAGAAGGGCTCTGTGCTTTGTTTAATGCTCTGCTGCCATGATGTTGAAATTTTTAATAATTTTTAAACAAGAGTCCTGCTGGTTCTGGGTGTGGCCTCCAAAGATAAATTGTTCATTGCTCTTTTTTTTTTTGAGACAGAGTTTTGTTTTGTCGCCAGGCGCCAGGCTGCAGTGCAGTGGCACAGTCTCGGCTCACTGCAACCTCTGCCTCCTGGGTTCAAGCAATTCTCCTGCCTCAGCCTCCCAAGTAGTTGGAACTACAGGTGTGTGACACCATGCCCAGCTAATTTTTATATTTTAGTAGAGATGGGGTTTCACCATGTTGGCCAGGATGGTCTTGATGTCTTGACCTTGTGATCTGCCTGCCTTGGCCTCCCAAAGTGCTGGGATTACAGGCGTGAGCCACTGTGCCCAGCCTCAGCTATATTTTTAACAGAGACAGGGTTTCACCATGTTGGTCATACTGGTCTTGAACTCCTGACCTTGTGATCCGCCCACCTTGGCCTCCCAAAGTGTTGGGATTACAGGCATTAGCCACCTTGCCGGCCTTCATTGGTCGTTAGTGTGGTCTCTGCTGGGGACTGAGTGGACTTAGAGTTGTTTGAGAACTCTGAGACCCAATGGAAGGGCTAATGTCCTGTGGCTGTAAGTACCCAGGAATGAGGGGATTGGGCAAATACCCACTGTTTCCTTGGGTTCTTAGGTGGGTGATGGGGTGCCATGTGTGTTCCATAATGATATTGTGACCTACCACTCATTTGCAAATATTGAAGCATATTTAAGTGCTGATAATGTGCCAGGCACTGGATTAAGCCCAGGGGGATGTTGTAGCAAGCCTCCATGGAGGGAACCTGAGCAGTCCACTACTACATGCCATAACATGCAATGCATGAGGTGCCGTGGGGAACACACAAAGGCGCCTAGCTCGACTTGTTGGGGCCAGGGAAGGTAGGATGTTCAATCTGAGTTTGAAGGATAACTAGTAATTAACCATGCCAAGAGGAAGAATTAGAATGTCCTAGATGGTGGGAACAGCATGTGCAAAGGCACAGGGGCACAAGAGAGAAAACTATGCATAAGAAGAAATAAAATGATATTCCAGGTGACTGGCAATGCTGGGGGTTGGGGGGAGTGTTAAAAAACGATTTTGGAGTGGTACTAGACATAAGGCCACCAATGGGGCTCATGAGTTAAAAAAATAAAAAAGCGTAGTTACCATTGCACTAGACCGCGAAACAAGGGCTTTGACTACATTGCGTCATTTCATCCCTACAGCAACCTTCAAGGGAGGTCCAATTGTTAACCCCATTTTACAGAAAAGGAAACTGAGTCTTAGATTGAGTAATTCACCCAAGGTTACACAGCTAAGAGGCTGTAGAATTAGTATTCAAATGCAGATGTGTCTCTGCAGAAGGCCTGAGTCCTAAGTCACTGTATCACATTGTTAAGAGATTTGAACTTTAACTTAGAGAATTGGGAAACTGCGAAAACATTTTCAGCAAATTGACATGAACTACACATTTTAGAAGCCAGTTTTGGCTACAACACTCAGTTGTGTTCAGTGACACTGGGACTTGTTTCATCAGTTTATGGACTATAGCTTAGCCTTACCTCCTCCTCTGGTGCCTGAAAGAGATAAAGAAGCTCAAACTAGGCTGTGCACAATGGCTCCTGCCTGTAATCCCAGCACTTTGGAAGGCTGAGGTGGGTGGATCACTTGAGGTCAGGAGTTCAAGACCAGCTTTGCCAACATGGTGAAACCCCGTCCTTTACTAAAGGTACAAAAATTAGATGGTTGTGGTGGCAGGCGCCTTAATCCCAGCTACTTGGGTGGCTGAGGCAGGAGAATCGCTTCAACCTGGAAGGCAGAGGTTGCAGTGAGCTAAAATTGTGCCACCTCACTCCAGCCTGGGCAACAGAGGCAGATTCTGTCTCAAAAAAGAATCCCAAACTGACCACCTTAATTTCTGATGGAAAACTTTGGCTAAAGTTAGATGGGGTAGATCATGGAAGCTCAAGGCTAGAAATGAAGTTCCCCATTTGTCCGTGGCAGTTTGGCCTCTTTATGGAGAATCACCTGTATATTGTAGGTCAGTAGACATAAGACAATAAATAAAACGATTCCAAACGGCAGTTTTCATTGTGAAATCAAGTCCTTTCAGTGCCCCATTAGATTCAGTAAAAATAAACACACGCACGAATAAAACAAAACTCAATGAAAACATGTCTATTAATATATAATTTACCCCTCTCTGCTTTCTTCACAAGGTTCTTTCTACTTGGGCCATCCCTTCCACACCTTCCTGAGGGATTCTCCATCCTCCTGCCCAATCTTCTCCCCTAGAGCTTTTTCTCAGGGGCCAATGTCTAAAGGTTTCTGAGGCCACATTTATCTGATGTTCCCACTTTTCATGCGTCCCAGGAAATAGCATGATCAAGTGGCAAGTACTTTGGGGTCTGCCATAACTGGGTTTAAGTCTCAGGAATCTTTGACATCAAGGCTCTCAGTATCAATTTCCTTGTGTATAAAAATGGCAATTTAATCTCAACGCAGAAAGTTTCTTGGGGACTAAATGAGTCCAAGTATTTGAGAGAGCTTGGTCTTTTGTGGGTTACCTGTTGATTTCCTTTCCTTCCTTCCCGCTGAGACCTCAGTTCAAATGACTTGTCAGTCTAACGTTTCTCTCAAATCCCACCATCTGTCAAGTTCCTTGACCCAGACCCCTCTTTACTCTCTGCCTCTTCAGCAATCAGAGACCTTGTGGTAATCCCTGGCTTTGCAAATGGTTTATCCCTTCTGATGGGTATGTTAGGAGCCTCCCTGGTCAGGCTCCCTAAGGGTAGAAACCAAGCCTGGTAATTTTTTGAAGCATTCTTACAGTGTCCACTACAGGGAAGGAAAGACAGAACATTCATTGGCCATCAGGGCACATACTGTGTAGAGGGACAGAATGCTCTTCCATCATTAATGTGAGTGAAATAATTTTCCAGAATTCTTTAAGCTTTTTACTTTATGTTTATCCAGGGATTGTGACTTTACTTATGGCTTCTTAGTCAATGTCTCACCATTATTGAATTCTTAGAAAGCTTGTTAGAAGGCGAGCTTACTATACTTCATCCCAGAGAGGCAGATGTGGTTATAGTTGATTTTTATAGAAGGGCTCTGAGTGAATCTCTCAGGATGTGGGGCTCTCATTAACTCCAAACATAGAGAATGCAAATATTTTCTTTGCTTTTCTACTTGGACATAATGCTGTTGGAGAGGAGGAACCAAAAAGAGGAGAAGGGAAGGAAAGTTCAATCGTTCTAGCTAATGAGTCTGACCAGGCTAAGTCAGTAACAGTAACAACCATAATCACATGGCATTAATGATCACACACAATGGCTCTTAAAAGGAGCCAGGCATTGTTTTAATGCCATAACCATCAGAGCTCATTGAATCCTCTTAACAATCCAATAAGTAGGTATTCTTCTCCCCCACTTTACAGATGAGAAGACTGTGGCATAGACAGGTGAAGTAATTTGCCTAATTTTACTCAGCTACAAATGGCAGAGCCAGGATGTAACCCAGAGAGTTGGCTGAGCTGAGCTTATAGTCTTTATGTTTTGCTGCCCATGTAGCACAGGGACTTACGATAATAAAGACTTTTTAATGATAGATATCCACAGATGAACACAGTGACTAACCCTGGGGCCCTGTGCGGCTCTCATACAGAACCACGAGTTCCTAGAGGGAGAAAGACGAGGATTTCACCAACCACTTTCTAATTTGCTCAGCCTTGCCTTTGCGTGCCTGAGTGAGGGGGGACACAAAAGCATGATACTCCACACTCCTTGGCACTCAACAAATAACCAGGGAGGACCTTTCTCTCTTTGGTATGTCCCACCCACCTACCCCCGTGACAGATATTAATAATCCAGTCAAGCTCTCCTTTTTCTTGGACTAGGAAATGACTTCAGAATGCTCTAGAAAACTACCTCCAATAGATGACTGTAGGTATGGAGGAAGAAGCCTGTTTACTATGCTTGTCTTAGGACACAGGGGGTAGAAATCGTGTCGTATTTGTATTTAGAATTAGGTACAGCCCTCCGTATACAGTCAGTCCGCAGGATGAATGAATGTGTGAATGAATACGTATGGAACTCGAGCACATTTACATTTACCATATGGATTCTACCATGACTCCGATTAAAACCAATGGTTTTAATCAAGGCAGAATATCTTCTTTAAACACAAGGATTAGCCTCTATGAACAGAGAAATGTAAACATGACTCTAATTAGAGAATTTACTAATTATTCTTCCCTGCTGAGGACATTAGCTGGGGTTTAGTCTTTAGCTGTGACAGCCGTACGAGTTTCTCTTTATCTCCAGAAAGATAAAAATTGACTGGAAAGATTCATTTCAATACCCTGATTCCTTTCCCGCTCTCTTTCACCCTCAAAAAAGATATTCCAGCATGAAAGATCACAGACTCAGCCCAAAACAGTGGACGCAGGTTGACGGCATTCAGGAAACTGCACACTCCTGGAGCCCCAACTGCTGAGGCAAAGATAAATCGGCAGGAAGATTTCTTTGGAATGATGTGAATTTAATGAATCATGAAAAATATCCCCAGCTGTTCTTAAATTTAAGGGAGATTGAGTGATAACAAAAGATAGTTTCCCCTTCCTCTTAGATGTAGGTTGGAGCGGAAAGGGCTGTGGTAAAAAAAAAAAAAAAAAAAAAAGAAAGAAAACCCTGAGGCCAAAAGCTTGCCTTTTCTTTTCCATCTCTTCTATTGTTAAGGGGAAAAAAGCTGTCTGCAGTCAGCAGCCACTGAAGGGCATGATGAAGAGTGTTTGCTATTACCAGACTTGAAGAATTCTCCACTCTGATTTCAAAGGTCAGGCAGGCAAACATTTAGAAAGTGACGGGCTCTTCCCTCATCCCCTCCCCAACCCCCAACCACCCGTCCTCACATTTCATTCAGCCCCTTTATTAACACAGGGACTTACTGAAATTAAAAATAATGATTCTCCCTTTCCTCATCCCAGCTGCTGCAACCCTCACTGCCCCGGCCCTCAAAATCCTTATTAACCCATTGATTTGTGTGTAACCCATTGATTTGTGTGGTCTCCCAGGCCTGTCCTCAGCTGGGAGATCTAAGCCAGACCATTGTGACTTTGGCTAAGCTTCAGGGATTCCCAATTTAGATCCTGGATGACTGGGTTGGAGGGTTTGAAGGAGGGTTGGAACCATGTGAGTGACTCATCTTCTTTCCCCTTCCGCCCAGGCTGACGGGGCCCCTGAACATGCCATACACCACCCCCAGAGGCCAGGCCCAGGCCCAGACCTGGCCCAGGTGCTCGGCTTGCTGGTCTTACCTGAAAAGGCACAAGGCAGATGGGTAACTGCGAAGGTCATGAAGGAATGCCCGCTCACCTCTGCTACCCTGGAGTCTGTTGCTTGTCTTTAGATAAATTTCCCTTTTCTTCAAGGTGGGAAGGGCAGACACAATGGCTGCTAAGCAAAAAAGCTTATTTTCCCTTAAAGCAATTTTTAACTTTTAAGTATAGGTAAGAGATGTGGTTTGAGGGGGTAGAAATGTTGGCCTGTCTGTGTAACTGCTCACTCCGAGGGGATCAGAGAAGAGCATGGATGATGAAGATGATAATTATGTTAAATATTAATGACAAGCAATAAAATTGAGGGCTTACAACATACCAGGTACAATGCTAGATGCTTCTCATGTATGACACATTAAATCTGCATACACACAAACAAACAAAAACCCTCCAAGAAGTTGTTAATTGCGATTGCCTATTGAGAAAACTGGACTTGGTGAGATTTTAGCAAGAAAAATCTACTTTTCACGACTACTCTACCTAAACCCTGTTGAATCACTTTCCTTCTTACTGGATGGTAAGTTAGGCAGATCCATAGACTTGCTTGTTATTTTTTCCATCTTAAAAAATAATCTCAATCAAGACTGTGTGATACTGGCAGAAGGATAGGTACACAGATAAATGCAACAAAATAGACAACACAGAAATAGGCCTATTTAAGCACAACCAATTGATTTTTGACAGAAGTATAAAAGCAATTCAATAGAGGAAGGACAGCCTTCTTTTTTTAAATTTTTATTTATTTATTTATTATTTATTTTTATTTTTTTTAAAGACAGGGTTTCACCATGTTGGTCAGGCTGGTCTTGAACTCCCGATCTCAGGTGATCCGCCTGCCTTGGCCTCCAAAGTGCTTGGATTACAGGCGTGAGCCACCATGCCCAGCCAGGACAGCCTTCTTAACAAATGGTTCTGGAGCAACTAGACAAGCAAAAAATGAACCAACCTAAGCTTCGCTTCTTGTATAAAAATCAACTCACGTGGATCATAGATTTTTTTTTTTTTTTTGAGATGGAGTCTTGCTCTGTTGCCAGGCTGGAGTTCAGTGGCGCGATCTCGGCTCACTGCAACCTCTGACTCCCTGGTTTAAGTGATTCTCCGGCCTCAGCCTTCCAAGTAGCTGGGATTACAGGCACACGCCACCATGCCCAGCTAATTCTTGTACTTTTTGTAGAGATGGGGTTTTACCACTTGACCAGGTTGGTCTTGATTTCCTGACCTCATGATTCACCTGCCTTGGCCTCCCAAAGTCCTGGGATTACAGGTATGAGCCACTATGCCTGGCCAGATCATAGATTTTAATGGTAATGTAAAGCCATAAAACTTCTAGAAGAAAATACAGGAGACAGTCTTTGAGACCCAGAACTTGGTAAAGAATTCTTAGATATGACATCAAAGCATGGTTCAAAAAAGGAAAAACATTGATAAATTGAATAAAAAACAAACTACGAATTGGGAAAAAGCGTTTGCAAATTGCATGTTTGAAAATGTAATCGCATATAGACTATATGGAGAACTCTCAAACCCAATATTTTTTTTTTTTAAAAGCAAGTAAACAATTATAAAATAGACAAAAAGTATGAAGAAACCTTTCACCAAAGAATATATACACATGACAAAGGAGAACATGAAATGATTTCCACCATCTCTAGCCATCAGGGAAATGCAAATTAAGATCATGAGATCTCACTACATACCTATTAGAACAGAACAAACAAAAAATTTTTACACTACAAATGAATGCTACAAAATTCTCAAAAGAAAATGGAGAATCTGTGTCTTTTATACATTGCTGATGGGAATTTAAAATGCTGCCCCCACTCTGGAAAACAATTTGTCAGTTTCTTAAAAAAAAATAAAAGATAAACATATGCCTAACATACAACACAGCAGTCACACTCCTGGGCGTTTATCTCAGAAAAATGAAAACTGACAACATAAAACCTATACACAATTGTTCATAGCAGCTTTATTTGTAATAACCAACATGGAAAACAACTAAAATGTCCTACAATAAGTGAATGCTTAAACAGAATGTGGTACATCCATACCATGAAATACTACTCTACAGTGAAAAGGAATAGATCCATGCAAAAACTTGGATGGATCTCAAGGGCAGTTTGCTGAATTAAAAAAAAAGCCACTGTAGGCCTGGTGTGGTGGTTCACGCCTGTAATCCCAGCACTTTGGGAGGCTGAGGCGGGTGGATCACGAGGTCAGAAGTTCAAGACCAGCCTGGCCAAGATGGTGAAACCCCGTCTCTACTAAAAATAAAAAAATTAGCTGGGCATGGTGGCAGGCACCTGTAATCCCAGCTACTTGGGAGGCTGAGGCAGGAGAATTACTTGAACCCGGGCGGCAGAGGTTGCAGTGAGCCGAGATCGTGCCATTGCACTCCAGCCTGGGCGATAGTGTAAGACTCTGTCTTAAAAAAAAAAAAAAAAAAAAAAAAAAGCCACTCTCAAAAGGCCAAATAGTGTATGCTTCTATTTATAACAATCTCTAAATGACAAAATTAGAGGATGGAGAACAAATTAGTGGTTTCCAGGGGTTAGGTATGGCAGGGATAGTGGTGGCCGGTGAGTGAGGTAGGTGTGACAATAAAGGGATAGCCCCATGGAGATCTTTGTGATGATGGAACAGTTCTGTATCTTGATCACACTGGTAGCTGATATTTACACCAATCTATGCATATAATAAAATGGTACAGAACTGTATAAAGATATTGTACCAATGTCAGTTTCCTTGTTCCAATATTATAACATAGTATTGGAATATGTAACCATTGGGTGAAACTGGATAAAAGGTACCTGAGACTTCTCTATACTATCTTTGAAACTGCCTGTCAATTTATAATTATTTCAGAATTAAAAAATGAAAATTAAAAAGTGTATCTTCCAGTATCAAGTATTGTTTTCCAGTTTAATATAAATACTTCAATATCTCAACTAATTGAAAGCTTCTTCCTCCCTAGCACTGCCAAATCAGGTCTGTTTCATGCATAGAAGTCTGTTATATTATCAGAGCAGGCTGAACCATGCTGTAGTAATAAAAGCAAAAAAGAAAAAAAAAATCAATCCCTGCAGTTTTGGTACTTTAGCATAATAAAACTTTGCCATTCATATCCATTGAAGGTTGGGCAATTCTCTTCCCCTGCAGTGACTCAGGGATTCAGGCTCCTTCCATCTTGTGACTCTGCCATCTTCAACCAGTGGCCTTTGTGATCACCCTGGGTAGAGAAAACAAACAGTGGCGATCATATGGGGGATTTTATGGCTAGGCCTTAAAGTGTCCCGCATTACTTCCACCTACATTCCATTGTGCAGAACCTAGGCACAGGAACCCAGTTTAACTGCAAGTGAGTTTGGGAAAATACTGTCTTCCTGAATGCTCAAGAATAGCAAGTATGGTTAGAGTGAGACACTGCACCCCCTCATTGAGGACCTCTTGCTGTACCAAACCTTGGCACAGTGAGTCACCCTTTAGCTAGCTGTGTGTGACACACCCTTGCCTTCTGCCTCAAAGGCACACTCAAGCCCCTTTCTAATGGAGTCATCTCATCCTGCCATATGAGGAGGCATGGTGACTTCTCTTGGGCTGAATCCTTTGAGATGACTCAGACTGATCCAGAGGGATACAGCATCTTTACATCACCCAAAGCAAGCTAGAAGTGCAGGCATTCCCACCACGGTCCTCTTACTGACATTGCCATCAGAGAATGCTTTAATCAGATTCTTGCCTTAGGATTATTTAGGCAAGAGGCAGGCAACACAGGCCATTTGCTTCCGAGATCTCTGTCAATTTGCTCTTCACTAGGACCTCAGAGTCTCCTCACTTGGCTTGAGAAGAAAACTCTTTCTCTCCCCTGCATGGGTGAGCAGGAAAGGAAAAATCTGTCTTCTCTGGTCTTGTCCGAATCAATTTCCTAGTCTCCTGTTACATATAGGCAAGCGATGGTGGACTGCAGGACCCATACCCAGTTTTGCCATCTGGTAGCAATCTGACAAAAATGGCTGGACTCCTTTCTTTAGAATATGTTGCTGCCTAACACCCACTATACTCAGCTTTAAAGTATCAACCAAAATGTGGAGAGAACTGGAAATGTTGTATTTAATGTCCTGTTAAATAATATTATTCCCATTTTATTGATGTTCCTGAGGTTCAAAGTGGATGCGGAATTTGTGCAAAGTCACCCAGCTGTACAATTGTATCTGGATTTTAAGAGCAGTGGTGGGTGAGAGAAAACATCTGGGGTGAGGGAAAGAAATATGATAATATTTAGTTTTGATAAATCAGTGTGTGAGTAGAAGAGAATTGGTTAACATAGTGCTAGTTGGGGTTTAGAAAGGCAATAAGAAATGTTATCTTTGCAAATTTTTTTTTTCTGAGTCTCTTAGCTGTCCTGTTCTAATCTATTAATTTCCAGTACTTCTTCATACCACCAACTCAGGAAACCCAGCCTCACCATAACATCCTAATGGCCCCTAGTGTGTTCTTACTTAGTGGGATGACAGAAATGATCATTTAAACAGCTGTAACTAGGGGGCTTTGTAGGAAAGGAACTTTGTTCGGGAAAATAATTTGAAAATTTGAAGGTATCAATTAGGAGGTATGTGTAAAACAAAACGAAATTGCTGAAGTGTCATATATAAGAAGTGGAACAGGAATTTGGGGATGAGAAAAGCAGAAAGAAGGGGAGGGAGGCAGAGAACAGGGAGCGGGGCAGAAAGACCAGGTCTTGGACCTGCAGAGCAGCACAATGGTGAAGGACATGAAGAACAAAATTGTCCAATAGCCGTTTGACATTGCTTAAGGTATAAATCATCTCCATCCCCCTCAAACCTTCGGTTAAGGCTTCTGAACATTGCTGGGGTGGGGGGAAAATCAAGGACAGAGCAGCTTTTCCAAGACCACACTGGGGAGGAGCACAAAGCAGAGAAGTGGGGTGGAAAGGGGGTAAGGCCCAGTATAAGAACACGAGCTTAGAGCCAGAAGTGGCCCGAGAAGCAAAGCTCCAGGAGTTCGCAGAAATCCTGAGGAGAGTGTTAGACGTCCCGCTGGACATCGCAGAGTCAGCTTGAGCTAATTTAATCCAAATCTCATGTGACAGGGCCACTGCAGCTGACATCTGGGTTGCGCTCAAGTAATCAAAAATCCTTTTAAGAATATACTTCGTCATTCCTTCCTCACTAAGCTTTTTACCCAACTTGCTACAAATAATAGTTTTGAAACTGCTTTTACTTAATTGTCCATGCCTTGCCTTTGTGAAAAGGTGCTAGAGAGGAACAAAATAAACACAAGAGAGTTAGATTAAGGAAGAGGGAAGCAAGTGGTGTGAGTAATAGGATAAATTGATGATCAGCTCACGATAATTAAGTTTGATCAGTGAGTTAGCAGAAAGCTTGTTCAGTATATATGCTTGAGTGTCTGCATTTGAGAGCAGCGCTTTCTAAATTTTAATATGCATGCAAATGTCATGAGGATTTTTTTGTGGGGTGGATGGGGGCTGATGAGATTCTACATTGCTGACAGCTTGAAGGTGATGTGGCGGCTGCTGGTCTGAGGACACTGTTTTGATTAACAAGATCTTAGAGCATGAGGCAATAACTTCCTAACCCAGAAGACCATTATGGTGCCAAAGGAAAAAAGGGAGAGATGGAAAATAAGAAGGTAGATGACAGAAGGTTAAACAACTAAACAACAGAGAAATGGGAATCTCCAAGAGGAGTAGGAAGTCGCTAGCAGTGGTTCCAGCATTTCTGGGTGTTTATTGCAATGATATAGGTTGCTTTGCTCTCTGTTAAATAGCACACATTCCTTGACCCTTCACAGTGCTTATTAGGTTTCAGGGGTGAAAAAGCAAGTGTCTGATTCTCTAGTCTTTCACTAATATTTATTCATGTGTATTATGTACGTTGAGCATCCCTAATCAGAAAAAGTCTGAAATGCTCTCAAATCTGAAACTTTTTGAGTGCTGACGTGAAGGCCTAAGTGGAATATTCCACACATAAGTCCTTAACATAAACTCTGTGTCATGCACAAAATTACTAAAAATATTGTATAACATTAACTTCAGGATCTGTATATAAAGTATGTATCTGAAACGTAAATGAATTTCATGTTTAGATAGGCTCCATCTCCATGTCTATTATATGTCTCATTGTGTATATGCAAATGTTCCAAAATTCAAAAAAAATCCAAGCTCTGAAAAACTTCTGGTCCCAAGCATTTCAGATAAAGGATATTTTATGTTTATGTATGTGCAGACATGTTTTATTATTTTTTTCATCAGCCTGCATCATGCTTTGAATTGCATAGGTGTTTTAGACATAATTTTGCTAACTGGAAATAAAATCTTCCATTAATATCATCCCATTAGTGTTATCATATTGTTATTGTAACTTCATAATGTTTTCTAACCCTAAATAGTTTTGTAGTCTGACAGACAACTTTAATAATGTAATACAGCTGAATTTCCACCTAAATTGCTCGTGCTGGGTAATGCACATGTTCATTGATGCCTGCCTCCTGTAACTTATTTTGCATATACAACAAGTTAATTAGTCAATTGAAATTTACTTTGGGAGAAAGAGTCTGGTGGTGGCAGGAAGGGTGACAGGGGGCCAAGTTTCATACTTATAAGGTTTTATTGTGCTCCTGTATGGGACTCATCAATGATATACACCAGGGTCATCGCACTCTGGTGGCCTCCTGGTGTTATGGGTAGTGAATATGAATGCTATGAGGGATAGTCATGTTATTGCTGGGATAATGGATCTCTATCTTTAATCCTGCTCCCTCCTTAAAATACATTTACACTCCTCCTTTTATGCCTTATAAATTTTTTCTCCATTTAACCAATTCCCAGTCTTTTTATCATCTTAATGCTTTTGTATTTAGAATATCCATCTATGTCTCTATCCATAACTGAAATAGACAGTTAAAAACAATACAGATATTGATTTTGTTTATTTTCTATTCCTCATTTCATGCAATAATTCCTGGAAAGATCAGCCAGTTTACTTGTCACCTCAGGGTCTGAAATGCAGAGTTCAGAAGGGTGCAAACATGAAGGATTCAACCACATGAACTCTTGAGAGTTGCTTTATATGAGAGGTTTGGGGTGCAAGGCAGTCTCTGGGTTCTCTCCTTCTTATGTTGTAACCCACTGATAATTTTACACAGGAAAAGGGGGGATCAGAATATGTTTTCTGTCTTTATTGATGGCCAAGTTGGATTGGAGAACTGTAGCAGGAAGTCATGCTATATCAAAATTAAAAACAGGAAGTTTCCAGAGATAGAGTGAGAGAGCCAAGAGACATTGGAGACAATATATAGCAACATCCCTTCCTGAGCCTGGAATGGGGGTGGGAATAGAACCTCTGGTGGAAGAGTAAAGTGATTCTAGAAGCCCTGGCACTTTCTTTCCTCTTCTCCTGCCACCTTGGGAAAACATCAGGTTGGGTATGTTCTTTACAGTCTCCTCACATCTGAGGAGGGGTCAAGGCAAGACTCAGGGGCAGAACTGCTCTTAGGCCCAGGTAAGGGGGTCCCCAGTCCTCGGTCCTGTGCTCTACAGACCCCACTGTTGCCCTCTTTGGCGGTGCCCTTCTCCATGGAGACAAAGGAAGGAGCCCATCCTGGGACCATGCTCTCCTTCTGGATCATGTTTAGAAATTTCCTGTCCAGATATCCCTGAGCCCACGGAAAGGTTGTGTGGACTTCTCCCTGGGTAGGCTGGCAGGTATCTCTCCTCCTGCTGTGCCCCCTTCCCTGATGTTGGATCCTGCCACTGTTGTGCAGGTCTTTAGGACTGAGAGATGGCCAAGGTCTGGATATATGCAGTGGTGGGGTCGGGGGTATAATGGATCTTCGACATTCAATGTTGCAGTGTGGGGTGGAGATGGAGAATAGAAGAGGGGAAAGGAGGCATACCACAGGCTGATGGCCAGTTCTCCCAGAACCCCAGGTTCCAGTACCCCAGGCTCCAGAATAGAACCTTGAGGAGTATAGGAATTTTAGATTAGAACATTTGAGAGTTGTTATAAGGGTGTATTTATCAGTACAGGAGGAAAGAATATATTTTACTTAGTTTATTAGCTTGATTTATAGTTTTAAAATATTTAGACATATGGTATGTGGGCTTCTATCTGTATCTCGCCACAGGCCCCACAAATGTTAGAAATAGGAACAAGAGAGTCCCAGATCTGGCTCTTTTCTAGGCTTTAAGGTAGAGTCTGGATTGCTGCATAACAAAACACCCCAAACATAAGACCCTAAAATGACAAGTTATTTTCACATGCAGACAGCTTCTGTGGATCAATAATTCAGAGTGGGCCCACAGCAGGGACAGCACCTTGATGTTTGGGAAAATCCACTGGGAAGATGAAGGCTGGTGGGGACTCAATGGCTGGGGCTGAATCACCTCAAGATATGCCCTCCCTCACTCATCTGGGTGTTGGATGTTGGTGAGGAACTCCACTGGGGGGTTGGCTGGAGCCTTTACACAGGGTATCTCTTTGTCACCTAGGCTTCCTCTCAGCCTCATGGCTGGGTTGGAGTGAGCATCCTGAGAAGTCAAAGAGCTGTATTGCATTTTATGACCTAGCCTTGGAAGTCACATAGTGTCACTTCTGCCATGGTGGTAAAGCCATCTAGGTTCAAGTGGAAGAAATACAGACCCCAGCTCTTGATGGGAAAAATGTCAAAAATACATTTGATAAAGGGTCTGCAAGGAGAAAAATTTTGTTAAGGCTTTGAAAATGGAACCAGTCACAATATTCTTCATTTAAGAGAGCATAGTAGACAGGGATTTTGGGAGAAATCCCTGGTGCAGGATTTCCAGGAGGATATTGCGAGTTAATTCAAGTCAAAGACTTAGCATAGTGCTTCCATTTATGGTAGGACTCAGATAAACAAGCAGGTGCTATTTTCATTGCCACCACTGCTATCATCATCATCACCATCACCATCATCGTTATCATCTCTGAGGAATTTATTGAGATGGTTCGATCATCTATATGAGGGAGGAAACTGAGGCCAGATAAGTTAGGTGATGTTTTGGGTGTCGCCAAACAATTCCACGGTAGTTCTATGTTTGAACTTGGGCTTTTGACTCTCATCAAGGAACTCTGGTAGTGATGGTTTGGGGACTTTGTAAAGAATGGGCTGTATATTTCTAAGTGTTTAAATTGCCATAGATGACTCTGGATCTTGGTCACCGCTTTTATTTGTCTGATGTTAATGATTTCAGAGATGATTTTGTTGGTGGAGTTTTCTAGTATCCTATTGAAAAAAAAACACAAAAAACAAAACTAGCAAACAATTTTTAAACTAGTAACCTAAAACCTTCTTTAATAAGGTGTCCATAGATTTGGATAATTTAGGTTTTAAAAATATCAGACCTTTTTTTTTTTATTTGGAGACCAGTACCTCTTAAGGCAATTAACAAAACAAGTTTGTAGATGGCGATGTTTAACTGTTAGAGAAACCAAACTTTATGCAAAAACTATATATGCACAATGAAATAATTATAAGATTTTGTCACTTATTCATTAAATCCTGTCTCCAGAACCTCATTTGGCAGTACTCGCCTATTTAATGGTGTTTAGTATTTGAAAATTAAGCAATATCTTTAAAGAACTCTTCTGTTTTTCCAACAAGCCTATTACAAATTTATTTTTCCATGCAAATCTGAAATGTTAAGCTTTTGTCCAGCCTATGTGTCTTGTTTTGTTTCTTTTTGGGTTGGTGTTTAGGAGCTGGTCATCCTCTGAGGGAACATGAGGAGCACAACCAAACCAATCAATAGCCACTGATTCTTGGCCAAGTTGAGCTAATGGAAGGGCCTGTGACAGATAAGAGCAAATCAGACATCAGTTTGTGCTTCTCTCCTGGTGAGCCTCAGTGTTTGCTCTGGGGACCCAGAAGCAATTCAGGGTGTCAAGAATATGGGTCAGCATTACCTTATGTAACTGTCCCTCTTTGTGTTTTCAGGTGGGAGGCCAGGTCAATGGTAACTGTTCATAGAGGTCATTCATCCAGATCAAGCCTGGGGCCTTTCCAAGGAGACAGAGTCCAGTTGATGTTGGATGTTCACTGACTGCTGTCAGCAGACCAGGGGGGACAGTGATGAAATCTTCCACTCGAGTTTTCTAGGCAAAAATGGCACTCAACTGTTTAGACCAACAACCTGACCTTCCTTTCTGAGGAAATCTTCTGGAGCCAGGCAACTTGGGGTCACCATTTACTATGTGATTGTGGATAAGGGGGCCTCAGTTTCCTCATGTATAAAATGAGTATAAGAATAGTGCTTGCCACAAAGGATTCTTAGGAGGTGAAATGAGTAAGACATGCAAAAAGCTGAGAAGAGTGTCTTGCACAAAGCTGGCCCTCAGGAAATGCTATTTAAAAAGAAATAATACCAGTTACAACCATTTTTTGAGAATTTGCGGTGTTATAAGCATCATGCTAATCATGCTAAGCTTGTTATGGACATTACTTAATTTTTTTTTTTTTTTTTTTTTTGAAACAGGATCTCACTTTGTTACCGAGGCTGGAGTGCAGTAGCATGATCTTGGCTCATTGCAGCCTCAACCTCCCAGGATCAAGCGATCCTTCTATCTTAGCCTCCCAAGTAGCTGGGACAACAGGTGTGTGCCACCACTCCAGGCTAGTTTTTGTAGAGATGAGGTCTCACCATGTTGCCCAGGCTGTTCTCAAACTCTTGAGCTTAAGCTGTTTGCCTGCCTTGGCCTCCCAAAGTGCTAGGATTACAGGCATGTGCCACTGCACCTAGCCTGACATTACTTAATTTTGTCCATACAACAAAAACTCAGTGGAATAGCTGTCTTTATCCCCATTTCACAGATGAGAAAACTGAGGCAGAGAGAAATTTCAGAATGTGCTCAAGGTAACACATTAATAGGTAAAAGCCCAGGAATTCTAACTTGGTTTTGTCTGGCACAAAACACCTCACCGCCCCATGGCACTGTGGTTAAAACACAATGAAACAAAGCAAAAAGGAATCTTGTCATTAGCATGCTTGATATTCCCTGAGAAGGCTATTAGGTTATTCGTAGATTGTACACTCTAACATGGCAGAGTTGTGGCTGTGATTTTTTTTTTTTGAACAGTTTATTTAAAGGACTATTTCTGTAATTCTAGCCAACCGATTGCAAATTTATGTTTCTATGAAAATCTGAATCTCGAAGCTTTCGTCCAGCCTATATGTTTTGCTTTGTTTCATTTTGGGTTGGTTGTTTAAAGAGCCCGTCTTCCCTTGAGGGAACATAGGGCATGACCAAACCAATCAATATTCATTGATTCCAGGAAGCTCAGTGAAGTTATGGGTGGTGTCCTGCATGGTGGTGTCGGGGTGGATTTAGAGAGTCCCCCACATGAATCCTGATGCTCCTACATTTCCATCCAATATTCAAGAAAAGTCAGACCAAGTTATTATCAGCTCTGGTAAAATAAAGCTGAGTTACCTTTCTGATTACACCTCCGTCCTCCGATACTTCTCTTTTCTCTCAAACCACAACAAGGGAAGATTGATAGCTGGAATGGAAAAACCCTGGTGTGGTCTCACAAATACTGGTCTAGGCTAGGGGTGAGGGGCAGATCCTCCTTCCTCAACTGTTTGTTTAAAGATAAAGAGGCCCTTTCAGTCCACATGGGGTCTAGTAATTTAACTGTGAACTATATTAATGGCTGCCAGAAAGAACTTGCTCTACTGGGCTGAGTCCGAGAGAGACGTGAATCTCAGGTTCTCACCAATCCAGGCCAAATTTCCCCAAACTCCTCAGTTTTAAAACGTTACCTTTGAAATGTTTATTCTAGTGTCTCATACAGCATGGATTTTTTTTTTCTTAATTTTTGCTTTTTTGTTTTGAAAGCCTCTTGTGTTTCTAATACACAGAGATCCTAGAATTTTAGATTTGCCAATAATACTCCCTGTTCCAAAGAAAAAAGTCTTTTATTTTTCCTTACTGGAATTTTTTCATTCCTTCCCACCCACCCCACCCCCCATTTCTCATTTCCTCAGGAAACCATCTAGCTGGAGACAGAGGGAAAGTTTTCCAGCACAATTCCCCCAGCCCCCCACAGACTCATGCACACCCAGATAGCAATCTAGCTCCAAGAACATATGCTGCAATAGACTCAACCTTGCCCGTAAAGATTTCTGTCTCCAATGACCTGAAGCATTTGGAAGGCCTTCTGGTGAAGGCAGCCTTCATTTGTGCTTAACCAGTCAACTTCCAGGAATCCTAGGAGGTGGCTGGGCTGGCCCCTTTGGTTGGCTCTTTGCTCTGGGCTGTTAATTAATGGGACAAAGAGTCATTAGGGAGCTTCCCTGGATGGGATGCTCTTGCCAGCTTTCTGGAGTGAAGGACGGTAAAGTAGGGACTCCCTAGAACTGTGGGAGTGTATTGTCATTCTTTTATAAAATAAATATTTGAGAATTTTGGCATGTCCTATACAATATTTTAGGTACTGGGATATAATGGTGGACAAGACCATTGAGGTTTCTGTTCTCAAGTTTCTTTTCTAGTTTTCAAGAGGAGAGGTGTGTTGAGTATAGAAGGCAAAACCAGGAGAATACAGGTGAAAACCAAGAAAACAAACTCATAAACAAAATACATTTTGTTTTTAGTGATACATGTTATGAGGAAATCAAATAGTGTTTTAGAATAGTGACTGATTCTCTTTCTGCCTGCAACTTTTAGGACACTTCCTTCTCTGATACTCCCAGACTCTAGTACTGGGAATCACCTAATATACTTTAGGCTCTGCGTCTCTCAGTGGTGGATGCCTTTGTCCTATCCAGAGTGAAGGTTCTACATTTTTCTCTGAAGATGAAGTTTAAGAACTTTTGTGAGCAAGGATTTGAGGTTTCACTCAACGTGCTGAGAGGTAGAAGAGTAGAACAATGCAGAATGCTCCAGAAACCACTGTCTACTTAGTGGCCCCAAACAAATGGGGAGCTTTTAAAAATATTTGAATGGCCAAGAGAAAATGAATACAGCAGAATTATTTTCAGCTGTATGAAAAATGTTACCTGTAACCAAAAGGGACTTCCCTGTGTTACTTATGCTCATGATTCATCAAGTGTGTTGGGATCAAATCTAATCTTTGTCTAAATCCAAGGAGTGTTGGATGTCTCAAGAGGAGACTGACTTTTCTTTCTGGTGGCCAACACTCATCTTCTCAGAGCCATGGGACATTGTTTCTGTTGTTTCTTAGTTTGCGTTTTTGCTTTCCCTTTGGATAAAACAATTTTCTAAGCTCAAGGGGAGGTCTCCAGGAATCAGAGGCTGGGGGAGTTTATTGGAATCAGAGGCAAAAGTCCTTCTAAGACCGAGCTTACACTCTGCTTAGTAACCACCAGATGTCAGCAACTCATCTGATTTCAGTTCTCTAGCAAAGGGAAAGAGCCAGGAGGGGGAATGGACCGCCTGGGCCGAACATCAGCTTTCTTTTTTGTTTCAGGTGTGATTTAAGGAAGTTGTCTACTCTCAGGAAGAGTGCTAAGGGCTCAAACAGAATGGTAGCCTGAGGACGAGTAGGACACTCAAACACATTTGAGGGATGGAATTCTTGAACTAACACTTTAATTTGATTTTTTTCCCTTGTCAGCATTATTTATAGATATCAAAGTTTTTCAGGCAACTAAAGAAGCTTATTTTTAAGGCCAAAGGCAACTAAAGGATAGATTTGCTTTCAATTTTTGTTTTGTTTTGTTTGTTTTTAAGGAATCTTGCTAGGCTCTTGAGAAGAACTGTAAGAAGGAATAGAGAAGTCTGAAAAATACACACATTATTATTTCAAAGAGGAGGCCTAAACAATGTACACAAGAGCCAGGAGGTAATTAAGACCAGCTCCTGTGATGGTTATCTATTTTGCAAAGCTGGGTTAAGTCCTCAGTATAGTAAAATGTGAGACAAAATGTTCAGTTTATTGAACATCAATATAGCTACAAATACCTTCAGTTTTATGGAGGGGGCCTCCTCATTAGTTCATGGGTTTTATGCACCATTATAGTGGATTATTCAGGAAGCTGAATTCAGTGTACAAATACAATAACATCACAGCATTTATTAATAGTTCTCAGATTCCTAAGAGCTCCTGTGGCAGGAGCATTCTTCTTTTTTTTTTAGAGATGGGGTCTTGGTCTGTCGCCCAGGCTAGAGTATAGTGGTGCAATCTCGGCTCATTGCAACTTCTGCCTCCCGAGTTCAAGTGATTCTCATGCCTTAGCCTCCCAAGTAGCCTATGCATTCTTTTATTAGTCATCCATCCATGTATCTTCTTCCAGTTTCAACTTTTATTCTTCTAGTTCCTTTATTGATTCTGTACTCCAAGGTCAAATCTGCATCAGTCACTCCATTGTTGAGCAAGTCTGTGTGTGGCTGGAAGTATGGCAGAAGTGCCAGGTGTGCTCTGTAGCAAGTCTCTCAGGCTGGTTAAGGATTCAACTCCTCAGGCTGGCATTTGAGGTCTGAACTGGTGCCCTCATGTGGGCTTGGGGCCTGGGCCTTGTAGGGACTTTGCCAACAACACCCTCACCAGGGCCCAGTTTGGGGCTTGCAAGAGTGGCTGCTGAAACTGTCCATTGATAAAATAGGACACCACCTACCTCTCCAACCTACTTCCCATCTTTCTCATGAACACATCTCTCACATCAGCCTTATCCATCCCTTACGGTCCCCGAGACTGTGCCAAGGACTTTCCTTTCTTCAAGTCTTTCCTTCAGCCAGCTTTCCCCATTATCTCCTGGAATTGACTTTGAACTCATTTAACTTCAGCTGATGATTCAGACTCTTACTTTTTCCCTAGAGCTTTCACCTTTCACTCCAGCCTGATATTATTTCATACTTCTTAATTCCTGAAGCACTTGCTATAGCATAATTTTGCTACATTGATACATTGCATTTTGATGAAGTCAGAGACTTCAGTGAAGCAATGCACACTGTACCCACCAAGCAACCTGCATCATTCACCCTCCCCTACCCTGCTGAGTTTCCACTGTCCATCATTCCACACTCTGCTTCCCATATTTTTAGTCCTTTTAATTAACAATCTTGTATCATATGAGTAATTATATAAATCTATACCAATAATTAATGTTTCTGTAAGGTACATTATATTATATTGCCATCTATATTTATATTTCTTCCACACTTTGTTCCAAAATACACTGTAAATTTCTTGAAATCTTAAAATAATTTTTAGCCAAGTATTTTACATATGGTAGGATACATAATAGATACTTGTTAATTGAAAGCAGAAATGTTCTATTTGCTGATCTCAGTTTATATGCTAACTTCCAGAGTAGACATCCCTGGAAGTAAATTTCTAAGATAAACAAGAAATGGAACCTGAAATTCTTTGCTCCTTCCTCCTTTACTGCTTCTTTTGAGATCCTTAAATGAAAAAAGGCGGAGAGAAGTTCAAGTGGTTCAGTCTCCACCCCTTTCTCTGAAGGCTGTGGTTCCTTTTGACAATGAGGAATGCCAAGCCTCAATTCCCTGAGTGTAATTTGACCTGTTAATTATATGCAGAGACTCAGGTCCCTAATAAAAGACCTGACTTTGTTGTCACCTGGGAAATGTCAACAAATGACATTATCTGCCTTTGAGGGATTTCTGTGTCTTCTGGCTGGACAAGGAGAGTCAATAGGAAAGCCAGGTGAGTGAGGGACCTTGGAGTACACAGGATTGGTACTCCAAGTAGGTCATTTAATGGTGCTCCTTTGCTCCTGTTGTTGAAATTTAAAAAATTGATCATGCTTCTTTTTTCAAGAGAATCTTGAAAGGAAAATCACCACCTGTTTTTCTAACTTGGAAATAAGGAGCTACACTAAAACTCTGATGAGTGTGTATAGCATCCTAACATTGTTCTTGCTGGCTAGACTAAAGCCACATCCAGGGCCACCTGTGTGAAGTGGGAGGCCATCCCTTCCCTGCCTCCTGCTAAAGCAGGCTGAGGTTAGTGAAAGGCAGTGTGGTTAGTTGATTATGAGAACCTAATATTCCATTTAGCCAGTGCTTGCTGTGAGCTATGTGCGTTACATCATTACCTTATTTAATCCTTACTATAACTTTTGGGAACCTATTTCCCATTTATAAAAAAAGAAGGTTGCAGTTCAGAGAAGTAAGGAAACTTGCCCTGAGTCACACAGCTAATAAGGGGTGGACTTAGGTTTCAAATCCAGGCAAGGTATCAGGTACCTTGGATTCTGATCCTGATTTTGCCTCTATCTGGCTATGTGACTTAGGAAGGACAATTCATAAAACTTTTTTGAGTCCCTATGTCTTTTTCGTCATGGGCCAGATGATCTGGAATTGCTTTACCCAACATGGTGGCTCCTTGCTGTACATGGCTGTTCAGCACTTGCTGCAGTGGATGTGAATTGAGAAATGTTGTCAGTGTTCAATACACACTAGATTTCAAAGACTTAATATAGAATAAAGAATTTGAGGTATCTTAATGGCGTTTTAAATAATGATTATTTTTACAATGATAATGCTGTATGTAAAGAGCAAAATAAACTATTTTATTAAAATAAATGTTACCTGCTCCTTTTTACTTTTGAAAATGTGTGTCCTAGAAATTACACGTGTGGCTCACACACTCTGTTTCTTTTATTTTTTTCTTCTTTTCTTTTTTTTTTTTTTTGAGACAGAAGTTTGCTCTATTGGTCAGGCTGGAGTGAGGTGGTGCAATTTCAGCTCACTGCAATCTCTGCTTCCTGGGTTCAAGTGATTCTCTTGCCTCAGCCACCCAAGTAGCTGGGATTACGGGTACCTGCCACTATGCTAGGCTAATTTTTGTATTTTTGGTAGAGATGGGGTTTCACCATGTTGGCCAGGCTAGTCTCTAGTTTCTGACCTCAAGTGATCTGCCTGCCTCAGCCTCCCAAAGTGCTGAGATTACAATTGTGAATCACTGTGCCCAGCCCTCACACTCTGTTTCTATTGGACAGTGCTTTCTAGACTTCCTTATGACTTGTCTCTGGAGGTCACATGTCTTAAGAATTGATGTTTCTTTAGGTGTTCTTGGATCTGGAGTTGGTGATGAGAGTAGGAGCATAAGCTGAGGGTCTCCCCCTCAGCCCAGAGGTAGCCGGAGCTAACCAGGGAAATGGCACAAGTTTTGACTAAGCTGGACACTCAGTTTGGTTACAGATTGTATTGTGTTTGGCAGCACATTGATTGAACAAGCAGGTAAGAATATAGTTTTGCACTTTTCAGCAAGGACAACCATCATCACATTTACAGGTGAAATTCTTCACCTGTACAATTTAATGTAATCCTCATAACAACCCTATGGAAGTAAATTCTATTATGCAGATTTCACAGACAATAAAACTGAGACTCAAGAGAGATTAAGTTATTTGCCCAAAGTAAAAAAAAAAAACTAGTTAGTGATAGGGCTGGGTTCAAATATCAGTGTCAGACTTCAAAAGCTTATAATTACGTACATTAGGCAACATTACCTAATCCAGATGCCTTCCGTTTTTCCAGTTGTAACCAGGTAAATAATGAACAAAAGCATCCGCTTTGTGGGTAGGATATTGGTGTTGGGAGAATGTCCAGGAGACCTCTAATTCTGCTCAGGGATTATGTTTATATCTTTGAGGGTTTATCTATCATTATCCACCCCCAGGCAGAAGTGCTCCAGTGGGCTTCCAGCAGTTTAGAGAACACCATGCTTTCTAGGCCCTTCAGTTGAAGAAAGGTAGCAATGATGCAGATGAAATTAATTATTTACTATGTGCAAAGCTCTACCAAACAATTGGCTGAAAGCTGAAGAGTTTGCCTGCAACTTAAAGGTTTGTTATCCAACCGCTTTCAAGCTTTCAGGTTTGGCAAGTGAAGGATTGTAGTGCTAAATTTCCTTCTGATATGTGATGCTATAAGCATCAGTCAGGGTCCAATCAAGAGAGAGAAACCACACAGTAATTTGAATATTAAAAAGTTAATGTAAAGAAACATCAACTATAATAGGGAGTTAGAGTAATGAGAGATTTGGCCTGGAAAAAGTAAAGAGAACTCTAAGAATATAGGAATAACAGATACAAGCAACAGCCATTACACTTAAAATTGAAATACAGGCCCAAGGAATGTTTCCCTCATCCTCTCTCACCTCCACTTCAAAGGCTGAAATCCAGACATTGTGGAGAGAGCACAGCCATGGCCCAATGGCTGGAAGAGGAGTAGCTGCAGTTGTAGAATTTGCTCTCTGGAACTTGCTATAAATCAGCTCTCAAGGGTGCCAGGGAAAGCTGTTCAGGAGGTAGTCTCTCTCTGGAGGTACTTACTGTGAAATTACCAGAGGTGATGGGGGAAGCTGCTGGAAGTAGGATATTGCTGGCTGCCACACTCTGTGGGAGTCTGGTGTTAGAGAGGCTGTCTTGTCTCCAGAAGCTGAGTGCTGGGGTAGCTGCATGCTGTGAAGGAGCAATGCTTGAGAAGCCGCTTGTGCTTCATTAACTGCTTATACTGCAGAAGACTAATTCTGAATAAGCTGCCTATACTGCAAGAGTTGGGTGCTGTGGAAGCCATGAATGCTGTGGGAGCCTGGTGTGGAGAAGCTGCCTGTGCTGCAGGAGCCTGCTAAGCCAGAGCAGCAGAACAGAATGAAAATCACCTTCCTACTGCAATCCATTTTCAGTGTTGTCTACTGACAAGACTTAACATTGAACCAGCTGGCAAAGGAAAAATATGTACAGGGCCCAGATCTATTTTTGCAAAGCAGGCAATGAAGCATGAATTTGGAGGTGAGAGGCAATACATTGATAATTGGCACATCATAGAAGAATGATATTTAAACTCTAGTATACTTAAGCAATATCTGGGGTTGGGTGGTGGTGGTGGGTATTTGTGAAACTTCAGTCTTGGGACTTCACATTCTGGTTTAATGGATCTAAGGTTAACCCCTGGAATTCACAGTTTTCAGGTACTTGAGGTAATTACGATGGGTGGTCTGCTACCACCAACTTTCATTTAGATTATTGTAAAAGCCTCCTAGTTGGTGTCCTTGATTCCCTCCTTATTCCTCTATGATCTGTTTTTTCACAGGGCAGCAAGTGATCCTGTTAAAATATGAGTTAGAATCACTGGGCTGCTCAACATCTCTGGTGATTCCAATCTCACTAGGAGAAAAAGCTCAAGTCTTTACAAGGGCTTGCATAATTTGGGCCCCCCACTACTTCTCTCCTACTATTCTCTCCCTGGCTTACTGTACCTGGGCCATGCTGACCTTCTTGTTGTGCCTTGAACACTCCAGGCACATCTCAGCCTCAGAACATGTGCTATTGCAGTTCTTTCTTCTCAATGGACTCTCTTCCCAGATTTCTGCAGAGCTCACACACTCACAGGCTTCTGGTCTTTCCTTAAAGGATACTTTTTCAGTAAGCTCTTCCCTGACCATGCTATTAATAATTACAACCTTCTTTCTCCCTCTTTCACTCTCTGCACTCATGACACTCCCTAGGAGTCCATGGTGGTTGATATTTCTCCAAATCACTTACCACCATCAAACTTAAGATATGTTCCACTTACTAATTTGGTTTATTTTCAGTCATGTTCCGCTGGAATGTAAACTCCATGAGATAAAACATTTTTATACGTTTTGTTCATGGCTGTGCTCTCCAGGGCATTGAGGGTGCCTGGAACTGTAGTTGCTCAATGAATATTTGTTGAATGAATAAATGCAGCCTGCACTTTGAGAAACTTCTCAGTAGAGTATGTAGAGTATATAAATAATGAGGCTATTGTATGGCCAGCTGAGGCCCACAGTAGTTCTCCAACACTTTAAAATCTTCACGCGTGCAAACACTAGCACGAGCCTTTTCAAGGAGCTGCCCCTCATGAAAATAGACCCTTCTAGAGCAGTGTGGGTACAATGGACAAAGGGAATGTTTCTCCACCTACTCAGAATGGTGGGAAGCAGCCCAGCTTGTCAAAAAAGCATGTGGAGTTTTAAAGAGAGAAAGTTGCAGTTATTCAAAATGGCTATTTTTGAGAAAAGTCTTCATACTCAGCCATGTTTATTCTGGAAAGTTTCTAGAGGCCTCTGGACTTAGAAGACAAGTTTCAAGACAGCAGGTCTGTCTGTCTTCTTCCAAGAGCCAACTTTTCTTGTTCTTGGAGGAAGGAAGCATGCCTCAGATTGGTGCTTCCTCTGGGCTCTGGAAATTGTCCTCCATCTCCATCCCAATCAAACCTTTCCCACCTGCTCTTAATGCTGAGGGACTGAGTGAATTCCAAGTGTGGCCTTGCTGAGTGAGGCATATCCCCATTTCATGTGACTTGGACCTTATTTAGCCAAGGACGTTTAAGAGCTTCTGGATGAATTATTTAAGGAAAAGGCAAAGGGAGACTGAGAGGTAGATCCTGAGATTCCACTTGAACTCGGCAGAAAGAATGGGTTGGAGGCAAGAAAATAGGTTTGACACATCCTGTACACCTGAGTTTGGAGGGCTGACAACCTAGACAAAAAATCTTTAGTCCTATTTTCAAGATAGAATTAGGAAAAGACCGTCTTGTGGTTGTCAGAAGTTGGAGGAAAAACATGACACAATTAGAGTTGATTTACAGTTAATAGGGATATTCGGTCTATTTATAGGGTCCAAGCAATTTAATAATAGTATGACTACTTCATCTAATATTAAGACGTGCTTACAAGGTATCAGCCACGTACATGTTATTATATTCTGCTGTTGAGAAGACTCCACTCAAAGGCATGAAAGCCCAAGAATATCCTGCTTCATAAATTCATGAAGGGCTGAAAAATGTATTTTCCAAGAGTTGTCACCTCACCAAAGCTTTGAAAGATGTGTTGGGTTCTGAGGAGTTCAGTTGGGAAACTTCTCACCAATCGTCTTGAACTTTAAAACAATGATCACTTGATGATCATTTTATCATCAGCATTTCTAGGGCGATGAGAGATTTGTCTGTCACATAGAAAACCAAATTATATAATGAAGAATTTAATGAGGCCACGGGATCCTCTGGTGCCCCTCAGAACTATGAGACAAGGAGGGTGAAAGGGTGTAGGTATATCCCTTCCCTGGCCCAGTACCCCTGCTGGAATGATCTCTTGGTTTATTTCACTTGCCTATACTAGTAGTATGTGCTCTCCATATTGCCCAATCTAATTGCCCGTTATCAGTCCATGTCATGTTCTGTCAGCAGCATTTGACAGAACCAATCCCTCCCTTTGACTTGAAACACGTTTTTCTACTGCCTGGACAGCCTCTCTTCTAATTGTTTATTTTTCTCACTGGTTGTACCTTTCTAGCCTCCTTTGTGGTCTCTTCAGGTCCTCAGCATCTATCAGTTAGAAGACCCAAGGATTAAGTAAAGACCTCTTCTCTGTTGTAACTAATCACTGCTGAGACAGCTGCATTCAGGGACATGGTTTCAAATACTATTTATCTTCCAAGAGCTTCCAAAGTCATATCTCAAGCCTCAACTCCTCCCCTGAACTCAGATAATAGACATCTTTGTACTTGACACAACTACTTAGATGTCAGATAGGTATTTCAAACCTAACATTCTCCAAAACATGGCCCTGATGTCTACACCCCTTAAAAACCTTCTAGTAGTTTCTCCAGCTTAGTTAATGGTAAGCTCCTCTTTCTGTTGCTCAAAACCAAGTAGTTATCCTTGACACTTTCTCTTATATCCCATGTCTAATTCATCAGTAAATCCTGTTGGCTCCACCTTCAGAATAAACCTAGAATCTGACCACTGTTTCCCACCTCTACTACCTTGATCCTAGCTGGCATGATCTCTCCTCCAGGTTACTACTAGCTTTCAGCTGGTCATTCTGCTTCCATACTTGCTCTTATGATACTGATCTGGTCTCAAGACAGTGGTTGGAGTGACACTGCTAAGATGTAATTCACATTCCTTCTGCCAAATCTTCCAGTGGCTTCTCATCTCCATCAAGGTAAAAGCCAGAGCTGTGTGGTGGCCCCAAAGGCCCTGTGTGATTGTCCTTGTCCCACCAACTCTCTAATCTAATGTAATCTACTGCTGCCCTCCCCACTCACCTGACCCTCATCACACTGGTTCCTTGATGTTCATTGGACACACTAGTCCCCTTCACTGCTCAGGGCCTTTGCTTCTACTGCACATCCTGCCCTGGAGAGCTCTTCTCCCAAATGACTTAATAGCTTGCTTTTCCATTCTTTCAAGGTCTCTGCTCAAATGTCACCTTTCCTGCAAAGACGTCCTTGACCACCCTAAAAGATAGCCATCTGTCTTAGCCAGGTTTCACTATGTGCAGTGTGAATAATGGCAAATAAAAACACAATCCCCTACATGTATCTTACTGCTACTCCCCTTCCCGTCTCTCTGAGTCCCCCTGGCTCTGCTCAGTTATCTCCAATGACTGGTTTGTCTTACTATGTGATGTAATATATATTTACTTGCTTATTTACTGTTCGTCTCTCTATGCTGAAATGTAAGCTCCAGAGGTGCAAAGGAACTTTGTTGACTGTGTTCACTGCTGTATTCCAGTTGCCTAGACTATCACCTGGCACAGAGAAAGTCTTCAATGAATATTCACAGAACTAATGAATATATAAATAGAAAGCAGATAATGGTAGATTAGGATGTGCATACAGGATGGCCTTGTGAATTTAGGAGGGTTAGATGGAAATTGATGCCTTTAAGAGAAGAAGTTCACAAGGACAGTGATAGTGTGTCTCTCCTTGGAGAACTCGCAGCCAGGAGGTTAAATGCTGCATGTCCAGTCAGTTTGGACTTGTATTTAACTGGCTTGCCACTTAGCAGCTGTTTGTCTTTAGACAAGATATTTAACCTTGCTAAATCTCAGTTTTCCACAGCTATAAACCAGGGATAGTAATAGAACCCACTTTGGGATTATTATGAAGAAAAATATATTAAAAATGTTTAGCATGGTACCTGGACATAATAAGTGCTCAATAAACATTGTAGTTATTATTTTTGTTGTACAAAATAACATGTTGGCTGGGTACCTAAAACATCACCAGTGGTAAGCTTGAGGATTGGGATTGTGTATGATTTTTATTTTCTTCTTTTGGCTTGTATTTACATACATATATATTTTTTTACGATGAACAAGCATTATTTATTATATGAAAACAGATGAGAATTACTGCTTTTTAAAAAAGAATTAGAGCAATGCAGCTGTTTTGCTTGGGTTGGGTCAAGTGGAATGATTTGAATGGGTTTGATGGTCTCCTCAGGTTCCCATAAAATGAGCCCTTTTATTCTGCTGTTTATAAGACAAAGCAAAGGGGGGATTGTGGTGCATTTAAGAGCCAGTGTTCTGGGGACAAGAGTGGGAGGAGGAAAGAACAAGAGATGCTGAGGAAAAGCACTGAGATTATAAAACTAAAGAGGTCCACATGCTAAAGTGAGGATTTTCTCGGGAATGGAAAACCAAACATTGTATGTTCTCATTCATAAGTGGGAGCTGGGCTATGGGGATGCAAAGGCATAAGAATGATACGATGGACGTTGGGGTCTCGGGGGAAAGGGTGGGAGTGGTGAGGGATAAAAGACTACATGTTGGGTACAGTGTACACTGCTTAGGTGATGGATGCACCAAAATCTCGGAAATCACCACTAAAGAACTTATTCAAAACAAATAGCACCTGTTTCCCCAAACCTATGGAAATAATAAAAAAAGGTTAATATTTAAAAAAAATAAAATAAGGAGTTTCTGAGGCTAGGTTTCCATTTCTTGGTTTGAAATGAGTTTAACTTTAGGGGCCCTATGCTGGGAAGAAAGAAAACACAGATAAATTCCACTTTAGGTTCTAGCGTTAAAAAGTTTCATAAGGAGGCACAGTCTGAAAATCGGCTCTTGAGAGAACCTGGATTGAGGGTGCTGCAGCTCAAGATCCTCTAGTGCTATGCTGCCCAATAGAATATGAGCCCATGTAATTTTAAATTTTCCAGTTGCCACATTTAAAAAGAGAAAAAGATGAAATTAATTTTAATAATATAGTTTATTTAACCCAATATATCCAATATATTATCACTTCAACATGTAATCAGTATGCAAAAATTATTATTATTTGATATCCTTCAAAACCAGTGGTTTGCATGCTTACAGCACATCTCATTTCAGGCTTGTCTCCTTCCACCTGCTCACCTGTGGCTCGTGGCCACTGTACAAACTGGTGCAGCTGTGGACGGTGCAGATCCCCTCTCCAGGAACGGAGATTACCAGGAGTCAGCCTAAGTCCTCTCATTTTTCTCTTCTATCTTATCACTATCTCTTCTTGGAGGGCCTCGGATGTGTCTGGCCACTTCCTGCCAGGGCCATTCCCTGATGCTGCCAACCTTTCCCAGAAAGGGAGTGGCTCCTAGAAAAGACAAGGCCTACCGAGAAATGCAGAGGGGCAGGAAGTGAGCCACTTTGAGGGCACTCCTGTGTCACCCTGTGCAGTTGGAGTTGCTGAGGATACTGTGTGTAGGTAGTGGATAGCTGGTCGCCAGCAGAGGCTGGGTTGAGAAACCTCCAAGGTCAGCAGATGGCATGGGGAGGGCTAGGCAGGGAGAGGTGTGAGCAGGTAACCTTCCTTTGCCTTTCCTACCTTACAGTATTGCTGCCTGCTAATTCTCTCCCCCAAGCCCAGCCTTCATCCCTACACACATATAGTAGCCCGTATGTTCCTTTTCTCTTAACTAAAGCAATTCAAGATAAAGAAATATGTTGATCTTGCCTGGGGGGCTCAGCTAGTACATTTGTCAGCATTGGGGCCGGGGTTTAACTCTGACTAGCTACTTCATTTGTCACGGGGTGTATTTATCTGTGTTTGGAAGATTTAATTTTTCCCCACGAAGAACTGTATAAATGGGTCTAATGAGCCTTGAGGGCTCTCATTTGCTTTCAGAGTTTCCAGCAAGCTGGGAAGCCTCAGGGCACGAGTGCCTCAAGTGCCTCTCAGGACTCGGGGCTGCCCACGATGAGGGGGCACTGGCGAAGCAGCATCATCCTCCTGGAGGGCACACATGGCCTTGGGATGCCCAGGTGCTCTCATTCAGGGGGGCTTACGTTTGAGAATGTAGTTGATTTTTTTTTTCTCTGTAGTTACGATAATCTGCATAATCTTCTGTTTGTATAGCTGGCAAAGTGCTCTCCAGATAAAGAGAAAGGCGTAGTTAATATATATGAATAGAAGAGGAACACGGGGGGTGCTTGCTCTGAAGATGGCGTCTCCATCCAGCCAGCATCCACTCCTCCCTTTCTTATATCATGCCTTTCTTTTACTGGGAGAGTTTCTGTCTAAGTAAGGGCTGATGTTAGTTCCAGCAGTGTGCGTGCCAGGGGGTCGGGGTGGTGGTGTCAAGAGAATGAGGATGAAACAGAGAGAGAGGAGAGAATGTGAGGCTATGGTACAGAAAAGGGAGAGGAGTGACAGAGGATGTGTAGGGGGAGGCAAGGGAAAGAAGGAAAGAAGATTTTTTGTTTGTTTTTTGAGACGGAGTCTCACTGTTGCGCAGGCTGGAGTGCAGTGGCGTGATCTTGGCTCACTGCAACTTCCACCTCCTGGGTTCTCAGCGATTCTCCTGCCTCAGCTTCCTGAGTAGCTAGGACTACAGGCACGTACCACCACACCTGGCTAACTTTGTATTTTTAATAGACATAGTAAGGGCTGATGTTAGTTCCAGCAATGTAAGAGTGGAGAGAGACTTACCTCTGACATCGGAGGCCCTTTTGGCTTCCATATCCCATGACTGCAGAGACAGAACGGTTTGGAGGAAAGAGCTTGAGCTGTCTACTCTCTGTAACTAGACAGTTTCTAAACTCTTTCTGACCTCACTTGGGCTGATAATTTCTAGCTGATAGAATTTTAAGGTTGAGATAATTTGTACAAGGAAGTGGTCAGGAAGGCCTTGGTAAAGTATAGAGGGATGGGTTTTAATTTTCATTTTTCTTGTTGGCTTGTTGTCTATTTCCTTAATCCTGAGACTTTTAGGCTGAAGCTGGCTCAAACTGGCTTGCCAAAGCTAATGGAGCTCCTCTATTTCCGACTTTGCTCAGTCATGTCTCCTTGGTAGCCTGAAATTGGCCATGGTGGGAGTGTTTATATCAAGGAAATTGGCTCATGCCTGTAATCCCAGCATTTTGGGAGACCTAAGTGGGCAGATCACATGAAGTCATGAGTTTGAGACCAGCCTGGCCAACATGGTGAAACGCCTACTCTACTATAATAAAAATACAAAAATTAGCCGGGCATAGTGGTGCGTGCCTGTAGTCCCAGCTACTTGGGAGGTTGAGTCAGAAAAATCACTTGAACCTGGGAGGCGGAGGTTGCAATGAGCTGCGATCACATCATAGCACTCCAGCCTGGGTGACAGAGTGAGACTCTGTCAAAATAAAAAAAAAAAGAAATAAAAGAGGAAATTGGCAAATGTTGTAAATCAAGACTTCTTTCCCGCCCTGAAAATTCAGTTGGGAAACATTACCAGCACTCCACTGAGCTTGATCTTCCTATTTTATTTAGGTTTATTCTGATTTCTCTGGATTTTGAGCATATTATCCACTATGTAGCACCTGTTTATTTTGTGCTTACTGCATAAGTACTATGAATAGCATTGCCAGATAAAATACAGGATGTCTAGTTAATTTTTAGATAAACAATGAATAATGTTTTAGTGTAAATATTTCCCATGCAATCTTTTGGATGTATTCATATAAAAAATGTATTGTTTATCTGAAATGGAAACTTACCAGGGGGTGTCTTGCATTTTCATTTGCTGAATCTACCTTAGCCACGGAGAATCTAGACTTATAAGATACAGTTCCTGCCTGGAGATGCTTATGGTATAGTAGAGGATACCGACCTTATGCAATTTGAAATGAGAAGGTAAACTGGGAACTTGGTACACTAAGATCCTCATCTACATTATCGTGTACACTTTATTCAATGTTTACTGAACAACTATTTTTTTTTGGGCACTATTCTAGGTTCTGGTGATTCCGTAGTAGACAAGGCACAGACCCTTTTCGCAGAGTCTTTCTCTGGTTTGAGAGAGACAGATAATAAATAAGATAAGAAAACAAAAGACTTAGGATATTAGTGGTAAGCACTGTGGAGAAAAATAAAGCAGGGAAGAGACCTGTGGCAGGTAAGGGAACAAGCCTTTCTTAAAAAGAATGTTCAGGCGGGTGCGGTGGCTCACGTCTGTAATCCCAGCCCTTTGGGAGACCGAGGTGGATGGATCACTTGAGGTCAGGAGTTCCAGACCAGCCTGGCCAACATGGTGAAACTCTGTACTAAAAATACAAAAATTAGACGGGTGTGGTGGCACGTGCCTGTAATCCCAAGTACTCGGGAGGCTGAGGCAGGAGAATTGCTTGAACCCAGGAGGTGGAGGTTGCAGTGAACTGAGATAGCGCCACTGCCTCCAGCCTGGGCAACAGAGTGAGACTCCATCTCAAAAACAGAAAACAACAACAACAACAACAAAAACAAAAAACTGTTCTAGGAGGAGGGGATAGCCAGTGCAGAAGCCGTTCACTAAGTGCTGGCCATATACCAGGCACGGTGCATGCTAAGTGCTTCATTTCCACAAGCTCATTTCGTTCACACAGTAGCCCTGTGTGGTAGGTATTGGTCTCGTTTTCCAATGTCTGAGTAAACCACAGACATTGGAGGTTAAATCTCTTGCACAGCTACTCAGTGATGGAACCTGCTCTATCACTGAAAGCGAGCTCTCAAGCCCCTGCCATTTTCTTTCCCACTAAGACTAGTTTTAAAAGAGGCACTTCTGGATTCTCTCTCTCTCAATCTCACCTGGCTCTGGTGGATGGCAGGCCTCAATGAGGCCTGTGTGCAGTGGGGCACCCCCGCCTGCCTGGGAGGATAGCATCTTCTTTGCATTGTGGGCCTGCAGAGCACGCCTTCCTCCGCCCAGGAAGCTGGGTGGCCGGGCTTGGAGCTGTTCTTCCAGGTGCTGGGCAGGGGGGTGGTGGTGGGGTGGTCACCCCGAGGTCCTACAGATGCTGACCTTGCACCTAAAAAGGATACATTGTTTTCAAACACAAGCTTCCTATTCCTGCCAGATAAACCACTACATTAACAATGCGTCCAGGTTGTAAAATGTTGGCCGGGTTTCGTTTTTAGCAGCGAACTTTTTGTCAACAGATTGGCATTTTCCTCTCCATTCAGCAGGGCTCGGCTCTCCTTTCAGGGCTGGACACTGGCCCCTGGGTACCCAGAGACACACACACACTCAGGCTTGGTTCAGCCTTGCAGCGTTGATAAGGGTGTTATTATTAGACATGGCCTCTGGAATCCCAGAGTTCATTCCCAAACAAACGGCTCTTCTGGGTGAAATGAAAGAGCAACTCCAGTTATCGCAGCAGCGGCATGGATCCATTACCTCTCGGGCCTGCGAGTGCAGACCGCCCCTGACAGTTATCCCCGGAACCCCGGCTTGGAACCCAGGACAGGACAAAGTGCATCTATCTGCCCCTCCCTGCCAGCCAGTCCCACCTCCCCACTCACTCTCTGGGATGCCCCCATCAGCAGGAGCACTGACACCGGGTTAGCTTCCCCCTGGGCGAGGGGTCCCCCACCTTGCTTTTGCTCCATGCCATTTCCTGTCCCCTCCCCAACCCCGTACCCGCCATATCTCCTTATCCTCTTCCCCCAGTTTCAAAGCTGAGCTCAGGACTTACCACACCCAGGGTGTCCTTTGTACTGCATATGGCCTGAGCACTGAGTTTGCAAAAATTGATTGCCTCTTATTTGTCATTTTCTTCCTAAGGGTGCTTTAAGATTTGTGTATTTTTATCACAAAATAAGTGCCCTCAAGTATTTTTATGTGGCTCCCCCAGCCAGATGGTAAGCAGGGAATCTGATGCCTGTGGTGCCTAATAATAACAGTGTAAGCTCCTTGGGGGCAGAAGAAGTGTTCTCTTTTCCCTGGTTGAGGTATAAAATATTTGCAGTCAAATACAAAAATTGCGCTAATCTTAGGCTTGCGGCTCAATGTGTATTTACACATACACATGCATACATACGAATGTCTATTTGCTAACCAACACCCACATCAGGATTCAGAACCTCCAGCGTCTTTGCAGTCAGTGCCTAGTCTGCCCCGAGATAACCACTGTTTTGACTTCTATGAGATACCTTAAATGTCTCTTTCACGCCACATGGCAAAGGCTTGATAAACTTCTTTTAAATTAAAACATATTATGCTGCAAAGCACTGTACTCAGTTGATGGGAGGAGGTCTGCTATTGGCTCTTGGGGAACGAGTTAATCGAGTTAGCCTGGGGTTGTAATTCAGTAGCTCTGCCCTGTGCTGGATTTAGACACAGTGGAAACCAAGTTAAGGGCAGTGCCGTTCTGTATATCAGTATGCCCACTGAGCCAAGGAGACCCATTTATTTTTAATTGAATTAAATTGCTCACAAAATGAAAGTAGCATACTTTCATTCATATTTAATTACATACAGCGTTAAACAATGATCACAAAGAAAACTTTGCAGCTTTTTTTGTCTCTGCCTTTTTTTTTTATTACTTTGTTAAACAAGATACTCTTATTAGCTGTTTTATGCTTGAAATTTTAAGGGCCCCTGCTCTTTTACCACTCAAGAAGTGCTTAATTGGCAGGACTCAGCTAGTGAGGTGGTAGGTTGGCTGTGATATTGGCCACAGGCATTGTGTATGTGTATTATATTTGTGTGTGTGTGTGTGCACGTATGTGTGCTAGCTTCAATCACTGTGTTAAAAAGAGGTATTAGACCAGGCATGGTGGCTCACGCCTATAATTCCAGCACTTTGGGAGGCCGAGGCGGGTGGATCACTAGGTCAAGAGATTGAGACCATCCTGGTCAACATGGTGAAACCCTGTCTCTACTAAAAATACAAAAATTAGCTGGGCATGGTGGTGCAGCCTAGTCCCAGCTACTTGGGAGGCTGAGGTAGGAGAATTGCTTGAACCCAGGAGGTGGAGGTTGCGGTGAGCTGAGATCGCGCCATTGCACTCCAGCCTGGGTAACAAGAGCGAAACTCTGTCTCAAAAAAGAAAAAAAAGAAAGAGGTATTAGTGGGAACAATTGGGGCTTCTAGCAAATAAAACACATATTCTAGTTATCCTGCTGGCTACCAGCCATGCCTACTTCTCCAAAAGATTCTGTATATGCTGAGAAAGACATCCCTTTTTGCAAGAGATCATCCCCAAGGAAAGAGAGTTCTGTTTTGTGTAACAGCTTATTTTTGTATCTTATCCAACTTTTCTCATGTCATAAGCAGTGATTCTCAAACTTTAGAGTATCTAAGAATACCCTGAGGTGCTTGTTAAAATAAAGATTCCTTGGTCACATGGCCAGAAACTTTAATTCAGTAGGGGCCAGAGAATCTGCATCTTGCAGTGTCCAGTGTGTTGATTTTTGGTACAGGGATTGGAAGGCCACACTTTGAGAACTGTCATCGTGAAGAACAGAACATAGGACAGTACTGAAGAGATCATCTAGTCTTATTTTTAGCAGTGGAATGTTTTTCAAACTAAATCATATACAGAACTCCCACAGATGAAACAAATGAAAGGATTGTTGCTGTGCTTAAAGTGATAATGGGGTCCCATAGCTTCCCTTTTCCCCTTTGTCTCTCCATAGTCTCTTCTTGGGGGTTAGAGTCACAGAGCTAAAGCACTTGGACCTGCAGTTTGAAAACTCTTGAACTCATGTTATTAGTAAATAAATATGTAGGTTTTAGTTGGGTAAACTGATAGCATCATGCAGGAACTGTCTAAGTTGTGTCCAAAGACAAAATGGCTTCCTGGAGAACTAGTGCAGAATCCATCATAAGAGGGATTCTGTAATTTTTGTTGAACGAACAACATCTTAGATGTTGTCTTAGATGTCATTGGCTGCTACTTGACAGGGTTATTCATTTGTTCATTCATTTATTCATTCAACATAAATTGCTGAATGACCGTGATGCAAGGAACATTAATGTAGGCACTGGTAATATAGCAGCAGTGAAGAAGGCAGACAAAGTCACTGTCCTTTCACAACTTGTGAGTAGCAGTGAGACAGAGATGGTAGATAAGAAAGTAAACACATAAAGGCTATGGAGGACTTGAAAGAGTCATGTATTAGTCAGGGAAGTTCTCCCAGAGGAGGCGATATTTGAACTCAGACCTGAATGATAAGAGGGAGGCCCTCCTGGGAAGAACTGAGGGAAGGGAAGGGGATTTTTTTCAAAAATGTCCAAACTCTGAGGTATGAAGAAAGAGAGAAGACAGAATAGCTGTAGCATAGCAAGCAAATGGCATGAGATGTGGGCAGAGAGGTGGTAGGGCTACATCAAGCTCCAAAGGCAGGAGTTTGATGTAGAGGCCGTTCTAACTTTGTCAATGTCATTGGACTAGTGATTACGGCAGGCTGTGTGTTTTTCTTTTCTTTTTTTTTTTAGAGGCAGAATCTCACTCTGTCACCTAGGCTGGAGTGCAGTAGCACTATCATAGCTTACTGCTGGGCTTAACCAAGCCTCCCAACTCAGCCTTCTGAGCAGCGAGGACTACCGGAGTGAGCTGCCATGCTCAGGTAATTTTTATCTTTGTAGAGTTGGAGTTTCCCTATGTTGACCAGGCTGGTCTCAAACTCCTAGCCTCCAGCAATCCTTCAACCTTGTCTTCACAAGGCACTCAAGTTACAAGCATGAGCCGCTGTACCTGGTCAGTATTTTCCAATGATGGATGCAACACTATCTCCTATCTCCCACTTTCTTCTGCAGTGTGATGTTGCTTCTCCCCCCCCCGTCAAATGAGTGGAGTTTATTTCTCTACCCTCTTGAATGCGGGTGGGATCTGTGATTGCTTTGACCAATGGAATACAGCAGAAGTGATACTATGCCAGTTTCAGGCATAGCTGCTAACTGGCCTGGAAGCATCTGTCTTCTACTTATTGGACTATTCACTCTTGGAATTCTCCTGCTTAGAACTTAGCCATTGTATTGTGAGGAGCCCTAGCTACATGAAGGAACTCTGTGGGTGCTCTGAACTTCGACTTGTCAAATGCCATTCAGGAGGGGAGTCACTGGGGTTTGCAGCCCCGATGAACCTTCAAATGGCTACAGCCGAGCCAACACCAGACTGCAAGTGCAGGGAGAAAGCCTAAGCAACAACCGTCCAGCAGAGCCCAGTCAGCCCTCAGAACTAGGAAAAATAGTAACAAATTATTGTGTCAAGCCATTATATTTTGAAGTGGATGCTTATTCAGGAATAGAAATACAGACCAATGAGTATTCAACACTGAGATGTCCCAATAATATGCATTTGAGCTGCTAGTATAGCTGTCTTTCTCCCTCTATCGTGTTGCCATAAGCCTCTTAGTGAAGAACTTCTGAGCCAATGAGAAGCTAAGAAGGGCTTTTAAGACAACTGATTTTCAAAATCTAAGTAGTTTTCACTTTGATATGAATAACTTCTTGCCCCAAGAATTTTAGTAATTTTAGTATTCTTTTCTTTGATTCCACACTGCTTTTTTTTTTTTTTTTTTTTCTGGGAGCTTAAGTATCAGAGAAATGAGAGATTTAGTTCAGAAAACCCTTCCAAAAGAGAATTTTTCTTGGACAGAGAAGATTGTTTTGGATTAGCCTTGTAGGGCTTACTAGGAAAACCCTGGGCTTTGAATTTAGAAAGAGAAGAGGTTGATTTCTGGTTCTGCTATTTCTACTCATTGTGTAATTTGGGTCAAATAACTTAAACTTTCTGAGTCTGTCTCCTTATCTGTAAATTGGGAGGATAATACTGAATAATGGTAGATCAAAGAGTAAATGAGATTTTTGCAGAATGCCCGGTACACAAAGTGAATGTGGAAAGTGTTATTTCCATTCTACTCTCCTCTACTCTTCTCCTTCTTTGGTTTTCCCCACTTCCCCTTCCTGTCCCTCTTTGTCCTCTCTGATAAGAATGCGGAGCTTTAGAGTACAAAAAAAGGGGCTGGGTAAATGAGAAAGCTGCAAACAAAGCCTGGAGTCCTATAAGCATGACGTGTGGCTTAGTCATAGAGGATGGAAGGAGCACAAAGGTCCCCCTCAGAAGTCCTTGGAGGTTTGTGTTTCTCCCTTTGCTGGGTGATTCATGATCTTGTGGCTATTTCAGGTTATTGTTAATTTGCCTTTTAGTTTACAAAGCACTTTCACATACTTTATTGCATTTGATCTTCACAATAACTGCAGGGCAGTTATTATTTTCTTCATTTTATAGATGAGCCAAGTGAAACTGACAATGGTTAAGAATTGTGCCCATAAACAGAGAGGAAGAGGCAGAGCCTTCACTTGAGTCCAGATGGTCTTGCTCTCTTAGTACAGCTTCCACTATTCTCATGCTGTCTCCTGAAAAGAATTCTCAAGTTGATAACACAATAATGGCTCACTCGTCAAGAGATGTCTGTTATAGAACTTTTAAAAAGGCATTTCTGGGAATAGAAAAATAAGTAAAAATCATAGCCCTTGCTTTTGGAATTCTGCCATTTTGGATAGAGATGATAAAGAGATTTCTGATCAATCTTTTCTATTTTTTCTAGCTCTCTCCCTAAGTACTGTGATGCCTATAATTCCAGTTACCCTACCAGGATGTCCTTTGAACCTAGCACTATTTTAGTGTTATGCACTTTACTTGTGTCCTTGTTTCTCTTTTCCCTAGTTGAGATTCTGAGGTCCATCATTAAAGTAATTCCCCTATGTAACATTCTAACTCTCTTGCCCCTTCCCTCCTCATCAAACTTGTCTGGAAAAATCCCAGCCCTGGATAAATCTAACCCTTAGTCTTCAGGGAACCTGCACCTTCTGAGCTCAACGTGGCTGGAGAAAAATATTCCGTTATGGTGAGTGGTCTCAGTTTTAAATCAGATGACTAACTTCAACTTTGCTCTCAGTGTTGACTGGCACTTCTACTCTTATTCCCTAGTCCATTCACTTTCTCTCTGGCCTAGACAACTATTTCACACCCTCTTCTCTTTCCTCAAATATTCAATATCTCCCCTCCCATCCATGCTCAGAAGGGAAATTCCATAAACATTATAATCCCATCTACCCACCTCTGTGCCTTTGTGCTACGTGCCCCACCTTTGATGGACAGGTTCCTAGTTAAGGAAAACCCCTTCACATTTGCTGCTAGATACTACAAGCAGCCTTGAGTCTTGCTGCTCAAGGACATCACTCTGCATTATTGACTTCTTCCTTTCTAATGCCTCATCCTTGTTAGCACACAACCATTGCTATTTTTTCCCAACTTAAAAAAAATTCCTGCCTTTAGCTTTTACTGCCAAAAAAAATTCCTGCCTTTAGCTTTTACTGCCCTTTAGCTTCTTCCATTTCTCTAGTCTTCTTTACAGCAACACTCAGAAGAGCTGGTGATAGTCAGTGTCGTAATTACTCTTTAATTCTCACCTCCACAGTCTGCCTTTCTTCTCCACCAAACAACCAAAACTGCTTTCATCCAGGTTGCTAATGATGTCCATGTTTCTGAATTCAATGGTCACCTCTAGTACTCCTTCTTTGTGTCTCAGGAGCATTTGACTATATAGATAGCTTCCTCTGACTTCCTTCTCCTTGAAGTACTCCCCCTTACTAGGCTCTTAGGATACCATGCATTGCTGGATTTCCTCCAATTCACTGGCCACTCATTCTCTTTGCCAGTTCCTGTTTATCTTCCTGACCTCTAAACATCTGAGGAGCATCACAGCTCCATCTTCAGACCTCTTTCCTCCTTCCTCTGGGTCGTTGCCTTCGTGATCTTATCTAATCTCTTTCAATAAACTGAGGACTCCGTTTTACTTTGAATTGTGCCCTCCCCCTCCAAATCACACGTTGTAGCCCTAATCCCTATTGGCACTATTTGGAGACAGGGTCTTTAAAGCAGTGATTAAGTTAAGATGATGCTGTTAGGGTGGGTCTTAATCCAATTTAGCTGGTGTCTCTGTAAGAGGAGGAAATGTGGACACACAAAGAGACACCAGGGATGTGCACGAAGAACTGACCGCAGAGGATACAGTGAGAAGGCAGCCATTTGCAAGCCTCAGGAGAAGCCAACATCTAGATCTTGGACTTCTCACCCTCCAGAACTGTGAGAAAAGAAGTTTCTGCTGTTTAGCCACACAGTCTGTGGTTTTATTATGGCAGCCAAAGCAAAGTTATATGCTTTCAAATTTCTGTTCTAGCCCAGATGTCTCCCTAGAATACCTATATCCAACTGCCTACTTGACATTTCCACTTGGATATTTAATGCATATCTCACGCTTAACACTAACTGCTCACCACCCCCAGCCGCCAGACCTATTTCTCCAACAGTCTTCCCCTGTTAGTAAATCAAAACTCCAAACTTCTTGCTCAGGCCAAAAACCGTGGAGTCACCTATGACTTTCCTTACCCCCTCTCCCATTTCCCCCTCTCCCATTCTCTCTCTCTCTCCTCTCTCTCTCTGTCCTATTGTGTTCTGTATTGAAATCATAAGCAAATATTTCCAGCTCTACCTTAAAATTATATCAAAAATACATTCTTTTACCAACATCATGATACCACCTTGGTCCAGACTTCATTATCTGTCGTCTTTCACCTGGGCTAGTCCAGAAGCTACTATCTTTTCCTCTTTCTCTTCCTCTCACGGCCTTCTCGAGTGTCCGTATAACATTTTAGTCATATCACTCCTCTTCTCAAAACCCTACTACAATTCCCATCATGCTCAGAATAAAACCAAAGTCATTACAGTGCCCCTCTTACCTCATCACCTCGATTTTTCCCCTTGCTCCCTTGGCTCCAGTTTAACTGGCCTCCGCATTTTCTTTGGCCATGTCCTGACATGCCTGCTTTAGAATTTTCACACTATGACTTCCTTAGCCTTGGATGCTCTTCCCTCACATATGTTTATCTCCTTCAGGTCATTTATGGCATCTTTTCAGGGAGGTCTTTCTTGACTACTTTCCACCTCTGCCTGGCATTTCTTGAACCACCTTCCCTTCTTTCTCCATGTATCTAATTTTCTATATATCTCTCTTATTTATTTGTTCATTCTCTCTCTCTCCTACTAGTAGGCAAGCTCTGTCTGCCCAAGTTAAAAGTTTGAGGTGAGGCTTTCTGTTTTGCTTCCTACTATTTTCAGCGCCTAGAACAGTACCTGGCTCCTGGTGGGCACTCAATAAACAAATTCAACTAACTGGTTGAATGAACTTGTGAAGGAAGCTAGTGGAAGTCTCAAGGTTAGGCTGAATAGTTTGGAATAAATATAATAGTAGGAGAAATCCATGGAAGCTCTTGGGTGAAAGGATTTGTTGACTGTGGTATCTGAGGAACATGATTTGTGGGATCTGAGAGTAATAACGGTAATAACTGTTCCTTCTTTTCTCCATGAAAATTTGTACCTGGCAAATTTCTAGTCATCCCTCTGGACCAGTTGTAGACTGGCTTTGTTTCACTTCACCTGACTCCTCAGGGTAGAATCAACCCTCAAGTCTTTTGGGGGCCCTCGTCTGTGCCCCTCAGTTTTGTTCTTACCTTGGCTACACTGATTACTATTAAGCTTTTATATGTCTGTTTCCTGCACTAGACTGTGGTCTGCAGTGTGTGGATCTAGTACCTTCTTAACCTAGCAGGAACACGTAGCATAGGTAACTAACAAGTATTTGATTTCAATAACTCGGAAGTAGGAATTACAGATTCTCTTAAGGTATATAAATAGAGGAAGTTTTTTTTTTTTTTTTTTTTTCTTTTTTTGAGACAGAGTCTTACTTTGTTGCCCAGACTGGAATACAGAGGTGCAATTTTGGTTCAGTACAACCTCTGCCTCCTGGGTTTAAGCAATTCTGCCTCAGCCTCCTGAGTAGCTGGGATTACAGGCATCCACCACCATGCCTGGTTAATTTTTGTATTTTTAGTAGAGACGATGTTTCACCATGTTTGCCAGACTGGTCTCGAACTCCTGACCTCAAGTCATCCACCTACCTCGGCCTCCCAAAGTGCTGGGATTACAGGCGTGAGCCACTGCACCCAGCTGAGGAAGAGCTTATTGCTAAGATATATTAAGTCCTAGGTTGTAAAAGGACTTGCAAATTCAGTCACAGTAGCACAGTCTAAACTCTTTGAGGAACTGGAGAGAATGAGAGGTATCAGAAGACCACATTTGAGTAAGTTTTGTCCTAACTCAAAAGCAATAAAAATATGGATTAGGGAAACTTTAAACTGGTGAGTTTGACAATATGGTGCTGTAATAGATTGTCCTTGGGAAGTTTCTAAGAAACTTGTATTCATCGAGAGCCAGGGTACATTTACAAGTCTTCCGGAATAATTAATGTCTGTCTTTGACAGGGAAATGACATTAGTGGATGTGGGTATGGCAGCTGAGGTATTGGATATGGTACTTCATTACTTGATACTCAGGGATAAGATGGAGAAAGAAGACCTGAATGGAGGGAGAATAACATGACATTTAAAAGCACAGATTAAATCACAGTTCTGTCAGTATCTTATGTGACTTTGAGCAAGCTATGTAAAGTCTTCTTTTTCCAACACATCTTTTTGTACTGTTTTTTTTTTTCTTTTCAACTTATTTTAGGTTAAGAGGGTACATGTGCTGATTTGTTACATGGGTAAATTATGTGTCATGGAGCTTTGGTGTACAGATTATCTCATCACAAAGATAATAAGCATAGTACTCGATAGGTAGTTTTTCAATCCTTACCCTTTTCCCTCCCATGCTTCACCCTCAAGTAGGCCCTGGTGTCTATTGTTCCCTTCTTTGTGTCCCTGTGCACATAAATGAGAACATGGGGTATTTGGTTTTCCATTCGCATGTTAATTTGCTTAGGATAATGACCTCCAGCTCCATCCATGTTGCCACAAAGGACATAATCTTCTTTTTAATGGCTACATAGTATTCCGTGGTCTATATGTACCACATTTTTTTTTTATCCAGCTCACCGTTGATGGACATTTAGGTTGATTCCAAATCTTTGCTGTTGTGAATAGTGCTGTGATGAACTTATGTGTGCATATGTCTTTATGGCAGAATGATTTATATTCCTTTGGGTATATACTTGGTAATGAGATTGCTGGGTCTAATGGTAGCTCTGTTTTCACCTCTTTGAGAAATTGTCAAACTGCTTTCCACAGTGGCTGAACTAGTTTACATTCCCACCAGCAGTGTATAAGTGTTCCCTTTTTCTGCAACTCCTCCAGCGTGTTATTTTTTTACTTTTTAATAATAGCCATTCTGACTGGTGTGAGGTGGTATCTCACTGTGGTTTTGGTTTGCATCTCTGATAATTAGTGATGTTGAGCAGTTTTCCATATGCTTGTTGGCTGTGTGTATGTCTTCTTTTGAGAAGTCTATTTTCATCTCCTTTGCCCATTTTTTAAAGTGGAGTTGTTTTTTGCTTGTTAATTTGCTCAAGTTCCTTATAGATTCTGGATATAGACGTTTGTTGGATGCATAGTTTGTGAATATTTTCTCCCATTCTCTAGGTTGTCTGTTTGCTCTGTTGATAATTTCTTTTGTTGTGCAGAAGCACTTTAATTTAATTAAGTCCCGTGTGTCAATTTTCATTTTTGCTACAATTGCTTTTGGAGACTTTGTCATGAAATCTTTGCCAGGGCCTACATCCAAAATGATATTTTCCAGGTTTTCTTCTAGGGTTTTTATAGTTTTAGGTTGTACATTTAAGTCTTTAATCTATTGTGAGGTTGATTTTTGTATATCGTGAAAGGAAGGAGTCCAGTTTGAATTTTCTGCATATGACTAGCACTATTTATTGAGTAGGGAGCCCTTTCCCCATTGTGTGTTTTTGTCAACTTTGTCAAAGATCAGGTGGTTGTAGCTGTGTGGCTTTATTTATGGGTTCTCTAACCTATTCCATTGGTCTTTGAGTCTATTTTTGTACCAGTACAATGCTGTTTTGGTTACTGTAATCTTGTAGTTTGAAGTTAGGTAGTGTGACACCCTGGTCTTGTTCTTTTTGCCTAGGATTGGTTTGACTATTCAGACTATTTTTTGTTTCTATGTGAATTTTGGAACAGTTTTTTCTAATTTTGTGAAAAATGTCATTGGTAGTTTGATAGGAGTAGCATTGAATCTGTAAATTGCTTTGGATAGCATGGCCATTTTAGCAATATTAATTCTTCCTATCCATGAGCTTTAAATGTTTTTCCATTTGTTTGTGTCATCTGGGATTTCATTCAGCAGTATTTTGTAATTCTCATTTTAGAGATCTTTCACCTCCCTCATTAGCTGTATTCCTAAGTATTTTTTGGTAGCTGTTGTGAATGGGATTGTGTTCTTGATTTGTCTCCCAGCTTGGACATGGTTGGTGAATAGAAATGCTACTGACTTTTGTACACTGATTTCGAATCCTGAAACTTTGCTGAAGTTGTTTATTAGAACTAGGAACTTTTGGGCAGAGACTGTGGGGTTTTCCAGGTATAAAACCTTATCATCTGTGAAGAGAGATAGCTTGACTTCCTCTCTTCCTATTTGGATGCCTTTTATTTCTTTCTCTTGCCTAATTCCTCTGACGAGGACTTCTAGTACTCTATTGAATAGGAGTGGTGAGAATGGGCATCCTTGTCTTGTGCTGGTTCTCAAGGGGAATGCTTCCAGCTTTTGCCTATTCAGTATAATGTTGACTGTGGGTTTGTCATAGATGGCTCTTATTATTTTGAGGTATGTTTCTTCAATGCCTAGTCTGTTGTGGGTTTTTAACATGAAGGGATGTTGAATTTAATCACAAGCCTTTTCTGCATCTATTGAGATGATCATGTGTTTTTCATTTTTAGTTCTGATTATATGATGAATCACATTTTTTGATTTGTGTATGTTGAACCAACCTTGCATCCTGGGAATAAAGCCTACTTGATTATGGTGAATTAGCTTTTTGGTGTATGGCTGGATTTGATTTACTAGTGTTTTGTTGGGGATTTTTATGGCCTGAATTTAATTTAATTAATTTTATTGTATCTCTGTGAGGTTTTGGTATCAGAATGATGCTTGCCTCGTAGAGTGAGTTATGGAGGAATCTTTCCTCCTCAGTTTTTTGGAATAGTTTCAGTAGGATTGGTACCAGACCTTCTTTATACATCTGGTAGAAATTGGCTGTGAATCCATCAGGTTCAGGGGTTTTTCTGTTTGATAGGCTTTTTATTGCTTATTCAATTTCAGAACTAATTACTGGTTTGTTCAGGGTTTCAATTTCTTCCTGGTTCAATCTTAGGAGATTGTGTGTTTACGAGAACTCATCTATTACTTCCAGGCTTTGTAGTTTCTGTACATAGAGGTGTTGATAATAGTCTCTGAGGGTTTTTTGTATTTTTTTGGAATCAGTGGTAATGACCCCTTAGTGATTTCTGATTGTGTTTATTTGGATCTTCTTTTTTCTTTATTAATTAAACCAACAGTCTATTAATATTATTTATTCTTTCAAAAACCAACTTTTGGTTTCATTGATCTTTTGTGTGTTTTTTTTTTTGCATTTCAATTTCATTCAGTTCAGTTCTGATTTTGCTTATTTCTTTTCTTCTGCTAGCTTTGGAGTTGGTTTGCTCTTGTTTTTCTTGTTCCTCTAATTGCGATGTTAGATTGTCAATTTGAGATATTTCTGATTTTTTGATGTGGGTGTTAGGCACTATAAACTTTCCTTTTAACATGGCTTTAGATGTGTCCCAGAGAATCTGGTATGTTGTATCTTTGTTTTCATTAATCTCAAATAATTTCTTGATTTCTGTCTTAATTTTATTGTTTACCCAAAAGTCATTCAAGAACAGGTTGCTAATTTTCATGTAATTGTATGGTTTTGAGAAATCTCAATGTTGATTTCTGTTTTTATTGTACTGTGATCTGAGAGTGTGATTTTGGCTTTGTTGAATTTGTTGAGAATTGTTTTATGGCTGAGCATGTGGTCAATTTTAGAGTACATGCCATGTTCAAATAAGAACGTATATTCTGTCGTTGAGTGGATTGTTCTGTAGATGTGTGCTAGGTCCATTTGGTCAAGTATTGAGTTTAGGTTCTGAATATCTTTGTTAGTTTTGTGCCCTGATGATCTGTCTAATGCTGTCAGCGGGGTGTTGAAGTCTCTCACTATTATTGTGTGATTATCAAAGTCTTTGCATAGGTCTCTCTAAGAACCTGTTTTATGAATATGGGTTCTCTGGTGTTGCATATATATTTAGTATAGTTAAGTCTTCTTGTTAAATTGAAACCTTTATTATTATGTAATACCCTTCTTTGTCTTTTTTGATCATTTTTGGCTTAAATCTGTTTTATCTTAAATTAGAATGCCAACCCCTACTCTTTGTTTCCCATTTGTTTGGTACGTTTTTATCTATATCTTTACTTTGAGCCCATGGATGTCACTGCATGTGAGATGAATCTCTTGAAGATAGCATATAGGTGGGCCTTTCTTCTTTATTCAACTTGCCACTCTGCTTTTAGCCTGTTTATGTTCAAGGTTAAGATTGATACGTGCAGATTTGATCCTGTCATCATGTTGTTAGCTGGTTGTTATGCAGACTTGATTGTGTAGTTGCTTTATAGTGTCACTCGTCTATATGTTTTTGTGGTGGGCAGTAACAGTCTTTGTTTTCATGTTTAGTACTCCCTTAAGGATCTGTTACAAGACAGGTCTGGTGGCAATGAATTACCTTAGCATTTGCTTGTCTGAAAGTGATTTTATTTTCCCTTTGTTTATGAAGCTTAGTTTGGCTGTATATAAAATTCTTGGTTAGAATTTCTTTTCTTTAAGAATGCTGAATATGGGCCCTGAATCTCTTCTTGCTTGGAGGATTTCTGCTGAAAAGTCTACTGTTAGCCTGATGGGGGTTCCTTTTGTAGGTGACCTGCCCATTCCTCTAGCTGCCTTTAATATTTTTTCTTTCATGTTGACCTTGGAGAATCTGGTGACTATGTTTCTTGATGATAGTTGTCTTGGATAGTATCTCATAGGGGTTCTTTCAGTCTCCTGAATTTGAACATCAATTTCTCTGGCAAGGTTGGGGAAATTTTCATGGACAGTATCCTCAAATGTTTTCCAAGTTGCTTACTCTCTCTCACTCTCTTTTGGGGGAATACCAATGAGTCATAAGTTTAGTCTCTTTATATAAGCCCATATTTCTTTGAAGTTTTAGTCATTATTTTATATTCTTTTTATTTTTGTCTGAATGAGTTGATTCAAATCTTTGGGTCAAAGTCTTTGAGCTCTGAAATTCTTTTCTGAGCTTGGTGTTCTGCTATTAATACTTTCAATTGTATTATAAAATTATAGTAGTGAGCTTTTCAGCTCTGTCAGATCAGTTTGGTTCTTTCTTAAAATGGCTATTTTGTCTTTCAGCTCTTGTATTATTTTTTAGATTCTTTAGATTCCTTGGACTGGGCTTTGACTTTCTTCTAAATCTTGATGATCTTCGTTGCTATCCAGATTCTGAATTCTCTGTCTGTCATTTCAGCCATTTCAGCCTGCTAAGAATGCTAGATAGGTGTTTGGAGGTAAGAAGACACTCTGGCTTTTTGAGGTGCCACAGTTCTTGTGCTAGTTCTTTCTCATCTGTGTGGGTTGATGTTCCTTTGATCTTTGAAGCTGATGCCCTTTGGATGGGGATTTTTGCTTTTATGTATTTTTGATGCAGTTAAAGGTTTCACTGTTGTATAAGTATTTTAGTCAATTGGCTTTGTTCCTGGATGATTTCAGGGGGCCAAAGCTCAACTCTGCCCTCCTTGGCTGCATGCTCTAACCCTGGGAGGCTGTTACTAGGCCCACAGCTTTGTTCTGTAGCCCCTCAAGGTTATGTACCTGCTGCACTGGAGGGGCCGAGGTGTTCCTTGGGAGATGGGCATCCCTGGTTGTGTTGCATTGCAGCCATTCCCTTACCAAACCCTCTGGGCTTCACACAAGCTTCAGTCCTTGTTATCTCTCTAAGTAGCTATTTGTGTAAATTCAAATGTCCATAGGAATTCTGGGGTCTTCTGCAGTTAGGACTCTAGAGGCCTGTGGTGAGAGTGAGACACTACTCACTTATTGAACTCACCCCTTCCCCCAGGAGCTGCTGGGGGCCAGGAATGAGTCCTGGTGCTCAGCAACCACATACAGAGTATCCAGCTTCCACCCCCTTCAGCTCAGGGTCTGTGTCTTTCCTCCATCCACTCTCAATGCCTTCCTTCTGAAGATCTGCTTGGAGTATGTTAGTCTTCTTGATGGTCAAGTCTGTTGGTGAGACTGCATCTAGCTGGACATCTTGCCTCTTCCTCCATGTAAACTCTTGGAATCTTAGTGTCCTAATTTATAAAATAGAGATTGTGATATTTGTCCCTTTATAAGGATTATTGTGATGATTGAAACAAGGTAATATAGGGAAGGTTTTCATGGGACACACATGTGGAAAGAAGTCCATAGGTGATGGTTTTGTGTGTGTGTGTGTGTGTAGTAGAGGTCACATGTTTGAGGTTTAAGCTCTTGCTGCCTGATCAATGCTAGAGATAGACAGAGGCAGCTTCTGAGAGGTAATTTATCCAAAATGAAGAGGAAACCAGTTAAAAACTTGACAAGAAAACAAAGCATCATGGTTGGAGAGGAAGAGCAAATCTGACCCGCTTCCTGGTTCAGCCACAGGAGCCAGTGTTTGGGCCCTAAAAAGAGGTTACACGTGTAAACCCCTCCATCCAAAAAATAAGAAAAGTTTAAAAATGTACTGTGTTAGTTTGTGGTTTTATAACAAAATACCTAAGACTGGGTAATTTATAAAGAATAGAAATTTATTTCTCATAGTTTTGGAGGCTGGGAAGTCTAAGACCAAGACACCAGCAGATTTGGTTGTCTGCTGAGGGTTGCTCTCTGCTTTTAAGATGGTGCTTGCTGCTGATCTTCCAGAGGGGAGGAATGCTGTGTCCTCATGTGGTTGAAGACAGAAGGGCAAAAGATCCAAATGCTGTGTGAAGCCTCATTTATAAGGGCCTTAATCTCATTCATGAGGGAGGAACACTTGTCTACTCACTTCTTAAAGGTCTCACCTCTTAATACTATCACATCAGCCATTAAGTTTCAACACCTGAATTTTGGAGTGTACACATTCAAACCATAGCATATGGCAAAATTTATTAAGATATAAAGGCCCAAGCAACACTGAACTGGGTCCTTCCAACAACCAGTAGTTCAAAAGCATGAGAAAGTTAGTCTCACCAAATCTGCCACAAATCAGAGCCCACTTTGGGGAATTGGGCACTCTAGTATAAGCAATTCCATGTTGGACCAGAGTTGGCAAAAGGAGGAACAGTGCTATATGGGAAAGCACTGGAAGACAGCAGTGGTTCCTGGCAGTAGCAACTGGTGTTATACCAAGCAGGGTTGGTAGCTGTGGTCACCAAAACAATAGTACCCAGTGAAATTAGCAATGGTGTCTGGTAGATAGCACAAAGTAACCAAAAAGACATATGCATTAGCAAATAGGAGATACCATCAGGAACATCCAGGAGAATTGTACACAGAATGCTAGGCGGAAGTGGAGGGAATAAGTGGGGGCTGTGTATGGGTCTGTTGGACTGGGAGGATCTGCAGAAGCAGGGGGAGGCAAACCTAGAGAATGGTATTTGTGTTCTATGGAACCTCATCATATCCAGATCTGAGTGATACTAAGGAAAGCTTGGTTTCCTAAGACAATAGGGTAGATCAGTAACTGGTTGGATGTCCATGCCCTATGCAGTTTAAGTACAGGATTGATGTTACTCAGGAGAGAGGGTTGTTAGAAGGATGCTGTGTACTCTATCTTCAACCATACTTTGACTTATTTTTTAAAGTTTAAATTAATTGTTTAGACAAACTTGTGGAGAGCATACTTACCAAGTTTATTTTCACAAAAACAATAACTGCTGGTAATGATAGCCATTTGTCAAGCCCTTACTATATGGCAAGTATATATGGCTTAGCCATAGCATATGTGAAAAGGAGTTAGAAATTTTAGCGAACATAAAATTCAATATGTAACCTCAAAATAGTAAGAGCCCACTGTGACAAACCCACAGTCAACACTGTATTGAATAGGTAAAAGCTGGAAACATTCCCCTTGAAAACCAGCAGAAGACAAAGACGCCCTCTCTCACCACTTCTATTCAACATAGTATTGGAAGTCCTAGCCAGAGGAGTCAGGCAAGAGAAAGAAATAAACGGCAGCCAAGTAGGAAGAGAGGAAGTCAAACTATCTTTGTGTTTGCAGATGACCTGATTCTATATCTAGAAAACCCTATATTCTCAGCCCAAAAGCTCCTTCCAGTGATAAACAACTTTAGCCAAGTTTTAGGATACAAAATCAATGTACAAAAATCACTGGCATTCCTATACACCAACAACAGCAAAGACAAGAGCCAAATCAGAAAGGCAATCCCATTCACAATTGCCACAAAAAGATTAAAATACCTAGGAATACAGATAGTTAGGGAGATAAAAGATCTCTATAGCAAGAACTACAAAACACTGCTCAAAGAAATCAGAGATGACACAAAACAAATGGAGAAACATCCCATGTTCATGTATAGTGAGAATCAATATCATTAAAATGGCCATACCTCTCAAAGCAATTAATAGATTCAGTGCCATTCCTATCAAACTACCAACCACCATCACAGAACTAGAAAAAGCTTCTTTAAAAATCATATGGAACCCAAAAAGAACCTGAATAGTGAAGGTAATCCTAAGCAAAAAGGGCAAAGCTGGAGGCATCATGTTAACTGACTTCAAACTATACTACAGGGCTACAGTACCCAAAACAGCATGGTACTGGTGCGAAAACAGGCACATAGACCAATGGAACAGAATAGAGAGCCCAGATATAAAGACACATGTCTATAACCATCTGAACTTTGACAAAGCTGAAAAACAAGCAATGGGGTGGTGCTGGGATAACTGGCTAGTCGTATGCAGAAGATTGAAGCTGGACCCCTTCCTTACACCATAGACAAAAATCAACTCAGTATGGATTAAAGACTTAAATGTAAAACCCAAAGCTATAAAAACCCTGGAAGACAACCTAGGCAATGTCATCCTGGACATAGGAACGGGCAAACATTTCATGACAAAGATACCGAAAGCAATCACAACAAAAGCAAAAATTGACAAGTGGGATCTAATTAAACTTAAGAGCCTCTGCACAGCAAAAGAAATTCGCAACAGAGTAAACAGACAACCTACAGAATGGGAGAAAATATTTGCAAACTTTGCATCTGACAAAGGTCTAATATCCAGCATCCATAAGGAACTAAATTTATGAGAGAAAAACAAACAACTCCGTTAAAAGTGGACAAAGGACATGAACAGACTGTTCTCTGAAGAAAACATACATGTAGCCAACAAGCATATGAAAGTAAGTTCAGTATCACTGATCATTAGAGAAATGCAAATCAAAACCACAGTGAGATACCACCTCACACCAGTCAGAATGACTATTATTAAAATGTCAAAAAAATAATAGATGCTGGCATGATTGTAGAGAAAAGAGAATGCTTATACACTGTTGGTGGGAGTATAAATTAGTCCTATCTTTATGGAAAGCAGTATGGCAGTTCCCCAAATAGTTAAAAGCAGAACTACCATTTGACCCAGCAATCCCATTACTGGGTATATAACAGAAGGAATAGAAATCATTCTGTCATAAAGACACATGCACATATGTGTTAATTGCAGTACTATTCACAATAGGAAAGACATGAAATCAACCTAAATGTCCATAAATGACAGACTGGATAAAGAAAATGTGGTACATATGCAATATGGAATACTATGCAGCCATAAAAAGGAATGAGATCATGTCTTTTGTGGGAACATGAATGGAGCTGGAGGCTATTATCCTTAGCAAACCAGTGCAGGAACAGAAAACCAAATACTGCATGTTCTCACTTATAAGTGGGAGTTAAATGATGAGAACTTATGAACACAAAGAAAGAAACAATATACAGTGGGGTCTGCTTGAGGGTGGAGGGTGGGAGGAGAGAGAGCCAAAAAAAAAAAAAAATACTATTGTATACTGGGCCCAATACCTGGGTGATGAAATAATCTGTACAATAAACCCCCATGACACGAGTTTACCTATGTAACAAACCTTTATATGTATCCCTGAACCTAAAATAAAAATTTTAAAAAGCTCACATGTAAAAAAAGTATTGTGAATGGCCACAGAAAAATGTGCACTTAAGAAGTATTAATAGTAGCTCATGTTGAAAATTATGGAGGTGGTTGTCTTGTTTCATTCTACTGTAGTTAGTACACACTTGGGATATGTTGTCTGGATGCTATGCTTTAAAAAAAAAAATAATGAAAAATGTTGTGTTCCAAAGAAGGTGGGAAGGCTAAAACAAAAGACACAAAACCAGCTCCAATGAAGCATTGTTGAAGGCACAGAAGATTTTCAGTCTGGAGAAGAGAAGAAGTCAATGTAGTATAGTTATCTTCAGATACAGTATTTGTCATATGGAAGAATTTTTAGATTTCTTCTGGATGACTGCAAAGAGTAGAACCAGAACCAGAACTAGTAGATGTAAAGATGCTTAGAGACAGATTTTCACACACTACAAGGGAAGACATTTCTTTCTTTCTTTTTTTTTTTTGAGACAGAGTCTAGCTCTGTCACCCAGGCTGGAGAGTGCAGTGGTGCAATCTTGGCTCACTGCAACCTCTGCATCCCGGGTTCAAGTGATTCTCCTGCCTCAGCTTCCCGAGTAGCTGGGATTGCAGGTACCTGCCACCATGACAGCTAATTTTTGTATTTTTAGTAGAGACAGAGTTTCACTGTGTTGGCCAGGCTGGTCCCATACTCCTGACCTCATGATCTGTCTACGTTGGCCTCCTAAAGTGCTGGGACTACGGGCGTGAGTCATCACTCCTGGCCAAGGAAGACATTTCTAAGGGACATGTGCGACATTAGAATGGGTTGCTTTAAGAAGAAGTAAGGTCTTTTTTTTTTTGTCAGAGATATCTAATCACAGGTACACTGTCATTAGGCAAGGGCATTACAGACGAGGTTTCGGTGGCTGGTGCTCGACTAAATGGCTCTTTCTCACTTGGAGGTGGTCAGGTCTGATTGGTTGTAGTCATGAAGCTAGTAGCCTGTGAGGGGCCATGATGTATCTGACTGAAATTCAGATCCATCTCTGATCCCTTTAGTAGGTGAAAGTAGAGTATCAGTTGTAGTAATGGAAAAAGAATGGTAGCTTTCAGAAGAGCATGAAAATGTGAAATCTAGCTTAAAATTCTATTTGCTTTCTAGAGATATTTAAAATTGCAAACTTTCAAGATAAAATATATAAATAAAGCTAAATCATGGCAAGGTCAACACAAGATTCTAGTTGAAGAATTGGTCACCACTGCTACTTCCATGACTCAACAACTTGTGTCCCTCTGAAGGTTTTAATCAGACCATTCCTGTACCAACTGAGAGAATGCAACCCTCTGTACATTGTACGTTAACTTCGTATAATAACTGTATGAATCTTTGTCACCACTATAGATTGCAGGTATCCTGAATCAGGACCATGTGTAATTAGCTTTGGAGTCCACAAAGCTCCTGGCGTACACACGATTATACACAGATGATATCTAATGCATATTTATTAAACTAATAAATACAAATTTCTATTAAGTAGTTTCCAAGGAATTGAGTATTTTAATGCTGTATTAGTTCATTTTCACACTGCTATAAAGAAATACTGAAGACTGGATAGTTTATGAAGGAAAGAGGTTTAATTGACTCGCAGTTTCACATGGCTGGGGAGGCCTCAGGAAACTTGCAATCATGGTGGAAGGCGAAGCAGCATGTTTTTCATAAGGCATCCGGAGGGAGGGTATGAGTGATTGCAGGGAAACTGCCCTTTATAAAACCATCAGATCTCATGAGAACAGCATGGGGAAACTGCCCCCATGATCCAGTCTCCTTCCTCCAGGTCTCTCCCTCAACATCTGGGGATTACAATTCAAGATGAGATTTGGGTGGGGACACAAAGCCTAATCATATCAAATGTCAAAAATCAGTCCAGCAGTTTATTTTGTATCACTTTAACCCTTCCAAATTTGACTTACGTATGGGTATGAGTTTTCAGTTTAGTTATTTGCATTGAAAGGCAAATTACAAAGTGAAAAACCCAATTCCCATTTCCAAAGGAAATTACTCAGCCCATACTGAATTCATTAACCATTTATTGAGAGCCTACTATATGGTAGTCATTGGATCAGGCATGATGGGTATTACAAAAAGGACTCAAAAGTGATGCTCACCTTGTAAGAAGCTTTCAGTGTTGTGAGATAAAGTGATAGCCACACTGTTTTGAGAGTCCTCAATAGTTGTCTCTACTTTACCTGCATGAAAAATGAGTAGGAACTGACTTGAGAAGAAGATAGGTGATTAGAGAGAGAACTCAGAAACATGGGGACTAGAGCCCTAGCAGAAGAAAGAGTAGTGAATATTCCACAGTGACATGAATAACTATATAACTCTTAAAAATGGAGAAGTTTGAATATTTAATTTTGCTGTCTGCTCTGCAGACAATCACACAAGCCTCTTGTCATTACTATTGAAATTTTCAGTAAAGTTTGCTTTACAGAACTTTGTCAGGTGAGAGTTTTTGGGGTAAAATAAGGAAAAAGGAACATTTTTCATTTTGGGGTCCACACAGGGTATAAAATGTGAATAACCACATGAGGTGAACTAGGAAGGAGACTTAAAAATTCACCGGAAGAAGCAAATAAGTGCCAGAATGCCTAGCTGAAATATGAGGTCCCTGGAAAACTCTGGGAACATTGAGAGAGACCCCAAGTTTCCTCTTAAGTGGTAAAAGGGGATTTGAGCCTATTTTTATTTAAATCCTAGGGGACTGGACAACCACAGTAAGCTGAAGAACCTGGAGTCAGAGAGACAGCTGATATATTGTTTCACAAATAAAGGAGAAATACAATTTGATAAAGCAGTCAGATGTGGGGGAGAGGAATAAACAAGAATAATTCAGAGATATCATTAAAGTTTCCTTTGAGCAAATGAAAGACAATGAAATGCTGTTGATGAATGGGAAAGTGATAAGTGATAGCAAGAGAAAGCTTTGGACCAGATGGATCTGGTAAATGATGACAGAATATTTTAAAGCAGCTATCCTAGAGGAAGTTGGAAATATAGGACCAAAGCTCATAAGACTTGGGGATGTAAATGGAAGCATTAGGTTAGAGGTGATAATGGAACCATGAAATGAAAGCTTTCAGCAAGATCGATGGGTGATATCAACAATTTAGCGATGATAGAAAGCCAAAGATATGGAACAAGAAGAGGCAGGGAGCTAGGAGGACAGCCAAGAAGTTAATACAACAGAAGTCCAGGAAGAGGGACCTTTGATACATGACTGATCAACAGTATTAAATGCAGCAAAGAAGTGATGGAGGAAATAGATCAGTGGAAGCCTGGATTTGTATTAGTGTGTGTATTAAATATTTTACATTTGTATGCAGACCTATAGGATTCAAACATCATGATCACAATCAAGTAATGATTCTGCCATGAGAAATACAGGTGCTACAGAAAATACTTATATGCTTCAAGATATTCCTAAAGGGTTTACAATCTAAAAGGTAAGGCTGAGATTTGACCAGCACAAACACATAAACAGATTGAATAATTATGACAGTATTTGCATGCCCTGAGACATTTCTAAGTTTTCAGCTTCTGAGCCTCTGAAAGAATATTTGATAAAAACAAATTTGAATTTAGCCAAAAGATTTGGATTGTTTCCTAAGAGTTCAACATAAAAAAAGTCTCTGAAGACTAAGAGAAAGAATTCAGATATAATATCTAAGACATACATTTAGAGAGGCACTAGTATTTAACTCCCTGCTCCCCCTAAAATCTAGCACTTAAAAATCTTGTAGGAAATTTAAAATTTGAAAATTTGTGTATCTGATTGCTGGTGCTTTGCAGAAGAACAGCCCTTATTCTGATAGCTAGACTTTCTTATTTTTCAATATCCTTCATCTGGCCTTCCACAGGGAATTTTTCCCTGGCCACCTGCCTCTGAAGATTTCTTGGTTGCTGCTGTGTTGCTCTACCCTTCTTTCTCTCCAGTTTTCTTTTTTCTTTGCTGTTCTCCATTCCCAAATTCGTGTTCATTTATTTGTTTCTAACACATGGAATTCTAGCTATTTCTGTTTTACAGGTCTTCATCTTCTATTCCATGGGACTCAGGAAAGTTATGCAATCATCAGCTATATTATTCAGGGTTCTCTAGAGGGACAGAACTAATAGGATACACACACACACACACACCATACATACATACATACATACATACATACATATTTATTAAAGAGTATTAACTCACATGATCACAATAGGCGGTTTGGAAGTTGAGGTGCTGGGAAGCCAGTCTGAGTCCCAAAGCTGAAGAACTTGGAGTCTGATGTTCAAGGGCAGGAAGCACCCAGCACAGGAGGAAGATGTAGGCTGTGAGGCTAGGCCAGTCTAGTCTTTTCATGTTCTTCTGCAGGTTTTTTATTCTGGCTGCACTGGCAGCTGATTAGATTGTGCCCATCCAGATTAAGGATGGGTCTGCCTTTCCCAGCCCATTGACTCAAATGTTAATCTCTTTTGGCAATGCCCTCACAGACACACCCAGGAACAATACTTTGCATTCTTCAGTCCAATCAAGTTGGCCATATTAAGCATCATATCAACCAAATAGAAATGCTTTCTTTTATTATTTGGGAGTAAGGCAAGCAGTTGCATTATGAAAACAACAAACTAGAAATGAAACAAGTGCTCTATTTCCTATTGTTATGATTCTACTGAGGTTGTCTGCAGATTAGCTTATTGATAATATGTGATGGCAGCCTTGACAATGAGCCTTGTAGGCCTCCATCTCTAGAAAGTGTAATTGATCAAGGACCCTGGCTGCTGTTCTCTGAAATTTATCACACCAAGGTCACTGTTCCCACTGGCTTCTCCCAGCCAATGACTGAGTTTGGCAGGGATACTAAGATAGACTGGACCTTGGGAGACACCAGACTCCTCTGATGGTTGACTTTACTTTGAGGACTCTCTGAGTCTTACTGAAACATTTTTAGACTTCATGGCAGTCTAGGATGTTTCTACCCAAACTACTCTCTCTCCCTTCCCTTGGGCCAACCTTGCATCACTGTCTGGAAGCTCTTCCAGCTTTCCCTGGTTCCACCTCCATTTTCTACCACAGGCTTTTTTCCCTAATAAAATTCTTGCATCTGTAATCTCATCTTGGTGTCTGCTTGTCTGTGGACATGGACTAACACTTACATTGAGTAAAAGAGCAAGACTTACAATGCCTTGGTATTCTCGCTAGCATTTGGTTCTCTTCACACCACCTACATCAAAATAGTTGAATGAAAATGATCTTATTTGCAAAGGGGGTTGTGGTGGCTAAACAAGCAAGTCTAGTGAAGAGTCAACAAGATTTTTACTGAGACTTATGATCAGAAAGTCAAGTGCTAGAAGACCTTTGCTGAAACCTTACCCTTAACTACACTCACTAAGTGTTGTGTTTCTCTCTCCTACTCACATTTCACATAATGAGATAGGATGAAGTGAGTGGACATTGGTTGGATAGGATTTGATTCTCTGATCTCTAACAGATTTATTCAACATTGCCTGCATATTTGAGGAAAAAGACTGACTCAGATAACAATGAAATTGTCCTGATTCAGAGAAAAGAAAGTTAGAAATATTTAATTTGCAATGAATGATCTATAAAATCATGAGATAAAATTTTTCATGTAGCAGATCGGCAAATATTTAAAAGATTGATCTCGTCCAGTGTTGGTGAGTGGATAAGAAAAAAGCAACTTCTTTATATGTGCTAGGAGTATAAACAGGTAAAACTTGTAGTAAGGTTAATTTGTCAGGATCTGTCAGTATTAAAGATGGACATAATTTATGGTCCAGGAGCCCTGTTTTGGACTCTTTACTACAGAAATGTTTGTACAGGAATACAAATATCTTTGTAAAAGGAGGTTGTTAATTACAGGATTGTTTGCAATAACCACACAGGAAGCAATCTCAATGGCCAACAAGATGATTGGTTAACTAAATTGTAGGACATTCATATCATGGAATATTATGTGACTGTTAACAGGGCTGCCACTAGCCCAGAGGCCACCTTTGTGTAAATTTTAAAAAGATGCTCTCCTCTGGATGAACCCAGACACATGCTAGGGTGCAGTATTTGGTGAGTGGAGCATGGGCTGGACTTTAATCCTCATTACCTTCCTTTTCCAGGTGCGCCTTTGCAGTTCACAGTCTGAACAATATTTAGCAACTCACCTCTTGAAAATCATAAGATAGCTCTAAATATAATGACATGGAAGGCTATCCATGATACTGTTAATGTTAATACCTTCCCCCCCAAGAAAAGCGAAAAATAAAAAAACTAGTAAAGAAAGTTGAAGAATGTATTAGTTACCTCTTACTATAGGAAACTGTTTCTCTGGGCAACATGATGAGACTCCATCTGTACAAAAAAAAGTTAGCTGGGTGTGGTGGCACATACCTGTGGCTCTAGCTACTAGGGAGGCTGAGGTGGGAGGATCCTTTGAGCCTAGAAATTCAAGGCTGCAGTCAGCATGATCATGCCACTGCTTGCCAGGTTGGGAGACAGAGCGAGACCATATCTCAATAATAATAATTATTATTATTAAATGTGGCATCTTAAAACAACAAATAGTTATGATCTCACAGTTTCTGTAGGTCAGGATTCCTGGTACAGTTTAACCAGATCATCTGGCTCAGGGTCTGTCACAAAGCTGCCGTCAAGGTGTTGGCTGGGGCTACAGCATCTCACGGATCAGTTTCCTAGCTCATTCACTTGGTTGTTGGCGGGATTTAGTTCCTTTGCTGCTATACTGAGGTCCCATGTTTCTCAAAGGCTGTTCACTGGAGGCTGCCCTCACTTCCTTAGCTTCTCCATAAGGCAGCCAGCAACACAGCAGCCAGCTTCTCTCTGAGTGAACAAGTGAGAAGAGCCCAGAGAGAGGGTAAACAGATGGAAATCACAGTCTTTCATAACCTAATCTTGGAAGTGACATCCATCACTTTTGCAGTACACTAATTCCTCACTTAAGGTCATTGATAGGTTCTTAGAAACCACAACTTTAAGCAAAACGATGTATAATGAGACCAATTTTACCATAGGCTAGTTGATATAAACAAGAGTTAAGTTCCTAAGGCATACTTCTGCTTACAAAAATGTCACCAAGCTTCTAAATAATGACCAAAACCCTTCTATTTCTAAACATTGAAATAAATGTGGGCTATACATTTATTTAAGAAAGATTGTTAAAAAGTAAAATAAGGGCCGGGCGCAGTGGTTCATGCCTGTAGTCCCAGCACTTTGGGAGGCCGAGGCGGGCAGATCAGGTCAGGAATTCGAGACCAGCCTGGCCAATATGGTGAAATCACGTCTCTACTAAAAATATAAAAAATTAGCCGGATGTGGTGGCATGTGCCTGTTATCTCAGCTACTCAGGAGGCTGAGGCAGGAGAATCCCTTAAACCTGGGAGGTGGAGGTTGCAGTGAGCCAAGATCACACCGCTGCACTCAGCCTGGGTGACAGACTGAGACTCCATCTCAAAAAAAGAAAAAAAGTAAAATAATGATTTATCCAAGTTTTGGTAAGACTTGAGTGATGGTAGTCATCGTCGTGAGTTACATCAAGGAATAAATATTTGCCAAGTAAAACTGTAAGGTCCTATCACCACTCAGTTCAAAACCCAGCAATTATTCTTGTGAATTTAAGTTCCTTATAGATGCTAGATATTAGACTTTTGTCAGATGCATAGTTTGCTAGTATTTTCTCCCGTTCTATAGGTTTTCTGTTTAGTGTGTCAATAGTTTCTTTTGCTGTGCAGAAGCTCTTTAATTTAATTATATCCCATTTGCCAATTTTTGCTTTTGTTGCAATTGCTTAAAAAGTGGGCAAAGGACATGAACAGACACTTTTTAAAAGAAGACATACCTGCGGCCAACAAGCATGTTTTTAAGAGTTCAATATCACTGATTATTAGAGAAGTGCAAATCAAAACCACAATGAGATACCATCTCACACCAGTCAGAATGGCTATTACTAAAAAGTCAAAAAATAACAGATGCTGGTAAGGTTGCAGAGAAAAAGGAATGCTTATATATTGTTAGTGGGAGTGTAAATTAGTTGTGGAAAGCATTGTAGTGATTCCTCAAAGAGCTAAAAACAGAACTACCATTCGACCTAGCAATCCCATTACTGGATACATACCCAAAGGAATATGAATCATTCTATCATAAAGATACACGCATGTGTATGTCCATTGCAGCACTATCTACAGTGGCAAAGAGATGGAATCTAGTGAAATGCCTATCAGTGGAAGCGTGGATAAAGAAAATGTGATACATATACACCATGGAATACTATGCAGCCATAAAGAAGGAGATCATGTACTTTACAGAAACATGAATGGGTCTGGAGGCCATTATCCTTATCAAATTAATGCAAGAACAGTAAAACAAATATCACATGTTTTCAGTTATAAGTGGGAGCTAAATTTTGAGAGCACATGGACACAAAGAGGGGAACAACAGACACTGGGGCCTACCAGAGGATTGGAGGGTAGGAGGAAGGAAAGGTGCAGAAAAAAATAATTAGTGGGAACTGGGCTTAGTACTGTGTGATGAAATGATCTGTACTTAGTACTGTGTGATGAAATGATCTATACATCAAATCCTTGTGACATGAATTTACCTATATAGCAAACCTACCATGTATATTAGTCTGTTTCATGCTGCTGATAAAGACATACCAGAGACTGGGCAATTTACAAAAGAAAGAGACTTATTGGACTTACAGTTAGTTCCACATGGCTGGGGGAGGCCTCATGATCATGTTGGAAGGTGAAAGACATGACTCACATGGCAGCAGACAAGAGAAGAGAGCTTGTCCAGGGAAACTCCCATTTTTAAAACCATCAGATCTTGTGAGACTCATTCACTATCATGAGAACAGCACAGGAAAGACCTGCCCCGATAATTCAATCACCTCCCCACTGGGTTCCTCCCTCAACGGGGGAATTGTGGAAGTTACAATTCAAAATGAGATTTGGCTTGGGACACAGCCAAACGATATGAACATGTATTCCTGAACCTAAAATAAAAAAATTTAAAAACCTCAGCAATTACAAAATTACAAATAGGGAAGGCTGACAGAGCACTTTCATGCCACATCGTTTATGGTTGTGCATTTGTATGATTATCTGAGACTATGAATTTGAATTTTACAATAATTTGTATTCATTCATTTATTTTTCCAACCCGCTTATTCCACTTCAGGATCGGGGGTGGCCAGAGACTCTCCAGGCAGCTCAGGGATCAAAGGGGGATCTAGCCCTGGATAGGCCACCATGCCATGTCAGGGCACACTCACACACAGTCACTCACACTGAGACCATTGTAGACACACCCGTTTACCTAACGGGCACAGCAAACTCCACACAGACAGTGGTGATGGTCAGGAATTGATTTATTTTTTCCCTCATCAACATTATAATACAATGATGTTGAAGGAAAGGGCATTATTGAAGCACCTGCTGTATTCTATTTGTTAGAAACAAGTCACCAGCTTTATCCTACACACAAGGGGAGGGCATCACTCAATGGCGTGAATACCAGAAGGTTGGAGGCATTTGGAACCGGTTTAGAAGCACCTACCACAAAGGATATGCATTGAACTGCAAATATGTAAATAGTTATCTCCGAGACAGAGAATTGAAGGAGGTTTTTCTTAAATATTATTTCAACCTTAAAAAGTTGTCAGAATAATACAAGGACCTCCTATATACCAATGTTCCCAGATTAACTGTTTCCATTTTGCCCCATTTACTTTGTCATAAAATGCATGCATCTATGAACATATATACGTATGTTCATAGATGCATGCATATTATACTTTCTTTCTGAACCATTTGAGGGTGAGTTGGTGATTTTGTATCCCTTTATCTCTTAGAATCTCTGTTGTTTATTTTCTAAGAACAATGACATTCTCTTACATAACCACAATAAAATACCAAAATCAGAAAATTAAACAATATTATGCTATCACAGAATCCATATTCAAATTTCATCAAATTTCCCAGGAATTCCTTTATATCATTTTTTCCCCCCTTGGTTCAGAATATGATCCAGGATCATACAGCTAGAAGAACAGTAACTAAACTTATGATAGCTTCATCTCTGGTGAGGAGACAAAAGAAATGAGGTTGAAAGAATGGGGTTTTATTTAGTTGTCATGGCTCTTTAGACTCATTTAATCTGGAACTGTTCTTCAGCCTTTCTGTATCTTTCTTGATCTTGACATGTTTTGAAGAGTACCAGCCAGTTATTTTCTAGAATATCCCTCAGTTTAGGTTTGTTTGATGTTTCCTCATCGTTGGATGTAAGTTAGCAATTTTGGGCAGGAATACCATAAAAGTATTGTTGAGGAGGGGTACTTTTAGTAAACATGTATTATTAGAATCTGTTATAATAAAATTCGCTTTTGTAATTAAAACTGAAGATTTTGATCCTAGGGGGGAAAAATCCTCTTTTCTGTCATCACCAATTGCACCATTCTTTCCCATGGTAAATGACAGGTTATTGCTTTTGATGTTTATAGTGGATACTGACCATTAGATTCATTCATTCTCACCATCCTCTGATCACAGCACTTTCTTGGATGCTTTAAAGAAAAAGCCAGACAGGGGGTGGCAGTCATCAGTTAAATAAATAAAATACTTTGAAAATGAAATTTCAACACAGGGAATGACCTACTAATCTTTAATGACTATCAATTGTGATTGTGGAATTCAGCCGGGAACGTTCAGCAAAAATTCAACTCTGGTTCATGCCAACATTACCTGGCCAATGATAATGTTAGAGATTCAGTCAACCTTCAAAGGACAAGGAGAACTTTCTAATTTTAGGACCAGCATTTATTAGCACTTCAGAGGAATGGGCGATTACTTTTAAACACTGCAGCTAGAAGAATAGTAACTAAACTTATGGTAGCTTCATCTCTGGTGAGGAGAGGAAAGAAAAGAAATAGAGTTTAAAGAGGAGGAAATCACGTTAGAGACTGAATCTAAGGATGCATTGCATTCAAAGATGTGTTGTTTCTGTGTGATCCTTTAATGTCTTCTTGACTGTGGTTGTTCATGTGTACTTTATGAAGTCTGGCATTGGAACCTTAGCCTTCTGAACAGGCATTGCCCAGGTAGACCACACATTACAGAGAAGCAATGCAACCAGGGACTGTTTAACCACTAGACGGCTTTGGGTTTTGCAGTTGGAAGGGCAAGGGGGGTTCTTTCTGGAATGTTCCCATGGGCACCGAGCATTTGAACTCATGCTACTGTGATCCAGACATCAGCCATGGGTGCTGCAAAGCACTGCGCATCAGGAAAGCTGAATTCTGCACTTGGACTGCCTGGCTTGGCTGCATACAGTTGTTGCTCCCTTTCTCTCTCATGAACACAGGGCTGGGTTTTTGACCTCCATGTTGCTCCATACTGGCATAGTTTCCCAATATTCTCTTTCCCAACTGGCTCGGTGCATGGCCGGAAGCTGCCACACTCACTTTCCACTCCCCTGATTCCCATCTTATTATCAGATTTTCCCCTTTCTCCTTCACAGAAGACTCTGGGGAAGGGATTGTTTTGGCTGGAATTTGACAAGGCACAGGTGGTTTTACCAGCTGCAAGTTCTTTAGTTCTTGTTGGCCGCCCACCAACTCTTGGTCTTTTCACAGTTCTTTCTGTGGTGGTGGTGGAGGAGGAGGGGGCAGGAAGGGACAGTAAGTCCTTGATGTTGTTGTTCCACATCAGCAGCTGTCTCAGGTTGGCATTGAGTCCGAGAGTGTTCTTCGGAAAGGGTTTTTTTTTTCCCTCTTGAGATTGGAGAGAGCTGGAGGAAACAGCCAAAACCCGACAGCTCTGCCTGCATCTTGGTCAGTTCGCCTGGGGGTGTCAGGCCGCTGCTCCCCTCTGCACACATGCCTGCCCCAGTTGCGCCTGGCTCCCATGCTCACTTCACCACCACCTTCAGCCTCAGAAATTCAGGCTCACACTCGGCTGCCTTGCCTCTTCACTCCCTGGCTGGTTGGAGTCCAGTGACACCAGCATCGTCTCCCAAAATAGACGAAAATAATCCTCAGCTCGGTCTCTCAAATGCCTCTTTTTGAGGAAAGAGAAAAAAGGAACTTAAAACTTGAAAGCATTTTTCCTTCTTCCTCTTCCTTTCCCAGCATCTTTTTGATAGCAACAATAAAACACTTGAATGTGCCGTTTGACCTCCTGGGCCAACCCGTTCACTGTTCTCTTCTCAGCCTTTTTTATTTTGAAAACATTAATTTGACCCCTTTCCTTAGTACGGTTTCAAGCCCCTGCTCAGGTTTCCTCAGACTTTCCTTCCTGTGAGGCTTTGCTTGAAAAGCTTGGTTCTGTGCTCTCCTTGATGTGTGTGGGCGCGCGCCTCCCCATTAATCTGAACCCGCGTGAAAGGGGAAACTGAAATGGCCCTTTATTGGTTAATTCCTCTCCCCTTCTTTCCTCGTTCTTTCCTCTGATCCTTCTATTTTCATTTCTCTCTGCCCTCCTCCTCTCTAATCGCCTCATCCTCAGCGCTAGACAAATACTGGAATCTTCACGTTGGTGTTAGCTGATTAGAACCAAACACTGCCTAGCAAAGCCTCCACCCAGGGTTGGGGGCAAACCCCACTGAGGCCCCTAGGGATTTCCAGGGGCTCTGACATCCTCCCTTTTCCTGCTCCCCCTTTCACAGCGGCACAAAATGCTGATTCCTTCCTCAATCTCTGACAAAATTACCCGATTGTTTCCTGGGATTTTCATAACTCCTGCCTCACCCCATCGTCAATCATACACTATCATCATCTGTCACACGATTATTCTATATCATTACCCTGCCCTGACTTGTAAAAAAAGTTATTGGAGGTACACTTTGGTAAGTTTTGTGTGTGCGGAGTCAGGTTCTCCCGGTCCAGAATCTGTTCCTCCAGAGAATATAAGTCCATTAGCTATTTAATAATGCTTTGTTGGTATTCCACCTCTTTCTGTTTGCTTTGCACACAGAGCATTTCTTTGATACTCAAACAACCTGGAACGAAGGCAAAAAGATATTCAGGTGAGAGTGTTGGGTGTGTGTTTTAGGATGGTGGGGAAAAGTGGGACAGCGGAAGGGGCAGTAGTGGAGAAGGGGATGAGTAGAGGAAAGGTAGGGAGGTTTTCCTGCCTCCCAGATTTTCCCCGAGGGAAGACATGGTGGTCCTGCTACACTATTAAGTACAGATTCCCAGAACCTCAGAAACATGCATCATCAAAGGTGAGTATAAACGTATATTCTAAAGCCCTGTATAAATGAGTTTTAAATTACTCACTGCTTTGGATTTGCCAAGCCTCTTTTTATCTTCTTCAACCAGAATAACCAGGAATGGTTGTTATTTGATTTGGCCAGCACTGGCATTTTTTAAAAAGCCCTATTTTTGTCTTATATGTCATTGCAAAGTATTCCTCATACTTAGGGGATGCTGGATACACCTGTTAATTCAATGGAGAAAATATGCATCTTTCCTATCTCACTCTCTTTACTTCAAGGGCCCAGTAATGCTGATCTTTAGCAATATTCTTTTCCCAATAAGAGCTCACATCTAATCTGAATGCTAAATAATGTTGTCACAAGGTTGCATGGGCACTGGTTAAGATCTATGCCCAAACTATAATGAATCTCTCTTCTACATAACTGTTATTGTGGCCAAAATTGGTGAACAGCCCATCCTCAAGGGAGCAGTGGGAGGAGACCAGAATATTGTGTTGGATTCTGTCCTGGACATATCTTCAGCTAGACTCCTGGAGCAGTTTAAATCAAAGGCTGGGCTGAGCAGGCCCGAGTGGCTTTCAAATGACAGATTTATGGAGGGAGGCCTAATTAGATCATGGTAATTTGTAGTACGACAATATCTTTTGCTCAAGATCTCAAAGCAAATTTCTGCCTTGATAGGTGGGCAAAACAAAGACCCACAAATGTCAAAGGATATTCTCAATGTCACAAAATAAATCCCCAGGCAGCTCAGGATATGAGTCATGCCTTTGTAAAATGCTCTACAGTTTTGCTACACGTTCAAATAATTTCATCTCATTTGAGTGTCACAAAATCCTATGGTGTAGGTAGGAAAGAGGCCAGTATTACCTCCATTTTAGAGAAAAGGAAAAGTAGAGGCATTGGCTGGTTGGGCAACTTGCCGGAGACCATATAGTCAGTAGCAGGGTTGATTTTTCTGTACTTCTCGTGAATTGACAAGGGTTCTCAAAAAATGAAGTGGGAGGACTCTAAGCATGAAGACAAAAGGAAACCTCAAGGTACCCAGATTCTGCTTCCAATGACTTAGCAGAAAGGAGCATCGCTGAAGAATACATGCCACAGAGAAGTCACACTGGGGAACAGTAACAAGTGAAAGGCTTAAAATGGATTGTAAACCAAAACGTTAGGGGTACACAGAAGCCTGGGGTTTGCACATCATGGTACAGCCTTGGCCAAACAATCCTATTATATGCGTGTCAGCATGGAGGGACTGTGGTGGCATGTCAGTCATTTGAGAGATGCCAACAGAGATGGGAACAAGAATGGGTGGAATTCCTGAGTGCTCTCCTCATGGTCTTTCCTTCATAAGATCACAGAGAGTTACCTGGTCTGCCTGGTGAGACTGTCCAGTCCAGGTGACCATCCATCTATGTAATTCATTGGGAATCCTTTTCCTGTTGGCCCATGTCATCGTGGTTAGGGTGATGGATTTTGCCATTATGCAATTTGCCTTCCATTAAGTAAGAGAACTAAAACATGTGCCTACCTAGTAATGAGCAAGGTGGAAGGTAATATGTGTAACAAAACAAAGTGTGTCTTGGTCCCTTGTTTGCTGTGCTAGCTTGTGATGGGCATCATCTGGGTCTTTTATAATAAGAGACGGATTGAGGGTTATTCTTTCTGGTTTCCCCAGCAGGACTCTGCAACATGACTGAGTCTCATAAATATTTACTGACATACAGATCATGGATTTTTCCCCCCTTTTGGTTTCTTGAAATCTCTTACCAAAACAAATCTTAAGAAACAACTGACCTACATCAGTAGTTTGGGTGTATTCCTTTTTTCTCTCTGTCTCTATGTCTGTCTCTCTAAATATGAATACTCTGCCATTTTGGAGATGGAGCCAATACTACTACTAAGTGAGCCATTATGATTAAATGCAGTGAAAGAGAAGTTTAATTTTCTACTACTTCAGTGTCCCCAGCATGTTAGGGCAAACCTTAACTCATTTATGCCTAGTGTTCCATTATTGGAACGCTAAGCTTGTGGGAGTTATTTATATTCTACTGCTGTAGGTCATCAGTAAGGTCTGATTTTTCACACACAAAGATTGCAAATTCCAGCATAAATGGGTTAAACACAGCTATACACATTTTAGCAAATACAAATACCTTCATTTTTAGGGAGTAAACAAAAATAAATAAATGAGTTTCCCATTTTCAATGAGGTCACATCACAGGGTCCTCATTCCAGGCTTGCCCTGCCTCCTCCTTAGAATTAATCCTGAGCGGGCAGATCATGGATGGGATGGGTGGTAGGCAGCTTTGGGGGATCTGCAGAATCTCGAGACAGTCTCCCCTAACTGTTTAAGCACATGGATTATGACAAAAATTACAAACTGTGGACTTAGCAGATTCTCCTAGAACAGGAGGGGAAGGTGATAGCATTCTCCCAAGTCAGAGGAGAGATGGGTATTGAATAAATCACAACAAATATGTGATCTGTCCTGAGAATGATATGAAAAATTAAATACGAAGAAAAGTGAAGACAGGGCTTCTCAAATGACAGAGCTGTGGAGAGGGTGAAGGGGGAGGCAGAGGGAGGCAGCCGGGGGGAGGAGGCAGAGTGCTAAATTTGTGAAAGAAAAACACTGATGCCGTGCATAGTCTGAAAGATGACATGTTTTCCTAGTCCAGATGGCATTTTTTAAAGAGTTTTAACTTGCATTTTCTGATTGAACAGACTTTGCTCAGCTACTGTTATTAATGTTAGAAATCAGGGCTTGGGCTCTGGTTTTCTCGCCAAGGCAGGTTGACACTGCTGTTCAGGTGAAGGAGAGTTCAGAGACTAATAGAGTAGTAGCAGCTTGTGCTTCTGGGAAAATGGAAGGATGACTCTCAGGCAGCCGATCCCACCACTCCATAAAATGGAAGAACCTTGGCTCCCCATGTGAATTATCTTTGTGATTTGGAAGACTAATACCTCTGCTGAGTTGTCTATGAACAGGTGCTACAGATGGTTGGACTCTGGTTCTTACAGGCTGTGCTGGGAGTGAGGGAAGCAATTTCACTCTTGTTCAGCCCTCCTAAGTGGCTACGTAAGGGTGGGCTCTTGAAAGATAATGAGTGATGTGCAATATAAGTAACTCTGAGGACAGTAGGGGTGGCAGGTTACCATGTTAGGGGTCTCACTGTGAATAGATACTGTATTACATAAAGTTGCATAAAGTCATTGTGCTACTTGGAGATGTATCACCATTCCTTTTGCTGTAAGGCAGCGCTGGAAACTTTTTCTTAGGGAATCCCAGGCAATAAGGAGTTCCTCAGAATCCTTTCTTATTTTGATTTTGGAATCCAAGGGCTACTTTAATAAGATCAAAGGACTTCAAGGGAAGCAAGGAAAGAGGGCACCAAAATACCTTCCAGAGTGTTTTGCTTTTCTTGAGAATTCTAGATAATGGTGCATGCCCCATTCCTTTGTTCAGAGATGTCAGCCTGTGAATCAGAGGCAAAGCTCCCTCTTGGTTTTAGTTGTCACTGATGTCTATTTATAGTCATGGCCAAATGTGACCTCATCCTCCAGGTTTTGCAAGCTCAGCAAAATGAGGCCAGGTTAGCCTGGCCACAGGTCTCCAAGGAGCACCCCAGATGCTGCAGCGTGTCTTGTCAGCAATGCCAAGGTTTTTCTTTCTGCTACTCCTCAAATGCCTTTCAGCCCAGCATGTCAGAGAACAGGGTGATTGGAGGAGCCATCTCTGAGGTCAGGAAGAAAATGGAAGCCCATGAATATGTGCAAGAGTTGCTATTTTTTCCTTCTCTATCTCTCTTCATTCTTCTGGGTTTTTTTCCCCTTTTTCTTCTCGTTTTTTTGAAGAATGGAACAGAGAAAATATAAAATAGTGAATCAATGTAGGATTGGATAAATCTCTGATGGAAGAATTCCCTTGAGGCCAGACGACCACTAAGAGTTTCCAGGGATTCAAGTGGGATCCTCATCGTTTCTCATGAGCATTTCAGTATTGAAACCTAGTCAGACCACACAGTTGAGAAAGACAGCTCTTGTCTTGGGAGAAGCCAAGGTATTTTGGTGCCCTCCTTTTCTTGCTTCCCTTGAAGTCCTTTGATCTTATTAAAGCTTCCCCTGGATTCCAATATCAAGATGAGAAGGGATTCTAAGGAATTCCCTATTGCCTGGGATTCCCTGAGAAAAAGTATCCAGTGCTGCCTTACAGCAAAAGGCATGGTGGTACATTTCCAAGTTGCACAATGACTTAGAGCTCTCCCTATTTTCACAGTCTATTTCTTGGGGGCTCCTTTCTTCCCCCTCCAATCAATATTTACTGTAAACCTATGTGCCAGGCTCCTGCAGAAGTCAACTGCTATCCTTTTTCCTGGGGTTTTCATCCTCGGTTTGAGAAAAACTGAGTTCATGAAAAAGTTAGAGCTTTATCTTTAAAAAGCAACTCCGTTTCTTTGACACAGTCTATCTCGTTGAAGTCAATGAAAAATGTTACATCCTCAAATCCAAGAGTCTTTACTAAGCTAGTGATGGCTCAGGTGATCCCTTCCTTCCTATTTCATTTCATAAATATTTATTCAGCATGACTCAAATAGTATGTCTTCAAGCCTACAAAATCATAGGAATTAGCTGATTTAGTCAATTCAGTTGAAATATCTGTGTAGCCAGTGGTTAAAGAAATGTGTCTCTTTAGTCAAGAGTGGTTTCCGGGTCTGCACATTAGTAGGGTGAGAGTGGGTAACATTATGTGGGGCCTGGTACAGAATAGTTTCCACAGAAGGGGTCTCTGTTCACCAATTAACAAATGCAGACCAAAGTACAGGGCACTCAGAGAACCCGAAGAAACGTGGGGAGAAACACGGGAATGAGGAGAGTTCTGAAACACTTGGGGAAAATCCAAAGGCCTTATACCTAGGAAGAGGAGATACATTCTGCTCTCAGCTTTTACTAGTAAAAACTATACCTAAACACCATTTGTATCATAACAAAAATGCATTCTAAAATGAAATCTACCTCGATTTTTTGGAGTATGTTTCAACTTGAGCTTTTCTAACATGAGGTTAGTCTGAGATAAAGGTGAACAAAATCAAGGAGTAAAAATGTGCAAGAAAATAGAGATACAAATATTCCTCTTTCACCAACATCCCTATAAACTAAAATCTCAAGCAGCTTCTTTGATTTCATTTTTGGTAATTGCAACAGAAAATTGCATCTGGACTGGCAATGTGTATGCCACGCTTCAGCCCAATGTGCTTACCAATTGCCAAATTATAGCAAACCTCCAGCAGAAAAGATGGAGATTTCTCACAGAAATACTGGCAAACCCTCTAAGAGCAATGGCACTTACTGCCGCCATGTCCTCTGAAAGAGAAATGAACTGGAAACGGTACATCAGGGTGATCATCAATGTTAACTGAGTCTTGATTTTCTTCTCACCCCCCTTTTCCAACAATTTGGCTTTCAAAATTGCATCTGCTGTTCTCCCTTTAGTAGATACAAAAATTATACAACATCTAGTTGGAATTCTCCTTGTTTCCCTTTCCTTCTACTTCCTAGAAATTTCTTCATTTTAAGGTAAATCTGGATATTTATCAGGAGCAGAGGGAAAAATATAGACAAATCTCAGTTGCATAGTGGGTAAAATAATCAATTCTTAAAAGCTAGAATGTAAATATTTTAGCAAATATTTGATTCCATGCTGGTTTCCCTGTCCCACCCAGAACTGTCTTGGTCATCTATCCCAGGTTGTCGCTGAGTACGTTTTAAAGTACCTATTTCAGTATTTACCTGAGTGGAGCATGAACAGTTTTTAAACAAAGAGAACTGACTTTCACCTATATCACTGTGTGGGATTAATATATCTCTATAGTTATGAAGGCTCTAGAGTAAATTGGAGTTAAAAGTGGATGTTAGAACTTCCACTGTCCTGCAGCAGTGGCTGCCAGCTTTGGGGTCCCAGACATTCTGAGTTTACAGAGTGATTTTAAGGGGTCAGTGAACCCCTCTGTTTGTGTACAAGATGAATGTTACAGGATGCCAGGGGTTATAATAGGGTGCCAGGAGGCTGGAAGTCTTTTCTAGAACAAACAACTTTCCGGGTTTAATCCAGGGCTTTTGACAGTTTCCCTGGAAGAGTTAAGAGTCTGATCCTCTCCCTGACAGAAAACAAACAACAGCATGACATATGCACATCCCCAATACTAAATAGCAATAACATGCTTGTGTGTGTGTATGTGTTTTTGTTTGTTTGTTTGTTTGATGCCTAGGGCCATGTCTATACATATAAGCCAGCTTAGAAAAAAATACCAACATCCACTTAGTCTCACACAATAATTTCAAACAATTATTAACCAATTCCTTTGGTGATGTTCAAAATAAGCTGTTGTTTGGCAAAAATCAACTGCTGTTTCATTCTGTTTCCTACAAGGTAAACAAGGGCTGAATCTCCCTCTGTTTTTGGTAATGCCTGGCCAAAAGAGGTGTTTACTGAACACAGTTCAGTTGTTTACATACTGCAAATAATTATACCTTAATAATAATAGTCATCTTCATGAAAATGTAGTATTTTTTGTGTTTTTAAACATACAGGACTTTGAGAGAGTATTAAATGGTCACATGGTTAAAAACTCCCACTAAAACAGGAAAACAATAGAAAGACACGCACAGTCCCTTGTTCTGTAATAGATTCAACATTGTGCAAGAAGTCAATGTCCAGTCCTCTAAATAATTATCAGTCAGCCCCATCATGCTAAAGTGGGTTTCTATCAATATTGAGGTTAGCTGTGCTTTGCCTCGGTTGACCCTGAGTGGGAAAGGAAGTATAGCCCGGGCACGTGTAATGGCTACTTGCCGTCAGGCAGCCTACGAAGGGCAAGTGTACTGAAGCAGCAGAATCAATCACTGGACTCATTAACCCTCCCACAGTCTCCCAGCCTCACAACTTCCCACTGCCCTCCCTTCTCTGTGCTCCCAGCTCACTCAACTCACCTTCAAGGGGCCGTGCACCTGCTCACTACACCACACTTCCCTATTAGCCACAAGTCCTTGCAAATGTGCAGCTGAAACTTACAAGAGAAATATTTCCAAAATAAAACCCTCATTGGCCCCAACACACACACACACACACACACACACACACACACACACACACACACACACAGATTCCAGCAATGTCAGTGTCATCTCCTCACTTCCCTAGCCCCCCATCCCTTCTGCCCCCAACACCTCAAGCTCTGGCACTCTGTCCAAGGATGCCATGCTGCCTGCATTCTGAGACCCCCATGGCCACTGCCTTCCCTCTCTCCTGCTTGGAAGCGGCCGCTTCCCATCAGGGCTCTGTTTGCCAGCCCTGTACTGTACTTCATTAGGCAGCTCTATTTAATGGTTTCAACAAAAGCCATCATTTTAGCCCAACTGCCTTAACTAAATTAAAATTTCCAATCTCTGTTTTAGTGTTCTGCAACTGATGTATACATAAGCAAAACTGGTCAACATCTGCCAGGGGGTTGGCCAAAAGTTCTGTAAAGATGTACTTCACATTTCTGAAGCGTGTGCAAAGTAACAGCGTCCTTATCCTCCCGAGAGCTCTCATGGTTTTACTTCACCATTTGTTCAAACACACTTTAGCTGCGTATGAGCCATACAGTTGATTCTCCCCTTGGTTGCCGTTTTATCTGTAGTGTCATTTTGAGTAATTGGGGTATGGTAGCTGATTAACTTACAGGTTTCTCATTGGCAGAGGGGACCGTATTGGCACCAAGAAAGAATATGATGGGTCCTCTTGGTGCATAAGCAAGTGTCCCTCTTTTGCACTTGGCTACCCAAGGCCATTACAAAATAAGCTTAATAAAGCCTCCAAGTGTATATGTCTTCACTCTTCCCAGGCAGAGGGAGGCACCTATAGAAGAAACATTGCAAACCAATGTGGAAAGATGGTCAATGTACATATTTAGTCAGTGATCCATGGAAGTTTTTGAATTAGTTTTTAAAGCTTTGTTAAGACCAGAACGCACAGATGTTGAAAACAAGTTCAGATGTAGCGACAGATGGTATTTGATTATGAAGCAGACTGTTCATATAATACAAAGATGCTGCTTCTGCCATACACAAGTAACTGCAGAGAGTGCAGTAGAAATTTTGGAAGGCAGGCAGTTCGAGAGGGTCTTTGTGCAGCAATAACTTTCCCATTTTCCAGCAGTGCTAGAATTGGGATAATTTCCCCCTTTTCTTCTCAATCAGTGCCACTCTCTGCTTTTCCAGGCCCCTCCTCTTTTTCTAGTCTCTTTTCCTCCAGCCTTAAAAACTTCCTCCTTTTAGTGAGTTGCCTTACCTAGCCATTGCATCTTTTACAACGGTGTTGAGTTAGAGAATGCATGGCCTCATTGGGGCAGACCTGCACCTAAAAATTAGAGGGAAATGGGAAATGATTGCCAGTGCTTTGATAGTCGAAGGAAAAAAGATTTCTCATCAATTACTTTTTGCCGTGAGAACTCAGTCTTTAAACAGAAGCCAGGATGATGGTTTCAAATGTGCTGCCACATGTGTGAGGCTAAGTTTCCTCTGGCACAGCATGAGCATCATTGAGACTCAGCTGCTGCTTCTGTAAAATGGGAATAAGAGTTGCCCTACTTATCTCTCCAGGGTGCCAGGAAGATCACATAGGATGCTGCCTTAATAAGTGTCTTGAGAAATAGGAAGTGTTATTTATATGCATGGGATTGTCACTGTCAAGATCAGAAACACTATTCTGAGGGTGGGGGAGTGTGGGTGTTGCCCTGTAGCTTGGGAGTTCTCAATCAGAAATCCACTTCCTTCTTCCATGCAGATCCCAGAAAAGTGTCCCGGTATCAGAAGTTCTGCTCATTAAACACCATGAGAGCAGCAGAAACCGTGCCTGGACAGCCACGCTCCTTCACATGATTGCTTTACTTTTTCACAGTGGGGACTTTCAGGGATCAGTTGTTTAGAGAGCATGTTCCACTAGACCCTGACCAATGGTAGAGTTTCTTGGTGAAGGTTCTGGTTGTAGTGCGAAGGAGAGAGACAAGTTTAGAAAACAAGAAGGGGTATTCGACAGCCTCAGTTCTAGCCACTTTCACAATCCAAGCTTTTAAATCTAGGCAAGCTACCAGGCCTTGTTTCCTAAAGGTATTTATGGCCCTGGTGCTTTTCTTTCTCAACACATTTGTGTGCCTGTCTGTGTCATGGTGTTGATGTGGGTGGGGGGAGGGATGAGGAACGTGGGAAGTGCCATCACAGCCTCATTCCTGTGCAACTCACAAGCCCACCGCCCATCCCCTGCAATCCAGGTCTCTTGTTTTGAAGAGCTTCCTATGTGCCAAATAATATTTAACAAACACAGGTGAGCAATAGGAGATGAGGGAAAGAACCAGCATGCCAAGATATATTGGAGGAGATTTCAAGGAAATGTTTTCAATGACACAGCTCCAGTGGAGAAAGGGGTGTGTAGGGAGTAGAGAGGAGTCCAGGATGGAGGTGGATGGAAGGAGCCGAGAGCAGTTTTCAGGAATCCTTCCGTTGTGGGGTGCCATCCTGTGATGTTTTACATGCCATTCCTACGCATCTTTTTGTTTACTTCATTTGTCTGTAGGCCAGTGAAATCAACCTAGTTTAATTGAAGGTAGTGCTGATATGACACTGAATTACAATAAATGCCTGATGTTCAACTGGCCAATAAGAAAGGGGATTTCTAGTCTTCCTCCAATTTGCAGAAGTATTTTAAAGTTCATTGTATCTTTATTGCCAACAGGACCACTGACACAATTTTGTGGGGCTCAATTCAAAATAAAAATGTGACACCTTGTTCAAAAATCACTAAGCTTCAAGAGGACGACAGTAGAGCAGTAAAGTAAATGTGGGACCCTCTTGAGCTCAGGGCCCTGTGCCATTGCCCAAGCTGCATGTCCATAGCACTGGCCCTGATTGCAGGAGGAGGAGGCAAAGCAAAATTCTCTGATAGCTCCCCTTTCTCTGCAGCACTTGGGAGACTTCTGTGGTTTGAGTATCAGTGTATTGAATGGGAAGACATGAACAGATGACCCAGGATGAAGAAGGAAATAGATGGTAGTGACCACAGACCCTGCATAGAAAGTGGGATGGAGTAATAAACAGGTTGGACAAGGATTCAGAAGTCCTGGCTTTACTCTTAAATCCTATCACTAATCTGATTTATAAACTTACCCATGAAAGAGGAATAATCAGGCCTTCTTGCTCCATGAGTCTCCCAGCATTGATGGGAGCCTGGGGATGATGAGGTGGGTGTCAGAGCATGGAGCACAGAGAACTGGCAAATGGGTGCTCTTGGTTTAGACGGTGTACACTGCAGGGAGGGGGCAGGTGAGTTGATTAACCAGCCAATCGGGATTTATGAGGCAGCCCTCGTGTTCTATACTGTGGGGGAGTGTCAAAGGTACTGGAGAGACACTGGTGCTTGGAACCAGGCTGATGTCTGCCTTCTCTGAATATTCCCCATGCCCCAGACCCAGGGGGAATATTTAAGTGAAGGTAGGCAAGTCCTCAGAGGGACATGGACCCCATTCACTGGGGCAGGGGAAACCAGCCCTGGAAGAGCCTATGTTAACCTTTCAGAATTACACAATTACAAGTAACAGTGAACTTAATGGTGTAAGAAATAATATCTGTCTGCTGAGCAGTAAGTACTGTTCGATTAGAGAGTTCCATTAAATAGCAAGACACACAGCTTCAGATGCAGAGCAGAGAGGTCGGAGAGGTGTTTGACCCTGACTCAGGCTCTGTTCTCTTTCTGGTACTTTTTTTGACGCTGTGTTTGATGAGGACTGATCAGGATTTCCCCTATCCCGTTTCATTTCCGTACCCCCCACCCTCCCTACCCTCACCCTCCCTCCATCACTCCTGCGTGGAGGGCAGGAATCTCTAAGGAAAGCATTGCCATCACTGTGGCTGGGACCACGCTTCCCAAATGAGCCTGATTTGTGTGTCCTGTGTTTGGGGAAATTACCCCTATTAAAGTGAAAGTACCCAACTAGCTCATGCCCACATTCCTGCCTGACAGAAACTACATGATAATGAATTTATGTTACTTTAAACCACCAAATTTGTGGCAATTTGTTACAAAACCATAGAAAATGCATACATATGGCAATATTTTATGATCATACAGTGATAATTATCACTTATTAGGTATCTATTGTATACCTGGCTTTGTACTAGAGAGTTTATACCTGTTCTCTTAATTATCACAGCAACCTGTTGATGGAGGTGTTTTGAAGCTTGTTTTAGAAGATGAAACCGTGGGTCAAGTCACTTGTTTAAGAGCTAAGAGATTGGGTGGGGATTTGAATCCAGCTCTGTCTTATTCTAGATCTCATGTTAACTAAGCATAAGGACAATTATCTTTTATTGTGATTTCTGCTCTTCTTTCCCAGCCTTCATTCAACCGATTGCATTACTGGTTTGGTAACATTTCAAGACTCTGTTCTGCACTTGAATTTGCTTGTTTTCATTCTCATTTCTGCAAAGTGCTTGGTAAACCTAGCTCATATCCTGTCCAAGTCACTGAGCACCAAGCCCTCCTTCACAGTCTCATAGCATCCCTTTGCCTCAAATAGGATTCCCCTGACCAGTCACCTTTGATCCCTCCTGTGCTGGGGTTCCCAGGGCTGTAACACTTTAGGCTCTAGTGACTCCTCAGAAGGGCAACACCACCCAAATAGACACTGCCATTGACATTGTAGTATGCAGTGGTTTTATATAGCTTTGTAGCAAATTATCACAAATTTAGTGGCTTAAAGCAACAGAAATTGATTATCTCCACATTTCTAAGGGGAAGGAGTCTTGGTACTGGTGAGTTGGGTCCTCCTTGGCTCAAGGTTTCACCAGGCTGAAGTCAAGGTGTCAGCCAGGGCTCTGATCAGAGGTAAGTCATGGGATTCTCTTCCTAGTTCTCCAGGTGCTGGCAGGGTTCACTTATTGTGTAGGACTAAAGTGCCTGTTTTCTTCCTGGCTGGTGAGTAGGGACCACTTTCAGTACTTAGAGGCTGCCGTCAAGCCCTTGCCATGGCGCCTTTCATAGACAGTTCGCACATGATTGTTTGCTTTTTCAAGGCCAGCAGGAGACTCTCTTTTAAGAGCTTAGCTAATTAGACCAGGCACACTCAGGATAATCTCCCTTTTGATGAACTCAAAGTCAATTGCTTAGGAATCTTAATTATATCTGCAAAATATCTTCACCTTTGCCATGTAATGTAACCTATTCATGGAAGTGATCTCTCATCACCTTCACAGGTTCTGCCCATGTTTAAAGTAAGAGGACTATACAAGACATGCTTACCAGCTAATGGGTACCTTGAGAGCTGCCCAAATACTGCCTGCCATGCAGAATGGAAGAGAGTGCAGCTATCTATGAAGATGAGAGGTCTCCCTGAGACGTTAGCACGTGGCTGCTGTAATTCTAAAAGATGATTGAAGGATCTTCCATGTGGATGATAGCAGTTACATATCATGGTCTTCCAAGGTAGAATGTAATACTGATGTCTTGGAGTCCCCCTCATGCAGAGATGTTTAAAGCTGCCTTCCATTCTCCCCTTCCTACAGTTAGTAACACATTTTCCTTCCATGCATTTTGTTTCTCTTATTTATACTAGGGGGAAAATGATCACTCTTTTCTTTCCAGGAAAAAAATTTATCAGTGCTTGCAGTTTTCCTTCTTCCTCTCAGTTTCTAACAGGGAATGATTATTGCTTGCAGGGACAGTTCTCAGGTTCTCCTTTGTTGTGGAAAACCTAGGTGATGGGCATATGATAGAGAATATGAAAGAAACCTGAGAGCTTCATAGACCAGATAATGTAGTAGTTAAGAGCACAAACTCTGGAGCCAGACAGACTAGGGTCAAATTCTAGGGTGGAGTTTCTACTTCAGATGGGATCATCAAGGAATGTCTCCTAAATAAGGTGACATTTAATCAGAGACCAGAAGGAATTGGGCAACGGAACCATGTAGATATCTGAGGGGATGAACATCCCAGATAACAGGAATAGCAAGTTCAAAGCCTCTGAGGCTGGGATGTTCTCTGTGTGTTTGAGCAACAGCAAGGAGGCCTGGATGACTGCAACAGCAGGATGAAGAGAATGATTGGGAGATGGAGTCAGAGAGATCATGGGGTCCACTTATATAGAGCCTTGAGGCCATGGGAAAGACTTTGACTTTTACACTGAGACTAGCTTTTGAAATAAGAAGAGTTTTGAAATGACATGATCTCACATTTTAAAGGGATCACTATAGCTGCTGTGTTGAGAATATGTTGTAGAATGGGGCAAAGGCAGAAGCCGGGAGATCAGGTGAGAATAATACAGCTTAGATCAGCATTGTATAGAGAGGTGGGAAGTGCTGGCGTCTTGATGCACTTCTGAATGTTAGAGCCTACAAAGTTTGCTGATGAGTCAGATATGAGATGTGAGAGAAAAGGAAAATCAAAGACCTGTCCAAAGTTTTTGGTCTAGCAATTAGAAGGATAGAATTGAGTTTACTCAGTCATGGAAGACTGCGGGGAGAATAGGCTAGACTAGGTAGAGAAATTAGGAGTTCCATTTTGGGTATGTTAAACTCGAAATGTTTAGTAGACATCCACGTGGAAATGTGGAATAGACGGTTGGATATGAGAGTCTGGGATTCGTCCAGCAGAAGCTCCACATTTGGGAGTTGTCAGTGCATAGATGATAGTTCAATCTTTGAGATTGGTTAAGATCACTTAGGGGTGGTACATGACAGAGAGAAGTTTCATAGCCATTCAGGGTGCTCCTTGTCGTAGTTTCCTTTGTAACTTCAAATATCACCTTTAAATCTCTAGTTCTGGTTCTAATTCTGTCACCTGTAGACTGTATCTTCTGACTTTCAAGGTGAATGTATTAATAGCTCTACTTTCTCTCTACCTCTGCCTCTTAACTTTGGTCAATCATAGCTTTGCTTTTGCATTGTCAAGGTTGATAACATTTATATTATTCTCTGTTACCATCTTTTAGTCCTCTCTGTTAGGTCCATATGTTGCTTCTCAATGGTAAACAAACAAACAAAAACACAAAAACCTAGCAAACAGCATTTGTATTATTACAATTTATAAATTTTGAACTCTCCTAAGCCAGGCAGTGCCAGAACAATATTTTCTTCTTTACTGGTTCAAAGTCATTCATTAAATAAATAGTTATTGATTCCCTGATGTATCTCAGGCACCATTTTAGGTGTTAGTATTATACCTAATAGCAAATTGCCTGTCCTCCTATCATTTACTTGCTTGCATGGACTCCATGTTACTCGAGGGAGAATATTTCTAGAGTTAATATTAAAATGATTCTTTCTTTTTTTTTTATTGCATTTTAGGTTTGGGGGTACATGTGAAGAACATGGAAGATTGTTGCATAGGTACACACATGGCAGTGTGATTTGCTGCCTTCCTCCCCATCACCTATATCTGGCGTTTCTCCCCATGCTATCCCTCCCCAACTCCCCACCCCCCACTATCCCTCCCCTTTTTCCCCCCCGACAGACCCCAGTGTGTGATACTCCCCTCCCTGTGTCCATGTGTTCGCATTGTTCAACACCCGCCTATGAGTGAGAACATGCGGTGTTTGATTTTCTGTTCTTGTGTCAGTTTGCTGAGAATGATGGTTTCCAGGTTCATCCATGTCCCTGCAAAGGACACGAACTCATCGTTTTTGATGGCTGCATAATATTCCATGGTGTATATGTGCCACATTTTCCCTGTGCAGTCTATCATCGATGGGCATTTGGGTTGGTTCCAGGTCTTTGCTGTTGTAAACTGTGCTGCAATGAACATTCGTGTGCATGTGTCCTTATAGTAGAACGATTTATAGTCTTTTGGATATATACCCAGTAATGGGATTGCTGGATCAAATGGAATTTCTATTTCTAGGTCCTTGAGGAATCGCCACACTGTCTTCCACAATGGTTGAACTAATTTACACTCCCACCAACAGTGTAAAAGCGTTCCTATTTCTCCACATCCTCTCCAGCATCTGTTGTCTCCAGATAAAATGATTCTTTCTTAAACTTCTTTTTAATCTCTTTTATCAGCCTACTTGCCTGATATTAGTTTCACTGTATCAGCTTTCTTTTGGTTAGTGTTTGCATGGTATATAGTCTTCTAAAATGGATTATCTTCTCTTGTAAATGATTGATTGTCTGAACTCGTGCTACATTTTATATTTCTTTAATTTCACCTTCTTGTTTTTAGAATCCTCCTAGAGTTTCTGTTTGCTTTTATTATGAAAAGGGGCATCCGTTTTGTTATCATTTCACAAGTAGATACTACCTTCTTACTTATTCGGCAGAATTAAAAATATATATATTCTGAAGACGTCTTTTTTGGAACCATTGGGTTCCTGTTCTGATTTGAACTATTAATAATTTCATCTCAGCCAGCTGCAGCTGTCTACTTGTCCTTTATATAACTTTTTAGTTTGTTTTACTCTTTGTTTATTCCACATCCTCCTCTTTCTTGGTTTTTACCTTCGTCCTGTTGGAATACATCTCAGATAAAATTTTTCAAAAAGAATGTATAAAAAATAAGCTTTTGAATCAGTACAAATTGAAGTCATTATTCTCATACTTGATTGATAGTTCGGATTGATATTATATTCTAGGTTCACGTATTCAAAATCTGAATAACGTTTTAAGAAGTAACAAAGAGTTCAAGCAGCAATAAGAAAAATAGCCAGACAGAGGGAATCTACACAAATGCATTGAGGCATGAAATGACAGCATATGTCTTGGGAATCGCAAGCAATTTAATATCATAGGGACATGAAGAACAATAATTAGAGGGAAGGGAGAAAGTAGTAGAAAATACAGCTGAAGAAAATGGTAGGGGTCATATCTTAAGGAGTCTTGTCTGCTATGTTAAGGGAATCAAATATAATACTGAAGTGAAAAGGAATCCCCCCAGATGAGTCTTAATTTGGAAAATACCATAGTCACAGATGTGATATCGAAAGATGGATTGATTACAGCAGTAGGGTGGAGGATGGCCATGAGACTGAACAAAAAGGGACCAGCACAAGATAACTAGCTTACTATGGCAGGAGTAGAGAATGGCAGTGAAGTAAGGAGAGATAGACTAGAAGGGATATTAAGAACTATGGTGAGGAGTTTGGGCTTTATTTTGGAGCAATGGTAAGACACACGAGATTTTGAATACAGGGACAGAATAATGCTTTAGAAAAATCACCTCTGGATGCAGTGCAGGGGAATGAATGGATGTGGAGTAGAAAGGCTAAAGATAGGGAAGCCAATCACAATATTGTCAATTTGTTGCCATTTGTACATGCTAAGATAAGAGTCGATGGTGCCATGAACCAAGATACCGACATAGTGGCTGGAGGGAAGTGAATGGATTTCAATGATGTTAGGGAGATGAATTGACAACGAAATGACTGTTGATAAGATCTGGGGATTGAGAGAATAATGGCAGAATGACTGTAGCATCTTGATTTGCACCAAGTGAATGGATACTGCTGCTGTTCACATAGATTTTTTTTTGAAAATTTTTTTGAGATGAAGCAGATCAGTCACTTGTAAATCTCTTTCCTTTTCTCTGCAAATGTAAGCCAATTTTATATGTCTGGTAAAATGAAGAAAATAACTTCCCTGTTTTTCCTCCTCCAATCAATACTCCCGATCACTCCATCCTGTCTTGAAAACATCTTCTTTTTGGCTCCATGGCTCCAGAGCAAGTCTCCTTTCAGGCCCTCAAATCCTCTCTATTTCCTCCAAACACAGGGCCCTTGCACTCACTGTCCCCTGGACCTAGTACTATTTTCTTTCCTCTTTGGTCACAGGCCACCATTCAACCTTTAGAGTTCAGTGCCAACTCAGTTTCTCAGGGAAGTTGGCCTGCTCCTGCCCCAGCTCCAGGAACTTCTGCTTCATTCCCTAAGTTCTTTCTTCAGACTACTCAGCTCCTTTACCAATTAAAAACCTTTTAGTTGATGCAGTTCCTTCGTGTTTGTGAACAACTATCTCCTCCACTAGGGTGTAGCCTTCATGAAGGTAAGAATTATATTTATTGTACATCACTATTGCTGTGAAGGCTAGAACAAATATTTTTTGAAGGAATGAATGGGAAGACTGTCTTGCAGCTTCAGTGTATCTATGGCTACAGAGGCCTTTTGCCCCCAGAGTGAAATGACTCTTCTCAGACAACTCTCAGTAGCTGTCTGACAAGTGGCATAGCTGCTTCCCAGACAGCAGTTTATAACAGGCCATGCTGGGGCCACTGCACACAGTTCAAGCGAAACTGTAACTTCAAGGTTCCTAAAACACACTGCTTCAGGTTCTAAGTTGGAGAAGCCACACCTGCTGCCAAGTCACTTGGTGGCAGCAACCAGCAGGGAGCTGCAAATTTACCTGGGAGGAAAGGGGGGACACATGCAACCGAGTTGCTCTGCTTCTGGAAGGTTTACCACCTTGTACACCATGAACTCCTTGACTGTAGACTTCATCCTGTCTGTGGTTTCCCCCTGGGCCCAGCTGAGTGCTGAGCACATAAGATGAGCTCAATACATGTGTTAAACAAACAAATACATTAAGATGGTGCTGCTGATCTACCACCTATCGATATATCTAGCTATATATATATATATATATATTTCTAATCTATCTCTGGTAAAAATTGGTCCAGATTTTCAGAAGCAAACGAGGAAATTTTCTTTTATAACATGTCCCAGCCCCTATCCACTGTTGCTGGCTACATGTCTAGTCTCAGTTATCTAAGGGGACTCTCTTTCTCCCTTGAGGCTGATCAAGAACCCCAGGGTTTATAGGACCCAGGAGGATTGAGGATGGACCTTGGGTCTCTAGTCAATTGTGTTTCTTGTCCCCTTGCTTCCTGCTTATAACACTAAAGACTAGTAATGGAAGGTGACTCTACTGGGACACCTCTGCCATCCTGACGACTTGGTGGCAGACCTCTTTTCCTCTGCCTTCAATAAACATACGTATCCCTCTGCTTCATAGTCACCGATGCAGCAATTCTCCCTCCCCCTCTTGCTTCTGGGAAGCAGTTTTATTCCTACTCCTAACCCAAACCCTGAATTCCATCTCCTCCTACGCACAAGGACCTCGAGCTGATCTACATCCCTCCCTTCCTCTTTAGGCACAAAAGCCTCCATCTCTTCTTTCTCAGGGACAGTGCTATTAACCTACAGATGTGATGCTTAAAGGTTTGTAAAGTCCCCTGGAATGAATGGGCCAAATTCAAAAATGCAAAGACCAGCCTGCCCTTAAAGGGAAAGGAAGAAAATTTTCCTCCTCCCTCTTTCTCATTTCCTCTTAAGACTAGTACACAAGGAAGGCATCAAGTAAATTCTCAATTACTTATTCTGTTAGATATATAAATAAGTGTATTTTATGGGATCGTGATTTACTGTATTTCGTCATATCTAAGATACAATTATAAGACATCCCATCATTTTATGTTCTACTAAGAAGAAAAAGATGCTACTATAAGTATTAAACACTGATGATTGCATGATGCATCGAAATTTGAAAAGTGTTGATATTTTAAAAAACGATCTTTAGAATCAACAAAATGTAATACTACATTATTCAGCTCCTAGCCTTTTTTAGTTAATAATTTGCCTGGGAGGTCTTTTGTGTTGATTTATAAGAATCTACTTATTGTATAAATCATTTTATGGTATTAATCATGTATCTACTGAAAGATCTTATTTTTGCCTTTGAAAACAATGTTTTAATGAAGACGCATATATTTTTTGTGCATTTTATGACTTTGTCAAAATTTAATATGATCTAGCAATTCTACCAGAACTACAGTCAATTTATTCGATTAAAAAACCCTACTATTTATAATCTTGCAATAGTGCGTGAGATTGTTCTTTTCTTCATATCCTTGTCAAAACTGGATAATATCAATATTTTCTATTTTTCAAATCTAATTGACAAAAATGGTATTATGTTGTAATTTGCACTTGTCTGATTACCAATGAAGTTAAGTATTTTTTCTTTTTTTTTTTTCCCCCAAAATGGAGTCTCACTCTGTTGCCCAGGCTAGAGTGTAGTGGTGCAATCTTGGCTCACTGCAACCTCTGCCTCCCAGGTCCCAGCAATTCTCCTGCCTCAGCCTTCTGACTAGCTGAAACTATAGGCACGCGCCGCCATGCCTGGCTAATTTTTGTATTTTTAGTAAAGACAGGGTTTTACCACATTGGCTAGCCTGGTCTCAAACTCCTGACCTTAAGTGATCTGCCCACCTTGAACTCCCAAAGTGATGGGATTATAGACATGACCCACCATGCCTGGCCCGTATTTTCAAATGTTCATTGGCCATTTTTATTTCTTCCCTACTGACTATTCATGCCCTTTGCCCATTTTACTGCTGAACGGTATAATTTTTTTATTGACTTATAAGTACATTTAATGCATTAAGACTTGATAGTCTATATGTACTTAATATACATTTTCTCTCTGCTTATTTTCTCTAACTTTTCCCATGCTTTTGTTGTTATTATAGCCTGAGATGTAACTTTTATGTGGCCATATCTTTTATTTTACTTCTTTATGGCTTCTGGATTTCGTTTTGCTTAAAATGTCTTCTAAACTGCAAGATAATTAAATTAGTTTTCCAGAAGCTTCATATATGTATTATATGTGCATGTTTGCTTGTCTGTTGAATATGTATTTTCAACCTTCTGTCTGTCAATAATGTATTTTTGCATATGTCATGAGATATGAATCTAACTTTATTTCTTTCATATCATTAGCAAATTATTCCTATGCTATTTGTTGAATGGTTTATTTTTCCCTGCTGAATGGAAAGTAATCGTTATTACAGACTAAATTTCTATGTTTACTTGTATTTGTTTCTGGATTCCGCCTCCTCTCCCCTCGCCTCCCCTCCCCTCCCCTCCCCTATTCTTTTCTTTCCAAGATAGGGCCTTACTCTGTTACCCAGGCGAAAATACAGTGGCATGATCATGGCTCACTTCAAGCTCAAACTCCTGGACTTAAGCAATCCTCCTGCTTTAGCCTCCCAAGTAGCCGGGACTACAGGCATGCACATGCACTACCCTACCTGGCTAACTTTTTAATGTTTTGTTTAGTTTAGTTTTTCTTTTTATAGAGATGGAGTCTCCTTAATATGTTTCCCAGGCTCGTCTTGAACTCCTGGCCATAAGCAACCCTTCCACCTCAGCCTCCCAAAGGGCTGCTATTACAGGTGTGAGCCACTGTGCCCAGCCTGTTTCTGGATTTTCTAATCTGCTTCCTTGAACTGTTTCCCTCAATTCTTGTATTAATAATACATATTTAATTACTGTGATTATATATTTTGTTTTTATATCTATTGGGGCAAATCATAGAAACAATAGATAAAATATACATTAATTTTCCAAATATGTATTAAGTGTCTTCTGTGTGTCTAGACTCTGTTGAAAGTAGGCGTCTCTGTCAGCCTCATTGAACTTTACTTTTTCTTTTTTTTTTTTTTTTTTTATGACTCTCCTTTTATTGGATTATCTTTGTCCTCCACATCTGTTTTTTCTGCATTCACTGTGGTTTTCTTTTTTTTTTTTTTAAAGAGAAAAAGAGAAAGAAGGAAGAAAAAAGAATGAAATAAAGAGAAAAAGAAAGAAAAAAGGGAGAGAGAACGGGAATCTTGCTCTATTGCCCAGGCTAGAATGCAGTCTACAAATGGATATTAAAAGCTTTTTTTATACTAATAATTGTGTTATACAATGGAGACAGGAAGGAATAAGGGAGGAAAATAACAAACAAACAGCCAACCAATATTTCATTTAAACCTATGAAATGCTATGCAATTGCTAGGGAGTGATTTACTCCCAACCATGTGGTCACTTTTAGAATAGATGTGATGTGTTACTGAAAAAAAATGTATATTTTGTGGATTTGGAGTAGAGAGTTCTGTAAATGTTTATTAAGTTTACTTGTTTGAGGTTTAAGTTCAAGTCCCGGGGTATCCTTGTTAACCTTCTGTCTCATTAATTTGTCCAATATTGACAATATAATGTTAAAGTCTCCCACTATTATTGTGTGGGAGTCCAAGTCTCTTTGTAAGTCACCAAGAAGTTGCCCTATGTATCTGGGTGCTCCTATATTGGGTGCGCATAGACTTAGGGTCGTTAGCTCTTCCCGTTACATTGATCCCTCTACCATTATACAATGTCCTTCTTATCTCTTTCGGTTTCTATTACTTTAAAGTCTATTTTATCAGAGATGAGAATTGCAAGTACTGCTTTTTTTTTTTTTTTTTTTTTTTTTTTTCTCTCCATTTTGTTGGCAAATCTTCCTCCATCCCTTTGTTTTGAGTCTCTGTATATCCTTGCATGTAAGATGGATCTGGATGCAGCTTACTGATGGGTCCTTTGAAGTGGCTGATACTGGTTGTTCCCCTCTATACATAGTGCCTCCTTCAGAAGCTCTTGTAAAGCAGGCCTGGTGGTAATGAAATCTCTGAATACTTGCTTGTTTGCAAAAAATTTTATTTTTCCTTCACTTATGAAACTTAGTTTGGCTGGATATGAAATTCTGGGTTGAAAAGTTCTTTTCTTTAAGGATGTTGAATACTGGCCCCCACTCTCTTCTGGCTTGTAGGGTTTCTGCTGAGAGATCAGCTGTGAGTCTGATAGGCTTCCCCTTGTGGGTAACCTGACCTTTCTCTCTGGCCGCCCATAGTATTTTCTCCTTTGTTTCAACCCTGATGAATCTAATGATTATGTGCCTTGGGGTTGCTCTTTTTGAGGAATATCTTTGTGGTGTTCTCTGTATTACCTGGAGTTGGGTATTGTCTTGCCTTGCTAGGTTAGGAAAGTTTTCCTGGATAATATCCTGAAAAATATTTTCCAGCTTGGATTCATTCTCTTCGTCACATTCAGGTACACCTATCAAACATAGATTAGGTCTTTTCACATAGTCCCATATTTCTTGGAGACTTTGCTCATTCCTTTTTACCCTTTTTTCTCTAATCTTGTCTTCTCGTTTTATTTCGTTAAGTTGGTCTTCGACCTCTGAAATCCTTTCTTCTGCTTGATCAATTCGACTATTAAAACTTGTGCATACTTCTCGAAGTTCTCGTATTGTGTTTTTCAGCTCCATTAATTCACTTATATTCCTCTTTAAATTGTCCATTCATGAACATTTCGTGAAACCTTTTTTCAAGGTTCTTAGTTTCCTTGCATTGGGCTAGAACATGTTCTTTTGGCTCACAGAAGTTTCTCATTATCCACCTTCTGAAGCCTGATTCTGTTGATTCCTCACATTCATTTTCTATCAGGCCTTGTTCAATTGGTGATGAGGCACTGCAATCCTCTGTAGGAGGAAAGACATTCTGATTTCGGGTGTTTTCAGCCTTTCTGCGCTGGTTTCTTCCCATCTTCGTGGATTTATCCACCTGTCGTCTGTGTAATTGCTGACCTTCAGACTAGGTCTCTGAGTGGACGTCCAGCTTGCTGGTAATAAAGTTTCCTCTATTTCTTAATTTTCCTTCAGCAGATGCCCCTCCCCCAACGGAGCTGGACCTTCCCGGGTTCAGCTGCACTTGCTGTGAAATTCTCAATCTTCAGCAGTTCCAACCGCTGTTTTTATTTTTATTTTTTTTTGTGGAGGGGGGTACCAGCCTTCCCCTGCAGCGACCCACTACGCCGGCTGAAACCGCGGCGTTAAGATTCGTGGCGCTTTTCTGCCCAGGAATCTCCCGGTCTGGTTCCCCACTTCAGTCCGCTTTTTAATCAGCTGAATGGGAGACTCTGCTTTCCCGGAGCTCCAACGCCAGCCAAAAGGGCACTCAGTCCCGTATACTCTGGACTGAGAACCGCCGCGTCGGGGCGCCTGCAAAACGGCCGCGCCCTCCAAAAGGGTCGCGCTGGTGACCCGTGGGGCTCCTCCGCCAAGAATCTCTTGGTCTGTGGGCAATGAAAATTCGTCTGAAAATGTGGCGTCCACTCACTCTCTGCGCTTTCAGTGGGAGCTACAATCCTGAGCTGCTGCTAATCGGCCATCTTGGATCTCTCCGCCTCATTGAACTTTACATATAATTTTAATGTTTTTAAAATTGATTTCCTTTTTTACCAGTGTTTTTTGGGTTTTGTGTGAAGCATTTTCTCTTTTTCATGAACTTTAGAATAGTTGTGCTAACATCATAAACAGTCCTCTGAAATTTAACTGGGATTACTTTAATTTATAAAGTAAATTCATTGCATTAATTTGCAAGTAAAGTTATTGAGTAAATTAGGAAAAATAAGTATATTTATCATTTTGCATGTTTTCATTCAAAGTTACCTTATCTCGCTATATCCTAGTTTCCTTGTTTTGAAAAACAACGATAGGCCGGGCGTGGTGGCTCATGCCTATAATCCCAGCACTTTGGGAGGCCGAGGTGGGCAGATCACCTGAGGTTGAGAGTTTGAAACCGGCCTAACATGGGGAAAACCTCTTTCTACTAAAAATACAAAATTAGCCAGGTGTGGTGACGCATGCCTGTAATCTCAGCCTGGAGCAGAAGAATCCCTTGAACCCATGAGGCAGAGGTTGCAGTGAGCTGAGATGGATAATCCCAGTCAAATTTTAGAGGATGACAGTAGTGTTAATTGCCTCGTGAAATTTCCAAGAAAATTAAAGAAATCACCTATGTAAAAATCTGAGCTAATTCCTGGAACATTAAAATAACGCATTAAATGTTAGTTACTATTATTATTATTATCACTATTGTCTGTCTCTATTTTTTAGGTCTTTATGGCTTTACAGTTTTATAGCTTTATTCCTAATATTTTATAGGTTTGATTACTACATTATTTCCACTATATATTCTAGTTGTTTATTTATAGCTTTGTTCCTAATATTTTATAGGTTTAATTACTATTTTATTTCCATTGGATATTCTAGTTGTTTATTCCTAACACATAGAAAAAATAGATTGAAATACACATTAATTCTCCAGATATTTATTAAGTATCATCCAGGGTTTTTTTCCCATTTCTTCCTCCAGTCTAGCTCTGGTGATACTGGGAAGTATCCAGAGTGGAGAAACAAAGACTAGAGTCAGAAATATGTTATTTCCTCTCAAGGTTGACGTGTTCGATCTCCTGAGTCAAATATAAATGTAGTACATTTTCAGTGCTGTATTGTTCATACTAATCTTGTGTGTGGCCAGTTTGGATAGACTGAAGAATTGACTGCATTGAATATGGAAATAATTATTGCTATTAGAATGTTTGTATACCGGCTTATACTAAACGTGTATATTCCTGTGTTTGGCCGTCTACTTTGTAAATAGCCATATTATTTAAAAGTTAAAAAGCAAGTTTGTTTTGAAACACTTTGGAGAGTTCAGGATATCCAGCAAGAGGATATAGCATGGTGGATTCCAACCATTGCTAAGAGAGGAAATAGCTAAATGTCACATAAACTACTAGAAATTTTAGGTGTGATACCTTGAACAAGAGATATTAATGAGTAAAACATGAGGAAGGACATAGCAGCTGAGGCTGCTATGAGGCTAAAAGAATATCACCTCCTTTGAAAAATTATCCAGGAAACTCATCAGTTCATTGGTAACCGAGTCCATTTATTAATACTCAAAATAATAATGTCATCATCCCTATGATTTTTAGATTAAAAATCTCCCCCAAACAGAGGTCTCCACATGGAGACTTTTTTTTAGGGGTAGAGCTGTGTCCAGGTCTAGGAAGCAGTCACACAACTATACATTTATTTATATATTTGCATTCTTTCAAATGTCAGTGGAGCCCCAATGGTTTACGCTTAGACAAGTTTAAAGGGAATATTGATGTTCTGCCCATTGTTCAACCTTTCCTTTTCTCTATTCATTCTAACTAGGATGGTATCCCCCTCAAGCATTATTGGCCTTGTTCCACTATGTCAAATGTATGCAGCAGAGAAAGGGGATATACCAGCAGCTGGAGTGGCTGAGCGGAAGGAAGGACACTAAAACATATTAATCCCATTTTAAGCAACAGGCACTGTGTTAAATGATTTCAGATACAATACCACATTTAATCCTCATAACAACCTTGCAAGGAGAACACTGTCATGATTGTATTCATACATGAAGAAACTGAGGTTTGAAAAAATTAAGATTTGAGCCAGGATCTATGTTCTTCCAAAGCCCATGGGTTAGAAATGCCAGCTCATTCTGGTTCCAGCTAGAACTACTAGACATCTTAGGACAGGTCTCAGGAGTCCTTGAGGTAAGATCTGCATAATATCGAGGCCAAAGATGAGCCTAACAGTGTTGGAACTACCCATTTAGTGGTAGACTTCTTTACTGGCAGAATATTCTGTCAAGATCTCACCTGAGGGACAAGTCAAAATTCTTTCCAACATAACAAAGACCTATTGTCATCATGGGAATGCTGTCATCTTGCTCTTTCAGCTCAAAAATCTGCTTTCTGGAACCAGGTCAAGGACTTAACAGGACTTTCCATCTACAATTTTGTTTAGGGAATTGAGATCAGATGAACAGGGCCGAGGAAGCTGTAGGCAGACAGAATTAGTGATAATTCTTTCCCACAATACTGCACTCCATTCTTCTAACATACCTCAAGTGCATGCCCTCGGCCGAAACAGATCTGGCAAGAGGAAGATTAACAATGATGACAAAAATAGTTCCTGACTTGATAAAACAAATATCAACTGGGGCAGGAACAAGAACTGACCATAAACCAACCTTGGGATCTAATATGTTCTTCATTAGGACAGGATTGCACCATCTTAAGTATTTCACCTCATGCTAACTCTGAAGTTAGACCTTATACCACTACCCTTGAACTTAGTCAATATTTGCAAACTGTGAAAAAAGAAAAGAGGGTACAGATCAGCATGAGGGGTAAATGTAAGATATTCTGAAATAATATTTTTTGTTTTCTCTAAGCTCATAAGTTCCTATTTGTTGATCTTTTAGAACCAACCTTTGGATACTAGGTTACTTAGGCAGATGTTTCATGTAATATTGTGTGCATTGGGAGGGTGGGGTGGTGGTAAATTTTGATTGAATAAAATGTGGCTTTGTCTGGGTCTGGGCTGCCTAATTTCCTCTCAAGATAAAGATGAGCTCATTTGAACCTATCTGTCTCCCAGATCAGTAAACACTTTGCATGGGTCAAATTCCAGCCCCAAACCCTGAGCTCCTGCACTTCGGGAGCACATTGATTTTCCCTTTCCTGAGGCTTCAAGGTGAGAGGTCAGGGTAGGTGTGGGCGTGGGTGGCCCAGATTTCCTCTGCCTCCAGCTCTGCCTCTGTACATGCTCTGCGCAAGGCCCCAATTCCCAGAAGTGTGAGCATTCATTCTCATTAAGCCCAAAGCAGTGTGCCTGCTTCACCATCTCCTTCCATTCTCCCATTTTGCCCCCTACCCAAACTCAGAGGGTGATTTTTGTGCCATCTGTTTTGTAAGTTCTTTCCTGATTACTTACCCTGAACCCTCGTCTTCCTAAATAAAGTTCCTCTGCCTCTTTTCCACTCTACTCCACTTCTCCCTTCACTGTGGTAAGAACTGCAAACCCATGACCACACTGATAACAGCACAATGCAGCATTATGACTTGTGTGTATTTGATGCCCTCCCTCCCATCTGTAACACACACACCTGTACACCCATTGGGAGCTTTCACCTTTTGAGGACAGGGCACATGCACTCCTGTTCATGTGCTCTGGTTGCCTCCTTTACCAGGTGCACAATGTGGGTTGATTTGGGCTATTACATTGAAGAAAAATAAGAAAAAAGAATAAGGCACCAGTGGTGGCATTTAAAATGCCAGTGACCACCCTGCAGGCACACTCCTCAAGGTTAACAGTAATTTGTCCTATCTGACTTCTTATTCTACCCTCTACTAAACACATGCTGTTATACCAGGTACCTCCCACAGCACATCTCATTTATTACTCAGTTTGAAGGGTAGGTGTTATTTCATAAAAGAACAAACATGACTCAAGACTGACAAGTGAACAAGTCACAGACTAAGCTTCAGACGCAGGTCTGTCTGACTCCGTAGCCCAAGCCAGTAACTGCACCAGTGCTCCCTCCTGCCTTCTTCTGGTGGAGTATCCGATGGCCGAGGCAAGCTGGTCAGTGAAGACTGTCCATGGGCTGGCACAAACCAGATAAAGGGATGCATGCATCCAGGCCAGAATCTTGTTTCCTATCTGAAAGTGAAGGGGACATTTACCCCCAACCCCTGCCCCACTGCTTCTCTGCCCTTGTCTCTTAATATGCTTCCTGCAAACAAATGTGCTTGCAAAAAAAAAAATTCAAACACTATGGAAATGCATAAAGCAAATGTAAAAATTGACTCCTTACCTAAATGCTTCATTGCCTATCTCCATTACTCAGAAATGACATTTATTTATTTATTTATTTTAAAATTATTTTAAGTTCTGAAATACATGTGCAGGATGTGCAGGTTTGTTACATAAGTAAATGTGTGCCATGGTGGTTTGCTGCACCTATCAACCCATTACCTAGGTATAAAGCCCAGCATGCAGTAGCTATTTATCCTGATACTCTCTTTTCCCAGCCCATCTTTGACAGACCCCAGTGTGTGATGTTTCCCTCTCTGTGTCCATGTGTTCTCATTGTTCAACTCGCACTTATAAGTGAGAACATGCAGTGTTTGGTTTTCTGTTCCTGTGTTAGTTTGCTGAGGATAATGGCTTCTAGCTCCATCCATGTCCATACAAAGGGCATTTTCTCATTCCTTTTTATGGCTGCATAGTATTCTATGGTGTATATGTACCACATTTTCTTTATCCATTCTATCATTGATGTGCATTTGGGTTGATTCCATGTCTTTGCTATTGTAAATAGTGCTGCAATTAACATACATGTGCATGTATCTTTATAATAAGTTATTTTTACATTCCTTTGGGTCTATACCCAGTAATGGGATTTCTGGGTCAAATGATATTTTTAGTTCTAGGTCTTTGAGGGGTTGCCACACTGTCTTCCACAATGGTTGAACTAATTTACATTCCCACCAACAGTATAAAAATGTTCCTATGTCTCCACAACCTCATCAGCATCTGTTGTTTCTTGACATTTTAATAATGACTGGCATGAGATGCTCTCTCATTGTGGTTTTGATTTGCATTTCTCTAATGATCGGTGATGTTGAGCTTTTTTCCATATGTTTGTTGACCACATAAATGTCCTCTTTTGAGAAGTGTCTGGTCGTGTCCTGTGCCCATTTTATAATTGGAATGTTTGTTTTTTCTTGTAAATTTGTTTAAGTTCCTTGTAGATTCTGGATATTAGACCTTTGTCAGATAGATAGATTATAAAAATTTTCTTCCATTCTGTAGGTCATCTGTTTACTCTGATGACACTTTCTTTCACTGTGCAGAAGCTCTTTAGTTTAATTAGTTCCCATTTGTCAATTTTTGCTTTTGTTGCAATAGCTTTCAGTGTTTTCATCATGAAATCTTTTCCCATGCCTATTCTTTTCCTGAATGGTATTGCCTAGATTTTCTTCTAGGGTGTATATAGTTTTAGGTTTTACATGTAAGTCTTTAATCCATGCTGAGTTAATTTTTGTATAAGGTATAAGGAAGGGATCCAGTTTCAGTCTTCTGCATATGACTAGCCAGTTCTCCTAGCACCATTTATTAAACAGGAAATCTTTTCCCCCCTTGCTTGTTTTTGTCAGGTTTGTCAAAGATCAGATGATTGTAGATGTATGGTCTTATTTCTAAGTTCTGTATCCTGTTCCGTTGGTCTATGTGTCTGTTTTTGTACCAGTACCATGCTGTTTTGGTTACTGTAGCCTTGTAGTATAGTTTGAAGTCAGGTAGTGTGATGCCTCCAGCTTTGGTCTTTTTGCTTATGTTTGTCTTAGCTACATGGGCTCCTTTTTTTTTGTTCCATATGAATTTTAAAGTAGTTTTTTCTAATTCTGTGAAGAATATCAATGGTAGTTTAATGGGAATAGCATTGACTCTATAAATTACTTTGGGCAATATGGCCATTACCATTTTCACAATATTGATTTTTCCTATCCATGAGCATGGAATGTTTTTCCATTTGTTTGTGTCCTCTCTGATTTCCTTGAGCAGTGGTTTGTAGTTCTCCTTGAAGAGGTCCTTCACTTCCCTTGTAAGTTGTATTCCTAGGTATTTTATTCTCTTTGTAGCAATTATGAATGGGAGTTCATTCATGATCTGACTCTCTATTTGTTTATTGTTTGTGTATAGGAATGCTTGTGAGTTTTGCACATTGATTCTGCATCCTGTGACTTTGCTGAAGTTGCTTACCAGCTTTAGAAGCTTTTGGGCTGAGACAATGGGGTTTTCTAGATACAGGAGCATGTAGAAATGACATTTATTATGATGTGGTGTGTTCTCACACATTGTGTGTGTGTATGTGTGTGTGTGTGCTTTGTAGATATACATAAAGATATATTGCCCCCCCTTCCGCCACTTTTTTTTTTTTGAGACCAAGTCTTGCTCTGTTGCCCACGCTGGAGTGCAGTGGCATGATCTTGACTCACTGCAATCTCTGCCTCCCAGGTTCAAGTAATTCTTGTGCCTCAGCCTCCTGAGTAGCTGGGATTACAGGTGTGTGCCATCACACTCGGCTAACTGTTGTAATTTTAGCAGAGATGGGTCTTCAAAATATTGGCCAGGCTGGTTCACCTGCCTCCGGCCTCCCCAAAGTGCTGGGATTACAGGCATGAGCCACTGTGCCTGGCTGATATATCAACTTTTTAAAAAGCACAAAAGTGAAGTTATGTTATCTAAAAATATCCCTATATTTACTTTTAAAACTCCACAATATATTATGAATAACTTTCTACTTCATAGCTATAGCTCAACCTCAAACTTTAGTGGATGATTAATATTTCACAAACCATGGAATCAAAATACAAATTTACACCTAAAAGCACAAATAAAGCTTTTTTTTTAAACAGGTAAAATTTTTGTGTGGTTATGGTGACAATTATTCTTGGGGTTAGTTCTACCCAATTTGAGTTCACCTTAAAGAGACATAAAGTCACACAATTTATTTAAACAATCCTTATGCTGATGACATTTGGTTTGTCTACAATTGTCTATTACTATGTATAATCCTGCAGTGACTATTGCTGAAAATGCAACATAAAATTTAGATGTATTAACCGAGGCCCTCCTGCTTTAAACTCCAGTTATCTGTGACTCTTCCCCATTCAGTCATGGGCAAGTCCCGTTTCTAGAAGGGATTCATAAAGGAAATGCAGTGACCAAAGAATCCAGGTTTTGATCACTTACATTTCTAAATAGGGTCTTAAAACTCAGTGTTGAGAAAACAGTATTGAAAATCAAGGCTTTCAATTTGCTAGGGCATGGCTTTTTTATGTGCATAATAGAAGAGTGTTCTCAGTTTCAAAAGTTTCAGCACCAAAGAATCGACACATAAAGCTTAAGCCAGGGGTGTCCAATCTTTTGGCTTCTCTGGGCCACATGGGAAGAAAAAGAATTGTCCTGGGCCACACATAAAATACACTAATACTGATGATAGTTGATGAGCTGAAAAAAATTAAAATACTAATAATAAGGGGACACATTTCATATATTATTTCTGTCAAAGAGTCCTGTTGCCTGTAATGGCAACTCCCATGAGCTTTATCAAATTGCTTGGGGTCAGTACTGCCCAACTCAACACTTATCCTACTTATCCTTTCCTCTTAGAATATAAACAAACAGGTTTTAATTTTAATTCAATATCTCACAAAATAAAAATATCATGATTCCCTTTATTCTACATAATGAATGGCCTGTCTTTAATTGGCGTTACTTTCCTGGATTTTTAAAATTTTTTAAATTCTTCTTTTTTTTTTTTTTTTTTTTTTTTTGAGACAGAGTCTCACTCTATCACCCAGGCTGGAGTACAGTGACGCGATCTCAGCTCACTGCAACCTCCGCCTTTCAGATTCAAGCTATTCTCCTGCCTCAGCGTCCTGAGTAGCTGGGATTATAGGCACATGCCACCACGCCCAGCTATTTTTTTTTGTATTTTTAGTAGAGATGGGGTTTCACCATGTTGGTCAGGCTGGTCTTGAACTCCTGATTTTGTGATCCGCCCACCTTGGCCTCCCAAAGTGCTGGGATTACAGGCATTGCGCCTGGCCAAATTCTTCTCTATTTAAGTTTTTGAGGGAAGTCCTTAAAGCTGCATGAGATGAATCTGGCTTTTTCCAAAAACTCAGAGTGCCAAAAAGATATATTCAAGTAAGATAGGGCCTCTGAGTTAGGCAACCTTGCAAACTAAAATGGCTGAAAGAGCAAAGGCTACTTGGCCCTAGTAAAATATAAAATTCAAAGACAGTAGCACATAGTGATTGAGTTAGCTGGCAGCCCAGAAAGGAAATATTTGCTTTCACCATTATTAAAAGTTAGAAAAAACTAATTAATCTATCAAGAAACTTTCTCCTGCATTTCACTTAGAAGCAAGTCCAAATCTTTCTTCAAATCAGCTTGGTGCAAGCCATATTTGTAGTATAATATTATTTTTGCTATATATACTGCTGGACTGGATTATGTTTTCTATTTATATTAATACATGTGGATTTTATAAAGAAATTGAGTTATATATATAAACACTGTGCATATATGTATAAATACTGTACATATGTATACTATTTATATAATATTTTTGAATAGTTGATAGAATTCACCCATAAAACTCTGAAGGACAGGTGCCTTTGGGGAGAGAAAAGGAGTTTTGATTTGATGTTTGTTTTGTTTTCAGAACAACTTTAAAATTTTCTTCTATGGCCTTGATTTTCTTAAAGCTTCTTGCTTCTGGAGTAAATGTTGATACCTGTATTTTGCTTAGAAATGTATCCACTTTACTGAGATTTTTCCACACGTGTAACCACAGCATTGATTCTATAAATTCCTAGATTTTAAGTGAAGAAAAGACATAAATAATGCTCCATTGGTAATCTACATATTGTTCATGGATTTTTCTAGCAAGAGACACCTACATGCTGATATCCATGCTCCTATTATGCTTGGACACGTGCACGCCTACCTTCCTGTGTGCTAGACTTCAGGACTTGCTCAATCTTACTGTCAGTTGCTGAGCCGTGAAGGGGAATTTAGGGAACACATTTTGTTTTTCTGGTTACTAAAGATTTTTCAGTTGTGAATAATCGGAAGTATGACCATTGATTTTGGGAATTATTTCCCAACAAGTCAAGGGTAACAACAATGACAAGAAATCCATAACTTCAATTTTCATGGTCTAGAGCTACTTACACCAAGGAATTTCCAATACCAGCAAAGCACAGAGTACTATTTGCACAAGCACTGGGGGAAAACCCAGTACTTTCTACACTGGCAGATTTATTTGCAGAGACACAGGCATTTTTTCCAGGGTGGCTGCCAAACTATCTCCTGAGCCTGTCTAGCTAGCACCTGGGAGACTCAGCAGGGGGCTTTGCAAATAATACCCTCCCCTTTGCCAGGATTGAGGCAGCCTAAGTGATTCTGTTTCAGTGTGTTATGGTACCTTAATCTTTCTAAGCTGTGCCACTCTTATTCTGGAGCCTAGGCAAGCATGGCTGGCGGAAGGTGTGGCCACAGCAGTCCTGAGGCCAAAGGCTGGGGCCTGGGGAAATGGCAAGAGTGGGGCAGAAGTTTCCAGTTTCTGCAGCACTTCTGTGTTCTTCCAAATTTGAATGTCCTGGGAAGTTGGAATGGGTGTGGGTGTTTAAGCCCTTAGATCACAACTTAAAACAACACGGCAAGGTAACTAAAACCACTGACTGGAAGAGAAGAAAGAGAATAGAGATTCAGTACAAACCAGGTGCGAGGCTCTGTGCTGTTTCCATGGTACAAAAATAGTCTCTTTTTTAAAGGTTTGGTAGAACTCACATGTGTTATTACCTATTTTAATTTTCCTGTTCCTCCTTAAAGGTCTCTTACCCTACCCAATGAGAGTATTGAGTTGTGTTGTTGAACAGGGAACACCTTTCTTCAAATGAAGGTTTGGTACTTAATACTCACATTTATACAGAGAAATCTGTTTTATCATACTTAAAAAGATCACTGTTTTAAGCACAGAACTCCTTTCGTTAAATGGATATTTTATTATACCTCAATATAAAGATGAAGCTCCTTTTGTTGAGGTCCTAATCTGGTGGCCCCAAGGTAATAACCACATTTCTCTAGAGATCTAGGGAATAAAAGCCACTGAGTTAGGTTATCTCTGAAATATCTTCAGTGATAATAATTTGTTTTTGGAACCAGAAAAACAAACTTCTCTAGTGGAGAAGTGTACCTTCTCCTGTGAGTTCTTATGAATGAGTTTTGGAGGGATGTAGAAGGACTCTATGACCATGGGAAGGAAGCCAGTCGTGGAGATGGAGGGGAAGGAGGCCTGGGAGACAGAAGTGCCTTGACAGACCATACTGCCATTTAGCAAGGTGCAGCCAAGAGCGATACCATTCAAATAGCCTGGCCTGATGTTTGGTGGGGAAGGCCTCTGGTCTATAATCACTTGCTTTCAGATGACATCAGACCTATACAGAAGCAGTAAAAATGTATTCCTGCAAATTGCAAATCTTTTTATGATCGGTAAGAGGAATATATTGATATCTTAATGTTAACTTTAGTAGATGGCCTGTTGCTGTGAACAGAGGGAGGGCTAGGGGCAACCCAAGAACACCAACTGCTTGACAAGAAGCAGAGACACTTACCCAAGAGAGAACCAATCATGAACAGAGAGAGAGGGATCTAGAGTCACACTTGGCTATCTTCAGAGTTTTGCCCTTGTCACTTAAATAGCCTTCTCACGAGAAGGAAAAACATTTTAACACACCATTTTCTTGGCAGGTAAGATTCCTTTGGTGAAAGTCAACATGGTGACCACACTGACTCTAGCAATCCATTAGCTCTTGTAATTATTTCAGTTCTCCTGGAACACTCAAGCATTAAGTGACTTTCTTAGCTTTCCCTGTGTAGGCTGTGTAAAAAGTTTTAGAATTGAATGGATTAGAGACAGGTCTCCTAAGACCCAAAGCAATGCTCTCTTGAAACTAATGTAAAGCCCCCCCTCCACCAAAATGTTATATGTTTGGTGAGGGAGTACAGCACCATTTATTTCTTCATTAATCTTTCATAACTTTTCTTAGTTATTATATCCATTATTTTCTAAAATTGTGTCTGCTATTTTCCTTTGTACACCCTTCTCTTGTATTTTATGCCTTTTAAAATTCAGGAATGTTCATAGACCCCAGAATTTGGCAGTACGTGACAAACATTTGATGTGTTTCTATGACTTTTAGTCAGGAGCATCTGTATCTCACCTCCACATGTGTTAACAAATTAATTGTAAATATGTGCTGATTTGTAGCCTTGCTTTCAGAGAAAAACTTGTTAATTATTTAAAATGACTTTAATGGAGATGAAAATGAATAAAACCAGTCTTTTCTTTGTTATGAGCTTGGGAAGCCTATGTGTTCAACTCTGAAGTGGGCACTGGCCACACTGAGATGCGTGTGGAACAGGGTCTGTGATCATGGCTCAGATCAGGTGTTGAAGGTGGTGCCTTTTATTCTAGATCAATGACACCAGATAATTCAGAGTCACAAAAATAAGGGCTTGAGACTACACTTTTAATGAGCCTCCTACCAGAAAACATTTCTACCTGCTGTAACTTCTTAGTGATTTGGTGGCTATGGAAATTATCCAATCTGGTATAAAGGAGATAATTGTTAGGTATCAGAAGATAGAAGAGTCACTACATTCCTGCAAATGCCTTTTCTATTCCAAGAAGAGAAGGTGGAAGGAGGGAATTTTTTCTTTCCAATCAGGGAATAACTATTTTGGTATAGAGGGACTTAGGTATGCTGTTTTACACAATTTGGTTAAGAAGACTAGAATTTAAATATGTGCCATTGATAGGAAAAAGAACTGAAAGTAGAAAGATGCTATTATCCTTTAATAAAGTTTTAATATTGCATTGACTCCAGCCACCCTTGTGTCAACAGGGTCAAAAATATAGTTTTCATCATGTAGGTGAAAGCAAAGAGGAAACCTGAGAGACGATGAAGACTCAGTCTGCAACAGCATGTGCAGACGCATGCAAGGTGCAGCTGCAGTTAATGGTGGATAATAGTCAGTCTCAAATAGCAGGTGATTTCTGCTAGTTCCTCTTGTTCCTAATTTAAGAATAAAGGAGACATGATTTTAAAACAAAGTGAAATAGATAAAAGAAATTTTCAATAGCCATACGACCACTGATCTTAGTACGGAACACGCTGCCAGCCATGTCAAGAGAAACATTTTAGAAAGGTTTTGAAAATTTACATTAGTACTTAATTCTGAGTTCATTCAAGGTAAGAACAGTACAAGCCCTGAATCCCCATATTTTGAGTTACATATTTGCCATTCTGTGACTTTTGGGAACCTCTTTCCTTGTTCTTAGAATCATTCGACATTAATGATTGTTGAATTAAGAGTCAAATGTTACTTTGAGCTAAAACTTTTTTTTTAAAGTTTGAGGGCTAAATAAAGTTAAGCCTGAAAGAAGATGTTACAGAGAGAGAAATTCAAGCAATTACTCCAAGCATCTAAAGTAAAAAGATTGTTTTTAGGAGCTGCATATTAGGCTAACAGAATTAAGAATTGCAGTGAAAGAAAATCTCCATACTTGATATTACAGGCACAAGTACCGTACTGTCCTACAACTGGATACAGGTCCAAAAATTAAAAGCCACATGTTTCTTTAAGAAAATCAAACGGCACTGAGCTTGTAATGTATATTTTATTTTGCACAAGCTTGCATATATACTGCACATACATTCAGTTTAAGAGGAGATGGAAGGCACACAAGGCAATTGGACTACTGTATCCTTTAAGTGGTACAAAGCAAAAGGTAAAAGTTTGGAGAGTATACAAAAGCTTAAAACACACAAAGTAAAACCCCTTTCCCACCCTCCCCACAACAACTTTTTTTTCCTGTTTTAAAATTTAGTAGCTGCCAAACTAATTTTTTTACTTTTCCTTTAAAATCAATTGTCTACTGCACCTTTTTTATTTTCTTTTTAATATGGACAGGGAGTCTCATTGTGTTTATCATATCAATTAATATTACAGTACATCCTTGGTAATACAAAATTGTACACCTTCATCAAATAAATTAGGATAAATTAAACCAATAAATTATGTAAAGTCTTCAGAACAATAGACAACAACAAAAATCCACAATTGAAATTGCCTGTAGCTAAAAAAAAAAACAAAAATCAAAAATTGACTTTATCAGTTCAGTTATTGTACTATATTCAAATCAAAGGGTCTTTATTACAAAAAAGAGCTTAATAATGCTATTTACAACATATTGCTAAATAATATAAAGGCAGTGTTTTGTCACGGTTTATACTATATACATATGAGAAATAGCTGGGACAATATTGAGGGAAGCCACGACCTTTGATTCTTCTGGGTAGCACTGAGACCAATCCCAAATACATTTTTTCTTAGTTTTCAATTTGAAGTGGTAATATACAATTTTAAAATGTTTTCTCCCCCTTTGTGGAGGAATTGAATATTAAAAAAAATACAGAATGAATACATCTTCACAAAAGAAGGTAAGCTTGTTTGCCTTTTCTGCTGATGTTTGTGCATTTTGAGGGGGTGTCAGATTTGAGAGCAGGCTCAGTTGAAAAGACTCAAAAGTCCAGATACTTCCACATTCTGTTATATTCTTAGAAGTATAATTATAAGAAGATGCAAAGGTTAAATACCAGTTTTGATCCCAGCTCTGAATATGAGCATTTTAGCTTTAGTTTTATAGATGGTTTACAACCAACAGATCTACAGAAAACAAAACTGCATTTCCTTCAACATAACATTTAAGTGCAATACAGTAACTGTTTACTCATATAAACCAGTTACATTTTTTAAGGGGGAGCTTTTTGAAAACAATGCTTTTTGTAATTTGCAAACACAGAGTTTGTACCAGAAGGAAACATTTGTACTATGCACACCAATGAATACACTATAATACACATGGCAAAGAGATTTTTGCACTGTCTTCACATATACACTGCTTCTTTCAGGGGAGTCTGTAAACCACTCTTTCTTTCATAAATTTATGATTGTTTCTGGAGGACATCCTATTTTTTAAAGCCCCCAAATCTTTAGCTTTATGACAATGTGTGTGTGTGTGTGTGTTACGCATGTGCGTGTGTGCACACGGGAAGGGGTTGTTACTAAATGTCTTCATGTACATAGAAAAAGAAATTTCATAAATTCACAGAAACTGCATTACCCTTGCCCTTGACATCTGATAAAAGAGATTGTTAACTTTTAAAAGGAGAGAGCAGGATTTTCAAGAATGCTTTCAACTGTCTATACAGTCACTGTAGTGTTCCTAGTAAATTCGACAGATGTCGTGAGAATGTGGTTATTTATTAAAATCTCATGTCTTACATCATGACAGCCATGAGGTTAAATATTTACATTGCTTTATAAAAGTTCCCCTCTTGCTTTAGTGTTTCTGTTTTGCTTTTTTTTGTTGTTTTAAATTTTTTAAAATGATACTCACCCACACCCCTAGTACAGTAACAAAGATTCTGCAAACATAAAACACTTTAATTAAATAATACTTGGAGGCACAAAGCAAACTTCAGGAATATGTGGGTGAACGTTTACTTAAATAATTACTACATTCTAACATCTTCCACGTGTTTTACCATTTAATGTGAAACGTCCTCATTAAACAGCCAGAGATACAGTAAGAATTAAATGTTTTGTTGCAAATAGAACATTCTTTTCACAAAACATAACAAATGTCTAAAATAGGTTCTTAAATCTAGATAGGAAAAGGTAAGTTTTCCACTTCACACGCATATATATATATGTATATTTTTACATGTGTGTATATGTGTGTGTTTTTATGTTCACACATCTGCACACACATATATAGCACATGGTATGAAATATTGCTTCTATACTACTTTTCATTAGGCTAAGAAAACACAAGATTTGCACCACAGTTACAAAAAATTGGCTTCTACAAGAATTTTCAAAACTCGAATGCTGCTCAAACAATTGAGGAAAAAATAATTTGCGGTATCAAACTGTTCTAAAAATTCTCTTCTTCAAAAACGTATTCTCCCGCTTTGTTTTAAAAAGACACAAAATATGCATAGCTATCAACGTTATGTCAAACAGCCAGAAAAAAAATCTAGTGTTTATTGCAGCTGTAGTAATTGGAAATAAAGTCAAAAAGATGAAATCGAAAGCCACAGAAGGCACAAGAACAATTGTACTTGTTGGGAAAAAACTGGTATTTTGAAGGATTTTTAAAAATCCCCCCGCTGGTGCATTTTAGGTCTAGGCACAGACTATAACCTCAAGCATATACGCAAAAATAATTTAGGGTTAGCAGAAAATAAGTGATAGTGTGGTTGTTCAACATGGACTTTAGACTTTTTTTTTCCTATGTAAACTGTCCCTCATCCTTCTTCTGTCCCACCAGAGAAAGTTAACTTTCTCCCAAGTAGCCAATTTTCACTTGGTGAGAGTTGAGCTAAGATTTGAAAAATGGTGATTTTACAAAAACACCAAACGGTTAAATAGGAATTTGGAGAGACAGGCTTTTGTCATTTTCCAATGCACTTGGGAGGCACAAGATTTTGATTGTTAAAGGGAAAACCACCGGAAAGCATAGTGATAAAGTTCTATTTTCAGAACAAAGAGGTGAGTTTATCCTCATGCTGTAATTTCTAGTCTGAAATAATTTCTATGCCTCAGTGAACATTGAGAGGATATTATCAGTAGATAAGGGCATCAACATTTGGTTGTGAACACACACTTTTGCTTAATTTGTCTATTTAAATTAGAAAGAGAGGGGGAAAACAATACCAAAAAATCCAAATAAGTCTGGAATCAATATTGAACTTGCCTCAGATCAAAAAGATACCTAGCAATCTGTCTATATAGGTGAATACACTACAGCTTTGCCTTTTACCTTGCAAATGACAACACAATGTTAATACGAATTACACGGAAAACAGCAAAAACCCAGTGGAATACTGACATGAACAAGGAATGCCATACTCTTAAATGAAGCCAGTCAAAAAGCGTGGCTACAAGTTAGGATTGCTTCCCTATTTTGTGCTGATTGAATTTTTTCCCTCTTTATTCCAATGTCATGATTATCCAGACTTCTTTTTTTTTTAAAAGCAAGTCCGAAAAATAACGAATTGAATCTAATGACTCTGTGCATTAGGAGAGTGTGAGCTGAGAGATGCGTGAGGCTGCGGGGGTGCAGAGTGAAGCGGCTGGTCCCCCCAGCCCATGCAGCTACACTCTCTATCCACACTGCGAGGCCCTGTTAGTCTCCTGGATGATGTGCAGGGCATCATAGGACTGCACCATTTAATTTAAAGTCAGCAGGTTTTAAGGCTTTGTGCTGACAATAATTGAGTTCATACATTCCTGTCCATCAGCAGAATTTATAAATGATGTTAAATTACAGCGATTGGGTCAGCTAGTCAGTCACATGGGTCAAAACTTGTATTCTCCAAAGTCAAATGTAATTTTTATTAAAATTGAATAAAAATGGCATTTATATTCTATATGTTCTAAATACCGGATTTGTTACTGTTTCATTTTAGGAGGTGTATATCAAATTACCTAAGGGAAAAGAGGGGTCTGGAAAACAGTTTTAGGATGAACAATGAATTCTTACTGCATCTGCACACAAAAACCCACCTAAGAAAAAAAGTGTGAATGCCATATGATTTTTTTCAATGCAAGTATGGGACACTGTACATCATTGAAAAGCACGGGAAAAAAAGGAAAAGAGGAGAACCATGGAAGAAAGCATAAAATAGCAGCTAGCTTTCTTACGTGTGCTGGAATTGTGTCTTTTGGGTTAACCCCAAATTTTCCTATGCTATACGCTCTTCTCACATTTTGGTCAATATTAGCTTCTAAATTGGAAGAGGCATTATCAATTACTTTAAAATGTTGTACCTAAAATGAAGAAACACTGAGTTAGACTGTCACCACTTTGAATACCCATCAGGATAGTGTGGAATTCTATGTGAAAATACACGTGTTCCTCTCAGGAGATGAAGATCAAGCCAGCTCACAGCTGTCAACAAACTTCTAGTGTAGGCAAGAATTTCATGGTCAAGTTGGGATTTCCTTTATTCCTTACTAGAGAAAAGTATTCAAAAAATAGTATTTTAGGGGAAAAAAGTGTTAAGTAAACAGAAATAATCCTTTTCAGCATATAAACAAAGTTGAGCAGTGTAAATTTGAAACTTAGTGCCTTTTAGTGTCTGAAGCAAAATGATAACAAGTTATAGGGTTTTTCTTTATGAAGAATGATATAAGCTCACTTATGAAGAAGAACCAGTTGAAAGTTTAGAGAGGTGGCTAGAAGACCAGGTGTGAATTTCTAGTCTCATCTTGAGAGAGCTGGTTTTGTGCAAAATTGCTTTGCCTCCCTAGGAAACGGATACTACTTTCAGGGTTTGCCACTTTTCTTAGAAATGGCTTGATAGTTAGTGATTGTTTTCCTTTTTTAATTTGGCCTTTTGGGGTACTTTGGAAAAGTGAGCCGCTCATCTGTCACTGGCATTATTTTTAAACCTGTAAGGAAAAGCTACTGATTGAGTTAAAACCAAACAAAAATACTTAAATGTATGAAGTGGTGTCATTGAATTTTCAGACCTTAGCAGTAAAAACAAGAGACACAACACTGTCTGTAGAGCTGTGCTGTGTCATGGGTTTTCCTCGGCCAACCGCCATTTGCAATAAGTCATCAATCAAGTGGATGCATCGTTAACAAATTCCCTTCCTTGCTAATGTAGACTTTACATATGCCAACATTCTTTTTCCCTGAAAATTAACCCTATTTTAACTGTCCAAATGTTAAGGGCCTTGGGCAAAAGTAAACTAAAAGCGGAAGGAAAAGAACCATCCCCTTGCAATGGAAAACAAAAGAATACGAGAGAAAGATGATGAGGAGGAATTACCAGCTGATTTCATAATATATCCATGCCTCCCATACACATATATATGAAATTAAAATCTAGACACATATAACTTGGACATCCAAAGGGGACTGCTACTCTTCATACATTCAAAAAGAGTTGTTGAAATTTCTACTCATGAAGCAGCTCTTGTAGGCAGTTTGGGGATTTGAAAATCTCAGGGACTTCACTATCCAGCTTGCAGATGACCTTGTATATGGCCTTCTTCCAGGAAGGATCAACATCTTTGCCTGCGATAATGGCATTGAAAAACTCCCGTAATGTGATCTGAGCAACTTCCAGGAATCTCTCTGGAACCTGCTGATACAAGGAGACAATGGCATTAATAAAGTTTTCAGTTTCAAGTCTATAGTTATTCCAAGGAAACTGAGCTAAGTTCATTCTTGCAGAAAGGGGCTTACATGGCACCTGCATTTTCTAAAAATGTCTGGCTTCTATTCTCTTATGTAAAGTCATTATATGTAGCAGCATTGTGATGAGGGGTTGACAGCTTTGTTTTAAGAAGAGTGTGTGAAAGATCCACGCAGACCTACTGAAAAACTAGGATTTCATTGTGAATATTAGGATAGGAATATGGGATGTGACTTTTGGGATTCCTCACTTTATTAAATAGGTGCTATCCAGAAGAGAGTCTCCAATTAATTTTTCAGAATTTGAATCCTATTTCCTTTGGATTGCAATTCTGAAAACAAAATGTGTTCTCGAAATAGAGTAACAAATAGTTGGGCTCCTTTATAAATTAAACTCACGCTTTAAATGAAGAAAATCTTCTAAAATGTCAGTTATCTGTTTGTATCGGAGGATTGTTGACTCAGATGCTAAGTTGTATACTAATCTGAAATATAAAGTACTCTATGTACACAAGGGAGTAAAATAATGATGCTAACATGAAGCCATAAAACTAATCCTAAAATATTATATCAGAAACTACTTAACCTTGAGATTAGAATTGCTCCAATAGAGAGTGACTTATTCAGCTGATATTAATAATACAAACTAACATTTATTGAGTATTTACTACTTGCCAGGCACTGTTTTATGTACTGAATGTGAATTATGTCATTCAGTTCTCCCAATCTCTCTATGAGGTGTTATTATCCCAATTACACAATGGAAAGCTGAGGCTCAGAGAGGGTAAGGAAATTGCTCAAGGTCCTTGTCGTACAAAATAAACTTTCCCCAATTACTCGTCTTAGAACCCCAATTTGTTTAGGCTTTTCTTCCACAGCAATTAATATGTATGTGTGTTGTGTGTGTGTGTGTGTGTATGTTCTCTCAATTACTTATTTAATAATCTATCTCTTGGCTAAGGAAAGCAGTAGCTACTGATGTACTTATTCTATATTCTTTGTAAGTTACTCATAGTAAAGCATGGTCTGTCTAGCCTCACACCAACATAATGGAATCACAGAATTATCCATCAACTCATAATTCTCCAGGTACACACTGACAGTATATTTCTTTTAGTGGGGGTACTTATACATCAGTAAAGTTTCATTTTTACATTAAGTGTAGACATACGAGGACATAAATGTACCACAGGTGTACACGTAGCCATATTTACCTACACATATACAAGAGATGAAAGACTTTTCATCCAAGTTCAGATATGCCACTTACCAAAGTAAAAAGGAGGTATTGTAATCTTGAACATGTTTCATCTCTTTCTCCCCACCTTTGGTGCAATGTAGTTTTTAATAATAGTAGTAACTGGTAAAGAAAACCAGAATCATCACCCAATATCCCTGTTTTTCACAATTAAAATTGGAAAAAGAAGTTCATTGCTCCCAGTGGCAAGTCAATTGTCCTTTATAAAAAAGTGTAATAACTCCACAGAAAAAATGAAAGGGACTTCATTTGGGGCCCATCAGTCTTAAAAATGTAATTATTTGAGCAGACCCTCCCAAAGACTTTCACAGTGGCCCACTTTCTTAGGACACAGTTCCCAATGTTGCCTGGAACATCCTTCAAAGTGCTGCCTTGTCTGCCATGAATGTGCAAAATCATACACCCCAAGGGCCATTCTCTGCTGAAAATGCATGTGGATTTTCCACAGGCCTTTAGGTGATTTCCTCCCAAATTTCCTGTGTATATGAGTATTTGTTGGAGGAGAGCTTAGCTCTCCCACTCACCTTATCCAAATAAAAATTTATGAAGCAATTTTTTTAGTACAGTCACCTCCACCCTCAAAGATAATCCTCTACATTTTATCAAATGAGCATTACTGAGTGAGGGAATGTGGTTGGAGAACAGTGAGGCAGTGCAGCTGCCCACTCTCGCTCCTTGGGAGTTGTTAGCCAAATGCTACAGAAACATAATCATAGGCATGTGTTTGTTTGTTTGTTTATTTATTTATTTTGAGATGGAGTTTCACTCTGTCACCCAGGCTGAAGTGCAGTGGCACAATCTCAGCTACTGGAACCTCTGCCTCCTAGTTCAAGGAATTCTCCTGCCTCAGCCTCCCGAGCTGGGACTACAGGCACCTGCCACCACGCCTGGCAGATTTTTGTATTTTTAGTAGAGATGGAGTTTCACCATGTTGGCCAGGCTGGTGTCGAACTCCCGACCGCAGGTGATCTGCCCGTCTTGGCCTTCCAAAGTGCTGGGATTACAAGTGTGAGCCACTGTACCTGGCCAATCATAGGCATTTATTGAAATAAACATTTCAAAAAGGGTGGTTTCACTGGCCATCGACAATACAGCCTCAATGAAAATCTACATTCCTTGAGCACTCAGGGATGCAGCATGATGTGACAGAGAGCTTTGAGGGGTGAAGGTGTGGGCAGCTGCCCCAGAGAAGCCAGAGAAGGCCGGAAGCCCTGCCCACACCAAGAACTGCACAGGAGGTCTGGGGAGCTGGGGACAGGGGAAGAGCGGGCATTGTCCAAAATTGTCAGAGGAGGGAGAAGAGGTACATCTAGAACATCAGCACCAAGGGAGGGAGGGAAGTGTAACTGAAGGATTTTAATGCTTTTTCAACAATTTCTTCTATTTATATGAGGCACCAAAACCTTGAAAAGCTGTGCCTCTGTAATCTTGAGAAACCACAGAGAAGCTAGTAACTTCAAAGTAAATGGGAATGGTATAAAAGAGGCCCAGGAGGAAACTTTGGTTATTGGTTTATGTTTGGGGAGAAATGAATTCTTTGTGAACAAATGAAATGATTAGATAATATAGTGTTTACTTTGAGGCAGTACTCATGCAATGGATTGGACTAGATGAAAGAAAGTAGTCCGGGCGCAGTGGCTCACACCTATAATCCCAGCACTTTGGGAGGCTGAGGCGGGCAGATCACGAGGTCAGGAGATTGAGACCATCCTGGCTAACACCATGAAACCCCATCTGTACTAAAAATACAAAAAATTAGCCTGGCATGGTGGCATGCACCTGTAATCGCAGCTACTCGGGAGGCTGAGGCAGGAGAATCGCTTGAACCCAAGAGGCTGAGGTTGCAGTGAGCCAGGATTGTGCCACTGCACTCCAGCCTGGGCGACAGAGCGAGACTCTGTGTCACACACACACAAAAAGTTACAATGAGATACTAAACTACTGGAGCAGCTCATGTCTTTGGTGGCTCCCAGAGGTACACATTTGGGTAGCAACTGATCTTCTGAATCTTCTGAGAGGGTGCCAGTGAATTTCATCAACAGGTAGAAACATCACCCATGGTAAAAGAGACCCTTGCCTCTGCTTGAAAACTCCCAGCTCCATTGAACAGAAGAATAGAGGGTACTTTCTGATGTTTTGTGGGAGCATCTTAGAGATCAGCCTTATCAGAATGATGTTGCCCATATTTTTCTGCACCTCTTCACACCTAATGGCTTTCCAATCACCAATAAACATCTGCAGAAAATCCCTTAGTGACAAGTAATCCCTTATCTAGGTTTCTTTTAATAGAACCCAACAATCTGCAGAATGAACACTAGAGTATCTCCTCAGCATCAGGTGGTAACAGTCAATCAAGTCACTGGAATGCAAGACAATGCAGGCTGCTGGGGGGGTGTTGGGAGGAGGAGGGGAGAAGGCCATGCCTTTGGACATGCCACAGGGAAAAAACAAAAGGCTTCCAAAGTCTTTGGCTGGAACTCTGAGGCTATTGTGGGAGCTGCTTTGCCCAGCGTTCCTCAGGAGAGGAGAGTGGAAACTTTGTTTTGATAAAAAGGCATCCCGATATAGGAACCTCATCTCAGATGGTCTTGCCTTGATATTTGGGGGAGAATATAAAGTAATGAGGTACTTGAAGATTTGCATACATTTGGAGGGGGCTGGATATCAGCCTCTACCAATTTCATCACAGTTTGTACTTGAATCTCCTCAGAGCAAACAAGGGCCTTGTGGGCTTCCATGAAATGCGGAAAATGAGAAGAGGTTTTCAAGTCTGCCCAGTTCACAGCTGGGTTGCATGCGTGCACACACGCATGCACACACACAGACACACACGCACACACCGTGTGTTGGTTGGGTGGTTGTTTTGCTGTTCTTTTTTTTTTCCATCGGAATGAGTGGCAAAGACACATTTTTTCCCCCGTCTTCCTCCTCCTCTTCCCAGTTGCTTTACCTTCAAGGATGATTTGTTTTATTAAACTGACTGTCCCTAGCCTCTGCAGTACATAATAAAAGCCTGACATAGCAGGCTGCCTGCCTTCTGTGTCCTGCAGATACTCATCATAAGTGTCAGGACATACCAAGGTTAGCGGTCACTGGAAGTGTGCTCGCTGGCCCAAACCTTGCCAAACGCTCTTGGCAGCTGAATGAATGTCACAGAGAATAGAAGGGGAATTACAAAGGTTAAAAAGAAGACAGCCTCTCCTATTTTCTGGAGACAGAGAAGCTGATTTTTCACACCTCTGAACTGTCCGTAAGCTCATTCATCAGCCTCTTGTGGGGGACCTAAACCTTGGCCCTTGCTCAGTTCTCCACGGACACTCCTCCATCCTCAATCCCCTTTAAAAATTGGTCCTCTGGCCTCATTTCATCACTGAAATGATCTTCACTGAAATGGACAGAAAACAAACCAGGCATCGACTTCTTTCCCTAGCTACCCACCCCCCAAGCCATAACCAAAGACTCCAATGGCCTATCAAGCCTATCAATAGATTACAAACTTATCAAGGGAAATCATCTTCACAGTTGGTCTTTCAAGCTAATTTTTTTTTTCAAACTTGCTTTGATGGAGAAATGGAAAAGGTCGCATGTGTACCGGCAGGATGGCTAACGAATGGGAAAGTAAAATCCTGCCTAGTATTTTGGTGAATTAGTTTGTATGTGGGTTTTCCTTCTTCCTCCTACATTTTTTTTTAATACTATAAAAGGGCAATAAAATGCTGACTGTAAGAAGACAATGTCAAGGAGAAAAGGGTACTGGTATTTTGGATACTCTTCACTGCTCGCCTTGGAGAGAGAGTTATTCTTGTCACAAACCCTTTTGTCTGCATCTGCTGACTGCTTGCCTGTAGCCAGCAGCATACTTTAACTGTTTTGTCACCTCCTAACATCACATGCATCAGCTGTTGGGCTTTTGTTACGGGTATTGTAGAACTAATCCGCTGTGGCTGTTCTACTGTGCAGTAAATAAAACAGAAACGGGCTTCTCAGACTATTCTGCATGAATATTTCAGATGGCTTTTACAACTCCGATTCACAAAATCAAATAAATAAATAACTCCCCCAGCCGCCCCCCAGCTCATCCCCACACCCAGAAACAAAACCTCTCCATCTAGCCCCAGATGCCTCTAAGTCAAGTGCATTGAAGGCACTGACTTGATCCTTAAAGCAATTGTTTCAGAGAACTTGAAAGAACAGTGCTCTCTAAACTTTCACAGCGTGGAATTCATATATATTATTAGACTTAAATATATCTAATGCTGACAACTAGGTAAGCAGCTCTGAAAATGTGGAGAGAGTTACTTTTTGTCCCTTTGGGCCTTTAAAAATATATAGGTAATGCCATCAAAAATACATAGTTAGAGTTGCCTTGTCAAACTGCTTTTATTGTTATCTGTATTTTCTTCCCTTCCACTCATCTGGAAGTGGTCAAAGGAAGATGCTTGTTCATTTAGTTTATCCTAAGAGTCTTTCCAAATGGTTAACTTATACAAGAGCACAAAAGAAGAATCAAACTTTCCTGGGTTTGAAAACCTGAATCTGCATCATGAGCTCTTTAATGGTATAATGACGTACCAATCATATGTAGTGAGGTATTTTTCTAGATGACTTTGAAGTGTCTTTGGAGAAGTTAAAAGAGAAAGGGCATCTGCACACGTGTGTGCGCACACACACGCACACAAAGATCTTAGCGAAGGAGACAAACAGTTGAAGTACTTTCCCAAGCATTCATTCACCCTAGTGTGCACATGATTCCTCTAAACAAACTCTTCCATCCCTGCTGTTTGTTAAGTAAATATTGATCAAGGAGAGACCTATCTCCTGACAGCAGTGGCACAAGCTGGGGACTTATACTGCAGACAGAGTGGACTTAAATGGATAAACTCAGATGCTTTAGTAACTCCTCATAGAGATTATCAGATGAAAAGGCAAGAACAGATAAGTTATTGCTGCTCCTCTTCACTGTCTCACTCACACTAAACTCTCCTGCCAGAGGCAGAAAGAGGAATCATGGAGCTGTAAAATATGGTCACAAGATGCGGTTACTAAGGGTCTCCCTTTGCAGTCACGCATGCATTTATCCTGTGTGTACAGCCGGGGGACTAACAGGCCCTCCAGAAGAGAAGGAATCGTGCAGGATGCTACACACGGTGAATCCTGAGATTCTATTCCAGTGCCCTCTCATTCCAGAGAAGGATCAAATGGGAAAGCAAATGCACTTTGGAAATGAATGCACTTTGGAAAGTGTAAAATATCATCCAAATGTAAGGTGGTTTACAAGTTTGAACCTTTAAAGAAGAGCCCTAATTCCTCGGAAGCATTTCACTGTGATTAATAAATGTCTGCCAAGCACCGTTTTGAGAGGTGCTCTGAGGAGTTTCGCTTGGGTGAATTTGTTGGCTGAGTCAACCAGTTGAGAAAAGTTGCTTTGTGTTCCCTATGTTTTATTTTGGCCATTTCACAATTATGAGTCAAAATCCTGTTTTCTGCACTGTTCGTAGCTGAATGGATACGTGTACTTTCCTGGGAAGGTCAGTTTTAAAATCATCTTTAGAGATTAGGTTTTGTGTATTGAACACTGAACACCATGGTCAAGGGCAAGATGTTATATTTAGAGTTCCCAATGGCTAAATGGTGTTTGAATTTTATTAGGATGCTTGTGTTTGGAAAGACTAGCAGGATCCAGGAGCACTGGCTGTGAAGTTGCTTTCAGGTGCCTGCCGAGTTACCCCAAATTAGGCAGAGGAAGGTTCTTCAGCAACATCTGTGCTTAGGCCTAAAGTCTCTCTCCCTCTAGTGCTCCAGGTGGCATTCAGCTTTCAGGAACCACAGAGGATTAGATTCGTCTAATACCCATGCAGTTTGGACCCACTTTCTAGCTGCATGTTTTCCTATTTAAATATGTGAAGAGTAAATGCTTGTAGGAAGTGGCTATAGTTCAAGGCTATCTTAAAAAAAAGAACCTAAAAACTGTGTTTCCTTGGTCTAAGCAAAGGAACACATGGCCATAACAGTCTGTATCTTTTTTTTTTTATAAAGCTTCGAAAGAACAATGTTCTGTTGAGCAAAATTCAGTAGCATTCTGTAAACATTAATTTAAGGAAATCAATAGACTCAGTGAGCTAAAGCCATATTGCAAGATAAACTGGCCAGAGTGCCACTTTGTCAAATAGATTTTCGTTTTCTCGGCTAGATAAAGACAGTTTCAAAACGGGGTAGACGTGTTGCAACCAGGGTTTGAAAAGTATGTGGCCTTCAAACAGTCTGCTTGTTCCTACTACAAAGCTGGATAAACATACTTTAAAAATGATAAGACTGGTTTAGAATTGATTTGGCTTTCAAATTTTACATATAATAGATTTCTTGGTCATCTCACAGGAAAAGAATAAAACAAAATACCATGCATTCAGAATAGAAAATGTACTTAGGTGAAAGGGGTTAAAATGTCTTGAGAGACAGAGCTTTGGGAGCAGTTTCAGTTGATGCTCGACTTTAAAAAAGAAAGGAAGAAAGAAATCTTTATTCATGCTGACCTGATGGGCAATTGGCCTTCTTGCCAAAATCCCGAAGCCAAACTCTCTAGTGAGTTTGAGATCAGAGGTTTCAGCTGGTGGAGGCTGCTCTCGTTCTGTGCACACCAGGCAATGTCATGTTAATGTGTGAGGGGGTGTGGGGGTTGGGGGAAAGAAAACCCAGGGAAAGGCTAGGGAAGGAGCACAAGTGATGAGCCACCCAATAGCCCCAAGGTTTTTGTCAGCCAGACCAAAAGGGCTGCAGGGATCATCAGAAACGGTGGCAATAGGAAAGCAGGTCTCTCCTGTCCCCTACATGGAGTTTGTTGCAGTACACTTCCATGTCAGATGGCTTGACATCCTCCAATGCCACACCAGCCCTTATAAATGCTGATGGCAACCAGATATGACATGGTAGAAATGGCCCTCTGGAGGAAGTGTAATAAAAAGAATGAACAGTCACATGGAAACTGCCAAGGAGGGAGGTTAAGGATCTACCTTGAATGAACAAGGGAACTTCATGGAAAAGGATCACAGGAACTGAACTTTGGCCTGCCGTGTGGGGATCTAGGGGGCTGCTATTGGCCAAACCCCTCACACAGACTTCTCTGACCACAGGATGAATGAAGGGTAGAGACACACCCTGAGTATCTTCTTTATTTTTCTACCTGAATTTGAGTCTTTGTCTTTTAAGAGTGGGTATTTAGAAAATACAAAATTCACAATAAAATTTCTACAACATTGTGATGTTGATAACATATGTATTGTTAAAATATTATATAATTATCAACAGTGTGCTAGAGTTGAGCATTTTGAATAATTGTGACTTTTAGGTAATAGAAAAGCATGTCTTAACATCTTCTATTCTACCTTTAATAAATTGTGCATACATTTAAAATTATGTAAGTATTCCACTGGCAAATCTACACATAGAGATAAAGGTAAATAAAACCATCTCTTCCATAGCCCCAGTAAAAGATAGTACTAGCTTGCTAGGAGCAGAATGACAAAAGTCTATGATAGACTGTCAAAATTATTTTGTGGGTCTGAAATTTGGTTCAGTGAACATGCTTAAAGTGGCTAGTTCATTTGCTCACACATTGGAAGTCTTGGTGTTATACGTGTTAGGAAACATCATTGTCACTTTATTGGTTGTAATGAAGTAAATTTTCTTTCCCCTCCCTAACTCTGCTTAGGTCTCAAAAGTGATTCCAAGTTTAAACAAACAAACAAATATGCAAGCAAAAATCAAAGAAAGAGCATCAAAAACTCAAACCTAATACCTCTTTCTCTCCCCTGAGATACTACATAGATACTTTTAAGATCTTAGAAACAACTGGAAGCACTGTGCAGAAATTGTTCATCTGGTAGGCTGTTCAAGTAAGAGCTGGACCAAGACTATTCTCCATCAAAGAATCATAGAATTTTGGAACTTGAGAACTACAAGGAATCTCAGAGAGTTCATGTCCCACAAAGGAGAGAAAAAACCTTCAGCTAATGGTCAGCAAAGTTCGTCAGTAAAGGGCTAGATAATAAATGCATAGGCTCTATGGGCCATATTTGGTCTAGGTTGGATATTATTCCTCTTTTTCACAACTGTTTAAAAATTTAAGTCATTCTTAGCTTGGGGCCATAAAAACAGGCTGAGGGGCAGATCTGCCCATAGGCCATACTTTGCCAGCCCCTGCTTTTAGCGAAACTTCAGGGCTAACGACTTATCTAGAGGTCTAATGGTCTTTCATTCTGCACTGATCCTGGGTGCCTCACTGGGTGGGCACACCAGTTCTTGCAGGATAGTTGGGATCGATTTACCTGAATTCCAACTGCAATGTCACACCACTCCTCCGCTGTAGTTTAGGCTGTCCATGTCTATGGGAATAGAGTTAATAAACCACACACACAGTGGTCAAGGACCAGGAAGACTTCAGTCTTACCCTGCTCAGGTTAGGAACCTTTCATTGGGGAGCTTTCCTGCCAATAAATATTTAAATGTGCTAAACGGAAGAATGTATCCCTGCTTCACGACACAGCTGACAAATCACCTCAATACTTAGATGGAAAAATAGGCCCTGCAATCATATACCAGTCACTTTATAGTGTTAACAAATTTTCCTTTCAGTCAGCCCCGTAAATTTGACGCTATTGGTGTCTGAATTCAAGACAAGCTGACAGTCCTTGAAGTTTAACATTTGCTACAATTACTGGGTGAGGTGGTAAAAGAAGCAGGGCCAAGCTTGGTACCATGCTTGGATGGGAGATTATCCAAAAACAACACAGCACAGACACTCCAATATTGCATGAAGGGAAGCTGGGGCACAGATAATCCACCGTTACTCCTGTTTCGTTCGAGAATGCATTACGTGATTGTTTTCTGCCACAGCTTTACCTTCATAATTAAGCTTTGCTTAGGCTAATATTAAAACTAGTCTGTGTGCCCTGTATTGCTACTGATGGAGCAATATGAGTAAGGAGCCTAGGGAGAAGCTGTTAGGAAGTGGGGTTCAGGCAGGTTGTGATGAGAACGGGATTGCTCATAGTAAGCACCAAAGAAAGCGCTTGTGATGCAGATGGTGGGAAATCAGACAGAGCTTCAGAGAACACCAGTTCTTGGGGGGATGCTGGCACTCTGCTGGCAATAGCTTATGACACCCCAAGTAATATCTGGGTTGCTTTAGGAAAGGCTGGGGATTGTTGGCCTCAGTCCCATCTCTTGGTTTTGACTGCGAGATCTTTGTTCTGTCAGAAATTCTGTTCTGTATTTCTAGGGAATTCTATTGGCCTTTGCTGTGCAATTACCCTTTGCAAAACTAAGGATGGGCTGTATTTCAAAAGCTACTTAAAAGCTTGTGAAGGGCTTTGGAATCCCTTTTTCAAGACAGGTAAATAGATTGGAAAGGCAGGCAGATTGCAGAATGAACTCGGGCTTTGGAAGTCCACTAGACTCCTACCTAATGGGACCTGAGGTAACATTTGGGGGTGGGGCATCCTAGGATGCTGTCAATACCTAGGATTGTCCCTGTTGAAAGATAGTTTTAGGTGTCTACACACAGATTATCTTGTACACCTTAGGTCACTGAAAATGATAAATCTTTGAAAATGGATACTCTAAATGAAAGGAAACACAGTGGCCTTGAAACCATGAGCTTCTTCTACATACTTCAGTTTCCCATCACTTCTCTGCCTTCACCTCTACTCAAAACATCCGTCCTTGCCAAGTATTTACTTGTTCTCAGAGAATATTTTATTAAAAGTCACTTTTAGCACCATATTCTAATTTAAAATGTTGCAGTAGCCTTAAGAAAACAGAACTTAGGTGCAGTAGCTGTAAGAAATATGAAGAATACATATCCAAATGTCTTGTGTGAGGATTCAATACCTCCCAACCCCAAACTCTCACACATACAAAACAATCTCAAAGGCAGAGGCTTTTATGATCTAGTTGAATATCATTTGGGGAATATTTAAAGAAAAGAGTGGTGTTTCTTTTGCAAAAACTACCAGGCAGGCTTAGTAGGGAAGGTAGTTATATCATCTAAAACTGCCAATTCTGGCCAGGCATGGTGACGCACACCGGTAATCCCAGCTACTCAGGAGGCTGAAGCAAGAGAATCCCCTGGAGCCTGAGAGGTGGTGGTTGTCGTGAGCTGAGATCACACCACTGTACTCCAGCCTGAGCAACAGAGCAAGACTTGGTCTCAAAAAATAAAAATATAAGAATAAAAAACCCCAAGCCAATTCTTCTCTGAAAGAGAGGAGATGTACATTATATAGAGGTTAATGCATATTACAAATGCTGATTGTGTTGAGGCCTGCATGGAATGTGTGTGGGGACACTTAGTTTGTTCAAGTCTGTACTACCTCCTAGAAAACCCAATGGCATGAGGGCTTCACTGACAAATTTCCTCATTGTTTAGCCACCCCAGCCAAGGCAACAAATAAAGTGAGCAGCAAGTCTAACGATAGTGCCAATTCAGTCAATAAATTGTTTATGAATTTGAAAAAGCAGTCTCTATAATCCCAGTAAGGGAATTGCCATGTCTCCAAGGGCACTGTTGAGATTTAGATCTGAAAAGAGGGCCTTGGGAGGAAATGAAAATGGGCACCCTGGAGATTTTGACTGAGATAATTAAGCTGCAGCAGAGTCACCAGGGTAGAAGGGGCCCCACATGGAAGCCATCTGGATTCCCAGGGTCTCTATACTCACTGCTTAAAGCTTTGCATCATGACCAAGACTCAAAAGATACTTTATTTAGAGAATGCAGAATGCCCCTCTATTCTAGAGTCACAAAATTTCAGAGCTAGAATGAAACTCTTGTGTTTAATCACTTTCCAAAAGGTGAACACAGTAGAGCCCAATGAGGCAGGTGTGGCCAGAGCCAGACCCTCCAGTCCAGCACTCCTTCCACCACCCCCTAGCATCTCATCCTGTCCTCCTCATCTGGAACAGATGACCCTAGAGTCCTGAAGCTGTTCCAGGCTAGTGTTGCCTTTTCAGCCACATTCAGAGCAAGAACACTTGCTCTTATGAAAACCAGTTTTACGTTGAATATTTGTCCTAATTCTAATGAGAGCTCCCTCATTGCCTATTTGTTTACTTTCCTATTTAGGGTTGGCAGAAAATGGTACAATAGTTGGACTACAGATATCACAGCAACAAGGTGACATATATTTGGCTCTGCAAATGAATACACATGAATGCTTATACAGCACTTACTTTGGCTAATACAGTTGTGTAGATTTATTTAATTCTCACAACAACTCTGTTGTGAAGTAAGCACTATTACATACCCTATTTTACAGACAAGAAAACTAAGTTACAGGCAGGGCAAGACACTTGCCAGGGTTTCACTGCTAGAAAGCAGGAGAGCTGGGATTTGATCCCAGGGCCTGGCTGGAGAGTCCATGCTCTAAATTCTACATTGGTATTGATCCAGGACCACTGATAGTGCAAAGATTCCCCAAAGCATTTTCCTTATAAGATTTCAAGGGGATGCTTTTATATAAAATATTGGCTACTTGAAGGTGAACATTTCATTTCCTGCCTGAAAATAATATCAAATAAAGCAGAAACTAGAGCTTTCTCCCAGAGTTGTCATTGTTACAGACTCAAGTTCAGGACTCGGGCCATCTCCTCATGATGTCAAATACCCCAGCGCTTGATCTACAAGAACACTGAAAACACCTGGAGGTGGATCTGCCTATTTTCTATTTGGCTGGGTATGTCCTGTACACAAAATCATATTTGCCAGAGTACTTGCCAAGAGTCTGATCAGCTGGTCTCCCAGGATCATTTTAACCAATAAGCATTACTGAGATCCAACTCAAGAATTCCAGGTTCTGAGGATAAACTTTTGGGGTAATCAAAAAAGTCCCATTGGCTGTGCATGAGGCACCATCACCAAACTGTGGCGTTACCTGGAGTTCTGCCGTGGGGGTTAGTAACTATAACTGTCCCTCAGAAAAACACAGTCAGGCTGGCAGCGCATTACAGCAGGGCAGCTAAAATGATCCGGGGCAGCCCACTTACTGTATGAGATTAGGCTTTTAAAAAGGATTAGAGCTGCTTAATCTGGAGAGATGAAGATTAAGAGGGAGTAATGATCAAAGTCTATACAATCAGAAAGGAAATGGAGAATATGGACACAACCCTGTTCACAAATCCCAGGATATTGTAATAAGGGATATCCCTGTGGAGTTGTAGGGGAATCACTTTTAAAACCATAAAAAGAAGATACTGTTTTCTCAGCAGGTAGTACATTTAGAGAATTATTATCTTAAGGAGTGGTATATTCTGAGAATGAGGTTAAGTTTAAAAAAAGGTTTAAGTAAACTCATGGGTGATAAAACCATAATGGTGGGCAACTGGGAGGTTAGGAATGTTTTGGATACATCTTGAGCCTTTTGAAAATGATTCAATGACAGGGACCAGCCTCTCCCAATATGCTCCCTGCCCAGGGCTGACAGTCGGTCGGGGGAGCCTACCCATCTTCTCTGACCACCTCTCTTCTCACCTTGTTTGCTGCATTGGTCCTAATATTTGCAACATGCATATTCTTGTGCCCCTCTTTGAGAGGGATTTGAAAATCTCAGGAGCCTGGTACAATGTGGCAACTCATCCCTCTGAGGAAGTTTTCTTTAATACTGAACAGAGTCTTTGTCTTGAATTTTGAATTACAATTCATGGCAGTGATCTGACCATGATTCCTATAAAATACACACTTAACTCCTTTAACTATACCCGAAAACTAAAATCTTATCGTTTGCTCAAAGATGGAGACATGTAAATCATTTTATGTTGTTACAGTAGTTAGAGAATTTAAAAACTGGTGAAACGCTATTGGAGAACCTGCTTGTAATATGCTAACACAGATCAATTAATTCAAATTTAAGGGGAAATTAAACATACCAATTATGTAGTACCCATCACAGTCCAAGATATTAAGCTCTAAAATTTACTGCAGCTAATGTAGAGAAACCAGCACACCTTCACAAAAGCTGTGGCTCTGTCAGATATATAGAATAAAACTTTAGAGAAAGAAATGTTTTAGCTGTTTCCAAAACAGCTAAGTGTTAATCACTTTAAGTATCTAATAATAGGTCATTGTTGAGGGCTGGGGCAGAAGGAGGTGGCAGTGGTTTTGGGAGAGGGTAGAGTGGAGATGAAGATTCCACTTAGAGAAAGGAACCTTCAGATGACTATAACATGCACAGCGAGGCATGAAGAGTATTTTCTGTACTCACATTTCAAAGTGCTTTTGGAAAATTGGTAAAATGTGGCAATGCACAGATGCAAATAAAGGAGCCAAGGAAATAGGGAGAGGGGCAGAGGTGGGGATGGAGGAGGAAAGCACGTAGATAATAAGCAATACCTAATAATGCTGAACTCATTTTAACCCTATGTTTCATCATAAACTGGAAGCAATCACTTTTCAAATTGCAAGTTTGAAAATGTTAGTCCTCACGGTGGGGGAACTATTCAAAGTCACTATTCATTTGGGGAAAAAAAAAAAGTAGGAAAGGTGGTCAGGAATGGGGAAGGGTTCAAGGGTAAAGAGTCACTTCGTTTCTCATTGTAGACATTGGAGTGATTTGGGCAAAAAAACTGGGACATCTGGAGTTCAGAAGTCGAGGAAAATGGGGAAGAACCAGGAAGATGAATACATGATCATCAGCTACACAAAGAACGGAGCAAAAAGAAGCCGGGATTTGGGCACAGGCGTCTGGCAAGAAGGCCGGCAGCAGGGCTAATGAAGCATTTGCGGCGTGGGACATTTGCCAAAGCAACAAAGAAGATGTGCTTGGGCTCTGCAGATGTGCCAGGGCCCCCAGAGCAAAATAATGACATAATCACCATCAGTGTCACAGACCAGACTGTACACAAGGTGACAGGGGAGGGGAGGCCTGTAATGCGCACACAGGGAGGCCTCCCACGGCCCATGACGGCTGCTGCCCTGAGGGTTGGGATGCAGGCAGGCCTACCCACCTAACGATCTCTGTCTGTATCTCAAATCCGAAGGTGAGGTTTGTGTCCATCTTTGGTGGGTGTTTTCTGTCCAACCCTAGTGAGGCAACAGAAATCTGAAAAAAGCTTAAGAGAGATTTGAACTGAAGGGAGGGGCAAAGGGAAAGAGGCAGCAGAGAGTTTTGTGAGTCAAACTCCACCTGTCTTCTGCTAGAAGTGCGCAAACTTCCAGGAACCCGTGCCTAGCCACACAAGCCTAAGACAGAAATGCAATCATGACCGTCCATGTGGCACACTGCAAAGAAAATGCACAACATATTTTGGGGGAGCCTGTTTCGGGGTTGGGCGGATACAAAGAAGCAGTCAATGGGCCATCTCAAAGTGAGTGCGAAAGCAACGTTAAGGCACGAGAAAGTCACCCCTGCTCATTTTCAACAAGGTCTCTCAGCAGGCCTTGTCACCTGCCAGTGGCTCTGGCTCAGTAAGGTGGGTGTGTTAGTACAGCTGTCTGGCTTTTAAGTGACTTTTGTCAGTTTGAAAGTGAAAGTCTGTTTGAGGAGCTGAAAGAACAATAGCTCAGAGCCCGGAAGAAGAGCTTGTAGCACAAAGAACTTGGCTACACTAGTGTCCCTTTTCATTGCTTCTCATGAAAGATTCATAAGAAGAACTTTAATTTTTTATGACCCCCTTTTTGGTATGACTATATTAGTTGTGTCAACTTCCATATACAGGTTCTCTTTAAATACCAAAAGGTCTGTTGTGAAATTGTTTTCAATGAGCAAAGGGGGCTGAATCGATTCTGGCCATCCTGTCGGTTGCTTCCTCCAAAAGAAACTGCTGTAAGAGACACAGAGATTGCCTTTAAATGTGGTTCCCTTCAGCCTTGAAGTTGCCACGAACACTACAATGTAGTTATTTTAAACCTCTGCGATTTGCTAGTTCAACTGCTTCTCGGAAGAACGATTATATTTGTTTTTCTTGGCTTCACCCTATTTAACAGGAACAGTAGTATAATGATCATTAATAGACGGTTCTCTTTTCCCTACCCTTCTCAAATAGCTATCTCGACACTGCATCTTTATTTTGTGTCTCAGCTGAAAATTGGGGGGTTCGGGGGAGACAAAATGTGTTTATTTCATGTCATCTTACAAGATGGAATTGAAGACTGGCTGAAGGCAGTCATTGAAGGAGAAACAATATTTTTAAACTAATTATCTACTTTCAAGTATTAAACTTGCAGGCTTCATCAAAAGGAATGTTTGCAAAAAAAACATTTTGTTATAAATTGATGTATTTAAGAGCAGTGAGTGAATGGTCATTAGAATTTCTGCCCTGTACAAAGAACCAAACAGTTCAGGTTAAATACATTCCTAGGGTGAGGGGGTAAAAATGAAGAAATTTGACCTAAAATGTTATCTGACATGTGAAAAGGGATCACCAACTTCGAACAAGCTTTGGTTTGCTAAATGAATTTGTTTCATCTAGGCGAAATAAACAGGCTGTCTTTCAAAAGGTTGTTAGAACTTCTTCAGACATTTAATCCAGGATGGGCTGAACACAATGATAACATCCCACTGAAAGCTACAGCCGCCACCAGTGGCTCTCAGAAGAGAACTTGCTCTCTTTCTCCCATTGATAACCCTTTGTGGGATGAAGAAAAAGAAGCGAGGCAAGGAGAACTGAATATCAGACAATAGGCATCACTCCACACACTGTTTCTGAACTTTCCTCATCGCTGAAGGACAATTAATTATGAAGGCCTTAGGGGTAGGTCGAAGCAAGGGAAAACCCACCACTGTCCCAGCGCCACAGCCGCTACCTCTGTGTTTGCTAAATGGCTTCGCCTGTTGGGGTACAGCCGCCAAGAGAGCCAATAGATCATTGGGGGGGGGGGGGTGCAGGAGGTGAGGGAGGAAAGCAAAGATTTTTTTTGTGTGTGTGCCTGCCCTTGTATAATTCTATTCTCACTGTGAACTCATCCATACACAAAACACAAGGACGATTTTTTTTTTTTAAAGAGAGAAAAGCCACAGGGTAGGTTACAGTCAGAAACGGCCTCTCAGTGGTGTGTTAAAAAGGATGGTCTTTTCACCAAATCATTTCACAGAGGCAAAACAGACAAACACAAAGAGTTGAGACTTTTTCTCCTACATTAAATGGAGTAACTGATAAGGTCAGACATATGATACCTAAAGACATGAATCTGTGAACTCTTGAAGTCAAAGGGCCTCTCTGTGCTGAGGAGACAATCTTTCAAAGGAAATAGATCATAGAACTCCACTGAATCCCCTTTAAACTTTATGAAGCAGGAGGAGAAAAAGCTCTAAGTAGGGAAGCTTGACAGAAGAGCCTTGAACTATTTTCTGAAGGAAAGATGAGACCCTCCCTAGGCTGCCACAAAACATCTTTTTTTTTTCTAAAGGCTCCTCTGAACTTTGATATGTGCCAAGACACTGCTATTGAAAGCTGTATAATTATGTGATATAGCCACTGTAGAAAATGCTTTGTTCACCCCAACAAAGGACAATAAGCAAAGTAAAGCGACATTACACTGTATCTTTTTCTTTAAGAATGTTGAGAAAGGTCATGGAATGCTATAACTAATAAAGCTGTTGAGTAAGGAGGTTTTAAAGTTGATCTTACTGTGCTTGAATGTAACCCAATGACAAAAAAGACACAGGGAGCTAAAAATGCAATGACATTACCAAATAGATGATAAATCAGTGGGCCCGCTTCATTATACTGATGAACACCTTGAATCCCAAAAGGACAGCAGTACAAAAATGAAGCCTCATGCACGCACAGAATCCTACCTCCACTCCACCCCCTAGCCCTTCAACCTCACTTCCAACCTGGTGTCTTTACCGCGCTCTCCTTCAAATTTCAGGCAATCATTCTGTAGAAGGAATATGTTTCCAGGCAGCCATGTGTGTACGTATATTTAGCGAACATTCATTTGGTCTCTTAAAAGATCAATTTGGCTTGTCAACGGTAGGACTGGCAAGGGAAGAAATGGTAAGGGTTTCTTTTTCTCCTCACCACCCACCAAGAGTGTGTTATGCGATTATTTAAACGGCTCAGCAGCTTTGAGGCCAAAAGACTGCAACAGCAGTGAAAGGCTTTCACTCATGTGCCAGTTTTCCAAATGATCACTCATATTTAAGTATCTATTTGGAGCAGGGGGAAGCGCTTCCTAAATCCACCTGTCCTCATTTTTCTTTAAAGAGATGACAATGCAAATGAAAGTCTTCCAGATACATTGAATCTTCTGAAATGTGGGTTCTGTTGAAAGTGGGAGTAGGTTGGGGAAGGGGGTGGGTATGGGCAGAGAACATATTCAGCAAGTGTGTATGTGTTTGTGTGTGTGGTGGGGGGGAGGGATGTGTTTGTGTGTGCGGTGGGGGGAGGGTGCTGCTTTTTTATTTTCTATTTCCAAGAGGAAAGTAAGAAAACACATTCAAAGGTGTGCGGAAGTACCCTCTTCCCCTGTCATGTGTCACCCAGAAAAATGTCAAATCCACAGGCTCTAAGATGGAGCAGCTGCCCAGTGAGGTAATATTATTACTACCTTAGAAAATAGTATTCATAAGCCCACTAATCAGTGAATCAAGTTCTCCATTCAATTTATTTTGAAGCCTCCCATCCCTAAATCTGGGCCTTTAGTGAGGACAAGGGAGATTTGTCATTCTTACTGGAAACTTACACCCTGCTTACAGGTAAATGGCTAGCCACTAAGGGACCCAGGAGGGATGCGTGGCTTGCCATGACATGGGAAACACTACCTCATGGTACCCAGGAATGAGAAAGAGAGCTCAGTCTGCCTAGATGAAGGAATCCGTCACATTATTTTCTCAACCTACACTCAGGCCGTCCCAAACCCTCCGACCTTTGGATGATTCTGCCATTTTCAGCTGCACCATATAGACAGGCTAACCTAGGTAATGCAGTCCAATCTAGGGTGCGTGTCTTTGGCTCCTTACGTTGTGCAATTAATCTTCGTGAGTTACACAAGTTAGTTGTCTCAGTAGAGGTCTTTGCAATACAGGTAAACCAGATTCAGAAACTGACAGTGATCGTCATCTTCTTTTCCTGCCACAGTTGTGAGGAAAACAACAAAAGCAATAAAATCCAACTCATATGCCCCTAAAGTCACAAGTATCAGTATGATTTAAAAACTGGGAAGGAATCCCAAACCTCCTTTTGTGCCCATAAAATTTTTTTTGGAAGCTCTTCAAAGTGAAGTGAGAATGAAGCATAAAAATAATATACCATCACACCTGGAAAGATAAATTTATTGTTGCCAATCTCATTAAATGTGAGGACAGGAGTGAAGGATACAGCCCGTAATTGCACACTGCTCTCCTGCATGCCTCACACACTCACACGCAGAAGCAAGACACCCCACCCGTGTGACATGGCCAAGCTTCCTCCCTTTAGTACAAACTAAAAGTGTATTTTGTATTTTTCCCCCTTCAGTGTCTTCTTCCACATCCCTTGGGTCTTCTCAATCGCTCACCACTCTAAGTCTGCACACCATGCCAAGAATCCTGGCAATTGTGTAAACTGATACAAAAGGCAGAACAAGCTCTCCTGCCACTTAGAAGATCCTGACTCATAAAGGCCAGGAAATGCAGGGTCTAGGAGAGGAGAGTGATGCAAGCCACTGCCTCTCTGCTGCTGATAAACCTTCCCCATCTGCTTTATTTTCCTAGGCCAGGGGTGAGCAGCCTCTCTAGCCTTGAGAGTCAGCAGCAGCAGGGGCTGGACGGGGGTGGTGCTAAGCAGTGACAGAGGTGCCACCAGCAAGCTTATGATAGAGGCAGAGATGGAGTGGAAGGCTAAGAAAAGACAAGGGGTAGGAAGAGAAGGAAGAACAAAGCAGTAGTGAAGACACGTCAAGCCCCCCTTCTCTCTCCCCTGGCCCCATCTGCCTGCGCCCAGTTAGAGTAACTTGAAGAGTAGTAAAGCTTTGGGGGAAACTCAAGTTTTTCTTGTTATTATATCGGTATCATTGTCATTATTATTACCCACATTAAATAAGCCCTATATTGGTAAAACACTTAGAAGAGTTCCTAGAACATTGGTAAACAGTCAATAAATGTTAGCTATTTTATTGCTCCCAACAACTGATTGAGAAATCTGGGAATGCAATCAATAAGACATTTTATTATTTGACCGGCGGCTACTAAGCTGGGTGACACAATACCTTGGAATCGACTGGATCTTGGGGCATCGTGTAGATGTAGCTTCAAAGTCCCTCTACCATGTTTTAGCTTTGTTTAGAAATTTTCAAAAGAAACAACGTGCATAGTTCTCCATTTTGCCATCCTCTTCACTTGCTAATACTTAAATTGTGGGTTCATTTTACTTGACCTAAAGAGGAGAAACTTAAATATAAAAGTAAAGCCGTGCACACAGTATCAGTGAAGGTATTCAGCTGAAGGTGCCGGATCTACTTTTGGCTCTCAGCCACGGCCCACACTAGCAAAACTACCGCGATAAGAACGGTGGCTTTTTAAGCATCTCACTTAAGCGGTGACCTCCATGCACAAAGGCATGGAAAAGAAGGGCTCACCTTATCTGAAACTTTTGTCAGTAAATGAGCCAGACGGAGAGGCTAAATGAAAAAACGATGTCGTGATATTAGGATGACGTGTGCTGGTGGGTGCGTGTGTGCGCGTGTGGGACGTGCGAGCGTGTGAGTAGGGGGGCAGGGCACACTCCATGGTCCTGCTTCTTTCTTCCCTCCTTTTCACTGAAGGAGGAATCAGACCCAGAATAGTCCAATAACTGTCCGAAGTCACATGAGAAGTGACAAAATCCCTGCCCAGGCCCCATACTCCTTGCAGTGAAGCAGTCTTAAAATAGACACTGCAGATAAAGGAGAGGTGGCCTGGCTGGAAGTGGATATGATTCACAAAGAGAGAAATATTAGATGTTAATCATATTAACGAGGATTTAGATGATGCTAAATGGAGCAGCTTGTCAGGTACCTCCTGATGCCAGTTGTCCCCTGTTTGTGTCATTTTGGCCCCTGGGCTGTGGGGTAGGGGATTAAATTCCAACGAGGTAAGGTTTAAATAACCCTGAAAACCCTCGTGTGCACTTTTAAGGATTTGTCCTTTTGGGTATTTGATACAGCAAAAATGCAGAAGCCATCTCATGAATCTTGGGCAATTCTTTTGTGAAGTTTGATGTATGCTGCCAAACAAATACTTATGTCATGATATAATGTAAATAATTCACCAGCACACAGTAGAAATCTCTAAGCTTAAGGTTTAGGCAACAGGCTTATCAGAAGGGCGGGGGAGAAATGACGCTCTTAATAAGATTTCTTTAAAATGGCTAGCCATAATTATATTCTTCAGCTTTAGAAGAAATCTGCTAGTGCTCTGTCATTATAGTGAGCCAGTGCTCTGTTACAACTGAGACTTTAAAAACAGATTTTAAAATAGTGGAGCAGTACATGAAGAATTTTCAATTTTAATGTATTTAGCAAAAAACAACAACAAAAAAACCAAGAACACCTAAACTTCATTTATCATACAAGAACTATATTAATCTTAGAGAGCAAAGATAAATTAGTAGCTTACACTATAACCACTCAAACTTTCAAAGAAAAACCATGACTTCCCCATTGCTGAGCTTCCATATTCAGTTCTATATAAGCCAGTGTAACTTGTCTGCATTGCTAAGAACAATAAGGACAAGAGCTGAAAAAGCAATGGGCAAGCAGGAAGAGTACTAGGGGTCACACCCCTTAACTGACAGAGCTAGACCAGGTGCCCTCTTTCCTTTGAAAATTGGAACCTCCTGGGTATTCCTGGATACCTAGCTACATGAAGAAAGCAAGAATATTAACATAAGGTCCAAGATGTGGGAGAAAAGATGTGGGAGAAAAACTTCCCACCTTCAAGGTGGCACAGCATCTAACCAAGATAATACAAGAAATGGACCAACTTTGTCAAGCCACAGCCCATCTGCTCTTAGCATCAGGGAGTTCGGCCTGCAGAACTCTTGCCGTATTCCCACCTCCAACTACTGTTGCCTCAGCCAGCAGGACTCAGCAAAATGCCTTTGTGAGTACTGGGAGATTTGCTAGTGTTGTCTCACAGAGAGTCATCATGTTGTGATGAAAACTGTTTGCTGAGGCACCACATTAGCCCATAAAGAAATGCCTTACTCATAGCCACACATCTTTCATTGTTGCATGGATATTGCTTTCCGGGAATTCTCTATGCTGCTTTGTGTGGATCTAGAATATACATGTCATAGATATATATAAGTGTGTATGAGATCGTTTGTACGAAGAGCAGCATGCTTGTGAAGGTACACCTAGGTGAAATAAACACATGAGTCTCTCCTCCAAAAAGAACAAAAACAGAAACAAAATCCAAAAAAAAGATGTCAGTGGATCTCTCATGATATGTACTTAGTAAATTCTCATACCATTTCCTCCATAAAGAAAATAAATGTCAAAGTCAGAAACCATGGAATCACTTCCCCCATCAACATTTCTGGACTTTTTAAGAAAACAGCGTTGTTAGCTACCATTGCACATAGCACTTATCAGCTCATTGACATCTTGGAACCTAAATATGAAAAAGACCTATTGGAATAGGGACCTCTTCCTTGGAATATGAATCCCTCTGTCTTTGCTCCTTGCTGCCATTTTTCTTTGGATTCTACAGTTCCCTTTTCTGTGGCCAAATGAGTCTTCCACACCAGCTAGAAAGCCAGGGAATGAGGAAAAATGGCAGTGGGTTAGAGCCTCATGATTCCAATGGGGACTATGGAAGCTCCTCATCACAGCTTTACCTGTTACTCTGTTGGGGGATGCTTAGATGCAAAACCAACACATGAACAGACTTGGGTACATTTCTAAAGAAAGTAAATTTTTTAAAAAAGGAAAAGGGAGATGACCAAAAAATAAAGATTAGTTCCTACCTCAAAGTCATTTGCTTTATTGTAGTGCATGTTCAGAGCCCTGTACAGCTCACAGTCTCTGGTTATAGACAGCTCTTCAGTACTGGTGACCCCATCGTTGATGGCTTGACGTGCGTACTTCTCCATCTGAATGTAGTAAAACTCACGGAAATTGCTAAACCACTTGATGAGCTGAGAGGTAATGCATCTGTTGAACTGTTAAATTTAAATGTTGAAAAGGATAAGAACATTGCCATTTTCTTCATTGATTTTTTAAGTGTCTGAAGCATTTTTTAAAGTTCCCCTCGCTTCTTTACTTGGAAAGATATGTATTTAACTCCACCAAAATG